>OZ018334.1:88798123-89478123 GCA_963969495.1 Ceratothoa steindachneri | reverse complement strand
CAATCTTTTCTTTAGTTGAGGGTTATGCCTCAGATTTTTCAGAGGAAATTTTGGTTACGCGCCCCCCTAAATTTTGATCCTGGATCCGCCCCTGGTGTGAGTATATAAATGGCTTTTAAGATGACCTTTTGTTGCAGCCTGATAAAGGCAAAGGCTTATCGACAGTGTGAGTATGTGAATGCCTTTTAAGGTTACTTTTCTTTTCAGCTTTATAAGGGCAAAGGTTGCATTTGAAAGGCTTTTCATATATGTGAGTATATAGATGCCTTTTAAGCTTACCTTTCTTGGCAGCCTGATAAGGGCAAATACTGCATTTGAAGGGCAACTCCACAGTGTGAGTATCTGAATGTTTCTTAATATCTTCTTCTCTTGCAGCCTGATAAGAGCAAAGGTCGCATTTGAAAAGTTTCTCGAAAGTGTGCGTACGTGAATGGCCTTTAAGATGATCTTTCCTTGCAGCCTGATAAGCGCAAAGGCTGCAATTGAAAAGCATATCGCCACTGTGAGTATATAAATGGCTTATATGATGATCTTTTGTTGCAGCCTGATAAGGACAAAGATTGCATTTGAATGGCCTCTCGTCATTGTGGGTTCTTAAATGTATTCTTAAAGTTCCACTCTTTGCAGTCTGATAAGGACAGGAGCAACATTTATAGATTTTCTTATTCATTCTCGAATGATGCACCGCATGTAAATTTGTTTGGGTCGACGTGGAAGGGATAGTGTTATTTTCCGCGCATTTTTCTGAGCTTTCAGATCTTGAATATATACCAGCAGTCCAATTTGGGTTATACTCAAGGGCTCGAGGTGGCGATTGTACTATACCACAAAATTTGTGATTAACCCTAAGGTTACTGGACGAACACAATTTCATCTCCTGAAAGAGAAACGGTTATTTTATAATCTTGTTCACATATTTCTGGTATACAAGAGAGCATTCCTGCAAAAGGAAGAAAGGGTAGGGACCCCACCCATCCCAAATTCATTCTTTAGGACTACCACCAGAGTATTCTCAACAAAAAGTGATATTCTATCTTGAGGTATTCCTCATCAGACACCCACAAATTTCTTGAAAACGGGGATAAGAATAGCCCAAAGAACAAAGGGATTCCCAAAGTTCTAGAATCATTATAAATAATGAAAATAGAGCGGGGTAAGGGATTCTTTTTAAAAATGCCACGTGCTTCTACCTATGTTGTCGGAGAGGCCCAATAGGGTGGGCATATTGATGGAATAGGCAGCACAAAAAAAAACCCCAATCGGAGGGCGCTGCTGAGGGAGTTGCAAATAGGTAATTGCTGGCTGCTGAAGAGATAATGTATACACACCTCCAGTCTATGGTATGAAAGTGGCAAGATGCTACTCTTGATTGACGGTAGTGATAAGTGATGAGTCACTTGATAACAGCAACCAGGAGCAGTTGCCATAACAGACTATTTCAAAATATAAAAAAGGAAACAAAACCTAAAAAGGCCAAGGCCTACTTTCCTCCAGCACATGAACATGCAGCCAACACCCGTAGGGTATATACCCAGGGGGAGGCCTGCCTCCTCCAGAAATTAAAAAAATGATGCAGTCCGGTGTGGAAGGATCCATCATAAGTACATGGGAGAAGCCGTATCCACCACGCTCATTCTGGGACATTCAGAAAGAACGTGCTGGACAGTTCGGGAGACCGTTCAGTCATTGCTTTAAGGGGCAGGGGAGCATCACTCATCAAATGGGGGTGTGCACCATGAGTGTGTCTGGTACAGAGATCAGTTGGGTCTTTCTTAAAAAGGGCTATCCTTGAAACTGTCTCAGAAATGACAAAGTGAATTGAAGCCACTGGGCTAGTGTGAGGTAGGCCCATGAGAACTATCGCAGAGACAAGGTAACGACTTTAGGTTTCGGTTGCCAGTTTTAGAGCTTTTTAACCAGGTAGGTCATAGGCATCCTGCTATGTAATTATTATAGAGAGGAATGAAATGGTGGTCTGTATCACAATTCCTTGCAGACCCTTACTCTCACGCATTTCCTTCAATCCTAGATGTCCAGGAACCCAACAGAAGATAATCTTGACTTATCTCATATAGGCAACAGCCATGGTGCCACAGAGTGACGAAATTCTAATGACTTGAGAGCACTTAGGGCTCTCTGTGAGTGAATATAAATCACAATTTTGTTTCTGAAGCAATGCATAATCTCAAATAGCGGGTAGTGAATTGGAGCCAGCTCAGCTGTGAAGACGGATGCAGTGTCCAGCTAAACACCTCCAACTTCAAAAAGAGGGGAAACAGCATAGAAGCCAAATCTAGTCATGCTAACAATATTTTGCCAAATCTTCATAACTAATTGCTAGGAGAAATAATTTTAGGTGTGTGCAAGAGTATTTTGAAAAGTACAGCATATCATTTAATAAGGATTTAAGGAACAAAATGGACAGCTGCCCAATCCAAGTGGATTCGAGATGACAGCACAAACAAATAGGGAAAAATTAATTATAAAAGAGGGGAAAGACCACTATGAGACAAATGGTTTAAAAATGAGTGTTTAAAATATTCTTCTGTCAGAAGAAAATAAAAGAGGGACTGGCAAGGTGTACTTGAAAGGGAGGGGAGACATCACAACCAAGGAATAGAAAAATGACCTTCCATTAGAAGATGAGCAACCGATTGCGCCCCACCACAAAAACGGCAGCAAGGGGTGATTCAAGGACCAGCCGAAACAAGATGCCCAAGTCCAATCTGTGTCTGTCAGGTTTGACAAAGAGATGACAATTCCAACGTAGCATGATGGGTAAGAACCCATCACCTATATAATGATGAATAAGTCAAATAAGAACAGGACAGTGTGTGGATGAAGATGCTGAATCGTATCATAATGGCTGCCAGGCTCAGGAGAAGTAGACCCGCAAAAGGAACAATGCAGCATGCATCTCGTCGATGGAGAACAAGAAATTATACGGACGGTTCGAGGGAACGGGACATCGTTTGATTGATAGGAAAGAAAAGGCTTATTGTATCTGCTGACAGTAAGAATGGAGTTAGGCTTCTCGGAGGCAGAACTCTGGGCGCTGTTGGCCAAACAATGCGCTGTCGGCTTCGAGGACTAATTGGGGAAGGTTTGGTTCGCTATACGAGTCTTTTCCTCCCTCCGCCTCGAAACTTTAGGCAGGCGGGGGTTCCTCATTTGGAAGATCCACCGTCCCCGACCATCTACCCCAGACTTGCTGTGAGGATGCGTTCTAGTCGAAACTCATTTGGTGCTTTCCTCCTTGGGGGGAAGGGAGGGCCTGATAGCTTTAAGAACCCTAGAAGACGACCTCATGACCATCTTCAGGGGGCGAGCATCCTATAATTTTAACGCTTGGTGGAGGCAGGCGGCCGTTTCGCCTTACAGGAAACGATCACACTGGAGGGGGGCGGGGGGTGCTGGTTTTAGCCGGGGCGGCATGTCAACCCTTTGTGCTTCCTACTCTACTAAGTAGGCGCCATTGGTGAGTAAAGCCCAAAGAACTGTTTTTAATGAGAACAGAAACGGTCGTCCTCTTAGGCCTGGAGGGAATCAGGAGCCAACGGTGCTTTTTAAAATTGAAGCATAATACGTCTTAATGCTTCGAAGAGATGATGTGCAGCTCTCTGAAATTGACACACTTGGTCAGACATGATAGGGACTAATCGTGTACGGCCTTGGAACAACTTACACAGATTTCAAGTATAACTGAGTTTGCACATCTATAGGAGCGAGTCGTATGGATGAACGGTGTTAATTTTTTTTTTTTTATAAGCCCATCTGGCAACTGCCCACTAGGGCATAAGTCGCCGGAAACACGACAGCTTAGAACTAGGCTACTTTAAAATAGAAATATGAAAACACAATAATTATAAAAATGTGAGAAACTTAACAATTAGGAAGCAATCTCTGGCATCGGGGGGAGGTTTCCCTAACCCCTGTGCAGGAGCGTGCAACCTACAAAGAAAACAATAGCAAAGCAAAAAAAAAAGAAAAAAGAACCTTCTTAAAAAAAGGGAAGAAGCCCGGCCTCACCGCAAAAGTCAACAAGTCCACAAGTCAATGTACACGAACTCGTCCCGAGTAAAAGGGACAGGCGGTAGCGACCCAGCCCATCGCGGGATCGGGACAGGTATCGTACGCGAAGATCACCCAGACTGGAACATTCGACAAGAATGTGCCGAACAGTCTGGGGGACGACGCAGTCGTCGCAATAGGGCGCTGGCGAGCGCTCCATCAGATAGCGATGCGTCACACGAGTATGTCCGATTCGGAGACGACAGAAAGCGACCTGAAGCCGTCGCGGCATTGGAGGATAGGTCCATGGAAACAGTCGCCGCGCAATGGCACGCAACTTTAAGTTCCCTTCGACCGTCTCCCATCTTCTTTGCCAACCAGACCGAAGAGCTGCCCGTATTCTTGCCATGTAGTCCGTGTGAGGAAGAGCGAAACGCTGGTCCGGTCGCAGAGTCCTCGCGGACTCTTTGGCGCGCTCATTCCCCGCAATTCCTACATGTCCAGGAACCCAGCAGAAGATAATCTCGACATCTGCCCGGCTCGCCAAAACCGTAGCGTCACGGATATCGCAAACCAGGGGATGCGGATATTCCAATGCCCCAATAGCACTCAGGGCGCTTTGTGAGTCGCTATAGATCACAATCCGGTCTCCAAACCGGGCACGTCGCGTAATCTCCCGTACCGAGTGGTGTATTGCCACCAGCTCGGCCGTAAAGACAGAGGCAGCGCCTGGTAGAGCCCCGCTGACTTCAAACAGAGGGGATACGGAGTGGAAGCCGACCCTCTCTTGGGACTTGGAGCCATCAGTATACACTGGCACGGTTCCAGCGTGACACGATGTGTGCTCCAAAAAGGTCGAACGCAATACTCGCGGCGCCGTACAAGAATGGGAGCAGAGGCGTGGTGACAAATAGCGAAATGTGGTACCCTCCAGGGTGGCGTCCTAGGCAGAACCAGGGGCGCCACCGGCCCGAGAGCTATATCTAGCCATCGAAGGAGTTTCCTGGCCCTAACCTAAAGAGCTTAGGGTATGACTGGCATCTCTCGGCGGCATAGGCACCATCGAGATCAGCTGCGGATGCAGTGAGAGCTGTTGGCGACTGAGGGAGGCGCGGGGCTCGCGCGTACAGTCGAGTGATGCACTGCACGCGGCGCAGAGCGAGTGGCATCTCCCCAGCATCGACCAACAGGCTCTCAATGGGGAAAGTGCGGAAGGCACCAGGCGCAAGGCGAAGACCAGTGTGGTGGATCGAATCCACCTTCCGCAATAAACGCTCGGCTGCGGATACATAAAACTCGCATCCGTAGTCGAGCTTCGAACGAACAAAGGATCGATAAAAAAGTAGGACAGTAGCCCTATCAGCGCCCAAAGCGCTGAACGTCACGGAACGGAGAATATCCATGGCATGGGTACAAGAGACCCTAAGGCTGCGAATATGAGCCTCCCAGGTGAGGCGTCGGTCGAATACGAGATCGAGGAAACGGTGCGACTCGACCACATCCAGGCGCAGCCCATTAAGAAACAAATCTAGGTCGGGGTGAAGCCGTGGATGGCGGCAGAAGTGCACCACCATAGCCTTGGCCAAAGAAAACCGAAACCTGTGCGCTTCGGCATAGCGAGAGGCGCGGTTCAATGCCTGTTGGAGTCGACGCTCCAGAGTTGGCATCTGGGCCGCGCCAAATGAGATCGAAAGGTCGTCCACGTAGAGCGTAGCGAGAACATCTTCCGGCAGCATCGAGGTGATGCCGTTGATGCTCACGGCAAAGAGTGTGACACTGAGGACACTTCCCTGCGGAACACCCTCTTCCTGCTCCTTTGGGCCGGAGAGGCCTCCCCCCTCCCGTACGCGGAATCGACGATCTCACAAAAATTCAGATATAAACATTGCGAAGCGTCCCACCGCCCCCATCGTGTGGAGAGTCTCCATGATACCGTATCGCCATGCGGTATCATAGGCCTTCTCCAGATCGAAAAACACCGTGGGGTAGTGCTGTCTACGAAGAAAAGCCTCGCAGACGGCATTTTCCATTCGGAGCAGAGCATCCGACGTAGAGTGGAACTTGCGGAAGCCGCACTGTGCAGAAGACAGAGGGCCTCTGCTGTCCAGGAAAAAAGCTAATCTAACATTTACCAATTTCTCCATCAACTTGCACACCCAAGAGGTTAGAGAGATTGGGTGGAAACCGGTCGGAGTAGAGTAATCTCGTCCCGGTTTGCGAAAGGCGATGTTTCACTCACCCAGGTGTCGAAGCATGGCGTACGGGACATTGTCCGGACCATGGGCGGTGTCCGCGCACGAAGCGAGAGCTTGGCGTAACTCACTCACAGTAAACTTGTCGTTGAAGGGTTCACCGCCTCTGGAGGTAAAGTCAAGCCGGCAGCCTTCCGCGACATGACGACGTGCATTGAATGCTGGCGGAGCAGCATCCCGGCTAGAGAATGCGGAAAAAGCAGTCACTAAGGATTCCGCCAAGGACGCGGGTTCCGAGATTGCGGTCCCATTCTCCTGGAGAACGGGAAGGGGGTCCTACGAGAACTTGCCCAGAATCCTTTTGACTCGCTTCCACACCTCTGCTAAAGGGGTCTTCCCGTTAAGTGAAGACACGTATGCCCACCAAGAAGAGCGGCGGGCGTGCTTAGAAAAAAACCGGAACCTAGCCCTAGCCCGACGAAATTCAGCGACAGTAAAAATCGTTCGGGCGACGCTTATAGCGCATGTAGGCATAACGCTTCTGCTTCAAGGCCGTCTCACACTCGGCCGACCACCATGGGAGTGGACGGCGTGCAAAACGGCCATACATCCTAGGAATAGTAGTCAGGCCCGCGGCGATGAGGTTGCCGGAGAAGAACTCAACGGCCTCATCTACCGACTTAAACTCCTTGACTGAGATAGAAAATTCAGTCATTTCCTGAAATGAAGGCCACCGCGCCCGCGCCAAGCACCACCGAGGTGTCCTCTCAGGCGGCAGTTGCCCTGAAAATAATATTTGAATGGGAAAGTGATCACTACCATGGAGGTCATCGACCACTCCCCAATCAAAGTCAGGCTGTGCATCCGAAGAGCACAGAGATAGATCAAGGCAAGAAAATTAAGTGGTTCGCGGACAGTGATGCGTAAACTCATCCACGTTTAGGACACCTATCTCAAGCTCTTCGATCAGATCGGCAAAGACTTATCCCCTGGGATTTATTGAGTAATCTCCCCAGAGAGGATGCCTGCCGTCCAGATCTCCAAGCAAGAGAAAGGGCCTCGGCAAACCGTGCCACGACGCCGCGGAAGTCCCCAGCGTCGAAGTCAGCTGACGGGGGAATGTACGCAGAAATGATAGTATACCTCCTATCCAGGTGCAGCTGCACAGCCACTGCCTGAAAGGAAGTATCTAATGAGAAAGGAAGAACATGAGCCACATGCCGGGTGTAAACCGCACATCCCCCAGCACGGGCATCCCGCCCGGTGGTGGAGTCGCAAGACCCTTATACCCCGGGAGGGCGGGCAGGGGGCACGCGCCTAGCATGGTCTTCTGCAAGAAGATAGCTAACGGGGAACGGGACGAGACGAGCGTCCGCAGCTCCTCCCAGTTGGCCCGGAGTTCACCTCAATTCCATTGAAGGAATATGCCCTCCAGGCCTAGCTCGGAGGAGACGCGGGGGCCCTCCTCGAACTGAAGACCCTCACGGGAATGACCGTACGCTTCCCGGGGGCAGAACCCCGTGCGCTGTTGGCCGAACAAAGCGCTGAAGGCGCTGTGGCCTTCGAGGACTTATTGGGGGAGGTTGGGCTCGCCATGCGAGTCTTTTCCTCCCTCCGCCTCGAAACCTTAGGCGGGCGTTGCGGCTTAGGAGGCGGAGGGGGGGCCCTCTTTTCGAGGAACCACCGTCTCCGAGCCACACGCTCCACCTCTAGGCGTGGGCGAAGGAGCCGAAGCTCTTTTGTTGCTGTCCTCCTTTCGGGGGACAGCGTTAGGAACCCCGGAAGATAGCCTAGCGACCATCTTCAAGGGTGTTGCCTCCTGTGAGTCTAACGACTCGGTGGAGGCGCGTGGCCGTTTCGCCTTACAGGAAACGGTCACGCTGGGGGAAGAGGGGGAAGCTCTGGTTTTAGCCAGGGCTGGGTGTGAACCCTTTTTGCCGCCACTTTTACCAGGAAAGCGTCCTGGTTGAGTAGAGCCCGCAGAAGGGCTCTAAATGAGCACGGAAACAACCGTACTCGTTGGCCTGGATGGGCCAGGAGCAGAGGGGACCCTTCTAACTATTGAGGCATATGACATCCCAGGCAGAGCCGGGCGCGCCAGGACCAAGTCCTTAGCCTCGCGGAATGAAAGTCGATCCTGGGCCTGAACGGCTAGGATTTCTTTCTCAAGGAGATATGCACCACATTGCTTCGAAGAAGCGGGGTGCAGCTCTCCGCAATTAACACACTTGGCCAAACACGATTTAGACTTATCGTGTGCGGCCTTGGAGCAATTTACACAAACTTCAGGTGACGCCAACTTTGCACGTTTACAAGAACGATTCGTATGGCCGAAGCGGTGACAGTAATAGCACCGGCACGGCAGTGGCACGAATGCCTTCACGCGGTAGCGGTACCAACCGGCACGCACCGACTCAGGGAGCTTGTCACAGTCGAACGTGACGAAGAGTGTAGGGGTGGGTCTCGAGGCCCCTCCCTGTTTTCTCCTCACACGTTCGACCTTGACCGCCCCATGGTCGGCCAGCTCTAGGGTGATTTCCTCAATGGAGTAGTCAATGAGTTCCATCGCATAAACTACTCCTTTCACAAAGTTCATGGTAGAGTGCGGCGTCACACTCACTGGGGTGCCATGAAGTGTCCGAAGAGCACTTATCTTGGCCGCCTCGGCGGGATTCGCCGCATTCGCCACAAGGCTCCCGTCCGAGAAACGGGTAACCTTCGGCTCTCTACCAATTGCACTAGCTAATCCTCTCCTCTGATGGATCATGTTGCCCTTGGCCAACATGGTGCCATCAGTGGAGCGAATAACGAGGAGGCGTTTAAAGCTAGCAGGCTCGAAAACGCAAGGTAACCTCTGATTAAGGGGCCCTGATGTCATCGAGGCTCCGCCCTGTGCACTTATCGTCTTTGTCATAGTCAGGGGCTCCGCACCCGGGGGGCAGAGGGGCCGGATGTGCCGATCTTGGCTTGGTCGCTTGCCAGAGTGGCAGCAGACCCATCCGTCTCCGTAGCCCCCGCGGATGGAAAGGAGCCCCGAGTCTTTTTAGACTTTCTTGTCTTTTTCTTCTTTTTAGGAGAATAGGGCGGGGAATGAACCCGCTTCTCACCTCCGCAGACAGAAGCCCTTAGGCCAGATGGACCTGCCTCAGCCAGGTCCTTCTCCGAAATGGAAAAGGTCCTGGTGGTCGCAGGGGCACCTGTCAGAGGAGATCCCTTCCCTTCTTGTACTGCCTTGGAGGCCCCAGCCATTTGAGGAGGACCTTGCATAGGGGCGGATTCAGGTTCGGTGCTTAGAGCCGAGCCCGGATTCCTCCCCATTGAAGGCCCTATCCTTGAGGCTGGGTTTCCTCAAGGACCATGTCTATCACAGGAGGGGCCTCCAGTTGGCCATCCCCTCGCAGGATATCGCAGGTCCCCTTGGCAGCGTCACCAGTCTTTTGTGGGGAGGCACAGGCCTTGACCCCGACAAGGTTTAAGATTCTTGCCAGCAGGTCTTTTGAGGGAAGCGACCGAGGGTGCCTGGCTTCCCTCTCCCCCCTAAGGGGGTTCGCCCTACCAAGCCGCTTACACGAGGGGCGGTCGGCAATGGGCTGCCTGCTGGCTTTCTTGGCAGTCCCCTTAGAAAGAAAAGGAGGGACTGCCGCTGGAAATAGGGAGGTGCCTGAAAGCACCAACAGAGAAAGGGGTGAGGGGAAGTCCCCTACACCCATAGGCGTAGGAGAGGAGTAAGCCTCCTCTCCAGTTAAAGAAGTATGGAGGGTCCCCTGTGCAAGCACAAGGGGCGGTACCTCCATTTTTTCAGTGGAGCTGCCCGAGGGCGGCTCCGTTGATGTTACAGAGGAAGTTGGGGGTTGGGTTTTCTTTTATATTCATCATTGGGCATGGTGACCCTCTTTTTTTACACGGGATGCAATAGCTCACCACCTCTCACAGTCTCCCGAACTGCAAGAGGTGCTTGCAGGTCCAGCAGAGCCAGGCGCCGCCATTTGGGACCACCCCTTCCGCCTGGTGGCCTGGCAGTCCATCAGCATGGTGGCTCCACATTGAATATGGCGTAAGACTGAGTGTGAAGAGGAAAGGAAAAGGGATGTGAGGGAGGTATGGGTGGGGCTGAAGCAGGTTGTTAAAAACCAGCCACCCCAGACTGGAGCTCAGGGGTTAAGGAACATTGTCCCTTCCCCCCCAGCCCTGATCCGGGACGGTTGGCTGAGAAGAAGGTCAGCATCTACCCTGTGAAATTAGAGGCTGACCAGAGAAAGTTGTGGGAGAAGTTGTATGAAAAGAGAGGAAACAAGTGTTTTGAAGGAAGGAAGAGAGGCTAAGCTGGGGTTGGACGGGGTGCTGAGTCCTGTCAGCACGGCGGCCAGGATAGCAAATCACCGCGCCCCTTACGGGGCGGGTCATCAACGATTGGTTGCCTTTTAGTAGAGTTTCCTCACAAGGCTTTGCAGCTGTTATAAACTTTCACCCAAATTACTAAGTCTTTCACTGCATTAAAATTTGCAAATAAATTTGGTATTAAATTTTAAAGTGGGCAAAATTACCTTTTCTTGAAGAGAGTTTTGTAGATCCATTTCAGGAGAGAATTTGGGGCTCAAGTCTTCCTCTTCCGAATCAAGTCTCTCTCCATCAAGGAGAGGAATTTCATCTTCCAAGGGTTCTTCTTTAATCTCCTCTTTTATTAAAATCTCATAAAATTGCTCCTAAAGTTAAAGACAAAGTCAATTCTATTTAAATACCCAACAAATATTTTTATTTATATAAAATGGAGGAAAAATAAGGACCTAAAGGCTAAAAGGCTACCCAGGCCCCTCAGATTCTTGTTTCCCCACCAGGCCCTACTAGTTGAAAAAAACTATGAATGCATTCTCCAAACATTTCTAATGTTTTCTCTGCAATCTTGTTTGAAAAAAAGTTTCTGAAGACATTTAACAGAAAAAACTACATAGGGTAGGCAAAAGTCTGACAGCCATTGCATCCAATCATTTACCTATTGGACTCATTGGTCATATTGTGGCCTGTCACTGTCTCCAGAAGCATTATGTGAGGAGATAAAACCATGGACCATGTCATCCTCTCTTGGCTCTTTCCATCTCTTCATACATTGCAGAAGAGTATGAACATCTCTCTGAACCATGTTGCAACAAACATCTCTTATACTACTTAGGCAATAACACAAAAGATAGAACATTTTACTTCCCAATCCAGAAAGATTGGAAAAATTATGAATTAATAATTTAAATCTTTTGCATTTGCATATCAATCATTTAAATCTTTTGCATTTAAATGTATATACTCAGACACTACCATCAATGACAACTTAAGCATGTAGTATCCACATATTTTCACCACCGCTTTATTGAAGAAACCTTTTCTTAAACACTTTCAAGTATAGGAGCTTTCCTTGCTTTTTGTATATTATTTATAAAGAAATGTGAGATTTTTCTTTAGTTATGCACAAAGAGATCCTTATCTCAAGTTACAAACATAAATCATATTTAAGACTCAGTAACTGAAGAGACCAACCTAGTGGGGAATGCAAATGGAATGCAAAAAAAACAACAAAAAAACCCTTCAGTGAGCTAAATTGGCTGATTATTTCATAAGAACCACCAAATACTTCTTCTTGACTTCTTAATCCATGTTGTTTTCCATCAAAAAACTTGTCTTTGATCTTTTTGGCTGGGCTATCTACCCAATCATCCTAATAAATAATTTAATTCTTATTTAAAGTTATATTAATTATAATAATTAGATATATGCTGCTAATGATAGTTACAAATAAAACAAATAGAAACAATGAATAACTATAGGCAATTTTAGTGTTTGATCTTCTCTCATCTTTTTATCATCAAAATTGCCACCAATTGGATCTTCGCAGATTTTGTGCTTTATTTCTTTAATCTCTCCAGATGTATCTTGTAAAAATTTAAAAGATACTTTCATACTTTATGATAAATCTTTTAAATTTTAAAAGGCTCATCATACAGGAATTGTATTGATAATCAAGCAGAATGGATAAAAAAGGTGATGCCGTCCATTCAAAAGTTTAATTTGGTGATGGGAACAATGGTTTAAAGGTCTCTTGACATTTGGGATACGTCCCCTGCACCATTCGAATAAAAGCACAAACAATCATATAAAATATCCCACTTCTCATTAGGTGTTTCTTTTGTCAAAGGTTTCCCCTTACGGGGGAAACGGTGGTAAGTGGCACAAATGCCTTCACGCAGTATCGATACCAACTGACATGCACCTCCCACTCTATCCCTCCCCCAAGATGGGCCGAGTAGGGGACTCAGCTGCCACTAGCATGGCTTGCCAATTTCTTGGCGACTCGTCCAGTATGAGTAGCCCTCTCTCCCATTGATCATGAGCGGAGTATGAAGCTTGCCTCTCACCCCCCCCCCCATCTAGTATGGCTCATCATATCCTAAAGAACACGCAATTCCCTTACCACATAAAGGCAGCACCCATTAGGGTAGTCTGTGAGCGCGAAACAGTCACTGAGTCTCCAAACCCTAAGAAATTCCAAGGAGAAAGTGGGCCTGGCTTCATTTCCCTCATTCACTCGCCAAGAGGCGCATTACCTGTACCAGATATTAGATAGACTGTCGCGACTGGATGCATGTATATAGTTTTGGGGTGCGCAACATTTTTGTGTGTGGTTTATTTATATCTCAGCATTGCCAATATTTAGACATTGTAAGGCCTCTATATATATATTTTTACTTAAAGTTTCTATTTCTTCATTGGCGATATTTTGAGAAGACTGTAGATATTAGAGGCGTATTTATGTAGATAGCTTAGTGTAAGAAAGTGGGTAAAGAAAAATGAAGAAAAAAGTAGCGAAATGAGTTTCGAACCGCTTCCCGCGTCGTTGGACAGCCGTTAGCGAGAATCTTATCTTAAACCACTCGGCCAGCTGGCTCTGTTAGAGTGACAGGCAGTGCGATTGCAGGACCCCGGAACCTGCCGCCACAATACGAGTGCTTCCATCAGTGGGGTTCAAGAAAAAGAGGTATTATGTTGGATTATGATGTGGGAAGGGAAGTGATATGGATGATATGAACCGCTAAGTGCATGTTGATGAGTGTGGAGCTACTTACCTCTGCAATGGTATCAGTGTTTCTTCCCAAAGGGCAGCCAGTTTATGACCACTAAGGTCATTGGGTCAGTCCTCACTTGGATTGAAGCTCCCGCCTTGACATCAGAAATCCAACATTGTATCAACTAGACTAGAATAGTGAGAGGTCTCAGAACCTGTCAATGTATTTTGGGTGCACTCAATGCACACCCCCATTCTCTCCTACCCTCTAAGGAAAAGCACCTAATGCCTTTATGCATATCAGCAATTGTCAGTCTGATCTTTAGGTGAATTTCAATAAGATCTTATCCATGAGGAATGGATAGAACAATTTACTTTTCCCATTTTCTATATAACCCATGGTCTACTAAGCCATGATGCAGATTAACCACCATGATTGGACACAATCTTCATGAAAAGTTTGCAATATAAAACTGTTGGCATGGGCAGCAGTATCTCAGGCCATCAACAATTGGTTGCCTTTTAGTAGAGTTTCCTCACAAGGCTTTGCAGCTGTTATAAACTTTCACCCAAATTACTAAGTCTTTTCACTGCATTAAAATTTGCAAATAAATTTGGTATTAAATTTTAAAGTGGGCAAAATTACCTTTTCTTGAAGAGAGTTTTGTAGATCCATTTCAGGAGAGAATTTGGGGCTCAAGTCTTCCTCTTCCGAATCAAGTCTCTCTCCATCAAGGAGAGGAATTTTATCTTCCAAGGGTTCTTCTTTAATCTCCTCTTTTATTAAAATCTCATAAAATTGCACCTAAAGTTAAAGACAAAGTCAATTCTATTTAAATACCCAACAAATATTTTTATTTATATAAAATGGAGGAAAAATAAGGACCTAAAGGCTAAAAGGCTACCCAGGCCCCTCAGATTCTTGTTTTCCCACCAGGCCCTACTAGTTGAAAAAAACTATGAATGCATTCTCCACACATTTCTAATGTTTTCTCTGCAATCTTGTTTGACAAAAGTTTCTGAAGACATTTAACAGAAAAAACTACATAGGGTAGGCAAAAGTCTGACAGCCATTGCATCCAATCATTTACCTATTGGACTCATTGGTCATATTGTGGCCTGTCACTGTCTCCAGAAGCATTATGTGAGGAGATAAAACCATGGACCATGTCATCCTCTCTTGGCTCTTTCCATCTCTTCATACATTGCAGAAGAGTATGAACATCTCTCTGAACCATGTTGCAACAAACATCTCTTATACTACTTAGGCAATAACACAAAAGATAGAACATTTTACTTCCCAATCCAGAAAGATTGGAAAAATTATGAATTAATAATTTAAATCTTTTGCATTTGCATATCAATCATTTAAATCTTTTGCATTTAAATGTATATACTCAGACACTACCATCAATGACAACTTGAGCATGTAGTATCCACATATTTTCACCACCGCTTTATTGAAGAAACCTTTTCTTAAACACTTTCAAGTATAGGAGCTTTCCTTGCTTTTTGTATATTATTTATAAAGAAATGTGAGATTTTTCTTTAGTTATGCACAAAGAGATCCTTATCTCAAGTTACAAACATAAATCATATTTAAGACTCAGTAACTGAAGAGTCCAACCTAGTGGGGAATGCAAATGGAATGCCAAAAAACAACAAAAAAAAACCTTTAAGTGAGCCAAATTGGCTGATTATTTCATAAGAACCACTAAATACTTCTTCTTGACTTCTTAATCCATGTTGTTTTCCATCAAAAAACTTGTCTTTGATCTTTTTGGCTGGGCTATCTTATTTAAAGTTATATTAATTATAATAATTAGATATATGCTGCTAATGATAGTTACAAATAAAACAAATGGAAACAATGAATAACTATAGGCAATTTTAGTGTTTGATCTTCTCTCATCTTTTCATCATCAAAATTGCCACCAAGTGGATCTTCGCAGATTTTGTGCTTTATTTCTTTAATCTCTCCAGATGTATCTTGTAAAAATTTAAAAGATACTTTCATACTTTATGATAAATCTTTTAAATTTCATAAGGGTCATCATACAGGAATTGTATTGATAATCAAGCAGAATGGATAAAAAAGGTGATGCCGTCCACTCAAAAGTTTAATTCGGTGATGGGAACAATGGTTTAAAGGTCTTTTGACATTTGGGATATGTCCCCTGCACCATTTGAATAAAAGCACAAACAATTATATAAAATATCCCACTTCTCATTATGTGTTTCTTTTGTCAAAGGTGCCCATCTGTCAAAAGCTACCATGCACATAGGTCCCCGGAATGCCCCTTTTAGAATTCAGGTAAAAGCCCTCATCCTGTGAGTGCCTTCCAAATTACCTTGAATTGAGTAACAATGTGAGGAAGATGAAAATGCTGGTCTGGTAATGCAGTCCTTGCTGAATCTTTGGTGCCCTCCTTCCCTGCAAACAACAGTAGTCCAGGAACCAGGGAGAAGATAATCCCAACCTCTGCACAGTTTGCTGCATCATAGATACCTCAAACTAGGGTGTTTGGAGAGTACAATGCCTAGATAGCACCAGTGTAATTTGTGAGTCATTACATATCACAATCTGGTCCCTAAACCTAGCACAATGTGTTCTCTCTTTTACCAGGTGTGTATTGCGACCAGCTCAGCTGGGAAGATAAACACAGCATCTAGTAGAGCCCTGCTGACTTTAAACAGCGGGGATAGGGCATGGAAGCTGGCCTCATCTTGGGACTTGTAGCCATCCGTGTATATTGGCATAGCTCCGGCATGAAATGAAGTGTGCTCCAAAAAGGTCCAAAGCAATAATCCCACCTCTCTAAGAAGCTTGGAGAAATAGTGGGGCAAGAGTTGAAGGTGATACCATAAGGTGATGTCCTAGGCAGCCTCACAGACCTTAGGGGTAAACTAAGCTTTTGGAGTTTCCAACCCTAAATCCTAAAGGGCTAATGGTATGACTCGTGTCTCTTGAAGCTATAGACACTATACAGATCAGTCAGATAGGATGAGAGCTATTAACAGCTGAGGAAGATGTCAGGCCTATGTATACAGTCTCATAATGCACAGTGCAGCACAAGTGGCATCTTCCCAGTATTGAGAAGCAAGTTGTTAAAAGGGAACATGCAGAAGGCACCAGTCAACAGATGCAAAATGGTGGTGGATTGCATTTACCTTTCACAATTCATGCGAACAAAGGAATGATAAAACAAAGCATTAGCCCTAACAGCACCATAGTGATGAATGTCACAGTATGAAGAATATGAATGGCACCAGTACATGAGGTCATAAAGCTGTCAATATAGGCCTCAAAAGTAGGGCAGTGGTCCAAAACAAGATCAAGGGGGAGCCATGGATTGTAGCAGAAGTGCAGTACCTAAAGCTGGGACAAACGAAACCTATGCGCTTCTGCATGGGGATAAATCCAGTTCAATGCTTGTTGTTGATATTCCTGAGTTGGCCTCTGGGCAGCACCAAAAGAAACTGAAAGGTCATCTACTTAGAGAATAGCCAGACCATCTTTGGGCATCACTAAGGTGATACTCTTGATTCTCAGGGCAATGAGTGTAACACAGGACACTTCCCTGTCATGTGAGATGCCCTCTTCCTGCCCTATTAGGCTGTAGAAGCCTCCCCTGTACACTCAATCAATGATCTCATAGATATTCAGATATGAAAATTGAGATACATCCACTTGCCCCCATCATGTCAAGGGTCTCCATGATACCTACCATAGGCCTTCTACAGATCAAAAAACACAGTGGCATAGTGCTATGTATGGAGGAACGTCTCTCAGTTAGCATTTTTGCACTAGGAGAAGCACATTCAAAATCAAGTCGAACTTGAAGAAGCATTGCTGTATAGAAGACTAGGCTCCACTGTCCATGAATTAAGCTAATCTAATAGTGAGCAATTTGTGCCTCAATTTGCAGAGGCAGCAAATTATAAAAGTTAGGCATAAACTCGCTGTGGCAGAGTGATGTTTCTCCAGTTTCAGAAGCAAGCAGAGTAGACATTTAAAAGGAATCTTTGAGGATACCCTTTTGTCCAGATCCTGTTGAATAAATCATTAAATGAGATGTCTTGCTCATTTGAAGAATGGCATATAGAAGATTGTTTGCATGAGGGCCAGTGTCCACACAAACCTATAGCAGAGTACAAATCACTGTGACATCACAACATTTATTGATTACTGGTGGAGCAGCAGCAAGGCTAGACAATGCATAGAATCCAATCGCAAAAGACTCAGTCACAGATGAGGCATCAGAGTAGGCAGTCTCATTCTCGGGAGAATGAGAGGGGAGCCTTGCAGAAATAACTCCAAATCATTTTGACTTGCTCCTGCATCTTTACAAGAGGAGTCTTCCTATTAGATGAGGAACCATCAGGCTTCTTAATTTTTTTTTCATAGCTTTAGACCAAGGATATTGAGAAACATTGACATCTTTAGAGTGCATATTTCTGGACATACATCTCGCCTGCTGAATGGCATCTGGTTGACTCCAGTCATAACATTCTGAAAAAAATTGCAATATCATATCCTCATTGTTCTTCTTTTCCTTCAATCATTTGATGTTGATAGCCAGCATCTTTGCATTTTCCTTGGACAAGTTTGTCTAAACCTCCTTCAGATGCTCAATTGAACCAAAGATTATCCACCTTCTCAAGTTAGCTACTCTGTGAAATCCACTGTTAGTGGATGTGGTGTCAATGAACTAGGGGTAGTGAAATTATCTGTAAGATCCCAATTTCAATAACAGGTAATTTTAATAGCTTTCCTTCAGTGTATGAAGGTGGACCAAACACTAGAACAGCTAAAGTCTCTGAAGTACTCCCAGGTTCACTGCCACAAAGACCTTTGAGCAACATTTCATCCTGGTTTAAGAAGGCTTACAATTGGATATTTTCACTAACCTAGGACATGCCAGTTAGGTCACCCCAGGTAAGGTTAATCAAATGAACAACGGCCAATTGTTCTGCTACAGCTCGAAAATAGTAATTGGTTTTACATTCTTCTTGTTTATGCTGGTCTCATTCCTCACTGCTAGTTTACAGGGATCTTGTCTCAAAAATATTGTCCTCACCAGACCTTTCCTCTTTTGAGTCCTTTTGTATTCATAAAACCTGATATCCTTATCTTTCTTTTCAGTGCATAAGTTTGTTATTCTGAATTTCCTGGATAAGATCTGGAGTTCCTATATACAACAGGCTATTTCCAACACAAATGCTCCTTTTATCTTCCAGGATTACTTGCTCATACTTTGCTTTTAATGATTATTATTATTATTATTATATTAGGTATTTTACCACCGTAGATACAATAGAGTGATTCAACAGTGAATCTCAAGTAGAATTATGTGGTTAAAATTTTGGGAATATAAGAAGCAATCTGGAGTATATATGGTACGAAAATAAGATATATCTATTATAGTGAGATCAGAAGCTTTCAGTAAAGAGGCCTAAAATAAAATTTAGGTCATTTAAAATCATAAATTTTGATTAAAAGCATAAATATCTAACTAAATAACAATATAATACTAATTTGAATAAAAGCAACACATTGAAACCTAGGATGAAATGATCCCAGGTTCTATTGCAGAATGGTAGATGGAGAGAAGCTTGAAGGCATTATTTTGGTAGGTAGGAGAACCTACCTTTCTGGGAGTGGGATGGAAGTTGAGTCTCTTGAGTGCCAATAACAGGGATCTTTTGCACATTCTTCTCTGGTAGACGAGGTATAACATGATATTTTTTGGTTGTGGAGGTTTTTGTAGGTGAAGTAAGGAGACTTTTTTTTTTTTGTAGTCAGTAGTATGAGTCTCCAGTTGTAGGGCAGTCTCAGAAGTCTCACTAGGCTGGGTTTTTGCTGTTTCCAGTCTTGAAGTTGCATATAGTTGTGTTCCAAGCGAGCTTGGGTTACTGTTGTTCTTAAGGTGGAATAGAGGTAGTCTGCAATTGCGTTTGAGTGTGAGGGTCGTCAAACTTACGCAGATGGTCTTTTAAGAGCTTTTCTGTTTGTTCTGTTTTCTTCAAAATAGGATATGCATCCATTTTATTTGCAGACTGTACTTTTGGAGGAGATACCCTAGTTTTTACAAGAGGTGTAGGTCCTGTTTCACGCTCCACATCCATGATAGCATCAGAGTGCTGATGCCATCTCTGTGGCATGGGTGTTGAAGGAGTATGTGCAGTGGTTGACAATGTAGGAAGGTTAGGTGTGATCCTTGCTGAGGCAACTGTACTGTTAATTGCCACATTTCCTTCTTGGGCAGGAGCAGAGAATAAAGGCTCATAGATAGGGTGTTGGTCTAAGATTCTTTGGAGAGCTACAAAATGAGGAATTCACTCTCTCATCTGTAGGTCCAACACATCGTCCTCACATTTGTATTTTGGACATTGTCTATCATTACTGTAGTGAGGTCCCTTACAATGGAAGCAAAACACCTTACTTGTGCATACATCCTTGCAATGACCTCCACCACTACATCGGGCACATGTGTCTACCTCTCTACAGTAATGTTTTGCTACATGACCAAAGAGCCTGACATTTGTAACACTGCTGTGGGCGGTAGTGGTACTGGTCCACCTCAACCAATACCCAGCGAGTGATATGAAGCACTAGCGGACAGGAGTGGAGGTTAAAAGTGAGGATATAATTATCAGTTGGTACTATTTGTCCATTTCGTCTCAGTTGTACTCTATGGACATCTGTGACACCTTGGTTCTTCAGATATTCATGTATTTCCTCCTCCACCATAGTGGAGGAGTGTGAATTACACCCCTAACAGTGTTATATTGGTGGTGTGCAGTAACAGTGATTTGCTTTCCCGCTAGAGACTTTAATGATGTGATCTTGGTGGCCTGCACACTAGTTTGGGCCTTCACCAGTAGAGAACTCTTTGCAGCCTTGACAATTTTGAATATCTAGCCAACTTTATATTGGATGTCTTGATCCAGTTTAATGTTATTTACATCTGTAGCTAACTCTAATCCAGGAAACTGGATGAGGAAGTATTTCTCAAAGTAGGGAGTTGGAGCTGTGACTGCACAACTAAAATCAAAAGTAGCTTGCAGTTGATGCTGTCTCTGTCGTCCCTGTCTACACCTCCCTACTGGAATCCACGGATTCTCAGCTGTGGACCTACCTGGACTATGAGTGGAATGTGGTATATAAGGTTCCAGTGTTACAACATTTGAGTCTCTAGTGTCTTGGGTAGTAGTGGGCAGAGCCACTGCCTCAGCATTAGATTGTCATTTGGGGACCTCCTATAAAGCCTTCATTGTCATTTTCATTTATAGTTTCAGCATTGTTGTCTCTATTGTTCTCATCTGTGGAAACCACAGTAGTGCATTCAGTTTCAGTGCTTAATTCAGTAGGTTCTGCTGCGATATTCTGCATAGAAGTGTGTAATGTGAACTTTTTATGTTTGTCAGCAGCAAGACCAGATGAGCGATGAACAACCACCCCATCTGGCTTGTCTGATGTAGCTCCACTATTAGTAATAGCAGGAGCTGAAGAGGCATCCAAATCAAATCCTTAAGATAGGCCAGGTTAGTCAGACTCAGTCCCTGTTTCAGAGAGATCGGTCCGAAAATGAGATTTAGGTTTAGATTTCCATTGGTGGACATGGGGACCCTGTTGTGAGCGCTGGACGCAAACGCTAATCACTCCCTGCAGTAGCCTGCTCTGCAAGGGGTAAATAAGAGGCCGGCTAAGCTGGCTGCCACCATTCGCCACACCTCATGCCCAGTGGCCAGGCAGCCCATCAGCATCGCGGCTCCACCTTGGGCTTGGCGTAAAGTTAATAGGCTACAGAAATAAAAAAAGGGATGCAAGGAGGATGAAGATGGGGGAAGAAGCAGGTGGTTAAAACTCACTGCCCTAAACTGGATCTTAGTGGTGAGGGAACAAAGTTCCTTCCCCCCCCCCCTCAGCCCTGGTCCAGGATAGGCTGGGTGAGAGGAAGCTGGTCGGCATCTACCCTTTGAAATTAGAGGCCAGCCAGAGAAAGTTGTGGGAGAGATTGTAGGGAAAGTGAGGAAGCAGGGTGGCAGAAAGAAGGATAAGAGGCTAGGCTGGGGCCAGATGGGGTGCTGAGTCCCATCAGCACAGCGGCCAGGAAGGAAAATCATTGCACCCCTTACGGGGATTGCTTTTAATGATTCTCAAGTAGTTTAATGAAGAGATTCAAAGCAATGTACTTGTCATCGTCTCATTCTGAGCTTCTGCCAAAATGGGATGATAGAAATTCATTGGTTTATATGAAAAAAAATTTTAGCACCAATCAAGCTACTGCCACAAAGGTCATAAGGCACTGTATTAATTGTTAGACTATTACTAGTTTATATATTGGTAAAAAAATACAAAAGCAAGGAGAAAAACAATGCAGGCTCGAGCAAGATTGAAGAATAAAAAAAGTGACCTGAAGCTGATATGGCATTGAGTGCACATCTGCAGGATCTATCACTTATAAGGTCCTTTCAGCCATATCCCATCTTCTTTGCCAGGCAGCCCAGAGGGCTTACCTGATTCCTGCCCTATAGTCACTATAGAGAAATGCTGGTTGGTAATTGAATCCTCACAGATTCTTTGGAGCCCTCATTCCCTGCACCCCTACCTGTCCAAGAACCAAAATCTGCCTGGTTCACAGTGAGTGTGGTGCCATAGATACTGCAAACTATAGTGTGCATAGATTAAAATAGCAGAAGAGCACTGATGGCACTTTGTGAGACTCTCAACCAGGCACAATACTAAGCTGGGATTGCAACCAGATTAGCCGTGAACACAGACACAGGGCATGGTAGAGCCCAGCTGACTTCAAACCCCAAGGGGAAAGAGTATGGATGCTAATCCACTTGTCAGACTTGGAGCAATTTGTATACTGGCAACAGATCCAGCATGACACAAAGTGTGGTCCAAAAAGTTTGCATACAGTACTCCAGTAACTGTGGAAATAAGCATTGCAACAAATCATCAAAGGTGCTACCCTCCAGGGTGGCATCCTGGGCAGAAACGAATGAACAACTGTCCTAAGAACTACACCAAGTTCTTGAAGGAGTTTCATATCCCTAAAACTTAAGAGCTGAGGGTATGAGTGCAGTCTCATTGGTTTAGGTTCCATCAAGATCAGCTGCAGATGCAATGAGAACTGTTGTTAACTGAGGGAGATACCAAGCTTATGCATACAAAAACAATGGAATGTGAAAGAGGCAGATGAAGGAGCATCCATCTTCCAACAATTCTTGCTCAGCTATAGATGCATTAAACTAGCATCCTCGAACAAGTTTCAAAAAAATCAAGAAAAAGCAGGGTGGTAGAGCTCTATTGGAGCTACCAGGCTAGGCATTGGTAAAACACAAAACCAGGTAGCAAGTCTGGGTCAAGTGAAGCTGTGGTTGCAAAAAAAGTGCACTACTTTAGTCTTGGACAACCTGTACACTTGGTCATAGTAAGAGATGCAGTTCACTGCTTATTTGAATCAGTACTCCAAAGTTGGCCTCTGGGTTCCACCAAAACAGATAAATGTCATCCACATAGAGCATAGTGAGAAAATCTTCCAGCACCACTGAGATGATACCGTTGATGGTAATGGCAGGGTGTGAGAGTGAAGAACTTTTCTGTGGGATGCCTTCTTCCTGCCCTATTGGGGAAATGAGGACTCCCACCATCTCTAAGTAGAATCAATAATCTTGTAGAAATTCAGATATGAAAATTGGGAGGCATCCTCTCTCCCCTGAGGTGGGAATGGTTTCCATTAAACTATCACTATGTATTTATTTTTAATTTTAATTTTAGGAGCCCATCTGCTGAATGTCTACTTGGGATAAGTCGTTGTACTCAACCCAGCCTATCACTAGGCTATATAAAAAAAACCAAATAATATGCAAATAACAAATAATGTTAAAAAATTACAAAAGCTAAAAAAAAAGCGCAAGAAGGAAGCACATCCGGCATCGGGGGTGGGCCCCCTTCTACTGGCAGAGGAACATGCGACCCACAACAAATAGTAAATAAAGTGGAAGAGGCTGACCTTCTCCAAATTGTCATAAAGTACACAGGTTAGTGTACATGAACTCGTCCCGAGTACAAGAGACAAGCGGTAATGACCCTGCTCATACTATGACAGGTAATGTGTGGGTGCAGGTGAGCGCTCCATCAATTGGAGGTGCGTCCCGCGAGTGTGTCCATTTTGGGAGATGACAGAAAGCAACCTGAAGCTGTCGTGGCATTAGACGGGGGGTAGTCCATGGGAAGAGTTTCGGCAAAATGGCACACAACTATAAGTTCTCTCAACCATCTCCCATCTTCTTTGCCAAGCATCCTGTATTTCTGTCATGTAATCGGTCGGAGGAAGAGCAAAATGCTAGTCTAGTCGCACAGTCCCCGCAATTCCTAAATGTCCAGGAACACAGCAGAAGATAATCTGGATATCTGCGTGGATCGTCAAAACCGTGGCGTCACGGATATCGCAAACCAGAGGATGTGGAGATTCTAATGCCCCAAGAGCACTCAGGGCGCTTTGTGAGTCGCTAGAAATCACAATCCGGTCTCTGAACTGGGCATGTCGCTCATGTAATCTCCCGTACTCAGCGCTGTATTGCAACCAGCTCGGCTGTTAAGACAGAGGCAGCGCCTGGCAGAGCCCCGCTGACTTCAAACAGAGGGGATACAACATGGAAACCGACCCACTCTTGGGACTTGGGGCCATCCGTATACACTGGCACGGTTCCAGCGTGGATAGATTGGGGTTAGTGCAGGTTCATGGCTGGCTACATTTGGCCCCCAAATAGGGATGTGAGATCTCGAAAATGGGAGTGTGACAGGAGTTGATTGCAGTTCGTCATCGGATTGGACGTAGTGATTGTAGAAGCTTTGAGAGCAGAGGCGTGGCGACAAATAGTCAAAGGTGGTACACTCCAGGGTGGCGTCCTGTCCAGAACCAGGGGCTGTACCGGCCTGAGAGCTAAACCTAGCTCTCGAAGAGGTTTCCTAGCCCTAAATACAAATAGCTTAGGGTATGACTGGCATCTATCGGTGGTATAGGCACCATCAAGATCGGCTGTGGATGCAGGGAGAGAGCTGTTGGCTACTGAGGGAGGCGCTGGGTCACATGTACAGGTGAATAATGCACTGTGCACGGTGAAGAGCGAGTGGCATCTCCCCAGTATCCACAAGTAGGCCAGTGTGGTGGATCGAGTCTGCCTTCTGCTGTGGTGGAGTGAATGTGATTATGTTCGTAGGGCCATTCTTCCACCCCTTTTCCAATACCCTCTCCCTCCCTCTGTAAGAATGTGTATAAATGGGAGATGTTTTTTATCATCACTAACTCTATAATTTAAGAAGGGGATTTTTTTGAGGATTTGAATAATAATTTCATCTTAGTTTAGTTATGACTTATGATTTTTTTATCAAAGTTACTTCTAATAATTCTTTTATAATATCAAAAAACAAAATGGTGAAGTACAGAAATAAATATAAGTATTAAAATTTTTGTGAATTTTTTAAAATACAAAGAATTACAAATGAAGTTCTGAAAATTTATTTTTATATATCTTCTTCTATAACTATATTTGAGCAACGTGATATTTTGAAAGGGGGTAAATTTCTTTTAGAGTTCCTTTTTGAAATTATTATAATTGGTGAAGTTCAGAAAATTTATAAAAATTTAAACATGGCTGCTTTTTTTAGATTTAAATTTTAATCTTAGTAGTCATTGCCTGGTAAATATATAATGGATTTCCTGTTTTGTTTAAAATGTTTTAAATCTATTTCCAGAAGCCACTCTATAATTTTGTTAAAATTTCAACAGGATAATCCTTCAATTTGGAAAGAGTGACGGAGATTGTAGGAATTGAATAACTTCATTGAATTTATCCAAGTCCATAGTATTTCGTTAGAGGAGGGCTTTTATATAGTCTCAATATGCAACTGGATCGCAATATAATATTGTATGAGCTCGGAGGCCAAAGCCTTTTAAAAAGACATATAAACAATTGTTCTCACATGAGTGGCAGCTGGCAAGACTTTTCCCAGGAGAATACCAAACCCTTCTTTGTCTCTTTATTTGGTTTAAGTACTTTTTGTAAATATTTTTTGTTTTATTTGCTTAACTGATTCTCTCTTGTTTGTTTCGATAAAACTTTGTTTGCTGATAGGACTTATTTTGATTTTATATATTTGTAATTGTAAATTTATCTATTTCATTTTTGTTTGTTTGTGTGCATAAGTAACGAGATCTCAAATATAATTACCCCATACTTGTATAAATAAAGGACTGTATATACAATCCGTTTCATTTCTCCCTCGATTTCTCACGCCCGACATAGTGAAGGAAGTGGGTTAGATAGATTAAGGTTAGTACAGGTTCATGTCCGGGACGTGAGATCTCGAAATTGGGAGTGTGACAGCAGTTGATTGCAGTTCATCATCGGATTGGACATAGTGATTGTTTTTTCCCTTCTTCTGTCCTTCTTACTAACCTGGGAGGATATCTTCTATGGAACCTCATATATAAACACTTTTCAATCACCCAATTGTAATGCACACCGCTCAAACACTGTTGATGCACCACATTAGCATTCAAATCCTTCACTTTCTCATCCTTGTACACAATTGGCCTCTCACCACCAAAGTGCACATAAACAATCACTCCATACAAACGACTCACTACAATCAACACTTCCTGAAACGGCGCGACCCCTTGCATACACATCACTAAATTCTTTCATAAAGTTCTGTACCCTCGCCATACCAATACTTTCAGGCTTCCTACATACTTCACTCATTACCTCTTTCCAAGTCATCCACACAAGCGGGCACTCTCACATTTACTCCATCACTCTTCAAATCTTGCAAACCATTCCACTCGCTCTCAAACAAGAATCACCACCACCCTTACTCTCCTTTCCATTCATAATCCCTTTCGGCAAATACTCAGGATCACTTACTCCACGCGCATTTTCAATCATTCATACCAGGATACCTTGACATCAATCAGCCACTCCATTCTGTTCACCAGGCACATACTGAATCACATAGTCAAAATCAATCAAATATTCCAAAGTCCTTGCAATTCTACTATCAGCCCTTTTCATACATTGCCAATACACAAGAGGTTGGTGATCTATTTTGATCACAAACCTCACACCATACAAAAACGGATGCAACACTTTCAAACAATACCTTATCGCAGCCAACTCTTGCTCCACAGTCAAATACTTTCGTTCTTCCGCATTCATAGCCTTGGATACATAGCCAATTATTCGCCTGACATTCTCTCCATTCAAACGCTACTCTTGCATCAGAAAACCTCCCATACAGTACCCACTCACATCTGTATACAATTCAAGCATCATAGCTTTAACACTATAGTCTGGGTATGCGAATTCAACATTTTCAGCCACTGCCTCTTTCAGTCTCTCATACGCTTCATTCATCTTATCATTCCACCTGACAATCATACTACCTTTCTTGCCCATTCACTCAGTCAGAGGCTTACTCACACCTGAAGAATCACATATAAACTTTCATTGAAACTCAATCAAACCCTGAAATGACTTCAGTTGCTTCACAGTCACCAGTTTCAGAAACATTCGCACCTTCTTAACATACTTCAGGAAACTTTCATAACACATTATCACTCACTATATGCCCAAGGAATTCCACTTCTTTCGCAAACACTTCACACTTCGCTACTTTCACCTTCACACCAACACTCTCCAACGTTCTTAAGGCATCATTCACCAATCTCATATGCTCTTCAAAACTCTCATTCATAATCAAAATATCATCTATAAACATTATCACACTCTTGCTCACAAACTTACTCAACACCACATTCATTGCCCGCTGGAAGGCACTGAGAGTATTAGCCAACCCAAAGCTAAGGTTCCGGAACTGATAATGCCTTTTAGAGGAAAGACAGTCACCAGCCAGCTCTCCTCAGCAATAAGCATCTGGTAATACCCCCGTAACAGATCCAGCTTTGTAAACCACTCCATCCCATGCATACTATACACACAAAACAGAAACTTCTCTTTCACAGTCCTTTCCTTCGCTGTTCAATAATCCACACACAGATACAATTTTCCATCCGGCTTATGTACAGGTACAATCGGACTATTCCATGCATCTCACTTTCTTCAATCACTCCCAATGGCTCTAATTCCACACACTGCTCATCAATCTCATCAGCAACCGGACGCTGATAGATTGGGGTGTCCTCCATCAGCACAATCTTGAATTCCGGAAGCTTTGCAACCCCGAAATCCAGATCGCCCATACTGAGGATCCCCTTTCGTTCAAACAACATTCAATACATATCCTCCTTTTCATCTTCAGTCAAACATCCATCCAATTCCCCCATCCTTCCCACTTCATTATACGTCCATTCACACATCTTTTCATTTGCAACATTTATGCTGACATCCGTGCTATCATCCATACCTACCTCATTGACAGTGGAGAGGTGACCCAGTACATCTCGGACTTGGATTTCCCTTACGTGCCCTTTCACTCTGGGGTCCGCCTGCACACATACAAAAGGATCATTCATTCTCATCAAGCCATCAAACACACAAGCAACACGCCTTACCTTATAACACGCTTACTTTCCATCCAATATCACAGTGTTTTCACCCACATTCAAACTCACATCCTTACTCCAACTCACTCTAACAGACATCCTTTCACTCTTCACAAGCCTTGCACTTTCCATAGCAGTCACCTCAATACCGGTAAACACTACCATCTTTCCCTACATACAACTTACACACCCTATTTTTACCAATCTTTCTCTCAATCTGATCACTCGCAGGATGCACAATCATACAGTTCACTTTCATAAAATCATACCCCAAAATCACACCATACTCACTACTCACCTTATCAACAACAGAGAATTCACACTCATTCATCAACATACCATGCATTCGAACAGCTTACCTTATCATTCCAATCACAGGCACTCTCATACTACCAAGCCCTACCAAACTACCCTTGCACTCAGACAGGAGGGCTTTATCACTCAGCTTGTCATACACATCCTTATACACCAAGCTCATCGTGCATCCAGAATCTATCAAAGCCAAACACTCAACCACATTAAATTCAACCTTCATACTCAGACACTCATACTTCCTACCAGACAGCACTTTCACACTAGACAGAATTACCAACACATTACTCGCACTCATGCACCCAGAGGATCCTTCACCAGGTACCCTCTTACAATTCAGTTTCCACTTTAGACTTTCCATTCACAACTTGTGCACTCAGTCTAATCCAACACTTTTCACTTGAATGTTGTTCCATCGCACAATAGCTACATACATTCCTCTGGTCATGACACATACTCGCATAATGACCAGCCTTTCCACAGTTACCACATGCAAATCTTCCACTCCACCCAGCATAAACTCTACCATTCAACTTCGGACAATATCTTCAAATGGCCTCTTACATTTGAAGCACTCTTTCACACTTTCCTGGCAATCCTTCATCATATGCCCCTTCTTACCACACCCAAAACATGCACCCAACGTTCACCTACATTTTGCCAACATATAACCCTTCCTTCCACACCTACGACATTCCACAATCTTTCTCATACCATTCCGTCTCTCATTTGCTGGGACATAGTTTGGTTGCTCCCTCATATACCTATTCATGAGCTTACCACTCATCTGTACCCTTCCATTCACCCATCCAGTCTGCTGGCCCAGGAAGCTTGACATCAGTCCAGCTGGCGCAGCCCTCTGGGCATCCCGATAACTGACAAACTGCTGGGGTGGAGAAAAGCTCTGGGCTTCTTACCCCCAACATTTACACTGTACCATCCATCCTTGTCTAAATCACTTTCCTCATCAAATCGCCGGTCTTCCAACAGTTCCAACACATCCTCCCACACCAACCATTCACTTGTCAGCCTCATTCTCTCCTTTCTTTTCCCATTCAGCCATTCACTTATCTTTCGTGGGACTGTATCAAGGAATTTTCCTACCAATTGTATACATTCATTCACATCATCATCACCATACCTCTTTCTCACCATACTCTCAAGCCTATGTGCATACATGTTCACACTTACATTCTTCCCCATTTGAGCCTTCTCAAATTCATTCACCCATTTATACTTTACACTCTCTTTCATTCATTTCACCTGCCCAATCAGTCTCTCCTGCACCACCTCATACCTCGGTTCCCCCACACTCATGATCACACGGAAAAACTCTAATACTTTTCCATCCAAACACTGCCCTAAAACATTCATCCAGTATCCCTTATTTTCCGGGTACTTGAGCTTGCAATACTGATCAAATTCTCCAAAGAATTCTTCCACATATTTCCTACTATGCAACCTACACTTATCTACCTCTGGCACTTCACTTATTAAAATACCCTTACCCACATTCACTTCCCTCACTCTCACTCATACCAATCATACCATCACTCTCTCCTTCATCCGAGTACAATGAGTCCACACTCTTTCCTCTTACCTTCCTATCCTTCCCCTTTGAACCAGTCTTCCTTCTTCTCTTGTGTTCCACTCTCTTCCATTCTCCATCCTTCCTATCACTCACAATCATCCTGTCCTCTCTAGACTCATACACACCCCCATTGAGCCCATTAGTCTTATCCCCTTCAGTCGGAGCAGGGGTCAAGGTTGGGGTCCTGACACCATCATGTCATACCAGTCCTTCATCCGTTGGTCGACCTGCTTCTGTCTCTCATCCATTTCTTTCCTCATCCTGTCTGTATTCTCATCCATACTCATCATATCACTCTTAAATCCATCATTCATGTTCCCCAACATCATACATTCCTCCTCCTTCTGCCTCAACTCCAGCCTCAGTCTCACAATCTCATCATGGAGGCCCTGTTCCACAGAAACCATCCTCACAGGTTAGTAAAAATGATAGAAAAAGGGGAAAAACAACCAAACTACTTGACACTCTAATTGAGTGTGGACTGCAATTCAATCCTGTCATGCTACCGGTGTTCAGATCTCACATCCCTATTCGGGCACCAAATGTAGCGGGCTAAAAATCTATCTTCTAACCCTAATCGATCCAACCTGCTTCCCACACTAATTCAGATGTGAGAAATCGAGGGAGAAATGAAACGGATTGTATGTACAGTCCTTTATCTACAAGAAAAAAATATGGGGTAAATATTTATAAGAGATCTCATTACTTATTTATAGACACAAAAATATGGATAGGCAATTTTAATATTATATACAATAAAAAATAAATAAATCCTATGTACAAATACTATCACGCAAACACACAAAAAAGAAAAAGGTCTCATGTATCACCATGAATTTTCTTAATATTTAGGTCACCACCGGGAGAAACTCCTGCCAGCTGCCACTCGAGTGTTCACAAGAAAGACTGGCGCCTCTGCAGACGTCTTACAGAAAAAAAGGCTGGTACCTCCAAACTTGCTATAATGCAATCTGGTCGCGTACTGAGGCTATCAAAGAAAAAGCCCTCCCTTCAAATGTGATGTACAATAATTTCAATTTGTAATATTCTAAATCATACAATGCCAGCCATTCTTCATAAAAGGAATATTTTGGAATTTAATAAAGTGGCCTTTCAAAAAAATAATAATCAACAATTTGATGAGGAAGAGAAATGTTTTTTAAACAAAAAGGAAATTCGGAATTTATATTATATATATAAAAAAAAAAATGTTTCTGTTCATACACACATTCTTACAGAGGGAGAGAGAGGGTATTGGGAAAGGAGTTGGAGATGGCACTTCACACACACACACACTCACATTCACTCCACCACACCAGTGTCAGTTTGTTATGAATTTTGAAAGGCGAGTGAAAGATAGGTTTCGTTAGAGTGAAAATGAGCTGAGTGTATGGTGTGAGGTACATGAAAGGTTTAGTTCGTTTGAAATTGGTGCAAAAGGATTGAAGGTAAAAGAAGTAAAAGGTAGGTTGAATGTGTCAAAGATGAGTGAAAAGTTTGAAGGACCGTATAGAGTTGTGAGAGTCTGGAAGAATGGTGTGATGTATGTTTTGGAGAGTTTGAATGAAGGTGTGACTGAGAATGCGGGCTTATCAGGATCGGTTGAGGTGGTGGAGAGAACCTCCTGACTACCTGGTGAGCCATGTGGTGTATGAACTCTGCAGAGAGAGAGATAAGGTGCATGGTGGTGAAATGGAGTGTGATAGTATGGATCTGTCTGGGAAAGAGCTTGTCTTGGTCTCAAGGAGTAGAAAGTGTACAAAGAAGAGTGAAAGGAAGAATGCAAGTACGAATGAAAGTAAGTCTAAGCAGTCTTTCTGGTATGGGGTAGCTATAGAGAGAGGTTGAGTGTCTGCATAAGCAGGTGCATGATTTGTCTAATATGAGTAGGTGAGTGAATGAGCTTCCTGTGGCTGATTTTTGGGGTTTTGGGAACAGTATGAATGAAAGTTTGTTTGGACAGAATGAATCTAGTGTGGCTGATTTTTCTGGTTTTAGGAATGATAAAGGTAGAGGTGAGTTTGATGTGGAGAATGAGGAAGGGAATGACTTTTCTGGCTTCTGGTGGGAACCAGTTGAAGGGGTTTCCAGTGTAGCCACTGAGAGTAGAGGGGATGTGAGTGATTTGTCTGTTTTGCAAGAGTGTACCTTGAGTTGGATGAGAGCTGTGAGTGAGGAGATGATGAATAGGGGTATGAAGTGAAGATTCTGAATGGAAGAGTATGAAAGAGTTCTGTCGAGAGATGGGAGAGCTAGTAATGAAGGCTAAGAGTATGGTGGACGATATGATTGATCATGATGAGGAGATTGACAGGACGACTGAAGAACGAGCCCGCCAGATTGCTCTGCATAGCCAGGGACCAGTAGACAAGTGTGAATGGGTGCAGAAGGGCGCAATGAGTATAAAAGGTACCGTGAGTAAGGCTTGAGACAGGATAATCCTTCAATTTTGAAAAAGTGGTGGAGATTGTAGGAATTGAATAACTTCATTGAATTTATCCAACATCCATAGTATTTCATTGGAGGAGGGCTTTTATATAGCCTCAATACGCGACCGGATTGCAATATAATATTGTATGAGTTTGGAGGCCAAGGTCTTTTAAAAAGACGTACGGAACAATTGTACTCACACGAGTGGCAGCCGGCAATACTTTTCCCAGGGAAATGCCAAACCTTTCTTTGTCTCTTTGTTTGATTACAAGTACCCTTTGTGAATATTTTTTTGTTTGCTTAACTGATTCTCTCTTGTTTGTTTAGATAAAACTTTGTTTGGTTATAGGACTGCTTATTTTGATTTTGTATATATTGTAATTATAAATTTATCTATTTCATATTTTTTTTTGTGTGCATAAGTAACGAGATCTCAAATATAATTGCCCTATACTTGTGTAAATAGAGGACTGTATTAATAATCTGTTGCATTTCTCCCTCGATTTCTCACATCCACCTTAGTGTAGGAAGTGGGTTGGATAACTTGGGTTTAGTGTACGTTCGTGGCCTGCTACACCACAATACATGCTTGGTTGCAGATGCATAAAACTCGTATCCATTGTAGAGTTCCGAATAAACAAAGGATCAATAAAAAGGTAAGGCAGTAGCCCTATCAACGCCATATCACTATGGATTATCATATGCATTCAGATTGAATACCACTGTTGCATAATTCAATAAATCAAGGCTCTAGATAGCATTTTCCAATGTCCAAGAAAAAAGCTGATCTAACATTTGTTAATTTCTCCATCTTGCCACAAATTGTGAAATGTGAGCAGAGTATCCATTCATCAGAGGTCTGGGAGGATACCTCCCCTGTATAATCATATTAAAAAAATCTATGAAAAAGGTCATGCCTCACTCACACTCACCTAGGTGTGGAATCATGGCACATCTAGAGCAGAAGTGGTATCTGTGCATGAAGCAAGGAATTACATTCCATTCAGTGGCCTCCAGTAACATCAAAACATGCATTAGGCCTGGTGGAGAAGCACCATTCAGATAGACATGTGGAGGAAGTGTCTACAAGATTCTGACAGGGTTGCAGAGTCTGAGATTATGGACACATCCTCTTGTAGAAGGGTCTTGAGAGAACTTGCCCTGAATCCTTTAGACTCTCTTTACTTCTGCAAGTGGGGTCTTCCTACTAAGTGAAGACATATATGCATGCAACTGAAGAGCAGAGGGTGTGATTTGAGACATACGAGAACATAGCTGAAGCTCACAAAATTCACAGATGATGAAATTGTTCTGGCAGCGCTGAAGTGTATTGCTTCTGATTGAGGATGTCTCACATCCAGCTGATTATCAATGCAGCAGACAGTATACAATACAGGCAGACATTATAGGAATATTAGTTCAGTCTATGGCAATGAAGTTGCTAAGGAACTCATCAACAGACCTAAACGTCTCAAGTGGGAAAGAGAAATCAGTCATTTTTTGAAATGAAGACAGCACTGTCACTCTAAGCACCACTGAGGCAGTTTCCCAGGTGGCAGTAGCTCAAAAAATGATGCTCAGAATAAAAATCATACTGGGCATCTGGACAGCACAAGGACAGATCCATAAAGATAAAAGAAGCGCTTCTCAGGCAATGATGGGTAAACTCATCCACATTTACCAAACCTATCTCCAGGTCATGGACTTGGCTCATGGGATAGCTCATGCAATCTACCATTTCATATTACCTTGGAAGAGAAAAAGCCTCAACAGCCATGCTATGACATGGCACACCCATCCCGCCCCCTTGTAAGAAAGATGCATAGTAATGCATGCAGAATTAACAGGAAACCTCCTATTGAGAGATAGGCACATTGCCACTGCTTGAAATGAGCTATTTATAGTGAATTGAAGAATAAAGATCTCCTATCAGGTGTAAATTGCACATCCTCCTCCTGCCTCACCCACATTCTATGATGTTGGCATAATTAGATTTCTAGCCCAATACTAGGTTACATTAAAATCAAATCAAACAAAAAATAAAACAAGAACAAGAAAGAATACTCTAGCATTGGAGTGAGTTGCTTCCTCCCCCCTAGTGAAGTAGCAGCAAACACCAAATAGAGTTAAATAAAATGGAGGCCAACCTCCTCCAAGAAGTCAAATAGTTTTCAATCTATGTGCATGAATCCCTCCTAGTTGCAAATGACAAATAATAGTGACACTTCTCATCCCAGTCCCCGGAGAGATAATATATATGAATATCACCCAGGCTGGGACATTCAACAAGAATGCACCAACCAGTCTGGCGTGGTCTTTGCTGGAAGGGGCTGGAAAATCAGTCATTTCCCTGAAATAAGAACCACAGTGTCTGTGCCAAGCCCCACAGAGGTTTTTCAAGTGGGTACTGCCAGAAAATGATAATTTAATAGGAAAGTGGTCACTACTATGGAGGTCATCAACTACCTATCACTCAAAATCCTGCTGTACTTTCAGAGGACAGCGAGAGATTAAGGCAGGAAAATGAAGTTGTTGGGAAGTGATACATAAGTCTGCAAAGAGTACAACCCTGAGGCACAATGGTAAGGGAGTTCTTCTCCATTATTAATTTAAAAGATTTTTAAGAGTCCATCTGGTGCGAGCCTATTGGGCAAAAGTTACTGTAATCATGCTACAGCCCTTACTACTAAACTAAATTTAAAAAAACAAAACAAGTAGAAACATGTAAATCACAAATGACAAAGATTAAAATGCGGGAATAAAGAATAAGAAACAAGCAAAAAAAAAACAGAAATAAAACAAAATCAAGAAAACAGGCAACATGAAGGAAGCACGCTCCTGTGTCAGGGGTAGGCCTACCTCACATGCAACCTACAACAAGGAGAGTCAAATAAAGTGAAGGAGGCCAGCCTCCTCCAAAAGGTAATATAATCAGCAAGTCTGTGTGCATGAACCTATCTCGAGTACAAGGGACAAGCAGTCAAGCAGTAGAGATCCCGCTCATCTTGGTACTGGGACAGGCAACATGCACAAGGATCACCCAGACTGGGAAATTCAACAACAATGTGCCAAACTGTCTCGGAGACAATGCAGTCACTACAATAAAGGTAGAGACAAGCATTCCAGCAAATTGAGGTGCATCCCATGAGTACATCCAATTCAGAGACTACAGAAAGCAACCTCAAGCCATCGCAACATTGGGGGAGTAGGGCCATTGGAACAGTCATGATGCAATGGCACGCAACTTTTAGTTTCCCTCACTGCCTCCTATCTAGTTGCAGCTACACTGCTACTGCCTAAGCTGAGGAATCTAAGGCAAATATAAGAGCTGAGACATCATGTTAGGTGTAAATGGCGCATTCTTCTGCACCGCTCCCATACTGTGGTGGTGGGGTCACAAATACCTTATATGCCCAGAGGTGGGCAAGGGATACATGACCAGCATGGTCTCCTGCATAAGATAGTTAAGGGAAAATAGGAGATGAACCTCTGCAGCTCCTCCCAGTCTGTGGCAATTCCATTGAAGGAATATGTGGGGGTCCCTTTTTGAAGTAAAGACCCTCACAGGAATGGTTGTACACTTCCTGGTGGCAGAACACTGTATGCCGAACAATATGTTGTTGCCTTTTATGGGGGAAGTTGGGCTCACCATGCAAGTCTTTTCTTCCCTCCACCTTGAAACCTTACATGGCCAACTCCTTAGCCTCATGAAATGATACACAAGCCTTAATTTGAACGGCTATAATTTTCTTCTCCAGGAGATACGCACCACATTGTGGGGTGTGGCTCTGTAATTGACATACCTGGACATACCCAATTTGTATATATTGTGTATGGCCTTGGAGCAACTTGCACAGACTTCAGGTAACCCTGACATTCATCTCTACAGGAGCAATTTGTAAAGCCAAAGCGGAAGCAGTAGTGGCACCACTGTGAAAGTGTCACAAATGCCTTCACATGGTAGTGATACCAACTGGCATGTACTGACTGACTAAGGAAGACTATCAGTCAAATGGTGTTGGAGTGGGTCCCAAGGCCCCTCCCTCTTTTCTTCTTACACATTCGACCTTGACCGCTCCTTATTCAGTCAAGTTGTAGTCCAGGAGTTCCCTAATGTAAATCACACCTTTCATGAAGTTCATAGGAGAGTGCAGTGTCACACTGACCAGCTTGCCATGAAGTGTCTGAAGGGCACTAATCATGGCTGCCTCAAAGGGATCCAACACATTTACCAGACCCTCCCATCTGAGAAAGGGGTCACCTTCGGCACTTTAGCAATAAGTCTTTCTAGTGCTCTCCTCTGATGGAACATTGAGATCAGAGGAGCAAATAACCAGAAAACTTTTGAAGCCAGCAAGCTAAAGAATGATGGGCTGGCATAATTAAGGCTCCGCTTAATGCACAGAGTTAGTCTATTCTTATTTCTTTTCTTTTAGGAGAGGAGGGTGGGGGGGGGAGGAACCCACTTCTCTCCACTACCAGAAGGAGCCCTTAGGCCAGATGGACCAGCCTAAGCAAGATCCTTTATGAAATGGAGGTCTTGCCTAGACTGGGATCATGGATCCCATTCAAGATTTCCTTTGTCTATAGCTGGTGAACCAACATCTGTCGGGAAAGAGAGGGAGGGAGGCAGCTACACTAATACCTATAAACTAGAGATCCATGACTGCAGGAGATTAGGGGAACGGACAAATGAGCCCTGCTATTCCTTGTCTCCCTAAGGGGCTTGGCCCAATTTGGATGATACCACTGGGAGTGCTTAATTTTGGGCCATATCTTGTAATCTTGGCAGTCCTCTGAGAAATTAAGGAAAGCTCTAATAAAAGGGTGAAGGGGAGTCCACCCAGACCATTAGAATGAAGTTGGATGGACTCCTGGGAAAGCACAAAGGGGCCTGCCCCTCCTTTTCTGATTTGGCGCATCCCAGGAGTGTTTTTGATGATATTAAAGGGATATAAAAGTAGGTAAAGGCTTTTTCAAGAATATTTTAACACCCTTCCTGTAATGTCCAACACTGATCCTAATAAGGACATGGCACTACTGGGCACGTTTGATTGGCCCTGGCCGCCATCACTGGGTAGGGTAGTATACACCTTCTCTGCCACCTCTTGGGAAAATGGGACCAAATCATACACATAGCATGGTAGGCAGGTCAGGCTTCTGAGAGGTTAGGGTCACCAAGACTAGCATCCTGTTGTAAGAATTCGGTTCTGTGATTGAAATAAGCACCAGGTCATGATTGGGGAGGTCCATGGGCAGGAGAAGAGGTCAACAAAAGGGGTAAAGAAAAGGTAATTGTAAAAGGACAATAGAAGGACAGGGGAAAGATGAGGTAGAGTTGGTACAGGAGAGCAAGAGAGGCTAACTAAGCTAGTGGGGCTGGATGGGGAGCCGAGTCCCATCAGCATGGTGGCAAGAAAAAACATATTGCTGTGCCCCTTACAGGGGTTTCTCCTCCAGGTTTCAATGGTAACAGGGGGTTTTGCCCCAAGATACACCATCCATCTTCTTGCAGCTTCACCTTGACTGATCAAAGAGTTTGAGTCAACCCAGTGATGGAGTCTTACCTATTTTCAGTCAGGCCATGAGGATATACAGTTCATCTGGATACCATGTGTAACAGTATAGACAGTAGCCCCCACTCAAACCAGTAGGGTGGGATGGTCCTTCAAGTTTCAGTTGTATTAGAGAATGGGTTGAAGGGATGGTAAAAAAAAAAGGCACTGAGAAAGAGCAAGAAGCTCACCAGCTTCAAGTCAACCCAGTGAATGGACCCTGCACTATTTGTAGTTAGGTTAGCCAAACAGACAGCTCCTTTAGCTACCAAGTGCAACGAGATAAACAGGGTACCACCTTGAGTGGTCCACATCAACATTTCAGTCTCTTTTGCACCATCAGAAAATAAAACTAAATTGAATATTAGCCCTGCAAGTTTCCTTGTTCATAAATTATTTACTTCATTTAATGCCATTGGTCAAGCAAATTGATGGCAGAACATATAGCAATACTAAAGAGAAAATCCCATTTTACTATAAAGATAACTAAACTCATAAAACCAAGGAATGAATAATCAACATTACTTAATTATACAAAATACCTGAAAGATCTGAATTAACTCACCTTTTTATTATCCTTCATTTCATCATTAAATAAATTCTTTTCATTATTCATGTCTATTACCGGTTTGTTTCAATAGTTCTACCTGAATCTTTTATATAGTGACTTAAATTTTCTGGTGGATAAACTTTCCTATACCAAATTCTTCAGAAGCTTCAATATATTATTTTAAATTTGCTGTCTTCTGAAATAAAGTTGTGAGAGAGAAGAAAATGAGTCTGATACAACGATCAGGAAATGCAGTGACCCATCAGAGACAGTCAAAATAATGTCCAACTGACCAAGGACCATATGGCCTAATGATGGGACAGACAACTTCCAATTAGATTAAAGTTAAGCATCATTAGGCATGGTTATTTGCTATATGGGGTTCCAATTCAGGTCAACTCAGTAGCTGCAATAAACTAGGGTGAGCTGAAGATGAGTTCAATGTAAGAACTAAATGACTTCTGTGAGATAGTCTGTTTAGGTTTAAGAAACAATTCTTCCAAAATAAGAGAGTAATGTAGATTGTACCTATTAAACCTAGCCACCTGACTCAAGATATTTTTGGCTACACTTATAATTTACAAGATACCAAAGACTTGCCAATTTTTTTAAGGTCAAAAGTCAGTTTATGTACAATTGCGTGCATATCTATTGGCAACACATCTCCAATTTTGTAATTTACAGATTTTTATGTTACTAGTTCAAAATGTACATATTTATATTATATTAGCCTAAAAGCAATATATTATAATGTATAAATGATACTAAAACAAATTATTAACATTGAACATGGTGTTTATTAGAAAAACCTAAGAAAGCAAAAATATTTGCAACATTCCTAAATATTTCATATATATTATTGACAACTTATAAATTAATACTTGGTATGACCTCCTTGAGCAGCAATCACATGTTTCTTGTAGGTGTGAACAAGGGTTTTGCAAGTTTTAGTAGTAATGTTACTCCACTCTTTCACTGCAAAAGCTTTCAGCTCTGAGATGCTGCTTGGTAGCCTCTTATGAACATGTGACCTCAGTTCTTTCCATAAATTTCCAATCGGATTTAAAAGTTAAAGTTTGCTGGTTTCAGTCCTCATATCAAGCTGCTGTGTTGCTGCTTATCAGGCATACATCAGCCAGGGCTAGCCCCAACTCCCCAACATGTGATGTCCAGTCATGGTGGTAACCTCCCTAGTAAATAGTGTCAGCTTAAAAAGAATCTGGACAGAGATTCGAACAGCCGCCCCAGCAAGGGCCAGGCAAGCACGCTAACCACTATCTGAACTTTCAAGCATTGATTGGCCAAATAGTTCTACATTGATTTGCTTGTGTGCTTGGGATCATTATCGAGTTGGAAGATGAACCCTCTGCAAAGACTAAGCTTTCTCGCCAATTGTTTCACCTCTTCATTCAAAATTCGCTGATATCCCTCAGAATTCATAGTGCTTTCTATCGCACAAATTGAGCAAGTACCTGTAGCAGCAAAACATCCCCACAACATGATGGAACACCTCTGTGTTTCACAGTAGGTATGATGTTCTTTTCTAGCAGAGCTTCTCCAGATTTTCTTCAAATGTAATGGTGGCCAATTTGGCCAAACAGCTTCGGCTAAGTCTCATCTGACCATAATATCTTACTAAGTTCTGCTTCAGTGTCATCAAGATGTTCTCTGGGAAACTCTAAATGTCTCTTTTTGAGAACCGTCTTCAACAGTAGTTTCCTCCTTAGTATACCTCCATAGAGAACCTCAGAGTTCAGGTAACGTTGCATTGTTGACATGTCCATGATTGTTCAACTGCTAGTCAGATTTTGCTTTCAATTCCTTGGAAGTGACTTTTGGATTCTTGTTAACAATTTGAACACAAGAATGCACATTTCAGTTGGTTAATTTTCTCGGTCGCCCTTTCCACACACAATTAACAGTAGTCCCATCAGCCCTAAATTTTAAAATAATATTCCTTACAGATGAAATTGGGATATTCAAACTTCCCCCCCAATTTTATATCCATTTCCTTGGTAGTGCAGCTCAATTATACACTTCTTATATGCTTCTGAGTGTTTAAATGTCTTCACCATGTTGCTATTTCAAAATTATTGTAGAGATGATTCTTCAGCCATGCTAATACCATAATGAACACCAAAAAAAGTTAGCTGTGCAAGCAACCTGCTGTTCTGGATTAGTCTAGAATATTCCATCAGTCATTCTCAAACATTCTTTACAACTAATTTTAAAAATTTCATTTGTAAAATCAGTATTATGTAAATGTTGCCAATACTTTTGCTTCTTGTGTTTTTCTAATAAACACCATGTTTAATGTTAATAATGTTTTATTATCATTTATATATTATAATATATTGCTTTTAGGCTAATATAATTAAATATAATATAAATATTACATTTAGAACTAGTAACATAAAAATTCATAAATTACAAAATTTGAGATGTGTTGCTAATAGACATGCACATAACTGTAGTCTGGGTCAGGGTAGATCAGCATAGATACACAATAATAAGTTCTACCGGTGAAGGAACGGGGCCGGACATGCTGATCTTCGCTTGGTCATTTACCGAAATGGGGGCAGACCCACCCGTCTCTGCGACTGCCATGGAGGGAGAGGAGCCAATTGTCTTTTTCTTTCTAGGAGAGGAGGGCGGGGAATGAACCCGCTTCTCTTCTCCGCAGGTAGGAGCCCTTAGGCCAGATGGGCTGGCCTCAGCAAAATCCTTCTCTGAAATGGGGAAGGGCCTGCCCGTCTCAGGAACAACAGCCGGGAGAAGAGATCCCTCCTCTCCTTTTGAAGACTCGGGGACCCGAGTAGTCTTAGGAGGAGCTTACGTAGGGGCGGACTCGTATTCTATGTTTGGCACCAAGCCCGGGTTCGAGCCCATGTAAGATCCTATCTTCTAGGGCTGGGTCACCTCAGGGATCATGGTGCATATTTTGAGGTACCTTTGTTGGGGAAGAGAGGGGGGCATGTACAGTAACCCACTCTAAGCTCATTATGAGCGGCTGCAGGTCTTTGGAAAGCATGGGCCGACGGGTCCTGCATTCCCTCACTCCCCTAAGGGGTTGGCCCTATCGTGTTACGGTCAATTATGGGCCGCCTGCCTGCCTTCTTGGCAGTCCCCTTAGAAAGAAAAGGGGGGGGACTGCTGCTATTAGAAGCAAGTCGCCCAAGGGTGACTCCAGATAAGGGGGAATCCCCTGCTAGAAACACAGTGCGGATTTTGTAAGGACAGGAGCACCTGCGACATGATATTCTGTGCAAGACAACTACAGGAGAAGTGCAATTAGCAAAACACAGACCTCTACATAGCTTTTATTGACCTTCAAAAAGCTTTTGATACAGTCAATAAGGAACTACTATGGATCGTTTTAGAAAAGTTTGGCTCCCCTACAAAATTTCTCTCAATTCTGAAGAAACTAGACCATGGCATAACAGCAACAGTACTTGCCTCAGGAGAAAGATCCAAACCTTTCAGCATTGAAGTTAGTGTCAAGCAAGGATGTGTCATAGCCCCAGTGCTATTCAACATCTTTATATCTGCTATCACCTTACTCAGTTAGAATGCAATTCCTCTGGTGGACAGGGTTGCTATCTAGTACCAACATGATGGCAACTTATTTAATTTAAGAAGACTTCAACCCTGCACAAAAACTGTGACCAATCATATTCTGGAACTTCAATATGCAGACAACTGAGCGCTGATTGCACACACACCACTTGCTCTACAAAGATCCCTCAATGTCATAGCCGGTCCTTATGAAGCAATGGGTCTGAAAATGAATGTCAATAAAGCAGATACTAATGCAACGACAGAATCTAGAACCACATCTAACTTTCCACATCAACAGTGATGACATTAAACAGGTCACAAGTTGCAAACATCTGGGCAGCATCCTGTCAGATAAGTATACTATAGATGAAGAGATCTGCAACAAAATAGATCAAGCCTCTGTAGCCTTTGGGAAACTGTGCATAAGAGTCTTCCAAAATGATAACTTCAGGTTAAAAACGAAGATAGCAGTCTACACTGCTGTATGTATGACTACTCTACTTTACGGTGCTAAAACATGGACTGCTTTCAGAAGGCGTATAAGACAATTTCATATAAGAAATCTGCTGAAGATTCTCATGTTAACATGGAGGGACAAAATCCCCCATGTACAAATCCTTCCATGCGCCAGCACAACCTCAATTGAAACCATGCTTGCATAAAAACAACTGTGATGGACTGGACATATAATTTGCATGAGTAATGACAGACTACCTCAACAAATCCTTTATGGACAACTCCCACTGGGACATTGTAGAGAAGGTGGGCCAATGAAACGTTATAAAGATCAAGTAAAAGCAACCCTAAAAAGTGTAATATTGAACCCCTGACTCGAAGTCAAAGCCAGTGACCGACCAGCATGGAGATCCAAGTGTATGGAGGGACTGTAGCACCTTGAATAGTCCATCCAAAATGAGAGAGAGGCGAGAAGACAACAGCGCTACAATCCACCAGTCCAGCAGCCAAATAACCCCAGAATAGAGTGTCATTTATGTGGCAGTGTGTGTGTATCGCACTACATTGTCACCTTTGTTGGCACAACCGACAGCCACCATAAATTCAGCTCCATTTTCGAGTGAAGCTTGCGTCATCTTCATATTCGAAGACAGCCATAAGAGGAAGAGTATGCAAAGGAGAGGAGTAAGCCTCTTCTCGGATACAAGAATTTTAGAGGGTTCCCTGTGCAAGCATAGAGAGGGTAGACCTCCATTTTTTCCATGAGGGTGCTTGAGGGTAACCCCTCTTATAACACGCAATGCAAACGCTAATTACACTACACTGAGAGGGGTGAACATGGGGGCAGCAGAACTGGCTGCTGCCATTTGAGGTCACTCCTTCTGCCTAATGACCTGGCAGCCCATCAGCATGGCGGCTCCACCCTGGGCATGGCATAATAATTGATAGAGATAGAAGGGAGAATGAAAGGTGATGTGAGGAAGGTGTGGGTAGATATGAAGCATTTTTTTTTTTTAGAGCTCATCTGGCGACTGCCTACATTGGCATTAGTTGCCATATTAAAACTGGCCTAGTTCTAGGCTACTTTAAAATAAAATTAAACAAAAAAAAAAACACCCCAAATGGGGGAAAGGAAGCAAGCTCCTGCATCGGGGGAAGGGCCCCCAGGCGCAGGAGAGTGCAACCTAATGGAAAAAAACAACAAAAAAAACAAATGCAAAAAACCAAAACCAAAAAACAGAACCCTGCTTAAATAATAGGGAGAAGGCCGGCCTCCCCCGAAAAGTCAACAAGTCCACCAGTCGATGTGCATGCACTCATCACGAGTACAAGGGCCCATCCCAGGACCGGGACAGGGGTCGTGCGCGAAGATCAACCAGACTGGGACATTCAACAAGAATGTGGCGAACAGTCTGGAGGACGACGCAGTCGTCGCAATAGGGCGCTGGCGAGCACTCCACCAGATAGTGATGTGTCACACGAGTATGTCCGATTCGGAGACGACAGAAAGCGACCTGAAGCCGTTGCAGCATTGGAGGATAGGTGCATGGGAACAGTCGCGGCGCAATGGCATGCAACTTTAAGTTCCCTTCGATCGTCTCCCATCTTCTTTGCCAAGCAGTCCGAAGAGCTGCCCGTATTCCTGCCATGTAGTCGGTGTGAGGAAGAGCGAAACGCTGGTCTGGTCGCAGAGTCCTCGCGGACTCTTTGGCACCCTCATCGGCGCGCTCATTCCCCGCAATTCCTAAATGTCCAGGAACCCAGCAGAAGATAATCTCGACATCTGCCCGGCTCGCCAAAACCGTGGCGTCACGGATATCGCGAATCAGGGGGATGCAGAGATTCCAATGCCCTGAGAGCACTCAGGGCGCTTTGTGAGTCGCTATAGATCACAATCCAGTCCCCGAACCGGGCACGTCGTGTAATCTCCCATACCGAGTGGTGTATTGCCACCAGCTCGGCCATGAAGACAGACACAGCGCCTGGTAGAGCCCCGCTGACTTCAAACAGAGGGAATACGGCGTGGAAGTCGACCCCCTCTTGGGACTTGGAGCCATCCGTATACACTGGCACGGTACCAGCGTGACACGATGTGTGCTCCAAAAAGGTCAAACGCAATACTCCCGGCGCAGTACAAGCTTTGGGAGAAGAGGCATGATGACAAATAGCCAAATGTGGTACCCTCCAGGGTGGCGTCCTGGGCAGAACCAGGGGCGCCACCGGCCCGAGAGCAATATCTACCTCTCGAAGGAGTTTCCTGGCCTTAAACCCAAAGGGCTTAGGGTATGACTGGCATCTCTCGGCGGCATAGGTACCATTGAGATCAGCTGCGGCTGCAGTGAGAGCTGTTGGCGACTGAGGGAGGTGCCGGGCTCGCGTGTACAGGTGTGTGATGCACTGCCGGCAGCGCAGAGCGAATGCCATCTCCCCAGCATCGACCAACAGGCTCTCAATGGGGGAAGTGCGCAGGCACCGATCGCAAGGAGAAGGCCGGTATGATGGATCAAATCCACCTTCTGCAATGCACGCTTGGCTGCGGATGCATAAAACTAGCATCCGTAGTCGAGCTTTGAACGAACAAAGTATCCATAAAAAAGTAGGGCAGTAGCCCTATCAGCGCCCCAAGCGCTGAACGTCACAGAACGGAGAATGTCCATGGCGCGGGTACAAGAGACCCTAAGGCTGCGAATATTAACCTCCCAGGTGAGGCGTCGGTCGAATACAAGACTAAGAAATGGTGCGACTCAACCACATCCAGGCGCACCCCATTAAGAAACAAATCTGGGTCGGGGTAAAGCCGTGGATGGCGGAAGAAGTGCACCACCTTAGTCTTGGCCAAAGAAAACCGAAACCTGTGCGCTTCGGCATAGCGAAAGACGCGGTTCAATGCCTGTTAGAGTCGACGCTCCAGAGTTGGCATCTGGGCTGCGCCAAAAGTGATCGAAACGTCGTCCACGTAGAGCGTAGCGAGAACATCTTCCGGCAGCACCGAGGTGATGCCGTTGATGCTCAGGGCAAAGAGTGTGACACTGAGGACACTTCCCTGCGGGACACCCTCTTCCTGCTCCTTTGGGCTGGAGAGGGCACCCCCCACCCATACGTGGAATCGACCATCTCGCAAAAATTCAGATATAAACATTGGGAGGCGTCCCCTCGCCCCCATCATGTGGAGAGTCTCCATGATACCGTATCATCATAGGCCTTCTCCAGATCAGTAAACACCGTGGCGTAGTGCTGTCTACGAAGGAAAGCCTCGCAGACGGCATTTTCCAGTCGGAGCAGAGCATCCGACGTGGAGTGGAACTTGCGGAAGCTGCACTGTGCGGAAGACAGATGGCCTCTGCTGTCCAGGAAAAAGGCTAATCTAACATTTACCAATTTCTCCATCAACTTGCACAGGCAAGAGGTTAGAGAGATTGGGCGGAAACCGGTCAAAGTAGAGTGATCTCTCCCCGGTTTGCGAAAGGCGGTCACAGTAGCAATTCGCCAGGAGTCTGGGAGAAGACCCTCCACCTAGATCCTGTTGAACAAATCTAAGAGAAAGGCCATGCCTCACTCACCCAGGTGTCGAAGCATGTCTTACGGGACATCATCTGGACCATTGGCAGTGTCCGCGCACGAAGCAAGAGCGGAACGCAACTCACTCACAGTAAACCTGTCGTTGAAGGGTTCTCCGCCTCTAGAGGTAAGGTCCAGCCAGCGGCCTTCCGCGACATCATGACGTGCATTGAGTGCTGGCGGAGCAGCATCTCAGCTAGAGAATGTGGAAAAAGCGGTCGCTAAGGAATCCACCACGGATGAGGGTTCCGAGATTGCGGTTCCATTCTCCTGGAGAACGGGAGGGGGGTCCTGTGAGAACTTGCCCCGAATCCTTATGACTCGCCTCCACACCTCAGCTAAAGGGGTGATCCTGTTAAGTGAAGACACGTATGCCCGCCAAGAAGAGCGGCGGGCGTGCTTCAAAATATACCGGAACCTAGCCCTAGCCCGACGAAATTCAGCGACAGTGAAATCGTTCGGGCAGCGCTTATAGCGCATGTAGGCATAACGCTTCTGTTTGAGGGCCGTCTCACACTCAGCCAACCACCATGGGAGTGGTCAGCGTGCAAAACGGCCAGACATCCTAGGAATAGTAGTCAGGCGCACGGCAATAGGGTGGCGGAGAAGAACTCAACAGTCTCATCTACCGACCTAAACTCCTCGACTGAGATAGAGAATTACGTCATTTCCTGAAGTGCAGGGCATCGCGCCCACGCCAAGCACCACCGAGGTGGTCTCTCAGGCGGCAGTTGCCCTGAAAATGATATTTGAATGGGAAAGTGATCACTACCATGGAGGTCATCGACCACCCCCCCAATTAAAATCAGGCTGTGTATCCGAAGAGCACAGAGATAGGTCAAGGCAAGAAAATGAAGCGGTTCTCGGACAGTGATGCGTAAACTCATTCAAGTTTAGGACACCCATCTCAAGCTCTTCGATCAGATCGGCAAGGACTTGTCCCCTGGGATTTATGGAGTAATCTCCACAGAGAGGATGCCTGCCATTCAGATCTCCAAGCAAGAGATAGGGCCTCGGCAACCATGCCACTACGCGGCGTAAGTCCCCCGCGTCGAAGTCAGCTGACGGTGGAATGTACGCAGAAATGATAGTATACCTCCTATCCAGGTGCAGCTGCACAGCCACTACCTGTAAGAGGGTATCTAAAGAGAAAGGAAGAACGGAGACATCATGCCGGGTGTAAACCGTGCATCCCCCAGCCTGGCCATCTCGAGGTGGTGGGGTCGCAAGACCCTTATACCCCGGGAGGGCGGGCAAGGGGCACGCGCCTAGCATGGTCTCCTGCAAAAAGATAGCTAACGGGGAACGGGATGAGACGAGCCTCCGCAGCTCCTCCCAGTTGGCCCGGAGTCCAAGGCAATTCCATTGAAGGAATATGCCCTCCAGGCCTAGCTCGGAGGAGACTCGGGGGCCGTCCTTGTACTGAAGACTCTCACGGAAATGGCCGTACGCTTCCCAGGGGCAGAACCCAGGGCGGTGTTGGCCGGACAAAGCGCTGAAGGCGCTGTCGCCTTCGAGGACTTATTGGGGAAGGTTGGGCTCGCCATGCGAGTCTTTTACTCCCTCCACCCTAAAACCTTATGCGGGCGTTGCGGCTTCGGAGGCGGGGGGGGGCCCCTCTTTTCGAGGAATCACCGTCTCCGAGCCACTCGCTCCACCTCGGGGCGTGGGCGAAGGAGCCAAAGCTCCTTTGTAGCTGTCCTCCTTTCGGGGGACAGCTTTAGGAAACCCCGAAGATGGCCTAGCGACCATCTTCAGGGGTGTTGCCTACTGGGAGTCTAATGACTCGGTGGAGGCGCGTGGCCGTTTCGCCTTACGGGAAACGGTCACGCTGGGGGAAGAGGGGAGAGCCCTGGTTTTAGCCGGGGCTGGGTATGAACCCTTTTTGCCGCCAGCTTTACCAGGGGAGCGCCCGGGTTGGGTAGAGCCTGCGGAATGGCTCCGAATGGGCGCGGAAACAACCGTGCTCGTTGGCCTGGATGGGCCAGGAGCAGAGGGTGCCTTTCTAACTATTGAGGCATATGATGTCCCATGCAGAGCCGGGCGCGCCAGGACCAAGTCCTTAGCCTCGCGGAATGAGAGTCGATCCTGGGCCTGAACGGCCAGGATTTCTTTCTTAAGTAGATATGCACCACATTGCTTCGATGAAGCAGGGTGCAGCTCTCCTCAATTGACACACTTGGCCACACACGATTTGGACTTATCATGTGCGACCTTGGAGCAATTTACACTGCTTCGGGTGACCCAGACTTTGCACGTCTACATCAGCGATTTGTATGGCCGAAGCGGTGACAGTAATCGCACCGCCGCGGCAGTGGCACGAATGCCTTCACGCCATAGCGGTACCAACCAGCACGCACCAACTCAGGAAGCTTGTGACAGTCCAACGTGACGAATAGTGTATGGGTGGGTCTCAAGGCCCCTCCCTGTTTTCTTATCACACATTCGACCTTGACCGCCCCATGGTCGGCCAGCTCTAGGGTGATGTCCTCAATGGAGTAGTCAACGAGTTCCCTCGCGTAAACTACTCCTTTCACAAAGTTCATGGTGGAGTGCGGCATCACACTCACCGGGGTGCCATGAAGTGCCCGAAGAGCACTTATCTTGGCCGCCTCGGCGGGATTCGCCGCATTCGCCACAAGGCTCCCATCCGAGAAACGGGTCACCTTCGGCTCTCTACCAATTGCAATAACTAATCCTCTCCTCTGATGGATCATGTTGCCCTTGGACAACATGGTGCCATCAGTGGAGCGAATAACGAGGAAGTGCTTGAAGCCAGCGGGCTCGAAAACGCCAGGTAACCTCTGAATGAGGGGCCCCGATGTCATCGAGGCTCCGTTCTGTGCACTTTTGGTCTTAGTCAGGGGCTCCGCAACCAGGGGGGCAGAGGGGCTGGATGTGCCGATCTTGACTTGGTCGCTTGCCAAAGTGGCAGCAGACCCATCCATCCCCACAGCTCCCGCGGATGGAGAGGAGCCCCGAATCTTCTTAGTCTTTTTCTTTTTTGGAGAGGAGGGCGGGGAATCAACCCGCTTCTCACCTGCCGGTAGAAGCCCCCAGGCCAGATGTACCGGCCTCAGCCAGGTCCTTCTCCGAAATGGAGAAGGTCCTGGTGGTCGTAGGGGCATCATCCGGAGTAGATCCCTCCCCTCCTTGTACTGCCTCAGAATCCCCAGCCGTTTGAGGAGGACCTTGCATAGGGGCGGATTCGGGTTCGGTGCTTGGCGCCGAGCTCGGATTCCCCCCCATGGAAGGCCCTACCGTCTGAGGCTGGTTTTCCTCAAGGACCATGTCTATCACAGGATGGGCCTCCAGTTGGACATACCCTACCAGGACATCACAGGTCCCCTTGGCAGCATCATGAGTCTTTCTTGGGGAGGCACAGGCCTTGACCCCGGCAAGGTTTAAGATTCTTGCCAGCAGGTCTTTTGAGGGAAGCGACCGAAGGGGCCTGGCTTCCCTCTCCCCCCTAAGGGGGTTTGCCTACCAAGCCGCTTACACGAGAGGCAGTCAGCAATGGGCTGCCTGCTGGCTTTCTTGGCAGTCCTCTCAGAAAGCAAAGGAGGGACTGCCGCTTGAAATAGGAAGATGCCCAAAAGCACCTCCAGAGAAGGGGGTGAGGGAGAGTCCCCTACACCCGTAGGCGTAGGAGAAGAGTAAGCTTTCTCTCCGGTTAAAGAAGTATAGAGGGTCCCCTGCGCAAGCACAAGGGGAGGGACCTCTATTTTCTCGGTGGAGCTGCCCGAGGTCGGCTCCGTGGATGTTCTTGGGGAAGTTGGGGGCTGCTTTTTGTTTTTGTTTCATTATTGGGCATGGTGACCCTATTTGTGCTACGGGACGCAATAGCTCATCACCTCTTGCAGTTGCCCGCGCTGCAAGAGGTGCTTACAGGCCTGGCAGAGCCAGGCGCCGCCATTTTGGACCACCCCTCCCGCCTGGTGGCCTGGCAGTCCATCGGCATGGCAGCTCCACCTTGGACACGGCGTAAAATTGATAGAATGTGAAGAGGAGAGGAAAAGGGATGTGAGGAAGGTAACCCCAGACCGGAGCTCAGGGGTTAGGGAACATTGTCCCCTCCCCCCTCAGCCCTGATGCGGGACGGTTGGCTGAGAGGAAGGTCAGCATCTACCCTGTGAAATTAGAGGCTGACCAGAGAAAGTTGTGGGAGAGGTTGTATGAAAAGTGACGAGGTAGGAGAGAAATACAGGCTATCTGAAGGAAGAAAGAGAGGCTAAGCTGGGGCCAGATAGAGCGCTGGATCCCGTCAGCACTAGATATGAAGCAGGTTGTTAAAAACTTACCACCACAGACCGGAGCTCATGGGTGAGGGAACATTGCCCCCTCCCCCCTCAGCCCCAATCAGGTAGTTCGGCAAAAGGAAGCTGGTCAGCGTCTCATCTTTGAAATTAGAGGCCGACCAGAGAAAGATGTGGGAGAGGTTGTAGAAAAAGTAAGGACGTAGGGTAAAAACACAGGCTGTCAAAAAGAAGAAGAGGCTAAGCTGGCTAGTCCCATCAGCACGGCAGCCAGGAAGGCAAATTGCTGCGCACTTTATGGGGCCGGAGCACAGGGGTTCGGGGGCTGTTGTCCCCTCAGCCCCGATCTGGGATGGTTGGGAGAGAAGAAGCTGGTCTGTGACACCCTGTGAAATTAGAGGCTGACCAGAGAAATTGTGGGAGGGGTTGTATGGAAAGTGAGGAAGCAGTGTAAGAAAACAGGGTGTCACAAAGGAGAAGAGGCTAAGCTGCGGCCAGACGGGGCACTGAGTCCCATCAACACGGTGGCCAGGAGAGCAAATTCTCGTGCCCCTTATGGATAATTAACATGTTACATGCATTTGATTTGGTGCCAATGTAAATGGCCCTTATATGAGTCAACTCTTTTGCATAACCCCACAAACAATATTAAAATAAAGTAAAAAGTAATAAAATGTGATGGTCGGCTTCTGGCTTACCTTAAGGCATAGGGACTTGAGCCCACTATGCCTGACAAAGTGTTAAACATTTACTTATTAAAATTACCTTTTCTTGCTGGTTGTTTTGTACTATTGTTTCATGACTGACATTTGCTACTATTTTCAACCTTAGATTGAATCTCTCTTCATTTCCATAGGGCGAAGACGATCTTCCAGGACTTTAGGAAGAGTTTGGAGAGATTTTAATGAAAAAAGACATTATAAAATCTCTCCAAACTCTTCCTAAAGTAAAGAAAAAAGATTTCTAGGCATCAGAAGCTGCAGAACAACACTTGAGGCTTACTAACATATTTCATTTATAATATATAAAGTAGTCTGTTCCATTTTCTCCCTTGAAATGTTAATGCATACAGAAAAGTAATTCTGAGAAGACTGAAGAAACAATTGTGCATCGTACCTCTATTAAGACACAGGATATCGATAATGATTTTATGACCAGTATCTACCTTTTCTTGCTGGTTGTTTTGTACTATTGTTTCATGACTGACATTTGCTACTATTTTCAACCTTAGATTGAATCTCTCTTCATTTCCATAGGGCGAAGACGATCTTCCAGGACTTTAGGAAGAGTTTGGAGAGATTTTAATGAAAAAAGACATTATAAAATCTCTCCAAACTCTTCCTAAAGTAAAGAAAAAAGATTTCTATGCATCAGAAGCTGCAGAACAACACTTGAGGCTTACTAACATATTTCATTTATAATATAGAAAGTAGTCTGTTCCATTTTCTCCCTTGAAATGTTAATGCATACAGAAAAGTAATTCTGAGAAGACTGAAGATACCATTGTGCATCGTACCTCAATTAAGACACAGGATATCAATAATGATTTTATGACCAGTATCTACTCAATGTAAGATGCTATTTCTCAATGTGGACTTACAGTTTAACATTCTATCTGAACTATAAAAAAAGACTATACACTGCCCTCAATTGATATATATATATATATATATATATATATATATATATATATATATATATATATATATATATATATATATATATATATATATATATATATATATATATATCATCAATTAATCTAACTGGTTTCTCTTCTGTGAATACTGAAGCAAAATGATCATTAAGGACCTCTACTATTTCCTCATCAGATTCTTTCAAAATCCCTTCATATTTAATAGGCCTTATTTTATCACTGTTAGATTTATTATTGATTCTATAATAGCTAAAGAATTTTTTAGGATCTTTATTATTATTTCAAGCTAAATTAATTCCTGCTGTCCTTTTGGTCTTCTTAATAATCTTATTTAGTTTATTTCTGGTTGACCTATAATGGTTTAAATTATCTAAACTACTCTCACTTTGTAATCTCTGGTATGCCCTTTTTTCTCTGAAACTTTATTAGCTATTTCTTGATTCCACCATAATGGTTTCCTACATTTCTTCCTAATAGACTTCATTGGAATACACTGTTCCTGAACCATGTTTAATATAGTCTTAAAAATATACCACATCTCATAAGTATTCTTTCCATGGAATTCTATATCCCACCTAATCTGATTTAGCATGTTGCGTAATTTATTGTAATCTCCACTATAAAAATTTCGAATTTTTGTGAAGTTTGCTGTTGTTCTACCCTTAACTATTTGCAAATTAAACCGAACCATCTGATGATCACTGTTTCCCAATGATTTCCCTATACTCAATCCTTGAACCAAGTGATCATCATTTGAAAGAATTAGATCTAATATATTGGCATCCCTTGTTGGCTTATTAACAAATTGGGTCAAAAAGTTATCCTCAAAACACTCCATAAACTTACAACTTGCTCCTATCATATTTTCCCAGTCTACAGAAGTTAAATTAAAGTCACCATGAATAACTGTATCTTCTTTGCATCCTTTACTTATTTTCCTAATCATTAACTCATCGATACAATCAGTCTGTCCTGGTGGTCTATAAAAAGCTCCCAAGTGTATTTTCCTATTTTTACCAACCTTAATATCTATCCATAATGATTCACCTTCTCCTTGCTTTATAGAGTTATTTAGATTTGAAGAAATGCTATTTCTGATATAAATAATCAACCCACCACCAGTCCTATCTCTCCTTTGACTAATGTACATAGTATAACCCTCTAGTTCAAATTCACTCACATTATCATTAAATATATTTTCATTAACCCATGATTCAACTATACATATTATATCTATATCTTCATGAATGATATAACTAAATAATTCATCCCTCTTATTTCCAAGACTACGAGTATTTGTGTAAAGACAACTCAGCCCACCTATCCCTGAAGCACCCGAGGGCCTATAGATCTCCTCTGCATCTCCTTTCTCTTCTTCCCCGACCCTGTACTCTTGTATTTCCCTGACCACTATCACTACTCAAGTAATTTAACCCTAAAGCACTTCCATTAGCCTGCCTACCTTCTACAAATAATTAATAGGTTTAAGGACATGTGGCTTTCTAATGCCAGCATTTGACTAAGTATCGGCATGAATTTCAAGACAAATGAGGCAAGTATTTTCCCAAATTTCTGCCTGATTTTATCATAGTAGTTAAGGTTAGGTTCTGGATCTTTTAAATGATTTTGAAAATGTTTTTCTTATGGAGTTTTATGTGTACTTTTCAGATCTGAAACTCGCTTTTATGGAAATACCTACTTTTCCTATTATGGACCTTCAATCAATCATTGAAAAAGTATGCATTTCTGGGAAAAATGAGTGTCAGATTTGAAAAGTACACATAAAACTGCATAAGAAAAACATTTTTAAATGTGTTATAACGAATCTTTACCATTATTTTAGCTCAAAATAATAAGAAGGATCCAAGAAAATTCTTTAGCTATTATAAAATCAATAACAAATCTAACTGTGATAAAATAGGGCCTATTATATAAGAAGGTGTTTTGAAAGAATCAGATGAGAAAATAGTCGAGGTTTTTAATGATCATTTTTCTTCAGTGTCTACAGAAGAGAAACCGGATAGAATAAATGATGATAATTCTAGGTCAAGGAAAAAAAGCATTCAATACCATTAATCTGAACAGGGAAATAACTATTTTTCTACAGTATTTACAAAGGAGAATCTGGATAGATTAATTGATGATAATTCTAGGTCAAGGGAAATAGTGTTGAATACCATTAATGTGAGGAGGGAAATAATTAAAGGGCTTATACTAGTAAAGCATATGGCCCATCAACATATATTCTGGGTTACTCAAAGAAGCTCCAGATAGTATTGAGGTAACTTTTGAGAAGATATATAGGTTACTCAAAGAAGAGGTAGATAGTATTGCAGTAGCTTTTAAGAAGATATATAGGTTACTCAAAGAAGGTGTAGATAGTATTGTAGTAGCTTTTGAAAAGATATATACTAGATCACTAGAGTTTGAGGAAATACCTAATGATTGGAAATTAGCGAATGTAGTGCCTATTTTTAAAAAGGGAAGTAAAGAGGACCCAAATAACTTTAGGCCAGTAAGCTTAACTTCTATAGTTTGTAAAAGTCTTGAAAAGATAGTTAAGAAGGGGATTTATGACCATCTAAATTATTGTAGGTTAATAAATGATGCTCAGCATGGGTTTAGAAGAGGTAGATTGTGTTTAACAAATTTACTGGATTTATGGATTGTGTTACTAAAACAATTGTATAAGGGAGAGAATGTTGTTGTAATTTACTTAGATTTTGGCAAAACTTTTGATAAGGTTCCATATAGGAGATTAGTTCACAAATTAAAAATGCATGGGATATGTGGTAGAGTTTTGAATTGGATAACTGAATGGCTGAGAGGTAGAAAACAGAGAGTTGTGCTGAATGGGGTGAGGTCACAGTGGAGGGACATTATCATTGGTGTACCTCAGGGATCCGTTCTAGGCCCTTTATTATTAATAGTTTATATAAATGATCTTGGGGCGGCTGTAAATAGCAAAGTGTCAATTTTTAAGGATGACACTAAATTGTAGTCAACGAAGTTGAAGGTAGCTTTAAAGTGCAGAGTGACTTAAATAAGTTATTAGTTTGGGCTCAGAACTGGCTGATAACTTTTAACCTTAAAAAATGCAAAGTTCTTCTACTTCTGGGTATGATGAGCATCGGTGGCTGAGGCAACCCTTCATCCAGGATTACCGATCAGTGTTATTCTTGGTCTACAGTCGTGACAGATGTCCTGATCAACTCATCAATGGGTGTGGTTCCCTGATGCGCTGCCTAGGAGGGTTTTGATGGATAATTGGTGGATCCCCAGTGATTCAAGCTGTTTTTTGACTGTGACTCTGTGGGAATAGTATCTTGTATAATGCAGAAGGAAGTGTTCTATGGTTTCTTCAAAAGAGTAGCAGCATGGGAAACTAGGGGATGTGGTCCATCCAATTTGATAAAGGTGGCTCTGAAGTCCGGTGTGTCCAATGTGGAGGCGAGTTAGGGCTATGTCTATTCTTCTGCTGGGGTGGGCTGAGGAATCATTTAGAAAGAGGCCCATTTGTGTGCCTATCAGAGGTCAGTGACTCCCAGTCAGCTAGGTAGGCTCAGTGGGCATTGATGTGGATTACCCACTGGTCTGGGGCCATAGGAACCGTGTGGTAAAACATGAGAGCGTGTTTGGCAGCTCTGTCTGCTATTTCATTTCTCCTGATGCCTACATGGGAGGGTATCCATTGAAGGTGTACCTTCCAGGGCGGTGAGGATAGGTGGAAAAGAAAGGAAAGTATAGTGTAGACCAGAGGGGTTTGTGAAGGGGAATTATTAGAGAGAATGAAGTGAAGGAAGGATTGTGAGTCAGTATATAAGAAAATTGCCTGTGGGACCAGTTGGTATTTAACAAACTGTAGCGCCTGGAGTATGGCATAGAGTTCTGTGGTGGACTCTGTGACAGCCTGCAAGTTTTCAGGTCTGGCAAAAGGAAAGATCTTTGAAGTAGGCTGCTGAGACATAGGAGTCGGGGAGGGGGAGGGGGATCCATCTGTGAAGATCCTGAAGTAGCCATCGTATTCGGTGGCATCCATCTCCATGAAAATTTGACATGCTACTGCAATATCTTCTGTTTTATAAAAAGGGACAGGGAGGGTGGAGATCATGCATTGGAGAGTGAACCATGGTGGAATAGATGCTATAGGGGGTGTAGGGGAGAGGCAGAGGGAGGGAATGGATAGGCATTCTGATACTTGATGACCTCTGATAAGGAAGAGTGTGTTAGTATGGGGCCATCTGGGTGGGGGATGGGAGGACTATAAGGAGGAGTAGAGAACCTGGAGAGAGTGAGATTGCGAGTAGGTCATGATATTGTGGAGGAGAATGCAGTCTTGCTCAGTTCGGTGCCATGAGACAGGCAATATCCCTGATTCTGCATGAAGGGACAAAATTGGGGAGGAATGAAATGTTCCCATGGTGATGCGCAGTGGTGCATGCTGTATTACAGCTAGTTTGCCTAGTTGTGAGGGGGCAGTGGATCTGAAAACTGATGATCCATACGAGAGGTGACTTCTGATGAAAGCCTGGTATATCCTGAGGAGTGTCTTCCTGTTTGCACCCCAGAGGACTCTGACTATACTTTGGATGATCTTGAGGAGGCGCAGAGAAGAGAAACATAGATATTTGATGTGACATTTCCAGGTCAGATGTGGGCCATCAAGGCAGAGTCCTAGGGAGGTATGTGTTGTTCATAGGGGTAGTTGTGTGTTACTTAACCAGATTTCTGGGAAGGCCAGGAGCCTCCATCGTGTGAAGGATATTAACATGCTCTTGTTAGGGCTGATTGTTAGTCCAAATCTTGAGGCTTATGCAACAAATTCTGATAATGATTGTTGTAGGGTGGTCTGGACTGCATCGAGTGTGTCCTCACTGCTGAGGATCAAGATATCATCTGTGTATATCAGGGGAAGATTTTTGTTGGGTAGGGGCATCTGAGTAGTATATTGAAGAGAAGGGGGCTAAGTCCGGATTCCTGTGGGATGCCTTGAAGGGCAACAACATGAGTAAAGGTGATGCCTCCCAGGGAGACTGAGAAGCCCCTATTGCTCAGGAGGTTTTGGACCCATTGTAGAGCTTAGCCCTTCATCCCCATGTGGGCTAGGCCATGTAGGATACCTATGTCTGGGGCACTATCAAAAGCTCCTTGGATGTCTAGGAAAGCCACTAGGAGGTATTGATGGCAGGCATAAGCTAGGTGAATGTGATGCTCCAGCTGTAGGAGGATGTCTGTTGTGCCCGGTCCTGGTCTGAAGCCACATTGTTCCATTTTTAGGAGTTTATGGTGCTCCAGCCACCAAGTGAGGTGGCATGAACCATGTGCCCCATGATCTTTCCCATGTGTGACAGGAGCATAATGAGCTTGTGGGAGAAGGGGAGAGACAGTTCTTTCCCCGGTTTGGGGAAGGGGAGAAGGATAGATTCTTACCAGGTGACTGGGTAGTATCCTTGGGTCCAGCTATCATTATATATCCCCAGGAGGGTAGATTATTAGTATCAGGAACTCAGGGGGAGGGGGGACCAGGTCTGGGCCACATGCTTTTCCACACTTCATGGAGCAGATTACATGACTAATTTCTGATGTAGAGAGGAGGGAGGAGCCAAGATACTAACCTGTATTTCCTGTAGAAGCTGTGTCTCTGCTGCTAATGGGCAGTGTATTGACAGTTATCCTTCAAAGAAACTGGCAAGGAAGTTTGCCTTGTCCCATGTTGAGATGAGGGTGATGCTGTCTCTTATTAGTGGGTAGGATGGAGGGTTGGAATTTCCTTGCATGGATCTTACAAATGCCCATGCTCTGCTGGAGGAAGTGGAGAAGGAGAGGGATGCACAGAAGGCGGACATGGAGTCATGCTTGGCCTTATTTATTACCCTTTTGCTCACAGCTTCTCGCCATTTGTAGATGGTCCATAAGGCGTCATGAGTTCCATATCTGCAAATCTTGGGATGAATCAAAATTAATTTAATGTCAATTATAGACCTAGTATTCCTATATAATCTGAGAATCATCCACTTAAACTTTGTTCCTTTATTATGCAGTAAGTTAATCTTGTTTGATTTGTATATTTCAAGGGTCTGCCCAGTATCTAAATCTATAATTTTCTATCGTCCTTAATTCGTTCATCAATTTTTAGATAGACCATATATATTTCAAATGTATTTAGCAACTTTTTATCAATCCCTTGGGTATACATTTCTCTCAGTGTCCTTTTGGGTATACATTTTTCACAGTGTCTTTTTACAAAGTTAATTTCATTACCCTGTGTATGTTTATACACCCCAATTTTTTCTTTTAGGACTAAGGATAATGCTCCTCATTTTCCTTGTAGTACCTCAGATGGAGTAAACTTGGGGCTCCTAAAATACTTTTCCAGACTGAGTTTTATATATATTTTTTTGTTCATCTATTTCTTTGTTGTTCCAACATATAATTGCTGTTGGATTTAAAATATTTGGCAGTACTACACTTTTCAAGAAGGTCTTTCCAATCATAGCTTTGTTCCATGCGGTGGGTACAATGCTAGTCTCTAACGATTCTCGAATGAGGCATGCTAAGGGTTCACTTGGCGCATTTTTAGGCTTTCAAAATCCGAGGAAAATCTCATTAAGGCTCAATGCTTTACTAAATTTAATTTTATCCATTTCTTTTGAAACAATCTCTTTCGTAATTAATATACACTAATTTCCCCACCCCATTACCCCTAAAATCAAGGGCACCTCAGGTACAATTAGAATATCAGTGAATGTAAATACTGAACGAAAATACTTATTTAACATCCTAGCCATTGCATCACTATCCCTCACTAACTCTCCAATCTTTAGTTTTAAGTGGGCCTATTTTATCCTTATTCTTACTTGTGTATACTTGAAAGAAACCTTTGAGATCTTACTTTGCCTCATTTACCAATTTAATTTCATAATTTCTCTTTGCTACCGTGATTAATTTTTTTAATGTCCCGAGTTAGTATAGTGTCTTCCTGACTTACTGAACCCTCAGGCTTTTATTTTCTTATAAATGTCCATAAGAATGTTGATATAATGCTTAATTCTATCTGAATCTAGGGTTGACCGCCCTAGTTCTAATTTCCCTATATGGAAGATTCATATTATATCTGGCAATTAACCGCTTAATCATTGTCTCGTATTCATCTACACTAATCCTCTCTAACTGAATGTTATCTTACCCATTGACTGCTCTAATTGACACCACATTTTCTAGCCTGACCCCGCAGGTGGTAAGATATGTCATGATAATAAACTGGTGGCTAGTATAAAAAGAGTAGTACTAAGCACGCTTCCCTAGTGGACACCCTCATGCTCTACGGATTTCTAAGAGCTTGCATCTGGAAGGTCAATAAAGAAGAAATGGTCTTTCCGGAAAATGCATATAAATAAAGTCCCATTTCATACAACTTTTGCTTCTCTCATTTTTAAACCTCTGCATCGATGCAACATACACTTTTTATGGCCTCTGGAAATTACGTTTCTATGACAACGAAAATAAAATTGGTCTTTAATCGTAAATTCACTCTCACACATTGGTCAGGCGAATTCTATGGGCACAATTTTATGTTCGGGATTTAATCCTTTTGTGTGAGGATAAATCAAAGTTTATTAACTTCCTTTTCGAACATAAAATTATACATAAAATTACCTTACTACCACTAACATAGTTGTTCAGAAAATACAAATTAACTAATATTAACATTAAAAACACGAGCATCGTAACGGAAAGATTTAGGATGGCGTTGTAGAAGAAGAATTGCGTTAAACATAACATAACATAACATAATTACACGGATGACAAAAGCCACAAGGGCCTATCAAGGGTCATCTGCCTCCGTCAAAACCCACCCACAAAAAGCACCATCACCAGGGGAAGACAAAATCAAAGTCCCCCACAATATAATATAACGGATGACAAAAGCCACAAGGGCTCATCATAGGTCATCCGAGTCAAGCGGCCTCTTTTTCAAGGCACCCAAACTCCCAGGAAAACTGCATCCAGAAACAAGGGTATCACCAATCAAGGCTTGTCAAGAACTAAATCATGCAGCTATAGATATATACAAACAATATTAATATATACAAAACTTAGGAACCATCACAACCTTCCCTTCCCATAAACTCATCCAACCTACTCTTAAATATTGTCTTTTTGTGACTTTATAAAGTATGATAGACACCACTTCTATCGATACAAAAGAAATATTATAGTCTTTAGTAGTCTAACGCGTGTGCGCCATTCTTAATCAGAATTGCGAAAAATGATTACGGTAAAGTAAATGACCTATAATTAAAAGAAAATTCACTCGTTACCCCTTTGGAGTTTCTTTTTATGTTGTCCAATGTATGTTTGGGATTCGTTTTAACACATATTTTCTAATGAATTTAAAAATGTGTTTTTCTTAAGCAGTTTTACACTCCAGATCTGACCCTCGCTTTTCCTGGAAAACTTTACCCATAACTGACTGATGAGGGCAAAAAGAACTTCGGAAGAGTATTGATTTCCAACAAAAACAAGTTTAAGATCTGAAAAGCAAATAAAATTTCACAAGAAAACACATTTTTTAAATTCATTTAAAAGATCCAGAACCAGTCCTAACCTAACTTAACCTTACCTAACCCTAACGATATTGTTCATTGTTAAGATTAGTGGCACACAATTTTTCTTAGCAATTTGGGAGTTTTAGGGGTGCATCATTTTGTAGTATATATCATTTTGAAGGGACTTTTGAAATGGGTGGTTTCATCCCATACTTCCCTATAATTGTGGGGGTTGCACCCTACCCCCCAATTATTTCTTAATAATCTAGTAATAATCGCTACCAAAATTTATTACCATAAAAGAAATTTCTATCTTGGCTAAATTTACAATTCCTGCATCATGTAAGACATTAAATAACTTGCAGGATTATACTGTGAGCCCTATCTATTTCTAAGACCTGAAGATCGGCATCAAAGACTTCATGTATTAGTTGGTATTGCGACCTAGAACAACCACCACATGCCATTGTAACAATTAAACTAAGGACACAGCCCTGCCCGAACCATCCCAAATATAACAAAGCATGCTATTGGCCAATCAGTGAGAATACGCATGCGCAAATGGTCTGCAGATATAGCATAACATGCTATTGATTAACGAGTCAGGCTAATAGTAGGCCAAAAGGTGAAGGGAATAGGCAAATGGATGGGAAAGATTCAAATTTAGCAAAATAATGATATATTTTGAAAAATGAATAAATACGTTATTATTAAGTTCCCGAAAGTAAAAATGATATCGGTGAACATCATATTAAGAAGTAAGAACGTGTATGTTTTTGAAAATTAAAAAATTATAATTGTGTTAAAACGAATATTATCCTATGTTTGGTAATTTACAGAATATTGGCTCCATTATAATCGAATTCGCTTTCTTAAAAATTCATTTATTTCAAAAAGTGCGCATATGCAATATAATATAAATAAAATATCTTAAATATGTATCATAGATATATAATATATTGCACCTTCTTTACTTATGTTGTGGAATTTATACTTAGGCTTTTATAAAGAAAAACGGATTGGCAGCCATATTGCCATGATAGCTTGTTTTGACACCATCTCCACCCACAAAGAATACTTAGATAAAGAGGGAGTGGTGAAGTTTCTTTTTTATATCTTCTTTAGGGTTTATGTACTCTTTTCGGTAAATATGTAGATTATCGGCGAGAACGATGGGACGTACTATTTCGTCTGTGTTCCAAAATGTTTCACGTTTTTGGAGTACATTTAAGTTGACGGCTCGTTTAGGCGGTAATAACCTAAATTAGGCGGCGTTATCGTATTTGTTATTATGATAAACGTGATATCAGCTCTGCACGTTTATCGAAATAATAAAGATGATAGTGTCGCCTACTTTAGGCTATTTTGGCAAAAAAAATTAACATTTTTAGTTACTTTCGAAATGAGGGGCTTCGCCTTTTGACGTCTGACGTCATAAGGTCCAAATTGTAGCACAAATTTGTAACCCAGAAACAGCGCCAGTGTGAAGTCGATAAGTTGTTAACATAACATAACATAACATGATTTCACGGATGACAAAAGCCACAAGGGCCTATCAAAGGTCATCCGCATCCGTCAAAACCCACCCACAAAAAGCACCATCACCCGGGAAAGACAAAATCAAAGTTCCCCCACAATATAATATAACAGATGACAAAAGCCACAAGGGCTCATCATAGGTAATCCGAGTCAAACGGCCTCCCTTTTAAGGCACCCAAACTCCCAGGAAAACTACATCCAGAGGATTGCATCCAGAAACAAGGGTATCACCAATCAAGGCTTGTCAAGAACTAAATCATGCAGCTATAGATATATACAAACAATATTAATATATACAAAACTTCCCTCCACATAAACTCATCCAACCTACTCTTAAATACATTTAAATTTGGACTACCTACTACCCTCTGCAGCAATTTGTTCCAGAAGTCTACCACTCTATTGGTGAAAAAATATTTTCTTAAATCCAACCTACACCCTTGCTTTTTAATTTTCAAGTGGTGACCTCTAGTCCGATTTCCATCATCTAACTCAAAAAACTTGCTAACATCCAATTTATCTAGCCCAGAAAAATTTTTTAAAGAGCTCAATCATATTCCTTCTCACACACCTGCGTTCAAACGAGAACATATTTAATACACTCAGTCTATCTATATAGTGAAGGTGCCTCAGGAAAGGAATAATCTTTGTTGCCCTCCATTGCAAGGACTCGAGAAGGTTAATATCATGTCTAAAATGTGGGGACCATGCCTGTATACAGTACTCTAGATGTGGCCTAACATAAGAGTTATAGAGTTTAAGAATAACCTCCTTACTTTTGTAACTGACATTTCTCTTAATGAAACCCAGCACTCTATTTGCCCTATTTCTCGCTTCAATACACTGCTTAGAAAACCTTAATGACTTATCTATTACTACTCCTAAAACTTTCTCATCCTCTACTGAGTTCAGCCAATGCCCATCCATTTCATGGTTAAATTCTCTATTATCTTTTCCCATGTTAATAACTTTGCACTTATCAAGGCTGAAAGTCATTTGCCACTTATGTGCCGAGGATAACAATTTATTTAAATCCCCCTGCACTTTAAAATTATCATCAATATCTTTAACTACAGCTGCTAATTTGGTATCATCCGCAAAAATTGACACTTTATTATTAACTGCCTCCCCAAGATCGTTTATATAGATGACAAATAATAATGGACTGAGAACTGATCCCTGAGGAAGCCCACTGATAACATCCCTCCACTCTGACTTTACACCATTTAGCACTACTCTTTGCTTCCTGTCTTTCAGCGACTCAGCTATCCAATTTGAAACACCCCCACTTTTCCCAATCATTTTTAATTTATGAACTAGTCTCCTATGTGGTACTGTGGTGGAGCGAATGTGAGTGTGTGTGTGTGTGTATAAGGGGCCATTCTCCCACCCTTTTTCCCAATACACTCTCCCTCCTTCTGTAAGAAGGAGGGAATGGGTTCTTTATTATATTTTCTTTTGTACATATGTATTTGATTTCATGTTGTATGAATAAGGTTATTTCACACCATGTTTTTTTCTTTAAATTAGCTACTAAATATTAAAGATTTTTATGAGACAACACTCAAGTACCAGAATAAATAAACATCGCCTGTATTTTGTAAGAGCGACTGGAATGAAAACATTTTGAAGAAATTTAAATAAAACTTAAGGTCTTCAAATAGTAGTTGATTGCAGAGGGCTTTAATAGCCTACAAGAGTGACTGGATCTTGAAGAAAATTGATCTCGGAAGCGCCAGGCCCCATAAGACGCGCATACCCAATTTTGCCACAAGTGACTGCGGACAAGATTTCTTCCCGGGGAGGCCGGCAAATCGTAAACCGTAGTACCACGTAAGATAACTCCTCTTTTTATTGTCTCTTGTTTTTTGTTGTCTCTTCTTTTTGTATTTGCTGTCTATTTAGTGTTAATATATATATTTTTTATTGATAGGGTTGCAAGATAGGATTTTCTTATTTATATATAAATAGGCTCATTGTGTGCATATTTACCCATATTTTGGTAAATATTATTGTATTTTTTTGTTAGTAAAGGACTGTACATACAACCTGTTTAATTCTCCTTCGATTTCTCACGTCTGAATTAGTGTAGGAAGCGGGTTGCAATGATTGGGATTAGAGTAATAGATTTTCGCCCACTATAGTACCTTATCAAATGCTTTACTAAAATCCAAGTAAATTATATCTACATTCTCTCCCTTATCTACTTGATTTGTTACGAACTCCAGAAAGTCTAGTAAATTAGTCAAACATGATCTACCTGATCTAAACCCATGCTGAGCATCGCTGATTAACCCTTCCCTCTCTAGATGTTGGCAAATCACTTTTTTAACTATTTTCTCAAGAATTTTACAGACTACAGGAGTTAGGCTAACCGGTCTAAAGTTATTTGGATCCTCTTTACTACCCTTCTTGAAAATGGGGACTACATTCGCTCTCTTCCAATCATCGGGTATTTCTCCATATTCCAGTGACCTAGTATACAACTTCTCCAGAGCTATTGAGATACTTTCTACCCCTTCTTTAAGTATCCTAGAATGAATATTCTCAGGGCTGGAGGCCTTGTAGTATCTAACTCACCTATTAGTCCTTTTATCGTCCTCCAATCCACACTAATGGTAGTAGAATCACCCTTAAGAATGGGGAGATGAGAGGGGGACCAAATATTGCTCCTAGGAGACTAAAATGATTATGATAATCATAATCAAAATTAACGAAAATTGTTACCCCTTAAAAATTTTGTTTTGTTCTTTGAACATACAAATATTAATTTTCGATTAAATTATAAATAATAACCTAAAAGTGCATCTCCATTAATCCTTGATAGCCTATTTATTTATAATTAATTGAACACAAAAAGTGGAATACTTTGATTAATTTATTTTCCGAAAATGTAAAAAATAAACCTTGAATATGAAACGGCTTCCTCAGCGTGAACCTGTGCATATAATAGTGTTTCCAACCAAATACAAAACATTAACACAATCTGTTGTCGAAAAACTTAGAACTCTATTTGTATGCTACAACATACAGTACTTAAGAACGCTTAAACTGCCAGAATAAAGTTAAAAACAAATTATTTTTTGTTTAAAAAAACTAGACCACAATGTCCAGCTTGACTAATACTAATTTTATTTATATTCAGTTACCGCTAGAAATATAATTAAGAATTATATGTATTTACTTAAAATATATTGATGCATTTTTATCTTTGTATATTTTCTATTAGCTTAGAAATAATAATGATTCGCTTTATTTAATTTACTATTGCTATTTGTATTCATATTCGAAAAAAAAAGTGCATGTAGATGTAAGTGTATATAGATCTATGCGCGAGAATAAAAATAATGATAATAAAAAAAACAAAAAAACATATATATACATGTATACATATTTGCATAAGAAGATAAAGGAAGAAGATTTACAGAAAAGTAAAAAATTCTGACACAGCACTCGAGAGTGCACCTTATAAAATAACATTAGCTGCTGAAATAGTAGAAATACTTCAAATAAATAAAAAGAAAACAAAGGCTCGAACGCTTCCCTCGAAAGAGAAAACATCGTACAAAGAAGTACAGAAAAATAAGAAAACAAAGGCTCCTAAGCTGTAAAATATTAAACAAAGCAAAATAAAGTAAAGCAACACAAAAGCGATTGCCAGGCAACCTGGTACACACTTACTCACACATCAAAAACATACAACATTGACATTATTACCCTAACATTTTAAACACATCAACCATCTCTCCTTCTACACTATTATTTCTATCTATCCTATATTATTCATCCTCATATTCGCCACTTTTGTTATCCCGATCCCGAAGTGGAATTATTGCCAAATTCCAAATGAAAAATGCATTACTTGCTCAGGCGCACATAGAACAATGGCCATGTACGCCCCAAACGGCGAGAGATCATTAGAAAAAAAAGAACGATAAATTGTTGAGAAAGTGGAAACAAGAAAAACCACATTCTACGCCTTCGGCACAAAAACCGCACCCTAAAGCCTAATGACTCAAATAAACATGAATGGTTGACTCAATGTCAAGATTTTAACGTGTATTTTACATTTACATGTAAGGAATATCGCTAACCCAGAATCATATGCCTCAAATCTAAATAACATGCTGAAAGAAAATGGACTTGAACAGATGAAATTTCCTAATGTTGATTCAACAAAGCTTTTCAACGTAAATATTTCGGAAAATACAATCAAAACAGTAAAAGAGCAAATATATAAGAAAAGTGTACAACCTCAAACAGCAAGAAGATGACACAGAAAGAGAATATACGAAACCGAGGAAAGCTCGGAAGAATCTAATGCCGAAAACAAACGCACCACACGAACAAAGGGCAATAAAATGAAGATCTAAAACAGGGAGAGAAAACTCACCTGTTGAAATTAATCCAATCCCATCAACTTCAATTAACTCAGAAAGATTAACAAACTACAAAAAAAAGAAGAAAGTAAGTAAACGTAAAAGATATGGTAAATATGTAGATTATCGCCCCGGCCGATCCCGGCCGATAAACCGTAGTTTTTTCGTCCGTGTTCCAAAATGTTTCACGTTTTTGGAGAACATTTAAGGGGACAGCTCGTGTGGGGGTAAGCATAAGGGGGGGACCACACTACGATGATCCTGAGTTTCATTAAATTGGGGGGGGTCTGGGGGGCACAGCCCCCCAGTATATAATCCTAATTGTTATAATGTTCTGACGTTTACAGAGGTGAATGCTTTAACTACATCATGTCGGCGTCTTTAATCGTTTTGCAAATTATAATAGGGGGTGGGGGTGGGGAGTATGACGTCAGAAATGCTCGATTTCATTTTTAAGGGGACGGCTCGTGTGGGGGTTGTCACAAGGGGGGACCACTCTACGATGATCCTGAGTTTCATTAAATTGGGGGGGGGGGGGTCTGGGGAGCACAGCCCCCCAGTATATAATCCTAATTGTTATAATGTTCTGACGTTTATAGAGGGGAATGCTTTAACTACATCATGTCAGCGTCTTTAATCGCTTTGCAAATTATAATAGGGGGTGGGGGGTATGACGTCAGAAATGCTTAATTTCAATTTTTTTTCAAACTTAATAGCTTTTTATTATCCCCATTCGGAGTCATTTTTATTTTTCAATATATTTTTCCCCATTTTACTCTTTTTATTACCTTCTTTTATACAATTAAATGTAATTAGCTAGATCATTTCAAGGAACTACTTGCTTTTTAGCAGTTTGGGTGTCAAACATTCCCCTTTTACGCAGTTTGAAAATTCTCAATCGCACGTCTTCTACGCAGTTTCAAAATGCAATCGAATTGTCAAGTTTGTCCGTCGTCTATTGCGGAATTATTAAGCCTAGTTTCTGCTAGAGATAAACTAAACAACTTTTGGGAAGTGCATAATTTAGTGCGAACTAAAAGTGAATGCGAAATCTGTGGCCGGCAATTAGAGGTGACCCCAGAATATTGAACGCGTCTGGCGAGATGCGAGAGGTTCAATTCCCAAATACGGGAGAAAAACCGCTCAATTCGACGCCTATCTTGCAACCGCCATCTTCTGCAAGCGCTTCCCGTTGACCCAAACGGGAATTAAAGAACGATTCCACGCCTTCCTCATCGCTATTTCTGAAGTGTACCCCCCGAAATAAAGTAAGTTAACAGCGCTTATCGTTCTTTATTTTTGGATAAGAAAGATGGCGTCAGCTAGATTTCGAATACGACGCAGGCGCGCAAAATAAATAGGCTTCCCTCCGCTATTTCGGAAGTATAACCAATGCAATTAAGTACGGGAAACAAAGTGTTTCGTTTGTTTTTTTTCGGGCAATTTGGTAAATAAAATGGCCTACGTAAACAGCATTTTCGGTGAGTTTAACAGCATTTTCAAAGGGGTTTAATTTCGAGATTTAAAAAAAAAATAGCGGCAACTAGCATTCGAACAAAACTCAAACGCGCATGAATATTCAAAGATAATCTACATGTTTACCAAAGATATTAATGTATTTCACCAAGTAAAGGACAAACTAAAGTAAACGGAATTAATGATGGACAACCCAACTAAGAAGTCTTCAGCTTAATACAAATGGATGGAAAGAAAACAGACAAAATTCGGAAGCATATTCAGAAAAATCGACCCCGATGTAATTTTAATATCTGGACACGGAATTAATCTTAAAGAGAAGAATATTAAAATTTTGAATTACAACATAGTAGCCACAAACCCTACAGATGCGGCCTTCGAAGGGGCTGCTATAGCAATAAAAAAGAACCTGGATTACAAGACTAAACAAGGACTAACAGAAGCATACCTTGCAACAGAAATTAAAATGGAACTAACTGATATAATAATAGCAACCGGATATCAATCTCCGAAAAGAAACGAATTACCCATAGCAAACTTCACAAATATTTTTAATAGTAGATTACCAGTCATCTTCATGGAAGACCTAAATGCACACATCAGAGAATCGGACTACAGAAGAAACAACACAAACGGACCACACTTAGAAACATTGATTGCTAGACGAATTTGCCAAAGAATAGGCCTGAACTTCCCAACCTATGTGACAAAAAAATCGGCAACCAAGCCAGATATATGTCTAACAAATACAAATTTACCTTTCAATTACCACTTGGAGCGAATAGATATTAGCTGCAGCGATCACACAGTCATCTTAATAGAAATGAACCAAAATCCGATACAGATACCAACCAGGGAATGGGAAGCCTACCATATGGCTAATTTGGACAATTACAAAGAAAGACTCAGACAATATGTATATCCCAAATCCACTTAACGAAGCGACTTTAGAGGACATAGATAAAGAACTACGGACTATACGCGAAGCAATCCAGAAAGCAGACGGAGAAACAATTCCTAAAAGAACATAAAAGACAATCAAACAATTCAAGGAGACACCAGAAATTATTAGAATTAATGAAGAAATACGAATAACAGCAGAAAGGGTAAGACATCAAGGAACTTCAACAGTAAAATACATCAGATTGAGGAATAAGAAAAGAGAACTGCTAACACTTGTTTTAAATAAATAACAAGAAGTATGGGACGAAGCAATACATAAAATAGATACAGAAATTAAACCAAGAGAATTTTGGAAAAAGTTAAACCAAATCAAAGATAAACCTCCGAAAGAGAGAATGAAAATTAAAGACATAAGGGGATAAAGAGCGAATCGAGAAATTATTTCGGGATCATTGGGAGAAAGTCTTCAGGATAAGTGAAGAGGAAAATGCAAACTTTGACACTGACTTTGAACATCAGATCATAGATTTATTAAACACAGAAATAAAAAAAATACAACCCTACCACTTTATCGAAAGAGAGAGATATACCAACGAGGCAATCGACGCTGTAATAACAACAGAAGAAATGAGAAAAATGATTTTAGGTTTCAAACAGAAAGCCCCAGGAAAATCGGGGCTAACGAAAATACATTATGTCGAGGCCTCTAACAATATACCTCCCAGATGATCTAAAGGGAGCCAAAATGATATTTGTGCCTAAACCTGGAAAGCCACCCTCGCAAGTTGAGAATTACAGACCGATTTCGCTGCTAGATTTCATCGGGAAAGTATACAAGAGAATAATAACCAATAGATTAATGAGATTCTTAAACGAAAATAATTGCCTAAACACATGGCAATTTGGATTCCCCCCAAAACGGAGCACTGAGATGGCACTAAGTGTAATCATAGAAAAGATAGCAAAAGCCCAAGGAGAAAAGGCGTGCATTGACAACTAACTAGTTCACCAAGAATGATGGAGAGCTTATCGACTATTTCCAAGTAATTTTGACATATTGGAAAGAGAAATGGAAGAGTTATACACGTAAGTGGAAATACCCAAACAATAAGCTGACCAAAAACAGCTAAAGTAGATCTTTAATTATTATTATTTTATTTTTTAATTGGAAACAAAATCAAATATACGAAAGAAAAGTATGTACTATAAAGGGAATGTGTAACAGTAGCAATTTATTAAAGCTAAAAACGGTTTGAACACCATGAAAATTTGACAAAAGAACAACACGAAACTTTTAAGCAAACTCAAAAACAACTCTATAGGCAAATACCTACTCACACAAATTCTAACTTAAATACCTACTCAAACTGCCGGAGATTAGCCTGACTACTAGGCAACACTGCAACCCTACGCAAACCTCTTACTTCCTTCCATTTCAACCTAACAACTTTCACTCTATCAAAACACACACTTACCTGGCCTACAACTTACACAAGGGACAGGGGACCTAAGAAAATAATGAACATACCGAGGTAAAAAAAAGAAAAGAAGATACACACCGTGTTTCAGATCCCACGTTAAGCTGTAGGGCCAATGACTGCCTAGGTCACCTATATTGTCTCAGACTATATTTCTCGCTGTTCTATCCTTAACTTTTCTTCTTCCTCTCCTTCTCACTCCCACCCCCGAGTTCTCCCCTCTCCGGGTCCCAGACTTGGGTGGAGGGGACTCGGAGGACTACAAGGGAGTACCGGGCCCTCGCTCTCCTTCCTTGCCCTGGCAATCATCAAGGCCCGGGTGGGGGTGGGGGTCAGGGTTGTTTAAGTTGTAACTATATCAGTCCAAACTGATTAATGAGCTAAATATGTGAAGTTTGCTGGTAGCCTTCGGGGTTGGATTGATGAGTTAGCTAAGAAAAGAGTTTATTTTAAAAGAACATAAATTTAGGTGCGGATCGAGGCTTAGTGAACGCATTAGTGAACAATGCGATTTATATTTCATTTTCAAGAACACGAAAAGGGGGTTTATAACTTAGTTTGAAAGTCCTTTGATGATATTATAATAACTGACTCGGTTTCCTACTATTTCCTTATCTCGAAAAGGTAAAAATTCGTTTAAGTCATCTTTTTTAAGGAATTTAAAAATGTGTTTTGCTTATGCAGTTATTTCTGTACTTTTCAGATCTGAGACTCGTTTTTCCCGGAAATACATACTTTTTTAATAATGGACTGAAGGTATATAATTAAAATCATATATTTACAGCGAAAAGTAGTTTCATATCTGAAAAGTACGCATAAAACTACATTAGAAAATAACATTTTCAATTCATTTAAAAGATGCAAAAACAGGCCTAACCTAACCTTAGCTTGGATAAATTAAGCATACCAAACCTTTCGGAACCAAACATAACCAAACATAATGTAACTTAACGTAACATAACCTTACCTTACCTTACCTTCCTTAAATAACCTAACCTAACCTAATCAACCTAACCAGACCTAACCTTACCTAAACAAACGTAACGTAACCTAATCTAACCTAACATAACATAATACACCAAATAACCTAAGATAACCAAAACTAAGCATACCTAACCAATTTTAACCTAACCTAAATTAATATAAACTAACCAACCTAACGTAATCTAAATTAAACTGATATTACCTAACCTCACCTTACATTACCTTAAATAACCTAACCTAGGCATACCAAATAAGAAAACCTAACTTAGCCTAATTTAACCTAACATTACCTTAAATAACCTAACCTAACCTAAGCATACCTAACCTTACGTAACCGAACCTAACCTAACCTACACTTACCTTAACTTATCTATCAAATCTAACCCTAACAGTATTTTTATCAGCTTAACGCTGAAACAAAGTTTTGCGGAGAAAACAGTTTATAAACAAGAAACTAGCACTTGGTCGACTATTGGCACTAGAAAGCCACGTGTCATTAAACTCACTAACCTAAAATTTACATTTAGTTTCATCGCCTTCCGAATCCTTTGATATTATATTACATGAAGAAATTTCTCAAAGACACATATTATTTGATATTGTGACTTAGAACAACGAACGCACGCCATTGGTACCAAGAAACTGAAGACACAGCCCTGCACGAATGACTTGCGCTGATCGTCAGCACATATAACATTGCATGGTATTGGTTAATTAGTCCGGCACAAGAGAAGATAAGATAAAAGTGATGAAGTAGACTATTTTGTACATTAGGAAATCCTATTTTAATTCAAGAATAGTAAATGCTTGGAACAAATTCTCGGCGTTTGTTATCAAAGTCATATTTGGTCACTCTTTATCGAAGTTCGACCACCATATGGAATATATAGATATAATCAAATAAGTCCTCTTTCGTTGCTGTATTTTGATGACACATTTTAGTTCGAGATCCGAATTTAAAAGTGTTTCGATGTATTACTTTGGTTTTGGAAGATTTCAGAGATGTGTTCTAGGTTTTGGTAATTAGGGATATTTGTGAAGGTGGTTCAGAAAAAAGGTGCTCAGTGGCATTTATTAAGACAAATAGTTAATTTTCGTCTTGTTCCGGAAATATTAGTATTTTAGCAGAAAATTAAAATTCTAAAGCTTTCATATATTAGGATGAAATCTTATTGAAGCAAAGCAGGCTTGCTTAAAGCTCATATTATATCTCAAATTAATATAACATTAGAGAGGATGGTGCTGAGTCACCTACAGTGGTGCGTGGGAAGCCTTCACCACCACGTATTCGGCTACACCAGGGGGGTGAGCAAGGCGGACTGCTTCATCACCCTCCTGGCTTACGCCAACAACCAGCCCACCATCGTAGTCTTCCTTGACCTCGAGAAGGCTTTACAGCTGGCTAGCCCCCACGCCATACTAGCCGCCCTTGTAGGAAAGGCTTTCGAGGGAGACTGCTGGGCTAGCTCCGGGACTAACTTCACCAGCGCCAAGCCCGTGTGAAGTTCCAGGGTCACAAGTCTCCCTACCTTACCTTCGAGAACGGGACGTCCCAGGGCGGCATCCTCAGCCCGTTCTTCTTCAACGTGCTGATGGAGCAGCTGGTGGCGCTGCCCTATCGGGAAGGAACCATCCTCCTCAGCTACACCGACGACCTGGTTCTCGTCGTCACCGGGCGTGGCGACAAGCTCGCGTGGGCTCAAGAAGCGCTGCACCTCATCACTGCCAAGTGCGAAGAGCTGGGGCTCAAGATCTCGGTAGAGAAGTCCCAGGCCATGGCCATCAAGACTTCCACACCTGCTGGCCAGCAGCTGCGCGTCCAAGGAGTCGGGCTGGTCTGTACCGACTCCTACCAGTACCTCGGAGAGTGGGTGGACAGGTGGCTGTCCTTCACGCAGCAAGTCACGCACATGAGGGAGCGGATGCAGGCCCAGCTGAAGGTGATGAGGGCCATGACGCAGCCGAGTGCTGGTGCAACCCTGTCCGACCTCCGCCTCTACTACATGCAGGCAGTACGCTCCCTAGTGGACTACAGTGCACCGGTCCTTGTAGCGCTACCCCGGCAACAGCAATAGCGCTTGGAGGTAGTGCAAAACACCGCCATGAGGACCATGTTGGGGGCACCGAGGTGGTGCAGTGCCTGTGTCATGCAAAGCGAGGCAAACCTGTTGCCCCTCACCGCCAGGGTGGATTGCATTGTGGCCTGTCGAGTGGCCAGAGTGCTCCAGCGCGACGTGGATGGTGTTGCGCAGAGGAGACTCCGAATGGCCGTGGCGCAGGGCATCGAGTGCCTGAGTAACAACAGGTGGCTCGTAAACGTCAGCTTAGCAACCAACACCCTCAACCAGGCAGGGAACTGGCTGTAGTGCAACCCTGACACCCCCAACCCCTACCACTTTCCACCACCACCATGGGAGCCCTTCGCCGCCGACTTCACTGCCACACAGCTGCCCACCAGCAAAGCGCACTGCCTCACCGAGGAGCTGCGCCAGCACGCCCTCAGAGCCATGTCTGAGGTCATGGAGCCAGGCAGTGCTGTCTACTTCACCGACGGCTCCGTCGACCCCGATAGCGGGAGGTCCGGCGCCCCCTTCGTCACGAGTGGCTTGACGCAGGCGTGGAGGACATCATACCACTGCTCCACCCTCCTGACGGAGCTGGTAGCAATCCTGCACGCCCTCCAGCACGCTCTTCTCCGCCGGGAGGCCACTGTGGTGATACACACGGACTCTCGGTCGGGACTGCAGGCGCTGCAGCACGCCCACACCCACGCCCACACCAGGGACAGCATCCATCTCACCACCACTATCCTGTGCAACCTGCAGGACCTGGCAGCTCATGGCAGGCGTGTCCTGCTCCACTGGATTCCCAGCCACGTTGGCGTGCGCGGCAACGAGGTTGCCGACGAGGCGGCCAAGCGAGCCACCCACGGCCTCACCATCACCTGGACCGTGCGACCCAGCCTGCAGCAGCTCAAGGTGCAGGCCAAACGCAGGGCCGCCCACAACGCCCACCAGCAGCACCAAGAATGGGAAGCAACTAAGAGGCAAGCGGCGTGTTATGCTGCAGCCACAGCCTATCGCCTACTGAACGCATCCTTCCAGCAGCCCAGACCGAACGGCGTGCTGCTACAGTGTGTGAGGCTGGGCTACTCCACACGGGAAGAGCTGCACGGCGACTTTGTGGCAGGGATGTGCGAACACTGCGGCGGTGGCTCCCGGCGCCCACTGGTGCACTACCTCCTCTCCTGTCAACCACTGCCCGCCTCAGGCCAGACCCAGAGCCAGCCCCTCACCCTGTAAGAGGCACCCTACTGAGGGCGCGAGAGGCAAGAGCCGCCCAGGTGGTCCGCCACACCACAACAAACGAGCTGCTGGAGGTGCTGAGAACAGCACCCTCACCCGCGCTGATCGCCGCCCGCGCTCAGCCAGCCGACGGGTGGTGAGGACCGCAGCCGCGTCTTACTGCACGCCAACACTGGCGGGCTCCCCACTTTGTGTAATGTGTACGCTTATATTATGTGTATTTATATATTATTATATCATATTATTATTGTATTTGTATTAGATCATGTATAAATGTACGCTAATGCACAATAAACCTATACAAAAAAAAAAGATTTACCTAGTTTCATATATCATTATATAGTAAACAAAATAACTATTTAAGAGAAGGTTTTCTTATTTATAACTATTATTATACCAAAGTTTTCTTAATTTAATATAATACTTAACTTTCTCTCTGTGTCTTTTTTATTCACGATTGCTAGCCGATCGTACTTCGTCTTATTACATAAAAATTATGTGAAACTCCCTTTATCCTTCTTAAAACCTAACATGTAACTCGTCCTAGTACCCCTACCACGTATAACGATATTAGATTGAAGGAAGCTTCCTTGATAACATTCCTACAAGAAAGTGAAGCTGAGGCAAATTTTATTCTTCAGTCCTCACCAATCATTTAAAAACTTTCTCGGCCTTTTAAGCCTCATATCCCCAAAGCACGCAGAGTTGTCCTTATCAAAATCATAATAGTATTTCTATGTATTGAAAGTAGAAATTATTTTTACTAAATAAATAATTGTTCTAAACACTGAAATGGTTTGTTGTATGGATAACATTATTTCTAAAACAAGCCTGATCTAAGGCTTAAGAGAGCAACGAAATACAACAAAGGGCAAGACGTAAGTAAGAAAGAGATATCAAATCTCTTCTCAGATTAGAATCTGCAATTCAATGCTCTTTGGTGTATAACAACACAAGTTTCCAAAAAAGCGCCTCATAAAAGAACTGTAATAGGATAAGTGCACAAATATGCAAAACCTATTTTCATGCTAACCTAACTTGAGGTCACGTTAGTTTTAAATATGATAAAGAAACGGGCAAACCAAATCAATTTAATATGATCATTTTCAACCAGGAGAGGTTCATTATGATGAACAGTAATAATCAGGGCTGGTTTAAGGAGGTGCGGAACCCGTAGTACAAGGAACAACGGGTCCCCCACGCGTATATGTATATTATGTACGTATATAATTTATATATATTGTATCTGACCCCCACCCCACATTTTCCTTTGAGAGAGGGAATAAAATATCTGAGGAATTTAAAAGAACTTTTAGTATGGCTGGGAGGACTCAACTGAAAAAGAATGGGTTTATTGTGTACACTTTTTAGTCCTTTTTAAAGAACAACACCTCACATACTGGTAGCTAAGCCAGTAGACTATTTATGCTGCCTTGGGGATTCTTGGAACCATTTGCTAAACTGAGTGTATGTACACCAACTAGTTACGTGGCTCACAGTGAGCACTTACGAGACTTGGTAACAGAAAACTCCTTAATTATCCTTGTCGTGTTAATTTCCCTCAGTAACTCGTGCTAAATACTCATTAGAGAGAGAAAGAGAGAGAGAGAGACGGTTCAATCTTGTTTCACCCATACTGACTCTTACTACGGATTTGGACCCCGGTCCGCCAGTTGAGTAGCCCTGGACTATACGGTGTACGACTATAACATAATACCAGACTTACTGTACTATGCAGTATGCTCTAGTAAAGTTTTCTATATTTTTCTTAGATATATAGTAATATCATATATACCTATTAATAATATAAAAAATCCGGAAAATGAATAATTCTTTTGTCTCGGCCTTCTGTGCCTAAGGGCAAAAACTTAATTATCACTAATTTTGTACATCCCTGCGGAGCCTTCTGAAGCGCGGGGCCCGTAGCACGTGCTACATGTGCTACTAGGTTAAACCGGCACTGCTGGTAGCTGGATCGGTGCGAGCGAGATTATGGTGAGGATCGCTATATGATCACTGGGGACTGTTGGCCCGGCTCGCTATGGTAGTTGAAGGGAAAGCCTTCACTTTTTAAGATTATGTCAGGTTTAGTGACTGATATGGAAGTGATATAGGTCGGAAATTCGGCCCTATTTCGGGGATGTTTTTTCTACCCACAATCAATTCCAAGTTTCAGCCTCTTTCCTTAGTTCTACCATAGTCCGCCACACGGCATCTGGTAATGAGGTCTCCCCCTAGAAATGCCTTTCTGCGATGCCCAAACAGCGTGTAGAAGTTATTTATTGGCAGGTAGGATCGACGAGGGGGTGGATAAGCTGCGGCTATCACGAGGTTTCCTACCAATGTGTGGAATTCAACCGCCACAAAGGGTTCTTCCAGCTCTGGAATGAGCTTGAACGAGATATTTTCCTTGATAGCTATCGCAGCACCATCAAACATCTCCTGTTAATGATTCTTCATGTCCACTTTGTGGCCCGGTATTTTAACTTGACCAGATGAAGTGTCAATACCATGCTTAGTATTAATAAGATGTCAGGGTCAAGCTCACAAAACCTGTTTTCATATGCCGTTGCTTTCCCCTCCTATCCGTGAACATTGAGTGTCAGGATCATCATTCTGTTACTTACTCTCTCCATATTGTCTTCTTTGTTTTTCTGGGTTGTGTTTTACTTCTTCCCTTTCCTCTTCTTCCTGACTTCGGCATTAGGAACCTACTCACACGTATCATCATGTAGAACGACACTTTAGCGAAGCATCGTTTCTTCTACTTCTTCCGTGTCGACATCAGCATCGAATTCCCACTTAAAGGTTTTTGACAATTCCTTGGAAGATTTTTCTGGGATCCATATCCTCGGTGAAGGAAAACTGTTCGCACGGGTAGATGGAGAGGTTGATTCTATCTGCATCTAGGTTTTTTTTTACCTTTCTTCTCCTTGGCTTTCTTGGTTTGAGGGCCGGCTTCTGAGTCCAAGGAGTCGGATGTAGCCGTCCCTGCTCTTATATTTTCTTCGTTGTTTCTTTTTTCTTTCAGTGAAGGAGTTTGCACTACTGATTTCTTTGTCATCTATTTCTAAGTTTTGTTTCATGTTTTGGGTTGGCTAGATCCTCTGTCTATTGGTTTGGTACCATCTGCAATTGCATGACATCCCCGAAAGGTGGCTTGTCCGGAAACCACATCTGGTCCATTCTATTTTTCTCGAGCATTTGGTTTAGCTCTTTTGCGAGCGTACCTGATCGAGTTAGACATGTGCGTGGAGTATGCAGGTCAGAATCTTTGTTGAGTTCTTGTTTTGGATCTTGAGGTATGTAGGTTTTCTTTGAGTATACTTTTGTGAATGTCGCCTTCGCTGTTTGCGCATAGGTAGCCTTAGACCTTCCCGTCTCCTCTTGTCTCTTTTCTTGTTGTTTCTTTATAATCACTTCTCTCTTGAAGGGACAAGCCATGGCCATTGATCTATGTCTCTGTCCACCGTTGGTGCATTTTTCGTATGTGTTTCTACATTGTTTCCACTGATGGCCTTGTTCGCTACATTTGGAGCACGTCTACAAGGGCTCTTTACAGCCCTTCGTCGCGTGTTGCTCAATCCGATATCACCGGAAGCAGAACTGGACTGGAGTAATCTCCTCCATCTGGATTTGGTCTCCCCTAACTTTAGCTTTGAACATGAGGAGTCCATGTTCTTTGGTCTTCTTGGCCATTGTTGTCTCGGCGAAGACTACTTTGAAAACATGGCCCAGGTTTGTCTAAGTTGAATTTCTTCCTTGGTGGCTTCTTTAGTGTGCTGCCCGATCTATGTATCGAGACACCGGCATACCAGGCCCCTGTGGGTGAGGATTTGTGGTGGTATGGCGGGCTGCAGTCCGATCCCACGGAGGACTTCGACTGACTCTTCTTTAGTTGTGGCCTCGATGTCTCTCTCCTTTTCGCAGATAGTGACATATCCTGAGTCACATCTAGTAGTCTAACTATTGCTTTGCTCAGTTTTTCGTACGCTACCTCGAAACCTTTTCCCTGTATGGCAGGCTGCATTCATATCTCACTGAGGACTTCGACTGCCTCTTCTTTAGTGATGCCCGCAGTTTTTCGTACGCTACCTCAAAACCTTTTCCCTGTATGGCAGGCTGCAGTCATATCTCACTGAGGACTTCGACTGCCTCTTCTTTAGTGATGGCCTCAGTTTTTCGTAAGCTACCTCGAAACCTTTTCCTTGCTGGGCTTGGGTTGTCCATCTATTGCACGCAGCGGGATCCTGGTAGTGTTTTCTTGGGCCATCTTTCAAGAGAATGACCCCTCGGGGAGATGGTCTTTTTATTTTCTCTATTCTCTGGTCTGAGTCGTCTTGCTTCTGAGTTAGAAGTTCGTGCTCCCTCTCATCGAACGATGTTCCTTTTGTACTTGGGTTCAGGGAGACTCTCTCATCGTCGGAACTATGTAGCCATGAACGTGAACCCAGGGGAGCTCTCTCGACGTGTGATTATATGATGCACTTTTTATTGGTCAGCGCGGAACCGCGGGTGCCACTCCTCGAAGGTTTGGGTTTCAGAACTACATTGGCGTTACCAAAATGGCTTATCAGCTTCAAGACAAATTTTACTTTTTAAACATTTGCGCTACAAAAATTGGCCAATAAGCGTTAATACAGATTTTAAGGGAATGTTTACGTTCAAATATTTACAAACATAAGTGTCATTGAAATTCATTTTTCATTGTACAAAAAAAAACAGTTTTGAAGCATAAAAAAAATACAAACAAACATTTTTAAAAGTAATTGCTTATCTCTACCATATTCCCTCTTGCTCAAAGGACTAAACTCCATTGTACATATCTTTCAACTTGACGACCTTCAAATATCCCTCAATTATCAAAAATTCTTTCCGTTGCACTAAGCCAAAATCGCAAAATAAGGATGCAGTCGTCTATCTAATCCCGTGTAAAGCCCCAAATTGTCCTTCCTTCTATGTTGTACAGACCGGAAAGTCATTAAATAAACGTATATGAACATAGGGGGGATATTCGTAAAGCAACCAATGCTTCTAGTATTTTTAGCCATGTGAAAAACGCCAATCATACAATAAATTTTCCTAGTCTCCAAATAATTTACCATTGTAACGATTTTAATCAAATAAAAATGATTGAATCCACATTAATCAAAGAAATTTCAAATTTCAATCTATCAGTAGTCCCTGTGTATCAAACCTTATTTTAAAGGATTAATATCAGTTGCCTGTTATTAGATATTTCAGTATTCCTTGTCTATTTATTTTAGTTAACCGCTGAAAATGATATGAGAAACTACATATCGAAACTAGCCCCGGTTTAATAAACTTTAATAAATAGTGTTTTCATTTTTCCTTCATTATTATTTGATTTTCGGAACTCTTGGATGAAATACATTTGTCATTTGCATCCCGCTACCCGGTAAAGGAGGTAACGGTTTCGAGAATCTGAAAAAGTCCTTCGCTCAGTAAAGGACTGTGAACACCGCCGACCACAGATAACAACAGCCTAAAGGAGAGTCTAACGGTGAATTTTCATTCGCACTCAAGAAAGAGATAATACATTCTTTTACTCGGGGAATTAATAATTAAATTAGTGCTTAAACGTTACAAAATTATTCTGATTCAAATAATCTGACTCAAATAAGATTCCATAACGTGGTTACAACACCACAAAGACCCCACAAAAGCTTTTTCTAACTATATTTGTCGACCTGCCATTGCTGCAAGGTAAGGTTATGCTCATTCTTCAGTTCAAAATAGCTGATATTTCTGATGGTTGTGATACAACGTTGCTTGCGTTTTAGCGGGAATATTATGACTGCTTCGATGCTACAATTGTTTTATGCCCCAAACACGAACTAATCCGAAAAGAATCGGTGCATAAACGGTGCGGTAGTGATGCTGTTTTAGATTTGACGCAAACGAAATGGAGAGGTCAGTAATATTTGTCTATCTGAAAGCAAATCGCAGGATTGGTTGGAACTAGGTTCCAATGGCGCGTTTCTATCTCGCGAAAGAGTGCTTTTCGCAGCCATTAATAGAAAAGAGACAATAAATAAATGGCTAAATAATCGATTCGTCGATCTGTGAAACTAACGTTTTACTTAGACTCAATCAATTATTGTTGATTATGATTCACCTATATTATTCCATTTATTTTAACTTATATTTTAAGAATTTTATTGTTTATTTTATTTTACAATTTAAATAACCCCCTGCCAGGAAAAATGATACACTTATATTTTGTTGAATGTTTTTATCGTCCTTCTTAAATTCCAGATCAAGCTATGAACTCGTCGTTTTGAATGCTACACTCGTCATGCCCTGGCCTACCCCTCACACTTAAGACATGCCCTGATCTCGTATTCTATATTAAGCTATAAATGTATAGTTGCCACATTTAGTCACGTCACAGTTTTTGCTGAATTTCGTTCATAGAGTGACAATAAAATATATAATTAGTTGAGGAGAGATGCATCTGTTGGGGTCTAATTAATTATAAATATATCTAAAACTGATAGCAATTAATTAGATTTGGTGAAATATTTACGATATTGGCGTATTTCAATCTTCAATGTTGAAACATTTTAAAACGGTTTTATTTCAAAAAAGGCGGACCAAATTTGTGGCCTTTTTCTTGCCCTTTTAGCTTCGCGGTTAGGATAGGTAATGCAAGGAAGGCCTCGGGGGCGCTCCCTCCCCCCCCCCTCCGTGTTCTGCAGCGATAAAAGTGAAGGTTTAGAATATCCAATTGATACAAGATTCTTTTTAGGGCTGTGAGATTGATCCATTGAATATGAAGATATACTGAGGGTATTAAATATCTTCTCATTTGAAAGAAGATGTGCGGAGGGAGATATGATTGAGAAATTTAAATTCTTTTCTGGGATGGATAAGTTGGATTTTAGCAAGTTATTTGAGTTGGAAGGTCGTAATAGGACCAGGGGTCACCACTTAAAAATTAAAAAACAGGCGCAGGTTGTATGTCAGAAAATATTTTTTCACCAATAGAGTGTTTGATTACTGGATTAGTTTGCCACCTAAGACAGTAGACAGTCTAAACTTGAATCTATTCAAACGCAGATTAGAGATTTTATGTGGAGGGAGGGTTAACTTTGGGGGGTATTCTGGACTCATTCCCGTGGATGCAGTTTTTTATAATTGTATATGATAATTGATTTGGATTTTGACGAAATTATGTTACGTTATACAGCAAGTCCTCGCTTAAAGAAGAGTTTCCGTTCCAACGACCCCGTTGTTAAGCGATTCTGTCGTTGAACGACCCCCCTTCCCCATTGACAGACAACTTGGCTGACGCATAACGTCAGGCCTTTTAATGAAGTCACGCATAGCGTCAGGCCTATTAATGAAGTCACGTGTTATCGGCACTTTGCACCTATTCTCTTTATTTCGACTATAGCAATGCCTTTGGACATTCCTATAATAAAAACCTCCTGGGAAACTTAAATATATATATACATCAATTATTATGTAAAATTCATATTATGCATTCCTTTAACTTTGTCAATTTAATCATCCAATTATTTTACTTTAACTTTGTCAATTTAATCTTTCAATTAATTAACTTCAACTTTTGTTAATTAAATCATTTTATGTACAACTTAATAATTAATTAATCCATTTATTTTACTTGTCAATTCATTTAACGTAATACTGTTCCACACAACATCTTTTAAAATTTCACACACAAACAAACAAACACACGCTTTCAGCTCGACCAAATAGCACACTATTCTGCCCCAATCGATTCGCAGCTTTCTTCGTATAAAGGTCGGTAATCATTCCTTCTACAATTAGTCATTTACCTCCGAACAAATCATACTTAGTTAATTCCACTTCACATTCTTTGCAAACGCCCATACGAGAGTAGGTCCTAATTATATTTACTTCTCATTGCAGCCCCTAATTCACAGTCCATCATAGTCACTATATTATTCACTATATTATTATTATTATTATTATTTCACCATATTATTCCACCATATTATTTCATATTTATTTCACGTACTTCAATTCTCTTCGTATCTTGTTACTGTAAATCATATGTTAAAATATCTTACATTGTATACCTTATCTACTTATCTCATTGTATATTCGTTGATTCTATGAATATATTTATATTTGTGTAATTGTCTTTCTTAAAGCCCAGTTCATTATCTCAAAATTTAGTTCGCCTTATAACTTAGGCCTAAAAACTATCCGTCGACAATTTCGATCAAACAAATTTATGGTTATGGTTTTCAAAACGCTATTTAGGCTGATTTATTAACAGAAAATAAATCACATGAATAACCATACATATACTATGCGACTAATCTTTTCTTCATGTTACTTTAGTGGCCTTTTTAAGAATAAATGTAAGCTTTTAAGAATAAATTTTAATTTTATTCTTTCAAGGCAATATCGTCTGGATTCATGTACGAAGCAGTTAATGAACCAATCTTCAAACAGCCCGGGTCATCCATGCCTTTGCATTTCCTCGATAATAGACGGGCAATTTGTGCTTATTAATATTCTTTAAAGGACGTGGATTTAGAGACCAACAGATGAGAAGTAGTTTAAGCTTATACTCTGCAACATTCCCACCTAAAAGCAATGTCACTTGATCTTTAAATACCTTGAAACCAGGCATGCTTTTGGCCTCTTTGTGAAGGTATGTCCTTTCAGGCATTTTTTTCCAGTACAGGCCCGTTTCATCGACATTGAAGATTTGTTCTCGATGATATCCTCCTTCTTCAATTATCTTGTCTAGTTCTTCAATGAATGTTTTAGCCGCCTCTTCTTCTGGACTTACTGCTTCACCACAAACTGCGCGATTGTGCAAGTTGAATCGATGGCGAAATCTTTGAAACCAACCTTTGCTTGCCGTAAAAGTTTCGGTGCTTCCTTCCCCCCCACGTGTCTTTAGGGTGTCGAAAATGTTCAGTGCCTTGCTTTGAATTAAACCAAGACTCATCGGCCTTTTTTTCGCGATTTGGTCATTAAACCAAATGAAAAGCAATTTCTCCATCTCGCGTACCTAATCCTTTCACTGCCTAGTTAACAACGCATTGTACCCCGTCGATGGTTTTGCCATTTCTTTTACTTTCTGTATGTCTTTAATGATGGTTGAGATTGTCGAATGTGAGAAGCCATAACTGGTAGCAATCGCTTGGACCTTCTTACCTCCCTCATACTCCTTAATTATTTTCATTTTTATTTCTAGATCGCTGACTTTCCTTTGCTTCGTAGGAGCGGACCCAGCAGAAGTGTAGGCTTAGGTTTTCCAGACATTATGAAGGATGAATTTTTTTTGTACTGTGTAATTACTTTGATAATTCACGAGAACTATTGCGTGAAAGTGGTCAGACTCGCGAAAGACTTGTGACTGAATGTGTGTGTGCACAGTGTCTGAGTGCTAGTGCCTTGTGCCTGTTGTCGTACAGCGCTACGTAACGTCTCCTTTGATGGTTTATTTTAATATTATAGTTAAAATATTAATACTTTTATTTTGTTTGAAAATTAAAAATTTGACAAAAATAAATTACAATTAAATAATTTATATCGTGATTATATATATTTTCTATTTAATGATTAAAATTATTTTTGATTTTGTAGATATCCTCCAAAAGCCGCATGACGTCAGGCCTATTAATGAAGTCATGTGTTATCTGCAATCTCGGCACTTAAGTCACGAATATTGGACCGGTCGTGACGGCCGTCGTAACTCCGAGTCGTCGTTAAACGAGTACGTCGTTAAGTGAGGACTTGCTGCAATGCAGTTTTTTACACATTCCTGTGGATGGTCCATTTTGTATAGCGTAGGTGCATGATCTGGCCCAACCCTATGGATTGTTTAAATTGTTTATTGTAGACGCTTGATCCGGCACAATCCTATGGATGCATTTTGTGGGTGGTTTTTGACAGATGCGGATGGCCTTTGATAGGCCCTTGTGGCTTCTGTTATCCGTGAAATTATGTTGTTATGAGGAATTAAATCACACTTCCTGAAGACATATTTATTCATGAACAGTTTCGGTGTATCACACGCCCTTGTCAACTGACAACCGAGTAGAAAATTACAGAGAAATCCATATACACCTCTGACCCACTCTACCGCTCGGGCTAACCCCAGGGAGGAGATAATCTACTACCTGATTAGGGGAGTGGGTTTCCGCCCAATCTCTCTAGCCTCCTGCAAGTGCAAGTTGATGAGATATTGGTAAATGTTAGATTAGCCTTTGTCTCTGGACAGCGGAGTCATCTTTCTTCTGCACAGTGCGGCTTACGCAAGCTCCACTCCAGGTCAGATTCTCTGCTCCGAGTGGAAAATGCTGTCTGCGAGTCCTTCCTTCGTAGAGAGCACTTCGCCACGGTGTTTTTCGATCTGGAGAAGGCCTATGATAGCACATGGCGATACGGTATCATGAAGACTCTCCACATAATGGGGGCGAGAGGACATCTTGGAATCCTTATATCTGAATTTTTGAGAGATCGTCGATTCCGCATACGGATGGAGCGAGCCCTTTCTCGCCCAATGGAACAGAAAGAAGGTGTCCCGCAGGGAAGTACCCTCAGTGTCACATTCTTTGCCATGAGCATCAACGGCATCACCTCGGTGCTGCCGGAAGATGTTCTCGCTACGCTCTACGTGGTTGAACTTTCGAGCTCTTTTGGTGCGTCCAGAGTCCAACTCTGGAGCGTCGACTCTAACAGGCATTGAACCGCGTCTCTCGCTATGCCGAAGCGTACAGGTTTCGGTTTTCCTTGGCCAAGACTAAGGTTGTGCACTTCTGCCGCCATCCACGGCTTTACCCTCACCCATACTTGTTTCTAAATGTGGTGTGCCTAAAAGTGGTTGAATCGCAACGTTTACTTGGTCTTATATTTGACCGATGCCTCACCTGGGAGTCTCATATTCTCAGCCTTAGGGTCTCTTGTACCCGTGCCGTGGACATTCTTCGCTCCGTGACGTTCAGCGCTTGGGGCGCTGATAGGGCTATTGCCTTACTTTTTTATCGATCCTTTGTTCGTTCGAAGCTCGACTACAGCTGCGAGTTTTATGCCTCCGCAGCTGAGCGTGTACTGCGGAAGGTGGACTCGTTCCCCCACACTGGTCTTCGCCTGGTGACCGGTGTCTTCCGCACTTCCCCCATTGAGAGCCTACTTGTCGACGCTTGGGAGATGCGATTGCGTCACGCTGTGCACAGTGCATTATTCACCTGTATTTACGAGTTCAGCGACTCCCTTATTCACCAACAGCTCTCACTGCATTCGCGGCAGATCTCGACGGTACCTATGCCCCTGAGATACGCTATTCATACCCTAAGCCATTCGGGTTCAGGTCCAGGAACTCCTTAAAGAGCTAGGTATAGCTCTTGGATGCTGTGGTGCACCTGGTTTTGTCCAGGACACCACCCTGGACGGTACCACCTTTGACCATTTGTCGCCACGCCTCTGTCCCAAAGCTTATACAGCACCCGGAGTATTGCGTTCGGCCTTTTGGAGGCACACCACCTCTCACGATGGAACCGTGCCTGTGTGTACGGGTGGCTCTAAGTCCCAAGGGAGTGTTGCCTTCCACGTTGTATGCCCACTGTTTGAATTCATCGGGGCTTTGCCAGGCGCTGCGTCTGTCTTCACGGTCGAACTGGTGGCATTACACCATTCGGTACGGGATATTACGCACCGTGCCCAGTTCGGAGACCGATTGTAATTTATAATGACTTACAAAGCGCCCTGAGTGCTCTCGGGCATTGAAATCGCCACATCCTCTAGTTTGCGAAATCCGTGGAGCCACGGTTTGGCGAGCCAGGCGGATGTCGAGATTATCTTCTGCTGGGTTCCTGGACATGTAGGAATTGCGGGGAATGAGGGCGCGGATGAGGGCGCCAAAGAGTCAGCGAGGACTGGGCGACCAGCCCAGCGTTTCGCTCTTCCTCACATGAATTACATTGCAGGAATACGTGAAGCTCTCCTGGCTGCTTGGCAAATAAGATGGGAGACAGTCGAGGAGAATCTATAGTTCCATGCCATTGAGCCGGGTTTCTTCCCATGGACCTACCCCCCAATGCCGTGACGGCTTCAGGTTGCTTTCTGTCGTCTCCGAATTGGACACACGCGCGCGACTCACACCTCCATTTGCTGGAGCGCTTGCTTGCGCCATATTTTGAGGACTGTGTTGTTCCCCAGACTGGACTGTTCAGCACATTCTTGTTGAATGTCCCAGTCTGGGTGATCTTCGCGCACGTTACCTCTCTCGGTACTGGGATGAACGGGGTTGCTACCGCTTGTTCCTTGTAGTCGGGACTGATTAGTGTGCACTTACTTAGGACTTTGATTTTTGAAGGAAGCCCCCGTAAGCGGCGCGGCGATTTGCCATCCTCTCTACCTTGCTGACGGGACTCAGCACCCCGTCCGGCCCCAGCTCAGCCTCTCTTCATTTATTCAAAACACTTGTTTCCTATCTTTTCACACAACCTCTCCCACAACTTTCTCTCGTCAGCCTCTAATTTCACAGGGTAGATGCTGACTTTCTTCTCAAGCCAACCATCCCGGATCAGGGCTGAGGGGGGAGAGGAAAATGTTCCCTAACCCCTGAGCTCCGGTTCGGGATGGGTTTTTTTTAACAACCTGCTTCATCCCCACCCATACCTTCCTCACATCCCTTTTCCTCTCCTCTTCACATTCTATCCATTTTTACGCCGTGTCTAAGGTGGAGCCGCCATGCCGATGGACTGCCAGGCTACCAGGCGGGAGGGGTGGTCCGAAAGGGCGGCGCCTGGCTCTGCCACGCCTGTAAGTACCTCTTGCAGTGCGGGCAACTGCAAGAGGTGATGAGCTATTGTGTCCCGTATAAAAAAGAGGGTCACCATACCCATGTATGAAAAAACAACCAAAAAACCCCGACCCCGAACTTCCCCTGAAACAGTTATGGAGCCACCCTCGGGCAGCTCCAGCAAAAAAAGTGAAGGTCCGCCCCCCTGTGCTTGCACAGGGGACCCTCCATATCTCTTCACCTGGAGAGGAGGCCTACTCCTCTCCTACGCCTACGTGTGAAGGGGACTCCCCCTCACCCCCTTCTCTGGAGATGCTTTCAGGCACCTTCCTCTTACCAGCGGCAGTCCCCTCTGTTCTTTCCAAGGGGACTGCCAAGAAAGCCAGCAGGCAGCCCTTAGCCAGCCGCTCCACACCAAAGCGGCTCGGTAGGGCAAACCCCCTTAGGGGGGAGAGGGAAGCCAGGCCCCTTCGGTCGCTAACCTCAAAAGACCTGCTGGCAAGAATATTAAACCTTGCCGGGGTCAAGGCCTGTGCCTCCCCACAAAAGACTCATGACGCTGCCAAGGGAGCCCTGCGATGTCCTGGGAGGGGATGGCCAACTGGAGGCCCCTCCTGTAATAGACATGGTCCTTAAGGAATACTAGCCTCAGACGGTAGGGCCTTCCATGGGGGACAATCCGGGCTCGGCGCCAAGCACCGAACCCGAATCCGCCCCTATGCAAGGTCCTCCTCAAACGGCTGGGGATTCTCAGGCAGTACAAGTAGGGGAGCGATCTCCTCCGGATGATGCCCCTACTACCACCAGGACCTTCTCCATTTCAGGGAAGGATCTAGGCTGAGGCCGGTACATCTGGTCTGGGGGCTTCTACCAGCGGAGGTGAGAAGCGGGTTCATTCCCCGCCCTCCTCTCCTAAAAAGAAAAAGAAGACAAGAAAGACTAAAAAGACTTGGCGCTCCTCTCCATCCGCGGGGGCTGCGGGGACGGATGGGTCTGCTGCAACTCTGACAAGCGACCAAGCCAAGATCGGCACATCCAGCCCCTCTGCTCCCCCCCCCCCCTCGGTACGGAGCTCCTGACCATGACAAAGACCAAAAGTGCACAGGGCGGAGCCTCGATGACATCGGGGCCCCTCATTCAGAGGTTCCCCGTAAGGGGCGCGGCGATTTACCATCCTGGCCCCTGTACTGACGGGATTCAGCACTCCGTCCGGCCCCAGCTGGGCCTCTCTACCTTCCTTCAAAACACTTGTTTCCTCTCTTTTCACACAACCTCTCCCACAACTTTCTCTCGTCAGCCTCTAATTTCACAGGGTAGATGCTGACCTTCCTTTCAGCCAACCGTCCCGCATCGGGGCTGAGGGGGTGGGGGACAATGTTCCCTAACCCCTGAGCTCCGGTCGGGGGTGGCTGGTTTTTAACAACCTGCTTCATCCCCACCCATACCTTCCACACATCCCTTTTCCTCTCCTCTTCACAACCTATATTTTTTTACGCCGTGTCTAAGGTGGAGCCGCCATGCCGATGGACTGCCAGGCCACCAGGCGGGAGGGGTGGTCCGAAATGGCGGCGCCTGGCTCTGCCAGGCCTGTAAGCACCTCTTGCAGTGCGGGCAACTGCAAGAGGTGATGAGCTATTGCGTCCCGTGGCAAAAATAGGGTCACCATGCCCATGGATGAATTAATAAAAACTCAAACCCCTTTAACTCCCCCTTGCTCATCGACGGAGCCACTCTCGGGCAGCTCCACAGAAAAAATGGAGGTCCCCCCCCTGTGCTTGCACAGGGGACCCGCCATATTTCTCTTATCGGAGAGGAGGCTTACTCCTCTCCTTCGCCTACGGGTGCAGGGGACTCCCCCTCACCCCCTTCTCTGGAGGTGCTTTCGGGCACCTCCCTTTTTCCAGCGGCAGTCCCCTCTTTTATTTCCAAGAGGACTGCCAAGAAAGCCAGCAGGCAGCCCTTAGCCAGCCGCTCCCCATCAAAGCGGCTCGGTAGGGAAAACCCCCTTAGGGAGGGAGAGGGAAGCCAGGCCCCTTCGGTCGCTTCCCTCAAAAGACCTGCTGGCAAGAATTTTAAACCTTGCTGGGGTCAAGGCCTGTGCCTCCCCACACAAGACTGGCGACACTGACAAGGGGACCTGCGATGTCCTGGGAGGGGATGGCCAACTGGAGGCCCCTCCTGTGATAGACATGGTCCTTGAGGAGACCCAGCCTCAGACGGTAGGGCCTTCCATGGGGGGGAATTCAGGCTCGGCGCCAAGCACCGAACCCGAATCCGCCCCTATGCAAGGTCCTCCTCAAATGGCTGAGGGCTCCGAGGCAGTAAAAGGAGGGAAGGGATCTTCTCCGACAGGTGCTTCTACGACAACCAGGACCTTCTCCATTCCGGAGAGGGAGCTGGCTGAGGCCGGTCCATCTGGCCTAGGGGCTTCTGCCGGCGGAGGTGAAAAGCGGGTTCATTCCCCGCCCTCCTCTCCAAAAAAGAAAAAGACAAAAAAGAGTACAAAGACGAAAAAGACTCTGGGCTCCTCTCCATCCGCGGGGGCTGCGGGGACGGATAGGTCTGCTACCACTTTGGTAGGCGACCAAGCCAAGATCGGCACATCCGGCCCCTCTACCCCCTCGTGTGCGGAGCCCCTGACCAAGACTAATACCAAGAGTGCACAGGGCGGAGCCTCGATGACATCGGGGCCCCTCATTCAGAGGTTACCTGGCGTTTTCGAGCCCGCTGGCTTCAAACGCTTCCTCGTTATTCGCTCCACTGATGGCACCATGTTGTCCAAGGGCAACATGATCCATCAGAGGAGAGGATTAGCTAGTGCAATTGGTAGAGAGCCGAAGGTGACCCGTTTCTCGGACGGGAGCCTTGTGGCGAATGCGGCGAATCCCGCCGAGGCGGCCAAGATAAGTGCTCTTCGGACACTTCATGGCACCCCGGTGAGTGTGACGCCGCACTCTACCATGAACTTTGTAAAAGGAGTAGTTTATGCGAGGGAACTCGTTGACTACTCCATTGAGGACATCACCCTAGAGCTGGCCGACCATGGGGCGGTCAAGGTCGAACGTGTGATGAGAAAACAGGGAGGGGCTTCGAGACCCACCCCTACACTCTTCGTCACGTTCGACTGTGACAAGCTCCCTGAGTCGGTACGTGCTGGTTGGTACCGCTACCGCGTGAAGGCATTCGTGCCACTGCCGCGGCGGTGCTATTACTGTCACCGCTTCGGCCATACGAATCGCTCATGTAGACCTGCAAAGTCGGGGTAACCAGAAGTCTGTGTAAATTGCTCCAAGGTCGCACACGATAAGCCCAAATCGTGTGTGGCCAAGTGTGTCAATTGCGGAGAGCCGCACCCCGCTTCTTCGAAGCAATGTGGTGCATATCTCCTGGAGAAAGAAATCCTAGCCGTTCAGGCCCAGGATCGACTCTCATTCCGCGAGGCTAAGGACTTGGTCCTGGCGCGCCCAGCTCTGCCTGGGACGTCATATGCGTCAGTAGTTCGAAAGGCACCCTCTGCTCTTGGCCCATCCAGGCCAACGAGCACGGTTGTTTCCGCGCCCATTCGGAGACCTTCTGCGGGCTCTACCCAACCCGGGCGCTCCCCTGGTAAAGCTGGCGGCAAAAAGGGTTCATACCCAGCCCCGGCTAAAACCAGGGCTCCCCCCTCTTCCCCCAGCGTGACCGTTTCCCGCAAGGCGAAACGGCCACGCGCCTCCACCGAGTTGTTAGACTCACAGGAGGCAACACCCCTGAAGATGGTCGCTAGGCCATCTTTAGGGGTTCCTAAAGCTGTCACTAGAAAGGAGGACAGCAACAAAGGAGCTTCGGCTCCTTCGCCCACGCCCCGAGGTGGAGCGGGTGGCTCGGAGACGTTGGTTTCTCGAAAAGAGGCCCCCCCACCTCAGAAGCCGCAGCGCCCGCCTAAGGTTTCGAGGCGGAGGGAGGAAAAGACTCGCATGGCGAGCCCAACCTCCCCCAATAAGTCCTCGAAGGCGACAGCGCCTCCAGCGCTTTGTCCGGCCAACAGCGCCCGGGGTTCTGCCCCCGGGAAGCGTACGGCCATTCCCGTGAGGGTCTTCAATTCGAGGACGGCCCCCGCGTCTCCTCCGAGCTAGGCCTGGAGGGCATATTCCTTTAATGAAATTGCCGTGGACTCCGGGCCAACTGGGAGGAGCTGCGGAGGCTCGCCTCGTCCCGTTCCCCGTTAGCTATTTTTTTGCAGGACACCATGCTAGGCGCGTGCCCCCTGCCTGCCCTCCCGGGGCATAAGGGTCTTGCTACCCCACCACCGCGGGATGGACGGGTCGGGGATGCGCGGTTTACACCCGGCATGATGTCTCCGTTCTTCCTTTCTCTTTAGATACCTCCTTTCAGGCAGTGGCTGTGCAGCTGCACCTGGATAGGAGGTATACTATCCTTTCTGCGTACATTCCACCGTCAGCTGACTTCGACGCGGGGGACTTCCGCCGCGTCGTGGCACGGTTGCCGAGGCCCTATCTCTTGCTTGGAGATCTGAACGGCAGGCATCCTCTCTGGGGAGATTACTCCATAAATCCCAGGGTACAAGTCCTTGCCGATCTGATCGAAGAGCTTGAGATGGGTGTCCTAAACGTGGATGAGTTTACGCATCACTGTCCGAGAACCGCTTCATTTTCTTGCCTTGACCTATCTTTGTGCTCTTCGGATGCACAGCCTAATTTTGATTGGGGGTTGGTCGATGACCTCCATGGTAGTGATCACTTTCACATTCAATTCTCATTTTCAGGGCAACTGCCGCCTGAGAGACCACCTCGGTGGTGCTTGGCGCGGGCGCGGTGGCCTGCATTTCAGGAAATGACTGAATTCTCTATCTCAGTCGAGGAGTTTAGGTCGGTAGATGAGGCCGTTGAGTTCTTCTCCGGCAACCTCATCGCCGTGGGCCTGACTACTATTCCTAGGACGTCTGGCCGTTTTGCACGCCGACCACTCCCATAGTGGTCGGCCGAGTTTGAGACGGCACTCAAACAGAAGAGTTATGCCTACATGCACTATAAGCGCCGCCCGAACGATTTCACTGTCGCTGAATTTCGTCGGGCTAGGGCAGGGTTCCGGTATATTTCGAAGCAAGCCCGCCACTCTTCTTGGCGGGCATACGTGTCTTCACTTAACGGGAAGACCCCTTTAGCTGAGGTGTGGAAGCGAGTCAAAAGGATTCGGGGCAAGTTCTCGCAGGACCTCCCTCCCGTTCTCCAGGATAATGGGACTGCTATCTCGGACCCCGCGTCCGTGGTGGATTCCTTAGCGACCGCTTTTTCCGCATTCTCTAGCCGTGATGCTGCTCCGCCAGCATTCAATGCACGTCGTGATGTCGCGGAAGGCTGCCGGCTGGACTTTACCTCCAGAAGCGGAGAACCCTTCAACGACAAGTTTACTGTGAGTGAGTTGCGTTCCGCTCTTGCTTCGTGCGCGGACACCGCAAATGGTCCGGACGATGTCCCGTACGCCATGCTTCGACACCTGGGTGAGCGAGGCATGGCCTTTCTGTTAGATTTGTTCAACAGGATCTGGGTGGAAGCCCTTCTCCCAGACTCCTGGCGAATCGCTACTGTGCTCGCCTTTCGCAAACCGGGGAGAGATCACTCTACTCCGACCGGTTTCCGCCCAATCTCTCTAACCTCTTGCGTGTGCAAGTTGATGGAGAAATTGGTAAATGTTAGATTAGCCTATTTCCTGGACAGCGGAGGCCATCTGTGTTCTGCACAGTGCGGCTTCCGTAAGTTCCACTCCACGTCGGATGCTCTGCTCCGACTGGAAAATGCCGTCTGCGAGGCTTTCCTTCGTAGACAGCACTACGCCACGGTGTTTTTTGATCTGGAGAAGGCCTATGATACCGCATGGCGATACGGTATCATGGAGACTCTCCACACGATGGGGGCGAGGGGACGCCTCCCAATGTTTATATCTGAATTTTTGCGAGATCGTCGATTCCGCATACGGGTGGGGGGAGCCCTCTCCGGCCCATAGGAGCAGGAAGAGGGTGTCCCGCAGGGAAGTGTCCTCAGTGTCACACTCTTTGCCCTGAGCATCAACGGCATCAACTCGGTGCTGCCGGAAGATGTTCTCGCTACGCTCTACGTGGACGACCTTTCGATCTCTTTTGGCGCGGCCCAGATGCCAACTCTGGAGCGTCGATTCCAACAGGCATTGAACCGCGTCTCTCGCTATGCCGAAGCGCACAGGTTTTGGTTTTCTTTGGCCAAGACTAAGGTGGTGCACTTCTGCCGCCATCCACGGCTTCACCCCGACCCAGATTTGAATCTTAATGGGGTGCGCATGGATGTGGTTGAGTCGCACCGTTTTCTTGGTCTTGTATTCGACCGATGCCTCACCTGGGAGGCTCATATTCGCAGCCTTAGGGTCTCTTGTACCCGCGCCATGGACATTCTCGGTTCCGTAACGCTCAGCGCTTGGGGCGCTGATAGGGCTACCGCCTTACTTTTTTATCGATCCTTTGTTCGCTCGAAGCTCGACTACGGATGCGAGTTTTATGCATCCGCAGCCGAGCGTTTATTGCGGAAGGTGGATTCGATCCACCACACCGGCCTTCGCCTTGCGACCGGTGCCTTCCGCACTTCCCCCATTGAGAGCCTGTTGGTCGATGCTGGGGAGATGCCACTCGCTCTGCGCCGCGTGCAGTGCATCACTTGCCTGTACGCCTGAGCCCGGCGCCTCCCTCAGTCGCCAACAGCTCTCACTGCATCCGCAGCTGATCTCGATGGTGCCTATGCCGCCGAGAGACGCCAGTCATACCCTAAGCCCTTTGGGTTTAGGGCCAGGAAACTCCTTCGAGACGTAGATATAGCATAACACTCGGGCCGGTGGCGCACCTGGTTCTGCCCAGGACGCCACCCTGGAGGGTACCACATTTGGCTATTTGTCGCCACGCCTCTGCTCCCAAAGCTAATACTGCGCCGGGAGTATTGCGTTCGACCTTTTTGGAGCACACATCGTGTCACGCTGGAACCATGCCAGTGTATCCGGATGGCTCCAAGTCCCATGAGGGGGTCGGCTTCCACGCCGTATCCCCTCTGTTTGAAGTCAGCGGAGCTCTACCAGGCGCTGCGTCTGTCTTCACGGCCGAGCTGGTGGCAATACACCACTCGGTACGGGAGATTACGTGACGTGCCTGGTTCGGAGACCAGATTGTGATCTATAACGACTCACAAAGCGCCCTGAGTGCTCTCGGGGCATTGGTATCTCCGCATCCCCTGGTTCGCGATATCCGTGACGCCACGGTTTTGGCGAGCCAGGCGGATGTCGAGATTATCTTCTGCTGGGTTCCTGGACAAGTAGGAATTGTGGGGAATCAGCGCGGTGATGAGGGCGCCAAAGACTCCGCGAGGACTCTGCGACCGGACTAGCGTTTCGCTCTTCCTCACACCGACTACATGGCAGGAATACGGGCAGCTCTTCGGACTGCTTGGCAAAAAAGATGGGAGACGGTCGAAGGGAACTTAAAGTTGCGTGCCATTGCGCCACGACTGTTCCCATGGACCTATTTCCCAATGCGCGCCGGCTTCAGGTTGCTTTCTGTCGTCTCCGAATCGGACATACTCGTGTGACGCATCGCTATTTGATGGAGCGCTCGCCTGCGCCCTATTGCAAAGACTGCGTCGTCCCCCAGACTGTTCGGCACATTCTTGTCGAATGTCCCAGTCTGGGTGATCTTCGTGCACGATACCTGTCCCGGTACCGGGATGGGCGGGGTCGCTAACGCCTGTCCCTTGTACCCGGGACAGATTCGTGCACATTGACTTGTGGACTTGTTGATTTTGGGGGGGAGGCCGGCCTTTTCCCTTTCATTTAACCAGGTTTAATTGTTGTTTTTGTTATTGTTTTGTTATTTTTATTTATTTTTATTTTTTTTCCTGTTCAATTTTTTAAAGTAGCCTAGAACTGGGCTGTTTGTTTACGGCGACTTATGCCTAAGTCGGCAGTTGCCAGATTGCCCCTTAAATAATAATAAAAAAAAAAAATGAAGGAGGCCGGCCTCCTCCACTTTATTTAACTGTTTTTTGTTGTTGTTTTCTTTGTAGGTCGCATGTGCCTGCTTCGGGGGAATGGGAACCTGGCGGACCTTCCCATGACGCTGGACGGAGCTTGCTTCCTGCCTGTTTTCATTTTCCTTTTTTATTATTACTGTTGTTCTTTCTTTTCTTTTGCATATTGCTATTTTAAATTAACCTAGTACTAGGCTGTCGTGAGTACTGTGCCTTATGCCCAAGTAGGCAGTCGTCTGGGGGCTCCTAAAATAAAAAAAAATCAAATAATTATTTATATTTGAACAAATGCTATTTCTGATATAAATAATCAACTTACCACCACTGCACCCCCCTTACACCCAGACAGCAGACTATTACAGGGTGTCTACTGTCTTTGAATCCTTGAAAAGCCCTTGAATTTATTTTTAACCCTTGAAATCCTTGAAAAGTCCTTGAATTTGATGAAAAATGTAGATGGATCTTGAATTTTAAAAATAAATCATTGAGTGATTGTTCAAATTTAATTATTCAAATTCCCCATATATATATATACTTTTTAATGTCTATTAGGAAAATAGTAATATTAGAAGTTCAAATTTAAGTTAATCTACTCACTAATGTGAGTGAACATATGCTTTGGATGCAGTGTATTTTATGATCGATGCTCGCTATACTTCTGTGACTGTCGCTTGGATACCTTGTTCTTGTTTTTTTTTTGCACCAGTGAGTTGATTTTGGTTATGCTTTGCTTACAACCCCTTTTTCCCTTAAATACCTCACCTTCATCAATGTCCCATGAAGTTGATTGCACTTTGGTAAATATGTAGATTAGCGGCCCGGCCGGAAAAAAAGATTGTGTGTAAATATTATTGTAAAAATTTGTGTGTAAATATTATCGTTCACTCGTGTCGGAATATTCATGCACGTTTGAGTCCTTTTCGAATTATTATTCTATAAACAATTAGGGTTATATACTGGGGGGCTGTGCCCCCACAATTTAATGAAACTCAGGATCATCGTAGTGTAGTCTTCCCATTGTGTTTACCCCCACACGAGCCGTCAACTTAAATGTACTCCAAAAACGTGAAACATTTTGGAAAACAGACGAAATAGTACGTCCCATCGTTTGCGCTGATAATCTACATATTTACCCTGAATAGTTTGTACCCAATAGTTATAGCCATTATATACCGATTTCTAGTTATAGTAGTCTCCTGTAGTTAATTAATAAATTATATTATGTTTTCAAAGATTCTCCAATGAGACAAACATTGTTTTTGCAAGCAAATAAAGTTCATCAATCTGATTTCCCTATGAAATTTTTCTCAACAAGATGGGTAGAAAACACAAGAGTTGCACAAAGGGCGATTAGTATTCTCCCCAATGTCAAAACATAACATAACATAATTTCCCGGATGACAAAAGCCACAAGGGCCTACCAAAGGTCATCCACATCCGTCAAAACCCACCCACAAAAAGCACCATCCCCAGGGGAAGACAAAATCAAAGTCCCCCACAATTTAATATAACAGATGACAAAAGCCACAAGGGCTAATCATAGGTCATCCGAGTCAAACGGCCTCTTTTTTAAGGCACTCAAACTCCCAGGAAAACTACATCCAGAGGATTGCGTCCAGAAACAAGGGTATCACCAATCGAGGCTTGTCAAGAACTAAATCATGCAGCTATGGATATATACAAACAATATTAATATATACAAAACTTAGGAACCATCACAACCTTCCCTTCCCATAAACTCATCCAACCTACTCTTAAATACATTTAAATTAGGACTACCTACTACCCTCTGCGGTAATTTGTTCCAGAAGTCTACCACTCTATTAGTGAAAAATATTTTCTTAAATCCAACCTACACCCTTGTTTTTTAATTTTCAAGTGGTGACCTCTAGTCCGATTTCCATCATCTAACTCAAAAAACTTGCTAACATCCAATTTATCTATCCCAGAATTTTTTTTAAAGAGCTCAATCATATCCCCTCTCACACACCTCTTTTCGAATGAGAACATATTTAATTCCTTCAGTCTATCTATATATTCAAGGTGCCTCAGGGAAGGAATAATCTTTGGTGCCCTCCATTGCACTGACTCAAGAAGGTTAATATCGTGTCTTAAATGTGGGGACCATGCCTGTTTACAGTACTCTAGATGTGGCCTAACATAAAAGTTATAGAGTTTAAGAATAACCCCCTTACTTTTCTAACTGACATTTCTCTTAATGAAACCCAGCACTCTATTTGCCCTATTTCTTGCTTCAATACACTGCTTAGAAAACCTTAATGACTTATCTATTACTACTCCTAGATCTTTCTCATCCTCTACTGAGCTCAGCCAATGCCCATCCATTTCATAGTTAAATTCTCTATTATATTTTTCCATGTTAATAACTTTGCACTTATCAAAGTTGAAAGTCATTTGCCACCTATGTGCCCAGGATAGCAATTTATTTAAATCCCCCTGCACTTCAAAATTATCATCAATATCTTTAACTACAGCTGCTAATTTGGTTTCATCCGCAAAAAATGACACTTTATTATTAACTGCCTCCCCAAGATTGTTTATATAGATGACAAATAATAATGGACCGAGAACTGATCCCTGAGGAAACCCACTGATAACATGCCTCCACTCTGACTTTACACTATTTAGCACTACCCTTTGCTTCCTATCTTTCAGCCACTCAGCCACTCAGCTATGTATAGTACTCATAGGTCAGGAAAAGAGGTGTTTATTAACATTTGTGTGGATCGGAGGATGATAAAAGGACTAATAGGTTATTTAGATACTACCAAGGCCTCCGGCCCTGATAATATTCATTCTAGGATACTTAAAGAAGGGGTAGAAAGTATCTCAATAGCTCTGGACAAGTTATATACTAGGTCATTGGAATATGGAGAAATACCCGATGATTGGAAGAGAGCGAATGTAGTCCCCATTTTCAAGAAGGGTAGTAAAGAGGATCCAAATAACTTTAGACCGGTTAGCCTAACTCCTGTAGTCTGTAAAATTCTTGAGAAAATAGTTAAAAAAGGGATTTGCCAACATCTAGAGAGGGAGGGGTTAATCAGCGATGCTCAGCATGGGTTTAGATCAGGTAGATCATGTTTGACTAACTTACTAGACTTTCTGGAGTTTGTAACAGATCAAGTAGATAAGGGAGAGAATGTAGATATAATTTACTTAGATTTTAGTAAAGCATTTGATAAGGTACCACACAGGAGACTAGTTCATAAATTAAAAATGATTGGGATATGTGGGGGTGTTTCAAATTGGATAGCTGTGTGGCTGAAAGACAGGAAGCAAAGGGTAGTGCTAAATGGTGTAAAGTCAGAGTGGAGGGATGTTATCAGTGGGGTTCCTCAGGGATCAGTTCTCGGTCCATTATTATTTGTCATCTATATAAACGATCTTGGGGAGGCAGTTAATAATAAAGTGTCAATTTTTGCGGATGATACCAAATTAGCAGCTGTAGTTAAAGATATTGATGATAATTTTAAAGTGCAGGGGGACTTAAATAAATTGTTATCCTGGGCACATAAGTGGCAAATGACTTTCAACCTTGATAAGTGCAAAGTTATTAACATGGGAAAAGATAATAGAGAATTTAACTATGAAATGGATGGGCATTGGCTGAGCTCAGTAGAGGATGAGAAAGATCTAGGAGTAGTAATAGATAAGTCATTAAGGTTTTCTAAGCAGTGTATTGAAGCAAGAAATAGGGCAAATAGAGTGCTGGGTTTTATTAAGAGAAATGTCAGTTACAAAAGTAAGGAGGTTATTCTTAAACTCTATAACTCTTATGTTAGGCCACATCTAGAGTACTGTATACAGGCATGGTCCCCACATTTTAGACACGATATTAACCTTCTTGAGTCAGTGCAACGGAGGGCAACAAAGATTATTCCTTCCCTGAGGCACCTTGAATATGAAGATAGACTGAGGGTATTAAATATGTTCTCGTTCGAAAGGAGGTGTGTGAGAGGGGATATGATTGAGCTGTTTAAAATTTTTTCCGGGATAGATAAATTGGATGTTAGCAAGTTTTTTGAGTTAGATGATGGAAATCGGACTAGAGGTCACCACTTGAAAATTAAAAAGCAAGGGTGTAGGTTGGATTTAAGAAAATATTTTTTCACCAATAGAGTGGTAGACTTCTGGAACAAATTGCCGCAGAGGGTAGTAGGTAGTCCAAATCTAAATGTATTTAAGAGTAGGTTGGATGAGTTTATGGGAAGGGAAGGTTGTGATGGTTCCTAAGTTTTGTATATATTAATATTGTTTGTATATATCTATAGCTGCATGATTTAGTTCTTGACAAGCCTTGATTGGTGATACCCTTGTTTCTGGATGCAATCCTCTGGATGTAGTTTTCCTGGGAGTTTGGGTGCCTTGAAAAAGAGGCCGCTTGACTCGGATGACCTATGATGAGCCCTTGTGGCTTTTGTCATCCGTTATATTATATTGTGGGGGACTTTGATTTTGTCTTCCCCTGGTGATGGTGCTTTTTGTGGGTGGGTTTTGACGGAGGCGGATGACCTTTGATAGGCCCTTGTGGCTTTTGTCATCCGTGTAATTATGTTATGTTATGTTAATGGTCAGCTAAAATGCAAATGAAGTTCCACCCTGATAAATGCAAAGTAATGCACATGGGAAATAGCAACCCCCAGCACAAGTACAAAATGACAAGAGATGATGGAACAGATCACACACTACAGAACACCATGGAAGAGAAGGACCTGGGAGTCCTTATTGATTACAATCTAAGCTTTAGTAAACACATCCAAGCTCAAGTCAACAAAGCCAACAAGATACTTGAGGCAATTAAGCATACATTCCAATATCTAGACAAAGATGCCTTCCTCCCCCTGTACAAGAGTCTTATTCGACCCCATCTGGAGTATGCATCAGTAATCTGGTCTCCAAAAACTAAAAGAGACAGAGATATGGTGGAGAGGGTACAGTGTAGAGCAACACGCATGTTCACAGTATATCTCATCTCTCCTATTCAGAGAGACTAAAAGCCCTTACTCTACCTACCCTGTACTTTAGAAGACAGAGGTCAGATGTTATACAACTATATAAGATTTCACATGGACATGACGAACTGCAAATAAGAAACCACTGTAAGCTGTGCGACAGGTCAATGTTTGCTCCCGGTCTCTCGACTAACACAAGAGGACGCTGCTTTAAGTACCAAGTGCAGAGCTCGTCTTGTCCAAGAGCCAATTTCTTCCTGACAAGAGTCACTTCAATGTGGAACAAACTCGCAACAGAAACTGTAACCAGCAAAACTGTAAATATCTTTAAGTCAAGATTAGAAAAAGAATGGAAAAACCACAAAGACCTACACAGTTATATATTCACATATTGAAAATTCCATTCTGCATACATCAACTAAAAACAACAGTACGGTCTCATTACCCAAGAGGGTACCTATCGACCGGGATTCAAGGTAAATTCAAGGTAAATAAATCTACTATGGGTAGCGTTTGTATAATTCCACCATAGATGAGCTGCGTAAACGGACTCACAATAAGACCTAAACAGTTTAATTTTTACACTTTCAGTACAATGTCCGAAATGTCTTTTAATCATGTTACTTTGTCTATAAAGCTTGTTACGCTGGCGTTCTATATCTAATGTGTCTTTGAGATCATCACTAATTATATGCCCTAAATACTTTATATTGCTCACTATTGGAATTGTATCATTACCTAGCTTAAAACTATCATATTTACAACATTTAAGAAATTTAGACTTAAAAACTAGCACCGCACTTTTAGAACTATTAAATTTGATATAATTTTTTATCCCAAAATCATTACAAACGTTAATTAATTTATTTAGACCACTTGCAGATGGTGCAATTAGTGCAATGTCATCTGCATAAATAAAATGATTCATTTTTGCATTACCTATTATACAACCTACTTTTATTTTGCCTAATTCTATGGCTAAATCATTTATATACATACAGAATAGGTAAGGAGAAAGAATTCCTCCCTGTCGAACACCATTACTCACGGTAAAGAAGTCAGATATGGTATTTGACCATCTTACACACATTTTTTGAGTAGCATACCAGTAACTAATTATTCTTATAATATATGATGGTTACCTTAAATTTACTTAACTTATCTATTAGAACTCTGTGATTTACTCTTTCAAAAGCCTTTGACGCCTCCAAAAAACAGGAATATATATTGCTATTAAGACTATTATATTTTAATATCATTTCTTTTAATGAGTAAATACACATATCTGTACCATGATTTTTCTTAAATCCAAATTGGTTGTCCGTTGTTAAGATAAATGATTCTATTCTACTAAGTATGATTCTTTCTAAAATTTTACTACAGATACTAGCTAACGCAATTGGCCTATAATTGGATTTTATAGTTATACTTTGACTTTTGTTTTTAATAATAGGTATTAACACAACAGACAACATGCTTTCAGGTAAGACTCCATGTACGAGACATCCAGTGAGACACATAGCTAATAATGGAATAATTTTTGCACTGCTAAATTTAATATGTTCAGCTTGAATTCCATCCAATCCACAACTTTTATTTAAATGAAGTTTTCTTATCATGGTTGCCACCTCTTCGCATGATACTAAAACCTTTTTATAGTTATCAGAGACTGCATAATTGTTGTCTAAGGATAGTGAACTATCGTGCAAACAATTAAACAGTTCCCGATAGTGTGTTTTCCACATTTTACAAATATTTTCAGCTCCTGAATTACCTTCAATTTCATCAGGTGGACTTAATTTTTTGTTGTTATGCACTTTAATTTCTTTCCAAAATTCTCTTTAATCTACTTTCATATTAAAGAGCTTGCAGGCTAAGGATTCCTTTTTTAGATTTTTTTTATTTAATTTAATAAATTTAAGTGCCCCTTTAAATCTGGCTTTTGTGGAATTTTTTAGATGGAAAATTGGACCACTCCTAGGTTTGTTTACTTCTAACCACAGAGCATAAGCCTCTCTGGATCTCTCATACAATTCCTGACAGTGGTCATTCCAACCAGGCCGATTGTACTTCTTATCTTTATATGATGCACTGAATCATGGGTTAATGAAATAGAATTTAGTGACACTATAAGTGAATTTGATTTACAGGGCTATAATATGTACATTAGTCAAAGGACAGGTAGGATTGGTGGAGGAATAATTATCTATATAAAAAACAACATTGTTTCAAGTTTAAATACTTCAATAAAGCAGGATGGAGTTGAGTCACTTTGGATAGATATTAGGTTCAGTAAAAATAGAATGGTGCATTTGGGGGCTTTTTACAGGCCACCTGGACAGACTGATGATATGGATGAAGTAATGATAAGGAAAATAAGTAAGGGATGTAAAACAGATACAGTTATTATTGGAGACTTCAACTTAAACTCTGTGGACTGGGAAAATATGATAGGTAGGGATAGGTCAAGTGGCAGGTTCCTAGAATGCTTTGAGGATAATTTTTTAATCAATTTGTTAATAAGCCAACGAGAGGGGACAATATATTAGATTTAGTACTTTCTAACAGTGATCATTTAGTTCAGGAATTGACTGTTGGGGAAGCATTGGGAAGTAGTGACCATCAGATAGTTCATTTTAACTTGAGAATTGAGAAGGGTAAAATAACTGAGAATGCTGTAAAAGTTCCAAATTTTCATAAGGGAGATTATGTAAAACTTTGAAGCTTGCTAAATTTTGTAGACTGGGATGTAGAATTCAGAGGTAAAAATGCTTATGGGATGTGGGATACTTTCAAGCATATAATAAATGTAGTCCAAGAACAATGTATCCCAATGAAGGCCATTAGGAACAAAAGTAGGAAACCATTATTGTGGAATCAGGAGATAGCTAGAAAAATTTCAGAGAAGAAAAGGGCTTATAAAAAATTACAGGTAGAAAATAATATTCAAAATTTAAATGATTATAGAATGGCTAGGAATGAGTTAAATAAGATTATAAAGAAGAACAAAAGGGTGTCAGAAATTAAATTAGCTCAGGATAGCAACAAAGATCCTAGAAATTTCTTTAGTTACTATAAAATTAATAATAAGTCTGGCAGAGCTAAAATAGGGCCTATCAAATATGAAGGGGTTGTGAGAGAAACTGATGAGGAAATAGTTGAGGTACTAAATGGTCATTTTGCATCAGTATTTACAAAGGAGAAACTAAATAGTCTTATGTATAGTACTCATGGGTCAGGGAAAGAGGTGTTTACTACCATTAGTGTGGATTGGAGGACGATAAAAGAACTAATAGGTGAGTTAGATACTACCAAGGCCTCCGGCCCTGATAATATTTATTCTAGGATACTTAAAGAAGGGGTAGAAAGTATCTCAATAGCTCTGGAGAAGTTGTATACTAGGTCACTAGAATATGGAGAAATACCCGATGATTGGAAGAGAGCGAATGTAGTCCCCATTTTCAAGAAGGGTAGTAAAGAGGATCCAAATAACTTTAGACCGGTTAGCCTAACTCCTGTAGTCTGGAAAATTCTTGAGAAAATAGTTAAAAAAGGGATTTGCCAACATCTAGAGAGGGAGGGGTTAATCAGCGATGCTCAGCATGGGTTTAGATCATGTTTGACTAATTTACTAGACTTTCTGGAGTTTGTAACAGATCAAGTAGATAAGGGAGAGAATGTAGATATAATTTACTTGGATTTTAGTAAAGCATTTGATAAGGTACCACATAGGAGACTAGTTCATAAATTAAAAATGATTGGGATATGTGGGGGTGTTTCAAATTGGATAGCTGAGTGGCTGAAAGACAGGAAGCAAAGGGTAGTGCTAAATGGTGTAAAGTCAGAGTGGAGGGATGTTATCAGTGGGCTTCCTCAGGGATCAGTTCTCGGTCCATTATTATTTGTCATCTATATAAACAATCTTGGGGAGGAACTTAATAATAGTGTCAATTTTTGCGGATGATACCAAATTAGCAGCTGTAGTTAAAGATATTGATGATAATTTTGAAGTGCAGGGGGATTTAAATAAATTGTTATCCTGGGCACATAGGTGGCAAATGACTTTCAACCTTGATAAGTGCAAAGTTATTAACATGGGAAAAGATAATAGAGAATTTAACTAGGAAATGGATGGGCATTTGCTGAGCTCAGTAGAGGATGAGAAATATCTAAGAGTAGTAATAGATAAGTCATTAAGGTTTTCTAAGCAGTGTATTGAAGCAAGAAATAGGGCAAATAGAGTGCTGGGTTTCATTAAGAGAAATGTCATTTACTAAAGTAAGGAGGTTATTCTTAAACTCTATAACTCTTATGTTAGGCCGCATCTAGAGTACTGTATACAGGCATGGTCCCCCACATTTTAGACACGATATTAACCTTCTTGAGTCAGTGCAACGGAGGGCAACAAAGATTATTCCTTCCCTGAGGCACCTTGAATATATAGATAGACTGAGGGTATTAAATATGTTCTCGTTCAAAAGGAGGTGTGTGAGAGGGGATATGATTGAGCTCTTTAAAATTTTTTCTGGGATAGATAAATTGGATGTTAGCAAGTTTTTTGAGTTAGATTTTAGAAATCGGACTAGAGGTCATCACTTGAAAATTAAAAAGCAAGGGTGTAGGTTGGATTTAGGAAAATATTTTTTCACCAATAGAGTGGTAGACTTCTGGAACAAATTGCCGCGGAGGGTAGTAGGTAGTCCAATTTAAATGAATTTAAGAGTAGGTTGGATGAGTTTATGGGGAGGGAAGGTTGTGATGGTTCCTAAGTTTTGTATATATTAATATTGTTTGTATATATCTATAGCTGCATGATTTAGTTCGTGACAAGCCTTGATTGGTGATACCCTTGTTTCTGGACGCAATCCTCTGGATGTAGTTTTCCTGTGAGTTTGGGTGCCTTAAAAAAAGAGGCCGTTTGACTTGGATTACCTATGATTAGCCCTTGTGGCTTTTGTCATCTGTTATATTAAATTGTGGGGGACTTTGATTTTGTCTTCCCCTGGTGATGGTGCCTTTTGTGGGTGGGTTTTGACGGATGCGGATGACCTTTGATAGGCCCTTGTGGCTTTTGTCATCCGTGAAATCATGTTATGTTATCCCATGCATTTTTAATTTATGAACTATTCCCCTATGTGGAACCTTATCAAAAGCTTTGCTAATTTCTAAGTAAATTACATAAACATTCTCTCCCTTATCTAATTGTTTAGTAACATTATCCATAAAATCCTGTAAATTACATAAACACAATCTACCTCTTCTAAATCCATGCTGAGCATCATTTATTAACCTACCACAATCTAGATAGTCAGAAATCCCATCTTAACTCTCTTTTCAAGAATTTTACAAACGCTAGAAGTTAAGCTTACCGGCCTAAAGTTATTTGGGTCCTCTTTACCTCCTTTTTTTTAAATCGGCACTACATTTGCTAATTTCCAATCATTAGGTATTTCTCCAAACTCTAATGATCTAGTATATATCTTCTCAAGAGCTACTGCAATACTATCTTCACCTTCTTTGAGTAACCTAGAACGAATGTTGTCTGGGCCAGATGACTTACTAGTATTTAACTCCAATATAAGCCCTTTAATCCCTGTTCACATTAATCGTTGACACAACTACAACACTATGGAAATGATGGATATCCGAAGCACAGGAAAATTATTATTTATTATTCAAAAGCTTATGCTACCTAGATCAACAATTAACAGTGACGAATGATGAAAGTATAAAAGTATTCAGTTCCGGTTTAGTATGTGGCCCACCTATGTGATTCTGTGGCCTACATAATCCGAAAGCAAAATACCAATATCCAAAGGGTAAAATAATATATAAAAAAATACATTTCCATTTATTTTTACCATATAAATTTAGTCAATTCAAAAAATAACTTTAATTAGTAAAAATCTCTTGAATATCTTGAAGCATACATAAAAATAAATCAGCATCAGCTCTCTTCCACACACGCCAGCAGTATTCCTCGAGATGTCCTTGGAGGTGATGATGGGAAACTCCACGACTCTTCTTTAAGGATGTTGATTTTTGCTCTCCAGCCAAGATCACTTGATTGACTGAGTGTGAACACCACTATCAGGATCAACACTGATGATTTACGGTTTCATGGTGAAATCCCAATCATTGGAGTTGGCGATAAGCGGCCCACTCGTCTGAATAAATGTTTGAACCTGCTTCTACCTCCCTTTGAATGGTTGGAATATGAGTCTCAGTATTGTGCTTTTCCACATAGAAGTAGGGCACATCTCATCCTTGAATCCAAGCAAACACCCATGGCCTATCGATTCTTTGCCCATGATTGTGATTATATTTTCAACATTTTTATCTTGGCAGCTGCGTGGTCTCTATTTAACATACACAGCCTCTATTCTGTTATATTTTCTTTGTCCAGCAAAGCGAGCTTCATCTATTTGCACTGTTGCATATTCATCACCCTTCATCTGACCCCTTTTTTTCTACTGAAACTATTGCTGCACACACTTTGCAGCAATAGTTAAACCAATCCATGACTGTTGTTTTTGACAAGCCAGTTAAAGAGGATACTTTCCAATATTTCTGATGACAGTCTGCAATTTAATTTGCCATTCAAAATTTTTTTTACCAGTGTGAGTTGATTTACTTGCTTGACATCCTTTTCTCCTGCATCTCTAAACCATCCTGTCATGGCCATGAGACTTCTTGTTCGTCATTGCCATGGGTCCACCACACTTCAGGCAGAAATCTGCTTCCTGTAAAAGGCCCTTTTCTCTTAAAAACAATGTAGCACTTTTTTCACTGGCAGCAACAGTGCAGTAAAATTCACCTAGCAGCATCTTAAAAGGGTGTATGTAAACTTAGTCATTTAAAACTATTACAAACAAAACAAAAGCTATGAAATGTGAGTTCACATATAAACACAATCTAAAGCACAGTTTACTGGTTCAGTATTTGGGTAGGACACGTACTAAACCAGTGAACTCATGTGGTAGGCTACTTCTAACAGGCAGGTCACATTCTAAACTTGCATCAATTAGAATTACCATGAATATTTTCTGCTTCACATCCTGTACTTATTGACTTTATTATGAGAACATCAATATTGTTATTCTGTCAAGGTGGTCTAGAAAATATTATCATATTTTACAATTACATTAATATCATTTATATCTGCAGTAATGCTATTTCTTATATAAATAATTATCCTACTATTAGTGTTACTCTTCTTTGACTAATTGACATATAACTTTTTAGGTCAACTTCAAAATTTTGAAATTTAATTAACCATGATTCATTTACACATACAATATCTAGATCTTTATCAATAATATAACTCATCCTTCTTATTTATAAGACTATGAGCATTAGTATAGAGACAACCCACCCTTACCTGAAGAATTTATCATTGTGCATCTAACATAATTTCATGGATAACAAATGCCACAAGGGCCTATCAAAGGTCATCCACATCTGTCAAAACCCACCAACAAAATGCATCCATAGGATTGAGTCAGATCATGCATCTATATTGTACAATTTATGCAATCCAGATGATTGTGTCAAATCATGCATCTACAATATACAATTTGAACCATACACAGGAATGTGTCAAAAACAAAAAGTATCATAACATAACATAATTTGATCAAAATCAAAATCAATCATAATATACAATAATAAAAAACTGCATCCACAGGAATGAGTCCAGAATAACGCCCCTTCCCTCCCAAAGTTAACCTTCCCTACCCATATAATCATCTAATCTGCATTTGAATACATTCAAGTTTGGACTGTCTACCGTCTCAGATGGCAAACTATTCCAGTAATCTACCACTCTATTGGTGAAAAAATATTTTCTAACATCCAACCTGCACCTCTGTTTTTTAATTTTTAAGTGGTGACCCCTAGTTCTATTACTACCTTCCAACTCAAATAACTTGCTAAAATCCAACTTATCCATCCCAGAACAGATTTTAAAAAGCTCAATCATATCTTCCCTCACACATCTTCTCTCAAATGAGAACATATTTAGTACCCTCAGTCTATCTTCATATTCAAGGTGCTTCAGGGAAGGAATTATTTTTGTTGCCCTCCTTTGTACTGACTAGCAGGTTGATGTCTAAAATGTGGTTACCATGCTTGTATACAATACTCTAAATGTGTCCTGACATACGAGTTGTAGAGCTTAAGGATAACCTCTTTACTCTTGTAGGTGACATTCCTGTTAATGTATCCTAGCACTCTATTTGCTCTATTTTTTGCCTCAATACACTGCTTTGAAAACTTAAGTGACCTATCTACTACTATGCCTAAGTCAGTCCTTCTCATCCTCAACTGAATTCAGCCAATGCCCATCCATTTTATAGCTAAATTCCCTATTATCCCTTCCCATGTTAAGAACGTTGCATTTTCTAAGGTTGAGAGTCATCTGCCACTTCTGAGCCCAAGCCAATAACTTATTTAAGTCACTCTTCACTTTAAAGCTACCCTCAACTTCTTTTACTACAGCTATGCCACTCTACCCTGACTCAGACCACTTAACCTGATTTTTTACCTTAAATATCTTGAGGCAAATGGCTAAATATAATAGCTTCTAACTATACTATATTACTCTTTTATTTTGGGAGAATTGTTTCATAAACCAAAACTGTCTCACAGAAGTGATTTTGTTCTTACATTGAACTCATCATCAGGTCACCATAGTTTATTGGTGCTACTGAGTTAACTTAAATTGAAACTCCATATAACAAATAACCATGCCTAATGATGCTTAACTTTACTCTAATTGGAACTGGTCTGTCCTATCATTAGTCCATATGGGCCTTGGTCAGTTGCACATTATTTTGACTGTCTCTGATGGGTCACTGCACTCCCTGATCATTGTATCAGACTCATTTTCCTCTCTCTCCCCATCTTTATTTCAGAAGACAGCAAAGTTAAAATAATATATTGGAGTTTCTGAAGAGTCTGGTATGTGAAAGAAGTTTATCCACCAGAAACTTTAATCATTATATAAAACTTTCAGATAGAACTCTTGAAACAAACAGGAAATATACATGAATAATAAAAATAATTTAATTAATGATGAAATGAAGGATAATAAAAAGGTGAGTTAATTGAGATCTTTCAGGTATTTTGTACAATTAAGTAATGTTGATTATTCATTCCTTGGTTTTATGAGTTTATTTATCTTTATTGTGAAATGAGGTTTACTCTTTAGTATTGCTGCATGTTCTGCTGACAATTGACTCCACCAATTATTTTCTTATGGTGCGAAAGAGACTTAGAAATGTTGATTTGGACCACTCAAGGGGGTACCCTTTGTAGCTTGGTGCACTTGGTAGCTAGAGGAGCTGTTTGTTGTGCCAGCCTAAGTGCAAATAGTGCAAGGCTCATTCACTGGGTTGACTTAAACCTGGTGAGCTTCATCTTGCTCTGTTTCAGTTCCTTTTCTATTTTGTTTACTATCCCTTCAACCCTTTCTCTACTAAAACTGAAACCAGGAGCACCAGCCACCCTACTTGTTTGAGTCCTTGTTGGGGGGCTACTGTCTATACTGTTACATGTGGTATCCAGACAAACTGCATATCCTGATGGCCTGACAGAAAATAGGGACGGCTCCATCAATGGGTTGACTTGAACTGTTTGATGAGACAAAGTGAAGCTGCAACAGGATGGGTGGTGTAGCTCGGAGCAAACCCTCCTGTTAACACTGAAACCTAGAGAAGAAACTCCTGTAAGGGTCACAGCAATATGTTTCCCTGGCTGCCTTGCTGATGTAACTCAGCTCCCCATCCAGCCCCAGCTTAACTTCTCTTCCATCCTTCGCTAACCCCTAATCTCCCTCTCCTGTACTGACTCTCCCTCATCTTGCCCCTGCCATTCCCATGTCCCTTTTGTTGACCTCATCTTGATCACAGAACCGAACTCTTACAACAAGATGTTTGGCTTGGTGACTCTAACCTTTCAGAAGCCTATCACCAAGCTGGATCCTTCATGCCGCCCCACCTACCATGCCATCTGTAGGATTTGGTCCGGGTTTTCCCATGGAGTGGGGAGGTATATATTACCCCATCTAGTGATAGTCCAAGGCCAATCAAAGGTGTCCAGTAGTGCCGTTCCCTTAATGGGGTTAGTGTTGGCCATCACAGACAGGGGTAGCAAAATGTTCCTGAATGGTCATGGACAAATAAAAAAAAGAAGCCTTTACTCCCCTTTAACATCATCAGAGCCTCTGATGAGCTGCGCCAAATAAAAAAATGAGCCCCTTCCCCATGTGCTTTCCCAGGGGCCCATCCACCAACCTCCTTCAATGGGTGTGGTTGACTCCCCCTCACCCCTTTCTTTGGAGGCATCCTTGGGCGATTCCATCTCTTGTACAGTGGCAGTCCCTTCCTTGGTTTCACAGGGGACGCCCAAGATAGAAAGATGGCAGCCCAAAATTGACCACTCCCAATGGTAGCGGCCAAAATTGGCTAACCCTCTGAGAGAAGCAAAGGATAGCAGGGCCTGTCAGTTCCTGCACCTTAATTTCCTGCAGTCATGCATCTCCAGTATACAGGGGGTTAGTGTAGCTGACCCCTCTCTCTTCCACAATGGGTTAGTTTGCTGGCTATAGACAAGACAAAAGGAACCTCGAATGGGGGCGGGGGCACACAGAAGCCCCCTGAGATAGACAGGGTCCTGAAGGTGACCCAATCACAGGCAGAAGGATCTTCCATGGGGTTGAGCACTGAACCTGAGTCCACCCTCTTGCAAGCTTCTCCTCAGATGACTTGGGCCCCTGATAACTCAAAATGGTAGAAGTGATCTCCTTTCCTAGCTGAGTCCATTTTGACTGCCAAGACCTTCTCCATTTGAGAGAAGGATCTTGCTGAGGCTGCTCCATCTGGCCTAAAGGTTCTTTCTGGTGGTGGATTCATTCCCCACCCTCCTCTCCTAAAAGGAAAAGAAATAAGAAAAAGACTATCTCTGTGCACTGAGTGGAGCCTCAATTATGATGGGCCCCTCATTGAGAGACTACTTGGCATTTTCGAGCCTGCTGCCTTCAAATGTTTTCTGGTTATTTGCTCCTCTGATGGCAGAATGTTTGCCAACGGCAACTAGCTCGCCTACTGGTAGAATGGCGAAGGTGATGAGTTTCTCAGATCATAAATGCATTGGATCCCTCTGAGGCAGCCATGATTCATGCCCTTCATCACTTGATGGCACTGCACTCTACTATGAACTTCGTGAAAGGTGTGGTTTACACAAGGAAACTCTTGGGCTAAAGGCTGGCTGAACAAGGAGCAGTCAAGGTTGAATGTGTGTTAAGAAAACAGAGACGAACCTTGAGATTCACTGCTACAGCTTTCATCACATTTGACTGATACTCTCCCTTAGTCAGTCAGTGCATGCTGGTTGGTATCACTACCGGTTGAATTCATTTGTGACGCTGTTGCAGAGTTGCTACTACTGCCACCACTTTGGCTATACAAATCACTCCTCTAGACATGCAATGTCAATGTTGCCTGAAGTCTGTGTAAGTTGTTCCAACGTCATACATGATAAATCCTATTTGGGTATGTCCAAGTATGTCAATTACAGAGGGCCATGCCCCACTTCTTCAAAGCAATGTGGTTCATATCTCCTGGAGAAGAAAATTCTGGCCATTTTAGTTAAGGATTGTGTATCATCTCATGAGGCTAAGGACTTGGCCCTGTAAGGTTTTGAGGAAGAAAAGACTTGCATGGTGAGCCCAACCTCCCCCATAAAAGGCAACAATGTATTGTTTGGCAAAGGGCAGTTTAGCTGCAACTGGATAAGAGGTGGCTGAGGAAAACTTAAAGTTGTGTGCCATTGCGTCGCGACTGTTCCATTGGACCCAACCCCCAATGCGGCCACAGCTTCAGGTTGCTTTCTGTCGTCTCCAAATTGGACACACTCATGGACACACCGCCATTTGATGGGGCGCTCGCTTGTTGAATGTTCCAGTTTGGGCGATCTCCGCGTATGTTACCTGTCCCGGTACTGGTATGGGAGGGGTTGCTACTGCGTGTCCCTTTTACTCGGGACGAGTTCGTTCACATTGACTAGTGGACTTATAGACTTTTCGTTGGAGGCTAGCCTTCTTTCTCCCCTTTATTTAACTAGGTTTTCCGGCAACTTGTGCCCAAGTGGGTAGTCGCCAAATAGGCTCCTAAAATAAAAAAAAATACCATAAACTTTAGGAAAGGAGTAGTTTATGCGAGGGAACATTATCTTTGAGCTGGCTGACTATGGGGTTTAAGGTCCAACATGTGATGAGAAAACAGGAAGGGGCCTCGAGACTCACCCCTACACTTCGTCACGTTCGACTGTGATAAGCACCCTGAATCGGTGCATGCTGGTTGGTATCGCTACCGCATGAAGGGATTTGAGCCACTGCCGCGAAGATGGTACTACTGAAGGCGATAACACCTTCAGCGCATTGTCTGGCCAACAACGCTTGGAGTTCTGCCTCAGGGAAGCGTACTGTCATTACTGTGAAGGTCATCTTTTCGAAGCGGGACCTCGCACCTCCACCAAGCTAGCCCTGGAGGGCATATTACTTAAATGGAATTGCCGTGGACTCGGGCCAACGGAAGCAATTGCGGAGGCTCGTCTCTCCAGTTCCCTTTTAGCTAATTTTTAGCAGTAGGTCATGCTGGGTGCATGCTCCCTGCACACCCTCCTCGGGTATAAGGGTTTTGTGACTCCACCACGACGGAATGGGGGCCGGGCAGGAGGATGCGCGATTTACACCTGGCATGATGTCTCGGACCTTCTCTGCTTTAGATAACTCCTTTCAGGCAGTAGCTGTTCAGCTGCACCTTGATAGCGGGTATACTGTTATTTCCGCGTATATTTCCCTGTCAGCCGACTTCGACGCGGTGGAATTCCGCCGCGTCGTCGCACGGTTGCCGAGACCCTTTCTCTTGATCGGAGATCTAAACGGTAGACAACCCCTCTGGGGAGACTACTCTATTAATCCACGGAGTCAAGTCCTTGCTGACCTTATCGACGAGCTTGAGATGAGTGGCCTAAATTTGGATGAGTTTACCGCTTGATTTTCTTGCCTCGATTTATCTTTGTGTTCTCCAGATGCACAGCCTGCTTTTGATTGGGGGGTGGTTGATGACCTCCATGGTAGTGATCACTTTCCAATTGAAATATCATTTTCTGAGCTGCTGCGGCCCGACACGGTAGTGCTTGGTGTTGGACTGGTGGTCAGCATTTCAACAAATGACTGATTTCTCTCTCAGTCGACGAGGTTAGCTCACTGGCAACCCTATCACCCTGGGCTTAACTACTATTCCTGGAACGTCTGGCCATTTTGCATGCCGACCGCTCCCGTGCTGATCAGCCCAATGTGAGACTGTCCTCAAACAGAGGCGTTATGCCTACATGCGCTATAAGCGCCGCCCGAAAGATTTCATTGTCGCTGAATTTCGTCGAGCTAGGGCTAGGTTCCGGTATATTTCGAAGCATGCCCGCCTCTCTTCTTGGTGGGCAAACGTGTCTGCACTTAACGGGAAGACCCCTCTACCAAAGGTCTGGAAGCGAATCCAAAGATTCAGAGCAAGTTCTCGCAAGGCCAACCCCCCTCCCCCCTTCTGTTCTTCAGGAGAACGGGACTGCAATCTCGGAACCCGCGTCCTTGGCGGAATCCTTCGCTACCGCTTTCTCTGCATACTCTAGCTGGGATGCTGCTATGTCCAGAGGCAGTGAAGCTTCAACGACAAGTTTACTCTGAATGAGGTGCTTTCAGTTTGTGCGTGGACACCGACCTTGCTCCAGACGATGTCCCGTACACCGTACACCATGCTTCGATGCCTGGGTGAGTGAGGTATGGGCTTTCTTTTAGATGTATTCAACAAGATCTGGGTAGAGGGCATCCTCCCATATTCCTGGCGAATTGCTTGTGTGCTTGCTTTTCACAAACTGAGGAAAAAGATCACTCTACTCCGGATGGTTTTGCCTCAATCTTTCTAACCTCCTATGTGTGCAAGTTGATGGAGTAATTTAGAAATGTTAGATTTGCTTTTTTTTTCTCAACAGCGGAGTCCATATGTCTGCAAAGTGCGGCTTCCATAAGTTCCACTCGAAAATGCCATCTGCGAGGCCTTCCTTCATAAACAGCACTACGTCACTGTGTTTTTCAATCTGGAGAAGTCCTATGATACCGCATGGCGATACAGTATCATGGAGACTCTCCACACGATAGGGTCAAGGGGATGCCTCCCAGTCTTTATATCTTAATTTTTAGAGATCGTCGATTCCGTGTACGGTTGGTGGGAGCCCTCTCCAGCCCAATGGAGCAGGAAGAGGGTGTCCTGCAGGAAAGTGTCGTCAGTGTGACACATTGCCCTTGAGTATTAACGGTATCACCTCAGTGCTGCCGGCAGCTGTTCTCGCTACGCTCTACATGGACGACTTTTCAATCTTTTTTGGCGCGGCCAAGATGCCAACTCTGGAGCATCGACTCTAACAGGCATTGAACCATGTCTCTCAATATGCCAAAGCAATAGGGTTCAGTTTTCCTTGGCCAAGACTAAGGTGGTGCACCTCTGTGGCCATCCACGGCTACATCCGGACCCAGACTTGTTTCTCAATGAGGTGTGCCTGGAAGCGGTGGACTATCACCGTTTCCTTGGTCTTGTATTTGACCTACAGATTCCCTGGCAGTCTCATATTCGCAGCCTTAGGGTCTCTTGTACCCAAGCTATGAACATTATTGGTTCCTTGACGTTCATCGCATGAGGGACTGATAGGGCTACTACTTTTTTATTGATCTTTTGTTCGTTCGAAGCTCAACTATGGATGTGAGTTTTATGCATCCGCAGCCAAATGTGTATTGGGGGAGGTGAACTTGATCTACCATAACTGCATTTGCCTGATGACCAATGCTCTTCCGCACCTCCTTTGAGAGCCTACCTGTCGATGCTGGTGATATGTCACTGTACCATGCGCTGTGTATTATTCGCCTGCTGTACGCGCAAGCCTGGCACCTTCCACCGTCGCCAACAGCTCTCACTGCATCCACAGCTGATCTTGATGGTGCCTATGCCGCCGAGAGATGCCAGTCATACCCTAAGCTCTTTGGGTTTAAGGATAGGAAGCTCCTTCGAGAGCTAAATATAGCACTCAGGGCCCTGGTTCTGCCCAGCAAGCTTGCATTTAGGGTACATACAACCTATGACTATTTGTTGCCATGCCTCTTGTCCCAAAGCTTCTACAGTGCCATGACTATTGCATTTGGCCTTTTTGGAGCACACTTCGTGTCACGTTCTATCCATGCCAATGTATACTTATGATTCAAGTACTTAGAAGGGGTTAGTTTGCACTCAGTGGCGCTCTGCCAGGCGCCGCGTCTGTCATCATGGCTGAGCTGGTGGTAATACACAACTTGGTATGGGAGATTACGTGAAGTGCTCTTGGGGCATTGGAGTCTCTACATCCGTTGGTTCGCGAGCCAGGCGGATGTCAAGCTTATCATCTGCTGTGTAGGAACATGTAGGAATTGCTATAAATTGGGGCCAATTAAGAAAAGGAGATCCCTTAAGACTCTATTCCATTCACCTTGTGACTTTAATTAAATCTTACGAGATAATGATAGTTCAGGAACAGGTTGCTCAGTTTTTATATGGGCAGAGATATAAGTGTGATCATATGTTCCAATAGGACTCCCAACATTGGTATTAACAACACAAATATCTGTAAGTATTAAATCTATAATATTACCGGATCTGTGTGTTGGCCTTTGAATTAATTGATCACAACCAGATTCAGTAGAGAAGTCAATTACTCTCAAACCATGATGATCAGTAGGTGATACAGAGTTCAACCACTCTATGGTGGGCATTAAAATCACCCACAAACAAGAATGCAGCTTTCCTATCATTTTCTTACATAGATGATATGCTTTTCAGTAAACAGTCAGTGATCATTTTCATCTTGGTTTTGATAGATTGAAAATAAGTAAAAATTGCTATGCTTACCAAATACTTTCACCACTAAAACCTCATGACAATTACATCCATAATTGGGCTTCCGATAGGCAGGAAATCCATTTCTTATATAAACTGCCATTTCCCGACCTCAATAGATGAGGCGTTTAAAACCTGGAATTAAGAGCTCTTTCGAGGATCTAAAGTTTGATACCAAAGACTCAGCACAAAATAGGATGTCAAATTGTCTGCAAGTTGGAACCAAATCATTTAAATTTGCGTGAAGCCCACGAATATTATTATATAGCATGCAGCACTGCCGATGCCTAGAGGTAGTGGGCCTGGGGTTATTCTCCACATCACCAACCCGTAAGGGGCGCGGCGATTTGCCATAATGGTAGCCGTGCTGATGGGACTCAGCACCCCGTCCGACCCCAGCTTAGCCTCTTCTCCTTCTTTCAAAACACTTGTTTCCTCGCTTTTCATACCTCTCCCACAACTTTCTGTGGTCAGCCTCTAATTTTACAGGGTAGATGCTGACCTTCTCAAGCCAACCGTCCTGAATAGGGGCTGAGGGGGGAGGGGACAATGTTCCCTAACCCCTGAGCTCCGGTTTGGGATGGGTTTTTTTTTAACAACCTGCTTCATCCCCACCCATACCTTCCTCACATCCCTTTTCCTCTCCTCTTCACAATCCATCATTTTACGCCGTGTTCAAGGTGGAGCCGCCATGCCGATGGACTGCCAGGCCACCAGGGGGGAGGGGTGGTCTCAAATGGCAGTGCCTGGCTCTGGCAGGCCTGTAAGCACCTCTTGCAGTGCGGGCAACTGTGAGAGGTGGTGAGCTATTGCGTCGTGCAGAAAATTTAGGGTTACCCTGCCCAATGATGTTAAAAAAAAAATTCCCCCTAATTCCCCCTTGCTCATCGATGGAGCCACCCTCGGGCAGCTCCACCAAAAAAATGGAGGTCCCCTTCCCTGTGCTTGCGCAGGGGACCCTCCATATTTCTATAACCGGAGAAGAGGCTTACTCCTCTCCTTCGCCTACGAGTGCAGGGTACTCCCCCTCACCCCCTTCTCTGGAGGTGCTTTCGGGCACCTCCCTTTTTCCAGCGGCAGTCCCCTCTTTTCTTTCCAAGGGGACTGCCAAGACTGCCAGCAGGCAGCCCATTGCCGACCACCCCTCGTGTAAGCGGCTCGGTAGGGCAAACCCCCTTAGGGAGGGAGAGGGAAGCCAGGCCCCTTCGGTCGCTAACCTCAAAAGACCTGCTGGCAAGAATTTTAAACCTTGCCAGGTTCAAGGCCTGTGCCTCCCCACACAAGACTGGCCACACTGCCAAGGCGATCTGCGATGTCCTGGGAGGGGATGGCCAATTGGAGGCCCCTCCTGTGATAGACCTGGTCCTTGAGGAAACCCCGCCTCAGATGGTAGAGCCTTCCATGGGAGGGAATCCGGGCTCGGCGCCAAACACCGAACCCAAATCCGCCCCTATGCAAGGTCCTCCTCAAACGGTTAGGGTTTCTGAGGCAGTACAAGGAGGGGAGGGATCTCCTCCGACAGGTGGCCTTATGACTACTAGGACCTCTATTTCAGAGAAAAACCTGGCTGAGGCTGTTCCATCTGGTCTGGGGGCTTCTGTCGGCGGAGGTGAGAAGCGGGTTAATTTCCTGCCCTCCTCTCCAAAAAAGAAAAAGACTGAGACCAAAAAGACAAAGAAGACTTGGGGCTCCTCTCCATCCGTGGGGGCTGCGGGGATGAATGGGTCTGCTGCCACTATGGCAAGTGACCAAGCAAAGATCGGCACATCCGGCCCCTCTGCCCACCCGGTTGCGGAGCCCGTGACTAAGCCCAAAAGCGCACAGGGCGGAGCCTCGATGACATCGAGGCCCCTGATTCAGAGGTTACCTGGCGTTTTCGAGCCCGCTGGCTTCAAACGCTTCCTCGTCATTCGCTACACTGATGGCACCATGTTGGCCAAAGGCAACATGATCCATCAGAGGAGAGGATTAGCTAGTGCAATTGGTAGAGAGCCGAAGGTGACCCGTTTCTCGGACGGCAGCCTTCTGGCGAATGCGGCGAATCCCGCTGAGGTGGCCAAGATAAGTGCTCTTCGGACACTTCATGGCACCCCGGTGAGTGTGACACCGCACTCTACTATGAACTTTGTGAAAGTAGTAGTTTATGCGAGGGAACTCGTTGACTACTCCATTGAGGACATCACCCTAGAGCTGGCCGACCATGGGGCGGTCAAGGTCGAACGTGTGATGAGAAAACAGGGAGGGGCCTCGAGACCCACCCCTACACTCTTCGTCACATTCGACTGTGACAAGCTCCCTGAGTCGGTGCGTGCCGGTTGGTACCGCTACCGCGTGAAGGCATTCGTGCCACTTTTGCAGTGCTGCTATTACTGTCACCGCTTCGGCCATACGAATCGTTCTTATAGACGTGCAAAGTCGGGGTCACCCGAAGTTTGCGTAAATTGCTCCAGGGCCGCACACGATAAATCCAAATCGTGTGTGGCCAAGTGTGTCAATTGCGGAGAGCCGCACCCCGCTTCTTTGAAGCAATGTGGTGCATATCTCCTTGAGAAAGAAATCCTGGCCGTTCAGGCCCAGGATCGACTCTCATTCCGCGAGGCTAAGGACTTAGTCCTGGCGCGCCCGGCTCTGCCTGGGACGTCATATGCCTCAATAGTTAAAGACACCCTCTGCTCCTGGCCCGTCCAGGCTAACGAGCACGGTTGTTTCCGCGCCCATTCGGAGCCCTTCTGCGGGCTCTACCCAACCTGAGCGCTCCCCTGGTAAAGCTGGTGGCAAAAAGGGTTCATACCCAGCCCCGGTTAAAACCAGGGCTCCCCCCTCTTCCCCCAGCGTGACCGTTTCCCGTAAGGCGAAACGGCCACGCGCCTCCACCGAGTCGTTAGACTCACAGGAGACAACACCCCTGAAGATGGTCGCTTGGCCATCTTCCGGGGTTCCTAAAGCTGTTCCCCGAAAGGAGGACAGCAACAAAGGAGCTTCGGCTCCTTCGCCCACGCCTCCTTCGCCCACGCCTAGTGGTGGAGCGAGAGGCTCGGATACGGTGGTTTCGAGGCGGAGGGAGGAAAAGACTCGCATGGCGAGCCCAACCTCCCCTAATAATTCCTCGACGGTGACAGCGCTTTGTTCGGCCAACAGCGCCTTGTTCGGCCAACAGCGCCCGGGTTCTGCCCCCGGGAAGCGTACGGCCATTCTCGTGAGGGTCTTCTGTTCGAGGAGGGCCCACTCGTCTCCTCCGAGCTAGGCTGGAGGGCATATTCCTTCAATGGAATTGCCATGGACTCCGGGCTAACTGGGAGGAGCTGTGGAGGCTCGTCTCGTCACGTTCCCCGTTAGCTATCTTTTTTTGCAGGAGACCATGCTAGGCGCGTGCCCCCTGCCCGCCCTCCCGGGGTATAAGGGTCTTGCGACCCCACCACCGCGGGATGTCCGGGTTGGGGGATGCGCGGTTTAAACCTAGGATGATGTCTCCGTTCTTCCTTTCTCTTTAGATACCTCCTTTCAGGCAGTTGTTGTGCAGCTGCACCTGGATAGGAGGTATACTATCATTTCTGCGTACATTCCACCGTCAGCTGACTTAGACGCGGGGGACTTCCGCCGCGTCGTGGCACGGTTGCCAAGGCCCTATCTCTTGCTCGGAGATCTGAACGCCAGGCATCCTCTCTGCGGAGATTACTCCATAAATCCCAGGGGACAAGTCCTTGCTGATCTGATCAAAGAGCTTGAGATGGGTGTCCTAAACGTGGATGAGTTTACGCATCACTGTCCGAGAACCGCTTCATTTTCTTGCCTTGACCTATCTTTGTGCTCTTCAGATGCACAGCCTGATTTTGATTGGTGGGTGGTCGATCACCTCCATATAGTTGATCACTTTCCCATTCAAATATCATTTTCTTGGCAACTGCTGCCTGAGAGCCCACCTCGGTGGTGCTTGGCGCGGGTGCGGTGGCCTGCATTTCAGGAAATGACTGAATTTTCTATCTCAGTCGAGCGGTTTAGGTCGGTAGATGAGGCCGTTGAGTTCTTCTCCGGCAACCTCATCGCCGCGGGCTTGACTACTATTCCTAGGATGTCTGGCCGTTTTGCACGCCGACCACTCCCATGGTGGTCGGCCGAGTGTGAGACGGCCCCCAAACAGAAGCGTTATACCTACATGCGCTATAAGCGCCGCCCGAACGATTTCACTGTCGCTGAATTTCGTCGGGCTAGGGCTATGTTCCGGTATATTTCGAAGCACGCCCGCCGCTCTTCTTGGCGGGCATACATGTCTTCACTTAACGGGAAGACCCCTTTAGCTGAGGTGTGGAAGCGAGTCAAAAGGATTCAGGGCAAGTTCTCGCAGGCTCCCCCTCCCGTTCTCCAGGAGAATGGGACCGCAATTTCGGACCACGCGTTCGTGGCGGAATCCTTAGCGACCCCTTTTTCCGCATTCTCTAGCCGGGATGCTGCTCCGCCACATTCAATGCACGTCGTGATGTCGCGAAGGCCGCCGGCTGGACTTTACCTCCAGAGGCTATGAACCCTTCAATGACAAGTTTAATGTGAGTGAGTTGCGCTCTGCTCTTGCTTCGTGCGCGAATACCGCCCATGGTCCGGACAATGTCCCGTACGCCATGCTTCGACACCTCGGTGAGTGAGGCATGGCCTTTCTCTTAGATTTGTTCAACAGGATCCTAGGTGGAGGGTCTTCTCCCAGACTCCTGGCGAATCGCTACTGTGCTCGCCTTTCGCAAACCGGGGAGAGATCACTCTACTCCGACCGGTTTCCGCCCAATCTCTCTAACCTCTCGCATGTGCAAGTTGATGGAGAAATTGGTAAATGTTAGATTAGCCTTTTTCCTGGACAGCGGAGGCCATCTGTGTTCTGCACAGTGCGGCTTCCGCAAGTTCCACTCCACGTCGGATGCACTGCTCCGACTGAAAAATGCCGTCTGCGAGGCTTTCCTTCGTAGACAGCACTACGCCACCGTCTTTTTCGATCTGGAGAAGGCCTATGATACCGCATGGCGATACGGTATCATCGAGACTTTCCACCCGATGGGGGCGAGGGGATGCCTCCTAGTCTTTATATCTGAATTTTTGCGAGATCGTCGATTCCGCGTACGGGTGGGAGGAGCTCTCTCCGGCCCAAAAGAGCAGGAAGTGGGTGTTTGCAGGGAAGTGTCCTCAGTGTCACACTCTTTGCCCTGAGCATCAACGGCATCACCTCGGTGCTCCTGAAAGATTTTCACGCTACGCTCTACGTGGACGACCTTTCGATCTCTTTTGGCGTTGCCCAGATGCCAACTCTGGAGCGTCGACTCTAACAGGCATTGAACCGCGTCTCTCGCTATGCTGAAGCGCACAGGTTTCGGTTTTCTTTGGCCAAGACTAAGGTGGTGCACTTCTGCCGGCATCCATGGCTCCACCCTGACCCAGATTTGTTTCTTAATGGGGTGCGCCTCGATGTGGTTGAGTCACACCGTTTCCTTGTTCTTGTATTCGACCGACGTCTCACCTGGGAGGCTCATATTCGTAGCCTTAGGGTCTCTTGTACCCACCTCATGGATATTCTCCGTTCCGTGACGTTCAGCGCTGATAGGGCTACTGCCAGGGCTACTGCCCTACTTTTTTATTGATCCTTTGTTCGTTCGAATCTCGACTACGAATGCGAGTTTTATGCATCCGCAGCCGAGTGTTTATTGCGGAATGTGGATTTGATCCACCACACCGGCCTCCGTCTTGCGACCGGTGCCTTCCGCACTTTCCCCATTGAGAGCCTGTTGGTCGATGCTAGGGAGATGCCGCTCGCTCTGCGCCGCGTGCAGTGTATCACTCGCCTGTACGCGCGAGCACGGCGCCTTCCTCAGTCGCGAACAGCTTTCACTGCATCCGCAGCTGATCTCGACGGTGCCTATGCCGGCGAGAGACGCCAGTCATACCCTAAGCCCTTTGGGTTTAGAGCCAGGAAACTCCTTCGAGAGCTAGATATAGCTCTCGGGCCGGTGGTGCCCCTGGTTCTGCCCAGGACGCCACCCTGAAGGGTACCACATTTGTCTATTTGTCGCCACGCCTCTGCTCCCAAAGCTTGTACGCCGCCGGGACTATTGCGTTCGACCTTTTTGGAGCACACCTCTTGTCATGCTGGAACCGTGCCAGTGTATACGGAGGGCTCCAAGTCCGAAGAGGGGGTTGGCTTTCACGCCGTATTCCCTCTGTTTGAAGTCAGCGGGTCTCTGCCAGGCGCTGCGTCTGTCTTCACGGCCGAGCTGGTGGCAATACACCACTCGGTACGGGAGATTACGCGACGTGCCTGGTTCGGAGACCGGATTGTGATCTATAGCGACTCACAAAGCGCCCTGAGTGCTCTCGGGGCATTGGAATCTCCACATCCCCTGGTTCGCGATATCCGTGACGTCACGGTTTTGGCGAGCCGGGCAGATGTCGAGATTATCTTCTGCTGGGTTCCTGGACATGTAGGAATTGCGGGGAATGAGCGTGCCGATGAGGGCGCCAAAGAGTCCGCGAGGACTCTGCGACCGGACCAGCGTTTCGCTCTTCCTCACACCGACTACATGGCAGGAATACGGGCAGCTCTTCGGACTGCTTGGCAAAGAAGATGGGAGACGGTCGAAGGGAACTTAAAGTTGCGTGCTATTGTGCCGCAACTGTTCCCATGGACCCATCTCCCAATGCCATGGTGGCTTCAGGTTGCTTTCTGTCGTCTCCGAATCGGACACACTCGTGTGACGCATCGCTATTTGATGGAGCACTCGCCTGCGCCCTATTGCGACGACTGCGTCGTCTCCCAGACTGTTCGGCACATTCTTGTCGAATGTCCCAGTCTGGGTGATCTTCGCGCATAATACTTGTCCCGGTACTGGGATAGGCGGGGTCGCTACTGCCTGTCCCTTGTACTCGGGATGGATTCGTGCACATTTACTTGTGGACTTGTTGACTTTTTTAAGGTTCTTTTCTGTTTTTTTGTTTTTGTTTGTTATTGTTTTGTTTGTAGGTTGCACTCTCCTGCACCGGGGTGAGGGGGACCTTTTCCCGCTCCCGGAGATTGCTTCCTAATTGTTAAGTTTTTCACATTTTTATCATTATGTTTTCATATTTTCATTTTAAAGTAGCCTAGTTCTAGGCTGTCGTGTTTTTTGGCAACTTATGCCTAGTGGGCAGTTGCCAGATGGGCTCTATAAAATTAAAAAAAAAAAAATCCACATCACCAGCCAGCAAAATAAGTAAAATTAACAAAAATGTGACAGAATATTTGAAGACAATAATGATAATAAATTGTCATTCACCATATACTGAATAATAATAAAAGAAAATATCTGCATAGAAGAAAATACTGTAGTAGCTTGATGCAGTACTCATGCTATAAAGGAAAATCTCACTTCATGGTCAGAAAATAACTGGAGTATGACCATTTTTTTATAGAGAGACTTGTACTGAGTAGAAACTTTCTTGACCCAGAGATTTGTCCCCACAGTTTTGTTCTATGAAGAATGGAACCAGCGTAGTTACTCTCTACAAGAACCAGAAAAAGAAGGAAGGGAACCAGTCAACCATGGATAACCCACTCAAGCAGATCCACCGATCATGAGCCTTTTGAGCCCTGGCTAATGGCACATGTTACCAGGTGGACTGCAATAACTCAATCAACTACCAGTGCCCAAGCAAGCCAAACAAAGTCCACCAAACTTTCCCCCCAAAAGAAATAAAAAATATGGTGAACATTAAAGAAGATTAGGGGTAGATGAATCCACTGAAGGCAAGGGAGGATGCTCATTTACCAATATCCAACCTTAAAAAAATGCAAGAGGTAGAGCAAAGTGATAGGAGAGTATACTCGAGTGCACCCCCAAGCAAGGGAACTCAATCCAGACACTGGAATACCCTGGTACAAGGTTGTGGCAAAGTCTTAAATGGAATGAGAACATTGGTTTTTTATTTGGAGAACCATCTCCTAGAAGACCTGACAACCAAGGCTAATAGCATCTTGTACTCATTGGTTTGATTTTGGAGTAGTACCTTCTCCAGAAGAGTTGCCAAACATGGCTATTGGGTCTCCACAATCTAGATGGTTTGATTTTGGAGTGTCCGTCTCCTAGAAGAGCTGTGATAGTGTTTAGTACACCTTTATACACTGAAGGAAAGTTACTAAAATTACCTGGCATTAAAATTGGGATCTTACAGATGATGTTACTGCCCTTGTTATTGACACCACATCCACTAACAGTAGATTTTGCAGAGTAGCTGCCTTGAGAAGGTGGATAATCCTTGGGTTGATTCAGGATCTGAAGAGGTTTGGACAAACTTGTCCAAGGAAAATGCAAAGATGATGGCTATCAACATCAAATGACTGAAGGAAAAGAACAAAATTGAGGAAAGGATATTCAAATTTCTTTTAGAATGTGGTGAGTGGAGTCAACCAGATGTCATTCATCGGTCAAGATGCATTTCTAGAAATATGCACTCTTAAGATACGTCACTGTTTCTCAATATCCTTGGTCAAAAGCTATGAAAATAAGAAAAATTTGATTTTTGAACTAGCCTAATGGGTAGACTCCTCTTGTAAAGATGCAGGAGCAAGTCAAAATGATGTGAAGTAAATTTTCATGAGGCTACCCCTTTCATTCACAAGGATAATGAGACTGCTTACTTTAATGCCACATCTGTAGGGGGAGTCTTTTGCAACTGCATTCTACCCATTGTCTAGCCTTGATGCTGCTCCACCAGCATTCAATAAATGTGATATCACAGTGATATGTGTTCTGCTATAGCTTTGTTGGGACAGTGGGCCCTGTACAATGTTCTATATGCCATACTTCAACACATATGTGTGAAGCATCTCATTTATCGATTTATTCAAATGGATCTGGACAGAAGGGTATCTTTGCACACTCCTTTCAAATGCCTATCCTGCTCACTTTTACAAACTGGAGAGACATCACTCTACCACAGCTGGTTTCTGCCCAATTTTGCTAACTTGCTGCTTCTGCAAGTTGAAGTACAAATTACTAACTATTAGATTAGCTTCATGAACAGTGTGGCCCAGTCTTCTACACAGTGATGCTTCTGCAAGTTCCACTCGATTTTGCATGCTCTTCTTCTATTTCAAAATGTTAACTGAAAGACGTCCCTCCATACATAGCACAATGCTAGTGTTTTTTGATCTGTGTAGAAGGCCTATGGTAGGCATCATGGAAAATGACCTTCACATGATGGAGGCAAGTGGATGCATCTTAATTTTCATATCTGAATTTCTAGAGCAGCACACTTCATTTTATGCTGGAGCCATGCCAGTATACACGGATGGCTACATGTCCCAAGATGAGGCCAGCTTCCATGCCCTATCCCCGCGCATTGAACTCAGCAGGGTTCTACTAGATGCTGTTTCTATCTTCACAATTGAGCCGGTTGCAATATACACATGGTGCTCTCTGGGCATAGTAGTTGCCAACCACCCTGGTTTGGGGTCTCTATGATTCACCGAACTGGGCAGAGGTTGGTATTATCTTCTACTTGGTTCCTGGACAAGTGAAGATTCCAGGAAATGAGGGTCCAAAGAGTCAGCAAGGACTGACTATATGACCAGATGAGCATTTTTCTCTTTCTTACATTGCCTACATGGTTGGGATCAGGTCAGCTCTCTGGGCTGCCTGTAAAGAATATGGGAGATGGCCAATGGGAGCTTAAAGTTGTGTGCCATCTTGCCATGACTTCTAATTGCCTCAGCACTTTCAAGTTGATATCTCCAATCTTCTGATTGGACATACTCTCGGTATGCACTGCCATTTGATGGAGCATTCTCATGTGCCTTACTGCAATGACTGTTTTAACATATTCTTGTTGAGTGTCCAAGTCTGGGGGATAATCACACATGCTACCAGTACCAGGGAGAGTAGCATAGTTACCAACTTCCATTTTAATTGAGTCTTTGTGTTGAGTGCATATTCTGGGGATGAGGGGACACTACTTTGCCCTGCTAGCAGAGAATACTTGCTTGTACAGTAGCCAGAGAGACTTTTAAAAAAATCTTGATTTGGAATCAATTTGTTACTCAAATCAAGATAATTTGGAAGGCACTCACAGGATGGGCTGCTTTGACCTGAATTCTAAAAGGATTATTCCAGTGACCTATGACCTTGGCAGGTGTGGCCAGCTGGACGCCATTGAAAAAAAACCCACCTAATGAGAAGTGTAATATTTTGTTAGATTGTTTGTGCTTGTATTTGAATGGCTCAGGGGATGTATCCCTGATGTCAAGAGACCTTTAAACCATTGCTCCCATCAACAAATTGAATTTTTGAGTGGAATGTATAAGCTTTTTATCCATCCTGCTTGAATATCAATTCAAGATTTATAATAAAGTGTGAAAGTATCTTTTTAACTTTTACAGGATGCATCTGGAGAGATTAAAGAAATAGATCACAAGATCTGTGAAAATCCACTTGGTGGCAATTTTGATGATAAAAAGGTGAGAGAAGCTACAACACTAAAATTGCCTATTGTTATTTATTGTTTCCATTTGTTTTATTTTTAACCATCATTCGCATAAGTCTAATTATTATAATTGAATCATTTTAAATGAGATAATTAAATTATTTATTAGGATGATTGTGTAAATAGCCCAGCCAAAAAGATCAAAGATGAGTTTTTTGATGGAAAACGACATGGATTAAGAAGTCAAGAAGAAGTATTTGGTGATTCTTATGAAATAATTAGCCAATTTGGCTCATACAAAGAGGTAATTAAATTATTTTTTTCTTTGTATTCAATTTGTTTGCATGGTATCAATGGTAGATATCTCGCATTCCCCACTAAGTTGGACTCTTCAGTTACTTAGTCTTAAATATGATTTAGGTTTGTAACTCTATAAATTTCTTTGTGCATTTCTAAGGAAAAATATTTGTTGGGTATTTTAATAGAATTGACTTGTCTTTAACTTTAGGAGCAATTTTATGATATTGTAATGAAAGAAGAGATTAAAGAAGAACCTCTGGAAGATGAAATTCCTCTCCTTGATGGAGAGAGACTCAATTCACCTGAGGAAAACTTGAGCCCCAAATCCTCTACTGAAACAGCCCTACAAAACTCCCTTCAAGAAAAGGTGATTTTGCCCACTTTAAAATTTAATACTAAATTTATTTGTTCAAGTTTTAATGTATTGAAAAATTATAACAGCCGCAAAGCCTTCTGAGGAAAATCTACCAAATATCAAGTAAAAGGAAACCGAGTCCAGATATGTGATTGCTGGCCTAAGACGCTGTTGCCCATGCCAAGGGTTTTATATTGCGAACTCTTCATGTAGTCCTTGTTCAGTCATGGTGGTTAATCTGCATCTATGGTTTAGTGGTTATATAGAAAATGGGAAAAATAAATTGTTCTATCCATTCCTCATGGATAAGATCTTATTGAAGTTCATATAAATATCAGACTGACAATTGCTGATATGAGTAAGGCAATAGATGCTTTTCCTTGTAAGCCAGGAGGGGATGGGGTGGGCATTGAGTGCACCCAAAATATATTGAGGGGTTCTGAGGCAGAGGAGAGAATGGATATTTTTTTGCTGTGAAGATGGGAAGGAAAAGACTGGTGTTGTAATTGGCTATGAGATTGATGATGTGTGTAGGAGCTACTTATTCTTGCAAGGGTAGACACAGGGCAGTCAATTGAACCTGGTAGGGAAAAAAAGAGTGGTAGTTAATGCTTTGAAAGCAGATCTTTCACTATTCTAGTTGATAGTGTTGGATTTCTGATGTCAAAGTGAAAGGTTCAATCCCATTGAGGGTGGACACAATGCTCTCAGTGGTTATAAGCTGGCTGCATATTGGGAAGAAACACTGATATCATTGCCGAGGTAATTAGCTCCACACTCATCAACATGTTCATAGCCTTGCATTTCATCTGTATCAATTCCCTTCCCACCTTCATAATCCAATATAACACCTCTCTTCTTGAACCCCACTGATGGAGACACTCATATTGTGGTGGCAGGTTCTGGGAGCCTGCAATCACACTGCCTGCTGCTCTAACAGATCGACCTGGGTGTATGAAAGGAGTACATTGAGGGGTAATCTAGTCCAAACTTAATTTATACAAAACAAAACAGACAGAAAACAATGATGAAAATTACAACCCCAACGAATCGAGAATATGAATACCCCCAAAACTTGTACAGATTCTTCTCAAAATATTGCCAATTTACAAATAGAAATCTCAGCAAATAAATAAAATACGAGGGGCGGTCAATAAGTTTTGCAATTCAGATATAAGGAAACGAGATATGAGGGAAAGTGTTTTATTATTTAATCCACTCCTGGACGGCGAGCTGGACATCTTCATCGTCCCCAAACCGGCGTCCACGCAGTGCAGTCTTGAGCTGGCGGAATAAAAAGTAGTCGCTAGGGGCCAGATCTGGACTGACGGGGGGATAGTTGAGCTCCTCGAATCCGCACTCGCGCAGGACAGCTTGTGCAATTCTGGCCTTGTGAACTTTGACGACGTTGAAGTCGATCATGGAGCGTTAGTTTTCTAGGGACCCAACGGGCACAGACCTGGGTCATGGCCAAATTGTCGTGGATAATGTTGCTAACACTTCCATGTGATATTCCAAGTTCTCGCTCGATTTCTTCGACCTTCACCCGTTGATTTTCGAGGATCATCCTCTCCACACGCGCCACATTGTCCTCGTTGTTCACGTCTGACAGGCGTCCTGGACTGGGGTCATCTTCAAGGGACTCACGACCATGGCGAAACTCCCTATTCCAGCGAGCAATTGTTGCATAGGAAGGGGCGGTGTCGGTGTACACTGCAACCATGCGTTCATGGATCTCTTTTGCATTCTTGCCTTCCTTGGTCAAAATATTTGATCACTGCGCGGTGCTCAACCTTCTCCATTGTTGAAAAATTTGTGACTGATGATCTGCAATCAGCTACTGCTTGTTAAATAGATGAGGCAGGAATGTGCGGCTGCAGGTCCTGACTTGTCATAACTTGTCCTAACACCCCCACAAACAGCCATCCCCCTTCCTCTGTTTTGCCCTACCGATTCGCAAAACTTATTGACTGCCCCCATAATGTGTACAAAAAATTCTAAATATATATTGGGCCTTACAATGTTTAAATAACCGCCAATGCTGAAGTATAAATCACACAGGAAAAAATATGGTGCACACCCCAAAACTATATACACAAGATCCAGTCATGACAGTCTCTAATATCTGATACCAGTAATGGACAAAAAAAGTGGGGGAATGAGTGAGGGTAAGGGAGGCAGGCTGGCTTTCTCCCTGGAATTTCTTAGGGTTCTGAGACTCAGTAAGTCTTTCACGCTTAGGGGCCCTGCTAACTGGAGCTGCCTTTATATTGTGGGGCAGATTGCATGTCCCAATACTAGAGGTGGGAACCAAGCTTCCTACTCTGCTCATCATAGGGGAAAGAGGGCTACCCATACTGGACAGGTTGCCAAGAAATTGGTGAGCCATGCTAGGGGGAGCTGGGTCTCATACTCTGCCCATCTTGGGGTTACCCATACTCGATGGGTCATCAGCTAGTGACCAGAAAAATGGCTCCAATGTAGGCTTCTATTATGGGCCACCCGCCAGAAGGATCGCTCTCTAGAGTCGTCCTGTGCTGCATGGGTGTCCGGGCTGTGGATGTGTGTGGGAAGGAGATTAGCTCCGACCTTCTTCTCAGCCAACCGTCCCCGATCGGGGCTGAGGGGAGAGGGGACAATGTTCCCTAACCCCTGAGCTCCGGTCTGGGGTGTCTGGTTTTGACCCAACCTGCTTCATCCCCACCCATACCTTCCTCACATCCCTTTTCCTCACCTCTTTACATTCTATAAATTTTATGCCGTGTTCAAGGTGGAGCCGCCATGCCGATGGACTGCCAGGCCACCAGGCGGGAGGGGTGGTCCCAAATGGCGGCGCCTGGCTCTGCCAGGCCTTTAAGCACCTCTTGCAGTGCGGGCAACTGCAAGAGGTGATGAGCTATTGCGTCCCGCAGAAAATTTAGGGTCACCATGCCCAATGATTCAACCCCTAAAAAAAAAACCCCTCAACTTCCCCTTGCTCATCAACGGAGCCGCCCTCGGGCAGCTCCACTGAAAAAATGGAGGTCCCCCCCACTGTGCTTGCGCAGGGGACCCTCCATATTTCTTAACCGGAGAGGAGGCTTACTCCTCTCCTTCGCCTACGGGTGCCGGGGACTCCCCCTCACCCCCTTCTCTGGAGGTGCTTTCGGGCACCTCCCTTTTTACAGCGGCAGTCCCTCTTTTCTTTCCTAGTGGGCTGCAGGGAAAGCCAGCACGCAACCCATTGCCGACCGCCCCTCGTGTAAGCGGCTCGGTAGGACAAACATCCTTAGGGGCGGAGAGGGAAGCCAGGCCCCTTCGGTCGCTTCCTTCAAAAGACCTGCTGGCAAGAATTTTAAACCTTGCCGGGGTCGAGGCCTGTGCCTCCCCACACAAGACTGGCGACACTGCCAAGGGGACCTGTGATGTCCTGGGAGGGTAGGCCAACTGGAGGCCCCTCCTGTGATAGACCTGGTCCTTGAGGAAACCCAGCCTCAGACGGTAGGGCCTTCCATGGGGGAGAATCCGGGCTCGGCGCCAAATACCGAACCCGAATTCGCCCCTATGCAAGGTCCTCCTCAAACGGCTTTGGATTTTGAGGCAGTACAAGGAGGGGAGGGATCTGCTCCGGATGGTGCCCCTGCGATCAACAGGACCTTTTCCATTTCGGAGAAGGACCTGGCTGAGGCCGGTCCATCTGGCCTAGGGGCTTCCTCCGGCGGAGGTGAGAAGCGGGTTCATTCCCCGCCCTCCTCTCCCAAAAAGAAGAAGACTAAGAAGACTCGTGGCTCCTCTCCATCCGCGGGAGCTGTGGGGACTGATGGGTCTGCTGCCACTTTTGCAAGCGACCAAGCCAAGATCGGCACATCCGGCCCCTCTGCCCCTCCGGTTGCGGAGCCCCTGACTAAGACCAAAAGTGCACAGAACGGAGCCTCGATGACATCGGGGCCCCTCATTCAGAGGTTACCTGGCGTTTTCGAGCCCGCTTGCTTCAAACGCTTCCTCGTCATTCGCTCCACTGATGGCACCATGTTGTCCACGGGCAACATGATCCATCAGAGGAGAGGATTAGCTAGTGCAATTGGTAGAGAGCCGAAGGTGACCCGTTTCTCGGACGGCAGCCTTCTGGCGAATGCGGCGAATCCCGCCGAGGCGGCCAAGATAAGTGCTCTTCGGACACTTCATGGCACCCCTGTGAGTGTGACGCCGCACTCTACCATGAACTTTGTAAAAGGAGTAGTTTATGCGAGGGAACTCGTTGACTACTCTATTTAGGACATCACCCTAGAGCTGGCCGACCATGGGGCAGTCAAGGTCGAACGTGTGATTAGAAAACAGGGAGGGGCCTCGAGACCCACCCCTAGACTCTTCGTCACATTCGACTGTGACAAGCTTCCTGACTCGGTGCGTGCCGGTTGGTACCGCTACTGCTTGAAGGCATTCGTGCCACTGCCGCCGTGGTGCTATTACTTTCACCGCTTCGGCCATATGAATCGTTCTTATAGACGTGCAAAGTCGGGGTCACCCGAAGTTTGCGTAAATTGCTCCAGGGCCGCACACGATAAATCCAAATCGTGTGTGGCCAAGTGTGTCAATTGCGTAGTGCCGCACCCCGCTTCTTCGAAGCAATGTGGTGCATATCTCCTTGAGAAAGAAATCCTGGCCGTTCAGGCCCAGGATCGACTTTCATTCCGCGTGGCTAAGGACTTTGTCCTGGCGAGCCCGGCTCTGCCTGGGACGTCATATGCCTCAATAGTTAGAAAGGCACCCTCTGCTCCTGTCCAATCCAGGCCAACGAGCACTGTTGTTTCCGCGCCCATTCGGAGCCCTTCTGCGGGCTCTACTAAACCCGGGCGCTCCCCTGGTAAAGCTGGCGGCAAAAAGGTTCATACCCAGCCCCTGCTAAAACCAGGGCTCCCCCCTCTTTCCCCAGCGTGATTGTATCCCGTAAGGCGAAACGGTCACGCGCCTCCACCGAGTTGTTAGACTCACAGGAGGCAACACCCCTGAAGATGGTCGCTAGGCCATCATCCGTGGTTCCTAAAGCCGTCCCCCGAAAGGAGGACAGCAACAAAGTCGCTTCGGCTCCTTCGCCCACGTCCCGAGGTGGAGCGAGTGGCTCGGAGACGGTGGTTCCTTGAAAAGAGGGCCCCCGCCTCCGAAGCCGCAACGCCCGCCTAAGGTTTCGAGGCGGAGGGAGGAAAAGACTCGCATGGCGAGCCCAACCTCCCCCAATAAGTCCTCGAAGGCGCTGTCGCCTTCAGCGCTTTCTCCGGCCAACAGCGCCCGGGAAGCCTACGTCCATTCCCGTGAGGTTCTTCAGTTCGAGGAGGGCCCCCGCGTCTCCTACGAGCTAGGCCTGGAGGGCATATTCCTTCAATGGAATTGCCGTGGACTCCGGGCCAACTGGGAGGAGCTGCGAAGGCTCGTCTCGTCCCGTTCCCCGTTAGCTATCTTTGTGCAGGAGACCATGCTAGGCGCGTGCCCCTTGCCCGCCCTCCCGTAGTATAAGGGTCTTGCGACCCCACCACCCCGGGATGGCCGTGCTGGGGAATGCGCGGTTTACACCCGGCATGATGTCTCCGTTCTTCCTTTCTCTTTAGATACCTCTTTTCAGGCAGTGGCTGTGCAGCTGCACCTGGATAGGAGGTATACTATCATTTCTGCGTACATTCCAGTGTCAGCTGACTTCGACGCGGGGGACTTCCGCCGCGTCGTGGCACGGTTGCCGAGGCCCTATCTCTTGCTTGGAGATCTGAACGGCAAGAATCCTATCTGGGGAGATACTCCATAAATCCCAGGGGACAATCCCTGCCGATCTGATCGAAGAGCGTTAGATGGGTTTCCTAAACGTGGATGAGTTTACGCATCACTGCCCGAGAACCGCTTAATTTCTTACCTTGACCTATCTTTGTGCTATTCGGATGCACACCTGATTTTGATTGGGGCGTGGTCGATGACCTCCATGGTAGTGATCACTTTCACATTCAAATATCATTTTCAGGGCAACTTCCGCCTGAGAGTCCACCTAGGTGGTGGGTGCTTGGCACGGGCGCGGTGGCCTGCATTTCAGGAAATGACTGAATTCTCTATCTCAGTCGAGGTGTTTAGGTTGGTAGATGAGGCCGTTGAGTTCTTCCCCGGCAACCTTATCGCCGCGGGCCTGACTACTATTCCCAGAACGTCTGGCCGTTTTGCACGCCGACCACTTCCATGGTGGTCGACTGAGTGTGAGACGGCCCTCAAACAGAAGCGTTATTCCTACATGGGCTATAAGCGCCGCCCGAACGATTTCACTGTCAGTGAATTTCTTCGGGCTAGGGCTATGTTCCGGTATATTTCGAAGCACGCACGCCGCTCTTCTTGGCGGGCATACGTGTCTTCACTTAACGGGAAGACCCCTCTGCTAGAGGTGTGGAGGTGTGCCAAAAGGATTCGGGGCAAGTTTTCGCAGGACCCCCCCTCCCGTTCTCCAGGAGAATGGGACCGCAATCTCGGATCCCGAGTCAGTGGCGGAATCCTTCGCGACCGCTTTCTCCACATTCTCTAGCTGAGATGCTGCTCCGCCAGCATTCAATGCACGTTGTTATGTCGCGGAAGGCCGCTGGCTGGACTTTACCTCTAGAGGTGGAGAACCCTTCAACGACAGGTTTACCGTGAGTGAGTTGCGTTCCGCTCTTGCTTTGTGCGCGGACACCGCCAATGTTCCGGATGATGTCCTGTACGACATGCTTCGACACCTGGGTGACCGAGGCATGGCCTTTCTGTTAGATTTGTTCAACAGGATCTGGGTGGACGGTCTCCTCCCAGACTCCTGGCGAATCGCTACTGTGCTCGCCTCTCGCAAACCGGGGAGTGATAACTCTACCCCGGCCGGTTTCCGCCCGATCTCTCTAACCTCTTGATGGAGAAATTGGTAAATGTTAGATTAGCCTTCTTCCTGGACAGCGGAGGCCATATGTCTGGAAAGTGTGGCTTGCGCAAGTTCCACTCCACTTCGGATGCTCTGCTCCGACTGAAAAATGCCGTCTGCGAGGCTTTCCTTCGTAGACAGCACTTACGCCAAGGTGTTTTTCGATCTGGAGAAGACCTATGATACCGCATGGCGATATGGTATCATGGAGACGCTCCACACGATGGGAGCGAAGGGACGCCTCCCAATGTTTATATCTGAATTTTTGCGAGATTTTCGATTCCGCGTACGGGTAGGGGGAGCCCCCTCCGGACCAAAGGAGCAGGAAGAGTGTGTCCCGCAGGAAAGTGTCCTCAGTGTCACACTCTGCCCTGGGCATCAACGGCATTACCTCGGTGCTGCCGGAAGTTGTTTTCGGTACGCTATACGTAGACGACCTTTCGATCTCTTTTGGCGCGGCCCAGATGCCTACTTTGGAGCGTCGACTCTAACACGCATTGAACCGCGTCTCTCGCTCTGCCGAGTCGCACAGGTTTCGGTTTTCTTTGGCTAAGACTAAGGTGGTGCACTTCTGCCGCCATCCACGGCTCCTCACCGATCCAGATTTGTTTCTTAATGGGGGTGCGCCTGGAAGTGGTTGAATCGCAACGTTTCCTTGGTCTTGTATTTGACCGATGCCTCACCTGGGAGGCTCATATTCGCAGCCTTAGGGTCTCTTGTAGCTGCGCCATGGATACTCTCCGTTCAGTGGCGTTCAGCGCTTGGGGCGCTGATAGAGCTACTGCCTTACTTTTTAATCGATCCTTTGTTCGTTCGAATCTCGACTACGAATGCGAGTTTTATGCATCCGCAGCCGAGCGTTTATTGCGGAAGGTGGACTCGATCCACCACACCGGCCTTCGCCTTGTGACCGGTGCCTTCCGCACTTGCCCAATTGAGAGCCTGTTGGTCGATCCTGGGGAGATGCCCCTCGCTCTACAACGCGTACAGTCCATCATTCGCCTGTACTCCCGAGCCCGGCGCCTCCCTCAGTCGCCAACAGCTCCCACTGCATCCGCAGCTGATCTTGCAAAAGAGTCCGCGAGGACTCTGCGACCGGACCAGCGTTTTGCTCTTCCTCACACCGCCTACATGGCAAGAATACGGGCAGCTATTCGGACTGCTTGGCAAAGAAGATGGGAGACGGTCGAAGTGAACTTAAAGTTGCCTTCCATTGCCCCGCGACTTTTCCCATGGACCTATCCCCCTTCCCGCGACGGCTTCAGGTCGTTTTCTGTCGTCTCAGAATCGGACATACTCGTGTGACGCATCCCTATTTGATGGAGCGCTCTCCTGCGCCCTATTGTGACAACTGCGTCGCCCCCCAGACTGTTCGGCACATTCTTTTCGAATGTCCCAGTATGGGTGATCTTCGCGCGCGTTACCTGTCCCGGTTCCGGATGGGCGGGGTCGCTACCGCCTGTCCCTTTTACTCGGAACCAGTGCATGCACCTTGGCTGGTGGACTGATAGAGCTTTTGTTAGGAGGCCGGCCTTCTCCCTTTTATTTAACTAGGTTTTGTTGTTTTTTTGTTACTGTTGTTTTCTTTGTATGTCGCACTCTCCTGCGCCGGGTGGAGGGGGACTTCCCCCGGACGCCGGAGCTTGCTTCCTAATTGTCATCTGTTTTTATCGTTGTTTTTTTTCAAATTTTTATTTTAAAGTAGCCTAGAACTACGCTGTTTGTTAGCGGCGACTTATGCCCAAGTGGGCAGTCGCCAGATAGCCCCTTAAAAAAAATCCTGGTGCTTCACCCATCTAGTGGCGCAATGGAATTTCAGACGCTAATGGGTGGCTTCATTACAATCTTCCTTGATAGCTTCTTCAAGATTGAGCAATCTTTTATTTGATCCACAGCAGAAAGCGGAATCTCGTGCATCAACATCACTGACTTTCTAATATCTGATACATCGCCCGCCTTCAGCAAACATAAATTGAGCGAATGGGACACACAATGCGTGTAGCCGGCTGTCTCATTCTTCACACACGTACTTTTACACACCATTTTTGCTCCCCGACATAGCCGCGGCTCCGTCGTACCCTTGTCCAACCATATTTCTAATGTCTACTCAAGAATCTTTCAGAATCTATAGCAGTTGTTTAGCCAACCCTGCACCAGTCAGATCAGGGACCTCAGCAAAACCAAGAAACCGCCCACATATTTAGCCATCTCGGAGGTACCGTAAACATACTGTTAACTGTTCCTTTCTCGAGACATCTGTGGTCTCGTTCGATTTAAAAGAGAAGAATCTGGCCTCTTTTGTTTCTTTAATGATTGATTTTTGAATCCCTGTTCCAATGGCTGATATCAGTTCATTTTTGGGCTTAGGAGAAAATTATGTCGCATTCCTACTCGTGGTCGTTAAATGTTCCCGTAACACTTTATCGTTGGAAACCGCCATCACCTGTAAAGTCGCTCTCAGATTGCCTCGTCCGTAATCTATATCGACGTCTTTTCCTGCGGGAGGGAGCGACAGGGCTCCGGAATCGCGATGACCCCGAAGCAGTAGACCTAATCTACTTAGAAACTCTATAGAAAAGAGTATCCGCTGCAGAGCAGCTCTGTTTTTGTTACTCTGCTTGGCCTCTGCAGTGTTCAACTGCTGCTCTATGTCTCCAGTCTTCACCTTCAATTTGAAAGCTTCTGCGCGCGCGACACTCTTCATGGAATTTGGTCGCTAGATGCGCTGACAAATAGACATCTTTGCCGGTTAGGTGAGCGAACTCTAAGGGTGTTCTGACCAGGCGATTCAATTGGTTTCCTCGGATTGCATCAGGAGCAAAAGACCTGCAAAGGCGACAGAATAGTTCACGTTTCGACACATAATATGAGAAGACACTATACTGCCCGATTAGATGTTGTGGTCCGAGATATTTACGTTTGGTTCTGCCTCCATCTTTACGCTCGCTGTAAGGTCACTGAAAATCCAATGGCGCAGCCCAAAGTGTGGTGAATATGCGCAGTTTCTCTGCATCAGTGAGCTCCAACCAGTTGATAACTCCTATATCATCTTTACTGGAGTTGCCATTAGGTAACGCAGACGTGGACGGTGTTAACGTCTGTGGAGAAGAAGAGGATTCCTGTGTCTGGGCTTGCAGTTGGACGTCTAGAAGTTCCAGAGGTGACTCTGTGGAAGCCTTTCGTTTAACTGCAGGCGCTGGCTCACAGCGCGTGAAGTAATCGACGATACTTCTCTTCATCTCTACTTCCTGGATCTGACCTGAAATGAAAGAAAATTAAAATATTAGAATATTAGAAAAAAGAACCCCATATGTATGTGGCTGTTACCAGCTTAAAAGGGAGAGTTGTACGGGCTCATCAGTTCAATAAAATTCAGACAGAATTATGTTTATTTAAGCCGTAAAACTGCAAAAGAAAATAAATAAAAATACAGATTATACATATCGATATATACACACAATGCAGTAATTAGGGTCCATATGTAGGACTCTCCATGTAAGTTAGAACTAAAAGAAACGCCTCCAAAGTAGACGCGGTATTTAGTCCCTTAAGGTTAGACAACCCTTTTTCTGGATTTTGCATTTATATTATCTACCAAGTCCAAAAGGCATTAATTTGCATTCAATAGACCTAAAACAGGACGAGCACAACTTGAGCAGAAAAACTACGAAAATTTGCAGCAATCGGCGACTTGTGAAACAGGAAGTTGACGAGAGTCGAAGCAAATCAGAAAGACAACCTGTGATTGGCTTCGATAGCTCGAATTCAAAATCGGGGCGATATTTCAACCAATCAGGTGGTGTTATTTCATAAAATTGAGTGTTATTTTATGAAATTGACCTTTCGGAATAGCGTTAAAGTTGATTCAACCTTGATCATTTTGATACCAAATCACCCAGATATTGCCAGCTAATTAGCTAAGAAGACAGTAGTTGACAGCTGTTGATTAAAAGTTATTTTTTGTGTATTTTGAGGTACTAAACGTGAAAATTATTTAGTGATATTGAAGATGAATAATTAACGATACATTTGTTGACAAAAACTGAAAACTGAGAAAATTTGCAAAAAACGTCAAAAAATGGGTTATGTCTAACCTTAAAGCATTTCCAGCATCGTTGTTATCCTCATGTCTATCAATGATAGGCAAATTGTCAAAGAACCTTTGGCTTTCGTATGAGCAAAACTGTTTCAAAATTTGTAGGTCGGAATATTTTGCTGCTGCTTTGATAGGAAAATGCTCAGTGTATGCCTTCTTCAACACGACTTTTTTCCATGGCCCTTTATAGTACCAATGTTCACCAAAATTTCAACATCCTTGGAACACATTAAGTCATATATGATTTCAAAGGTATTACAATACTGAGTTTAATACAAAAATAATTTCGAGAAAGGACAAAGTGGTTGCTGGGATATCTGGCATTAAATGTGAGTGGTTTCTTGATACTTGTCACTCAGATCAGTGTTAGCGGAGTTGGAAATTTCAACATCATTGGAACACATTGAGTCGTATATCATTTGAAAGGGCTTATTTTCAGACATGACCAATACATACGCAAGCTGAATTTGAAATTAACAGGAGAACATGGCATGCCAAATTAGATCTGTATTCAGTTGTACTTCTAAATTTTATGCATTTTTTAATCTTATTGTTCTTTGTGGGTCTTAATTGATTTACTGATTTCTTACTATCTACCAACCATTATTCAATATTGATAAGAGTTACAGCAAACTCTATGCTCTCATAACCAACAGTTTGTCAGCTCCAAGTCCATACACCGTGCCTAAACTTATCAATCCAATGTCTATTCTGAATAGGCATTAAATTACAAAATTTGGTGGTTGAAATAAATAGATACTATTCATTTCAACCACCAAATTTTGTAATTTTGCAGGTCAGAAGATTGCTCCTAAATGATTTAAAGTCAAAGAGAAATGATTTTAAATTTCCAGATACGACGCCATATTTGTTTACCATGGAGACAGCGATAGCCTTGATGATAACTCACAGAAAATCGAAAATGGCTTGAATGTACTTATAGATGGGGCAAAGATACAAGTACGAATAAAAAAGAACCGTTTTTTACACAAGAGAATCCATGCCATACCCATTCCATCGTGTTTTAAAAAAATATATTGGCCAGTTAATGTTAGATATATGTCAAAATCTTCTCACCCAAGTTTGAGGAGAATTTTTCAGCAATAAAAAATGGTTTTTCAAGTCGAATTTCTCAGGCGGATGGCAATCGTCTAAAATTTGCGCTTCTGCACGTGCAGACATGCGCAGACAGCTCACGCTCATAAATTATGGGACAGAAAACGTCACAAGATGGCTGCGCCCTGCGAGGCGTTTCCGGCCGATCAGAAAAAAATGTCATTTTTTAATGACTGTGCATATTTTAATCTGAAATATGAAATTAATTGAATATTAAACATATTTACTATTGAATTATGATAGTAAATCAGAGGAATTGATGTATATTGGTTTGTTTTAGAAAAGTTCTTTTCCATCATGCCCTGTGCTAATTTTAGAAGGGGTCGGTTTCCATTCCCTAAGGGGGGGGGGGACGCATGGCCCAATGTCCCCTCTCCTAAATACGCTACTGGTAGTGATCACTTTACCATTCAAATATCATTGACTTGGCCGCTGCCACCAGAGAACCTGCCCCTGTGGTGCTTGGCGCGGTGGTCCGCATTTCAGGATATGATTGATTTCTCTATCTCAGTCGAGGAGATTAGGTCAGTAGATGAGACTGTTGAGTTCTTCTCCAGCAACCTAATAGGCATGTGCCTAACTAATATTCCTAGAACGTCTGGCCGTTTGGCATGCCCCCCTCTCCCATGGTGGTTAGCCAAGTGTGAGGCAGCCTTCAAACGGAAGCCTTATGCCAACATGCGCTATGAGTGCCTCCTACAATTTCACTTTCGGTGAATTTCGTTGAGCTAGGGCTAGGTTCTGGTATATTTCGAAGCACGCCTGCTGCTCTTTTTGGCATGAAACATGTCTGCACTTAATAGGAAAACCCCTCTAGCATAGATGTGGAGGCGGGTCGAAAGGATGCGGGACAAGTTCTCATAGCAGCCCCCTCCCGTTGTCCATGAGAATGGGACTGAAATCTCGGACCCCGCCACCGTGAAGGAATCCTTCGCGACCACTTTATCTGCATTTCCTAGCTCGGATACTGCTCCCCAGCATTCAAGGTGCGTCGCGATGTCGCGGAAGGCCGTTGACTGAACTTTATTTTCAGAACGAAGAACCTTTCAACGACAGGTTTACTTTAAATGAGTTGCATTCCGCTCTTCTTTCGTGCACGGACACCGCTCATGGTCCGGACGATGTCCCGTACGCCATGCTTCGACCTGGGTGAGTGTGGCATGTGCTCTCTTAGATTTGTTCATCAGAATCTGGCTAGAGGATATCCACCCTAATTCCTAGCGAATTGCTACTGCGCTCGCTCTTCGCAAACTGGTAGAGATCACTCTATCCTGGCCTGGTTTACACCCAATCTCTCTAACCTCCTGCGTGAACAAGTTAATGGGTAAATGCTACATTAGCCTTTTCCACAGTGCGGCTTTTGCAAGTTCCACTTCACGTCGTATGCTCCACGTCTGCAAGGCTTCGTGGTCGACATTACTACACCACGGTGTTTATCAATCTGGAGGAGGCCTAAGATATTGCGTGGCGATCCGATATCATGGAGACCCTACACGACGGAGATGAGGGGGCGGCTCCTCTTATTCATATCTGAATTTCTGCGAGGTCGTCGATTCCGCGACTGGTGGGAGGAGCCCTCTCCGGCGCAATGAAGCATGAACGGGGTGTCGCGCAGGGAAGTGTCCCCAGTGTCACACTCTTTAGCCTCAGCATCAACGGCATCACCTCGGTGCTGCCGGAAGATGTTCTTGCTACGCTCTACGTGGACGACCTTTCGATCTCTTTTGTTGCAGCCCATATGCCAACTCTGGAACGTCGACTCCAATAGGCATTGAAGCGCGTTTCTCCCTCCGCCGAAGGGCACAAGCTTCAGTTTTCCTTGCTAAGACTAAGGTGGTACACATCTTCCTCCATCCATGTCTCCACCCTGAATGAGACTTGTTTCTAAATGGGGTTCGCCTGTAAGTGGTAGACTCACGCCGTTTCCTTTGGTTTTGTATTTGACCGACGTCTCATATTTGCAGCCCTAGGGTCTCCTGTACCCGCGCCATGGATATTCTTCGTTTCGTGACGTTGATCGCATCGGGTACTCATAGGGCTACTGCCTTTTCTATCGATCCTTCGTTTGAAGCTCGACTACGGATGTGAAATTTATGTTTCCGCAGCTGAGCGTGTATTGCAGAAAGTGAACTCGATCCATCACATCTGCCTTTGCCTGGCGACTGGTGCCTTATGCATTTCCCGATTGAAAGCCTCCTTAACGATGCTGTGGATTTTTTTTTTTCTTTTAAGAGCTGATCTGGCGACTGCCTACTTGGGCATTAGTCGCCGTATTAAAACTGGCCTAGTTCTAGGCTACTTTAAAATAAAATTAAAGAGAGAAAAAAAAACAACACCCCAAAAGGGAGAAAGGAAGCAAGCTGGTGCGTCGGGGAGAGGTCCCCCCGGCGCAGGAGCGTGCAACTAAAGGAGAAAAACAAACAAAAAACAAAACGAAAAAAAACAACAAACAAACCTTGCTTAAATAATAAGGAGAAGGCCGGCCTCCCCCAAGAAGTCAACAAGTCCACAAGTCAATGTGCACGAATCTGTCCCGAGCACAAGGGACAGGCGGTAGCGACCCCGCCCATCCCGGTACTGGGACAGGTATCGTGCGCGAAGATCACCCAGACTGGGACATTCGACAAGAATGTGCCGAACAGTCTGGGGGACGACGCAGTCGTCGCAATAGGGCGCAGGCGAGCGCTCCATCAGATAGCGATGCGTCACACGAGTGTGTCCGATTCGGAGACGACAGAAAGCAACCTGAAGCCGCCGCGGCATTGGGGGATAGGTCCATGGGAACAGTCGCGGCGCAATGGCACCTAACTTTAAGTTCCCTTCGACCGTCTCCCATCTTCTTTACCAAGCAGTCCGAAGAGCTGCCCGTATTCCTGCCATGTAGTCGGTGTGAGGAAGAGCGAAACGCTGGTCTGGTCGCAGAGTCCTCGTGGACTCTTTGGCGCCCTCATCGGCGCGCTCATTCCCCGCAATTCCTACATGTCCAGGAACCCAGCAGAAGATAATCTCGACATCTGCCCGGCTCGCCAAAACCGTGGCGTCACGGATATCGCGAACCAGGGGATGCGGAGATTCCAATGCCCCAAGAGCACTCAGAGCGCTTTGTGAGTCGCTATAGATCACAATCCGGTCTCCGAACCGGGCACGTCGCGTAATCTCCCGTACCGAGTGGTGTATTGCCACCAGCTCGGCCGTGAAGACAGACGCAGCGCCTGGTAGAGCCCCGCTGACTTCAAACAGAGGGGATACGGCGTGGAAGCCGACCCCCTCTTGGGACTTGGAGCCATCCGTATACACTGGCACGGTTCCAGCGTGACACGATGTGTGCTCCAAAAAGGTCGAACGCAATACTCCCGGCGCAGTACAAGCTTTGGGAGCAGAGGCGTGGCGACAAAATGCCAAAAGTGGTACCCTCCAGGGTGGCGTCCTGGGCAGAACCAGGGGCGCCACCGGCCCGAGAGCTATATCTACCTCTCGATGGAGTTTCCTGGCCCTAAACCCAAAGGGATTAGGGTATGACTGGCGTCTCTCGGCGGCATAGGCACCATCGAGATCAGCTGCGGATGCAGTGAGAGCTGTTGGCGCCTGAGGGAGGCGCCGGGTTCGCGCGTACAGGCGAGTGATGCACTGCACGCGGCGCAGAGCGAGTGGCATCTCCCCAGCATCGACCAACAGGCTCTCAATGGGGGAAGTGCGGAAGGCACCGGTCGCAAGGCGAAGGCCGGTGTGGTGGATCGAATCCACCTTCCGCAATAAACGCTCGGCTGCGGATGCATAAAACTCGCATCCGTAGTCGAGCTTCGAGCGAACAAAGGATCGATAAAAAGGTAAGGCGGTAGCCCTATCAGCGCATCAAGCGCTGAACGTCACGGAACGGAGAATGTCCATGGCGCGGGTACAAGAGACCCTAAGGCTGAGAATATGAGCCTCCCAGGTGAGGCGTCGGTCGAATACAAGACCAAGGAAACGGTGCGACTCAACCACATCCAGGCGCACCCCATCAAGAAACAAATCTGGGTCGGGGTGAAGCCGTGGATGGCGGCAGAAGTGCACCACCTTAGTCTTGGCCAAAGAAAACCGAAACCTGTGCGCTTCGGCATAGCGAGAGACGCGGTTCAATGCCTGTTGGAGTCGACGCTCCAGAGTTGGCATCTGGGCCGCGCCAAAAGAGATCGAAAGGTCGTCCACGTAGAGCGTAGCGAGAACATCTTCCGGCAGCACCGAGGTGATGCCGTTGATGCTCAGGGCAAAGAGTGTGACACTGAGGACACTTCCCTGCGGGACACCCTCTTCCTGCTCCTTTGGGCCGGAGAGGGCTCCCCCGACCCGTACGCGGAATCGTCGATCTCGCGAAAATTCAGATATAAACATTGGGAGGCGTCCCCTCGCCCCCATCGTGTGGAGAGTCTCCATGATACCGTATCGCCATGCGGTATCATAGGCCTTCTCCAGATCAAAAAACACCGTGGCGTAGTGCTGTCTACGAAGGAAAGCCTCGCAGACGGCATTTTCCAGTCGGAGCAGAGCATCCGACGTGGAGTGGAACTTACGGAAGCCGCACTGTGCAGAAGACAGATGGCCTCCGCTGTCCAGGAAATAGGCTAATCTAACATTTACCAATTTCTCCATCAACTTGCACACGCAAGAGGTTAGAGATATTGGGCGGAAACCGGTCGGAGTAGAGTGATCTCTCCCCGGGTTGCGAAAGGCGAGCACAGTAGCGATTCGCCAGGAGTCTGGGAGGAGACCTTCCACCCAGATCCTGTTGAACAAATCTAACAGAAAGGCCATGCCTCGCTCACTCAGGTGTCGAAGCATGGCGTACGGGACATCGTCCGGACCATGGGCGGTGTCCGCGCACGAAGCGAGAGCGGAACGCAACTCACTCACAGTAAACTTGTCGTTGAAGGGTTCTCCGCCTCTGGAGGTAAAGTCCAGCCGGCGGCCTTCCGCGACATCACGACGTGCATTGAATGCTGGCGGAGCAGCATCACGGCTAGAGAATGCGGAAAAAGCGGTCGCTAAGGATTCCGCCACGGACGCGGGGTACGAGATTGCGGTCCCATTCTCCTGGAGAACGGGAGGGGGGTCCTGCGAGAACTTGCCCCGAATCCTTTTGACTCGATTCCACACCTCAGCTAAAGGGGTCTTCCCGTTAAGTGAAGACACGTATGCCTGCCAAGAAGAGCGGCGGGCGTGCTTCGAAATATACCGGAACCTAGCCCTAGCCCGACGAAATTCAGCGACAGTGAAATCGTTCGGGCGGCGCTTATAGCGCATGTAGGCATAACGCTTCTGTTTGAGGGCCGTCTCACACTCGGCCGACCACCATGGGAGTGGTCGGCGTGCAAAACGGCCAGACGTCCTAGGAATAGTAGTCAGGCCCACGGCGATGAGGTTGCCGGAGAAGAACTCAACGGCCTCATCTACCGACCTAAACTCCTCGACTGAGATAGAGAATTCAGTCATTTCCTGAAATGCAGGCCACCGCGCCCGCGCCAAACACCACTGAGGTGGTCTCTCAGGCGGCAGTTGCCCTGAAAATGATATTTGAATGGGAAAGTGATCACTACCATGGAGGTCATCGACCACCCCCCAATCAAAATCAGGCTGTGCATCCGAAGAGCACAAAGATAGGTCAAGGCAAGAAAATGAAGCGGTTCTCGGACAGTGATGCGTAAACTCATCCACGTTTAGGACACCCATCTCAAGCTCTTCGATCAGATCGGCAAGGACTTGTCCCCTGGGGTTTATGGTGTAATCTCCCCAGAGAGGATGCCTGCAGTTCAGATCTCCAAGCAAGAGATAGGGCCTCGGCAACCGTGCCTCGACGCGGCGGAAGTCCCCTGCGTCGAAGTCAGCTGACGGTGGAATGGACGCAGAAATGATAGTATACCTCCTATCCAGGTGCAGCTGCACAGCTACTGCCTGAAAGGAGGTATCTAAAGAGACATCATGCCGGGTGTAAACCGCGCATCCCCTAGCCCGGCCGTCCCGCGGTGGTGGGGTCGCAAGACCCTTATACCCCGGGCGGGCGGGCAGGGGGCACGCGCCTAGCATGGTCTCCTGCAAAAAAATAGCTAACCGGGAACGGGACGAGGCGAGCCTCCGCAGCTCCTCCCAGTTGGCCCAGAGTCCACGGCAATTCCATTGAAGGAATTTGCCCTCCAGGCCTAGCTCGGAGGAGACACGGGGGCCCTCCTCGAATTGAAGACCCTCACGGGAATGGCCGTACGCTTCCCGGGGGCAGAACCCCGGGCGCTGTTGGCCGGACAAAGCGCTGGAGGCGCTGTCGCCTTCGAGGACTTATTGGGGGAGGTTGGGCTCGCCATGCAAGTCTTTTCCTCCCTCCGCCTCGAAACCTTAGGCGGGCGCTGCGGCTTCGGAGGCGGGGGGCCCTCTTTTCGAGGAACCACCGTCTCCGAGCCACTCGCTCCACCTCGGGGCTTGGACGAAGGAGCCGAAGTGACTTTGTTGCTGTCCTCCTTTCGGGGGACAGCTTTAGGAACCCCCGAAGATGGCCTAGCGACCATCTTCAGGGGTGTTGCCTCCTGTGAGTCTAACGACTCTGTGGAGGCGCGTGGCCGTTTCACCTTGCGGGAAACGGTCACGCTGGGGGAAGAGGGGGGATCCCTGGTTTTAGCCGGGGCTAGGTATGAACCCTTTTTGCCGCCAGCTTTATCAGGCGAGCGCCCGGGTTGGGTAGAGCCCGCAGAAGGCCTCCGAATGGGCGCGGAAACAACCGTGCTCGTTGGCCTGGATGGGCCAGGAGCAGAGGGTGCCTTTCGAACTACTGAGGCATATGACGTCCCAGGCAGAGCTGGGCGCGCCAGGTCCAAGTCCTTAGCCTCGTGGAATGAGAGTCTATCCTGGGCCTGAACGGCCAGGATTTCTTTCTCCAGGAGATATGCACCACATTGCTTCGAAGAAGCAGAGTGCGGCTCTCCGCAATTGACACACTTGGCCACACACGATTTGGACTTATCGTGTGCGACCTTGGAGCAATTTACACAGACTTCGGGTGACCCCGACTTTGCACGTCTACATGAGCGATTCGTATGGCCGAAGCGGTGACAGTAATAGCACCGCCGCGGCAGTGGCACGAATGCCTTCACGCGGTAGCGGTACCAACCGGCACGCACCGACTCAGAGAGCTTGTCACAGTCGAATGTGACGAAGAGTCTAGGGGTGGGTCTCGAGGCCCCTCCCTGTTTTCTCATCACACGTTCGACCTTGACCGCCCCATGGTCGGCCAGCTCTAGGGTGATGTCCTCAATGGAGTAGTCAACGAGTTCCCTCGCATAAACTACTCCTTTCACAAAGTTCATGGTAGAGTGCGGCGTCACACTCACCGGGGTGCCATGAAGTGTCCGAAGAGCACTTATCTTGGCCGCCTCGGCGGGATTCGCCGCATTCGCCAGAAGGCTGCCGTCCGAGAAACGGGTCACCTTCGGCTCTCTACCAATTGCACTAGCTAATCCTTTCCTCTGATGGATCATGTTGCCCTTGGACAACATGGTGCCATCAGTGGAGCGAATAACGAGGAAGCGTTTGAAGCCAGCGGGCTCTGAATGAGGGGCCCCGATGTCATCGAGGCTCCGCCCTGTGCACTTTTGGTCTTTGTCATCGTCAGGAGCTCCGTACCCGGGGAAGCAGAGGGCCCGGATGTGCCGATCTTGGCTTGGTCGCTTGCCAAAGTGGTAGCAGACCCATCCGTCCCCGTAGCCCCCGCGGATTGAGAGGAGCCCCGAGTCTTTTTTGTCCTTTTCTTTTTTGGAGAGGAGGGCGGGGAATGAACCTGCTTCTCACCCCCGCCGGTAGAAGCCCCCAGCCCAGATGGACCGGCCTCAGCCAGGTCCTTCTCCGAAATGGAGAAGGTCCTGGTGGTCGCAGGGGCATCATCCGGAGGAGATCCCTCCCCTCCTTGTACTGCCTGAGAATCCACAGCCGTTTGATGAGGACCTTGCATAGGGGCTGATTCGGGTTCGGTGCTTGGCGCCGAGCCAGGATTCCCCCCCATGGAAGGCCCTACCTTCTGAGGCTGGTTTTCCTCAAGGACCCTGTGTGTCACAGGAGGGGCCTCCAGTTGGCCATCCCCTCCCAGGACATCGCAGGTCCCCTTGGCAGCGTCATAAGTCTTTAGTGGGGAGGCACAGGCCTTGACCCCAGCAAGGTTTAATATTTTTGCCAGCAGGTCTTTTGAGGGAAGCGACCGAAGGGGCCTGGCTTCCCTCTCCCCCCTAAGGGGGTTTGCCCTACCGAGCCGCTTGTACGAGGGGCGGTCGGCAATGGGCTGCCTGCTGGCTTTCTTGGCAGTCCCCTTAGAAAGCAAAGGAGGGACTGCCGCTGGAGATAGGGAGGTGCCCAAAAGCACCTCCAGAGAAGGGGGTGAGGGGGAGTCCCCTACACCCGTAGGCTTAGGAGAGGAGTAAGCCTCCTCTCTGGTTAAAGAGGTATGGAGGGTCCCCTGCGCAAGCACAGGGGGGGGACCTCCATCTTTTCTGTGGAGCTGCACGAGGGCGGCTCCGTTGTTTTAGGGGGAATTAAGGGGAGATGTTTTTTTTTCATCATTGGGCATGGTGACCCTCTTTGTTTTACGGGACGCAATAGCTCATCACCTCTTGCAGTTGCCCGCACTGCAAGAGGTGCTTACAGGCCTGGCAGAGCCAGGCGCCGCCATTTGGGACTACCCCTCCCGCCTGGTGGCCTGGCAGTCCATCGGCATGGCGGCTCCACCTTAAGACACAGCGTAAAAAAATATAGGTTGTGAAGAGGAGAGGAAAAGGGATGTGTGGAAGGTATGGGTGGGGATGAAGCAGGTTGTTAAAAAACAGCCACCCCAGACCGGAGCTCAGGGGTTAGGGAACATTGTCCCCCACCCCCTCAGCCCCGATCCGCGACGGTTGGCTGAAAGGAAGGTCAGCATCTACCCTGTGAAATTAGAGGCTGACCAGAGAAAGTTGTGGGAGAGGTTGTGTGAAAAGAGAGGAAACAAGTGTTTTGAAGGAAGGAAGAGAGGCTAAGCTGGGGCCAGACGGAGTGCTGAATCCCGTCAGCACGGCAGCCAGGATGGCAAATCGCCGCGCCCCTTACGGGGCACGATGCTGTGGAGATGCCACTCGCTCTGCGCCCTGCACATTTCTTTATTCGCCTGTGCGCGCGAGCTCGGCTCCTCACCCAGTCGCCAACAGCTCTCATTGCCTTCGCAACGAATCTGAACAGTGCCTATGCCGCCATAAGACGACTGCCTTCGAGACCTAAGAGCTAGGTATAGTTCTTGGGCCAATGGCGCTTCTGATTCTGCCTAGGACGCCCCCCTGGAGGGTACCACCTCTGACTATTTGTTGCCTCGCCTCTGCTCCCAAAACTTCTACATCGCCCGGAGTATTGCATTTGGCCTTTTTGCACCACATTTCCTGTCACGCTGGAACCGTGCCAGTGTATACAGATAGCTCTATGTCCCCAGAGTGGTTCGATTTCCACGCCGTATCCCCTCTGTTTGAAGTCAGCGAGGCTCTAACAGGCGCTGCGTCTCTCCTCGCGACTGACCTTGATGCAATACACTGCTCGGTATGACAGATAACGCGACGTTCCCGGTTCGGAGCCCCGATTTTAATTTATAGCGACTCACAAAGCGCCCTAAGTGCTCTCAGGTCATTGGAATCTCCGCATCCCTTGGTTTGCGATATCCGTGACGTCACGGTTTTGGCAAACCATTCGGATGTCGTGATTATCTTCTGCTGGGTTCCTGGACATTTAGGAATTGCCCGGAATGAACTAGCTGATGAGGGCGCCAAAGTGTCCGCGTTGAGTGGGTGACTAGACCAGCGTTTCGCTCTTCCTCACGCCGATCACATGGCAGGAATACGGGCACCTCTCCGGGCTGCTTGGCAAAGAAGATGGGAGACTCGAGGGAAACCTAAATCTAGGCGTCATTGCGCCGCGACTGTTACCATGGACCTACCCCTCAATACCGCGACAGCTTCAGGTTGCTTTCTGTCGTCTCCGAATTAGACACACTCGCGGGACGCACTGCCATTTGCTGGAGTGCTCACCTGCGCCATACTGTGAAGACTGCTTTGTCTCCAGAACTGTTCGGCATATTCTTGTTGAATATCCCACTCATCTTCGCGCACGTTACCTCTTCTGCGGTACTGGGACCAAAGATGTCTATACTCAGGACTTGTTCATGCATACAGAATTTCGGATTGTGCGACCTTTTGGAGGACTCTGGAATCCTCCACTTTATTTGACTCTTTTCTGTATGTCGCATGTTTCTGCGCCGGGTTGAGTCTAGCCTACCCCGACAACGAAGTGTGTTTCTTTGTTGCTTTTGTTTTTGTTTATTGTTTTTTAGCTTTTTACTTGTCCTTGTTCCTTTTATATTTGTTTATATATATATATTTTTTTAGAAATAACGTAATTAATGAAAAGCCTAATACTAGGCTGACTCTTGCCCTAGTAGGCAATCGCCAGATGAGCTCTTTAAATTAACAAAAAAATCATGCCCTCAGTGGCAATCGCTAACAAAAAAATTATCCTATTTTCCTCATTCTCAATCCATACAGAAGAATGAAAGTCAAGCAGCAATTTGGGCGCAGTAGCCGTGTATCAGAGTCATCTCTGCAGCTTATCTTTCCCCGGATATCCTCTATTTAACTGTTGAATTATCACACATCCTTTTAAATTTCTGCCTTTACTTTAATCCATTAGTCGCCGAAGGCTTTTATAAGTCCTCAATTCAGTGATACGTAATCGCCCCAGGGCCTTTCGTGGCCTTTCACGTATAAACTCGTATTTGCCCTGATAATTGTTAGTGATTAAGCATCTAATTAAAATACATAAATGGCTTAGGTCAGGTCTTCTTTGTTTGTAAACCGAGATTCATGAATGAGAGTAACTTGACTCTGTTCTAGGCGTCACCACAACATGACCGCGAAAAGAGGCTGACTTATTACTCACATCTGTGCAAACACGCCGTTTTTTTATGACTTCTTTATTTTTTAGTTAAATACGCTTATGTTTTTCATTTTTTATCCAACTAAAATAAGGAAATGACTTAAGTTAGTATGTTATTGAAAGCACACAAACCAGCAAGTATTATTTTGTCTGGTAAATACAGTTTTATAGGTAAAAAATAGGCCCTGAGCAAAATTTTCCTAAAATTTAAGATATAAAATAGTATCCTATGTAGAGCGGCACTGTTTTCTATAATTAGATATAGCTTTTAAAGCGTAACTGATTTAAAAAGTATAAAACAACCATGGGTGTCAATGAAAATTTGTGTAAGAACTGAGAATTATCAATTATAATTATAAATAGGTAGAAGGTTATTAATATTTTTTTAATTATATCAATAAAATAATTATTTGCGATAACGTGTACTATTTGTAATTTTGCAGAGGGCGAGTTTGAAAAAACAAAGCCGGGCGACTAATGGGTTAATCTTCACAATTTTATTAGATATAATAATTTTAGAACTTTTGGAATTCCTTCGTTTTTTGGCTAGTTTTATCCCCTTATCCAAGAAATCTGTGTTTGTTTGATGCGGAATGTCTTAAGGTATAAGATCACTTTTGATCGAAATTATAATAAGGTCGGATTCCTAAGGAATGAATTTGGGCTGGGTGGGGTCCATTCCTTTTCTTCCTTTGGCAGGAATGCTCTCTTTCCTATACACTAAAAAGATGGCGAACCGGAGATTATAAAATAACTTTCTTTTTCAGAAAATGAAATTGCGTTCATCCAGTAATCTTAAGGTTATTCCACAAGTTAGTGGCATGATATCATCGCCACCTCGAGCAGTTGTATATGACCCATATAGGGTATATTCAAGATCTGATTGCCCAGAGAAATGTGCTGAAAACAACTCCATCACTTCCCAGTCGACACCCACAAATTCACATGAGCTGCGTCATACAAGAATGAATAAGAAAATATATAAATGCTGCTCCTGTCCTTATCAGTCTACACAGAGGGGAGCTTTAAGCATACATTTAAGAACCCACACTCGCGAGAAGCCATTCAAATGCGATCTTTGCCCTTATCGGGCTACAAAGAAAGATCATCTTAAAAACCATTTATATACTCACACAGGCGAGAAGCCTTTCAAATGCAACCTTTGCCCTTATCAGGCTACAACAAAAAGGCACGTTAAAATACACGCACTTACTCATAAAGGGGAAAAGCCTTTCAAATGCAGACTTTGCGCTTATCAAGCTGCAACGAAAGGTCTGCTTAAAATCCATTCATATAATCACACAGGTGAGAAGCCTTTCAAATGCAGTCTTTGCCCTTATCAGGCTGCAACAAGAGATTATCTTAAAAGACATTTATTTACTCACACAGGTGATAAGCCTTTCAAATGCCCCTTTTGCCCTTATCAGGCTGCAACAAAAATGCATGTTAAAAGCCACGAACTTACTCACACTGGACAGAAGCCTTTTAAATGCGACCTTTGTCCTTATCAGGCTGCAACGAAAGATAATCTTAAAACCCATTTTTATACTCACACAGGCGACAAGCCTTTCAAATGCAATATTTGCCCTTATCAGGCTGCAACAAAAATGCACGTTAAAAGACACGTACTTACTCATACAGGTGAGAAACCTTTCAAATGCGACCTTTGTCCTTATCAGGCTGCAACGAAAGGTCATCTTAAAAACCATTCATATACTCACACAGGCGATAAGCCTTTCAAATGCAGCCTTTGCTCTTATCAGGGTGCAACAAAAAAACACGTTAAAAAACACGTACTTACTCATACAGGCGATAAACCTTTCAAATGCAGCATTTGCCCTTATCTGGCTGCAACAAGAGATTATCTTAAAAGACATTTATTTACTCACACAGGTGAGAAGCCTTTCAAATGCAATTTTTGCCCTTATCAGGCTGCAACAAAAATGCATGTTAAAAGCCACGAACTTACTCACACTGGTCAGAAACCTTTCAAATGCGACCTTTGTCCTTATCAGGCTGCAACGAAAGATCATCTTAAAACCCATTCATATACTCACACAGGCGACAAGCCTTTCAAATGCAATATTTGCCCTTATCAGACTGTAACAAAAATGCACCTTAAAAGACACGCACTTACTCATACAGGTGAGAAACCTTTCAAATGCAGCATTTGCCCTTATCAGGCTGCAACGAAAGGTCAGCTTAAAATCCATTCATATATTCACACAGGTGAGAAGCCTTTCAAATGCAAACTTTGCCCTTATCGAGCTGCGAGAAAAGCTCAGCTTAAAAGACATTCATATATTCACACTGGCGAGAAGCCTTACAAATGTAGCCTGTGCCCTTATCAGACTGCCAGAAAAGAATATATTACGAAACATTCATACCATCATTCTGGCGAGAATTCTTTCAAATGAATTAGCCCTTATCAGGATCAGAGAAAGCACAATCTTGTGGCACATTCATTACCCACACGTAATAAATAAACCTTAAAGAAAACCAAAATATCTCAATGCACTACAAGCGCCGCCTGAACTATTGCGGGTGAATTCATCAAGCGCTTCTGTATTGGCCAGCCGAGTGTGAGACGGCCCGCAAACAGAAAGATGTTTCTCAAAAGAGTATTTGAAAAGATGCCGCAGAGTTGACGAAATAGGACACTATGAATGGCTCTAAGCACTTCGAAAAAAGATTTTAACCGTAAAACACACAGAATGACAAGAAGTACACAAGCATTTCATTTGCACCACTTTCCCAAAATATTGTGCTGCTGCGTATCATCGCCAATACCAGCATGGATGGTGGTGTCCGCGGCATCTCTTGTTAGCATTATTACCCTTAAATCAACGTGGTGGCACTTAAATGAGAGGCGTTCGTCTCCGATTGATTTTGGAAAGTTAAACTTTTCTCTCTAGAGTTTATCCGAAACGATGTTCACTTCCGAATGCCCTTATTAGTTAGAGTTTAGTTTAAGAGTTTTGAGAGATGTTTGATAGTTCCAAATCGATAGAAAGTTATGAGTTTGAACGACCCAAGATTAAATGATTTTAGGCGAGAAAGGGAGTATAAAATCTTATCTTGGTAGGAAAACTCTGACGAGGACCGGTGGAGAGCATGGCCTTGGCACCAAAATTGCACCACCAAAGTACCGCGCATGAATAGGAAGGATTGCAACAAATTTCCTCGCGAATGCACACATATATATTTATTTGTAAACTGTCCAGGAATTAAAAGGGAAGGCGAGAATTTAGGTATCATTACAAATTTGGCGAGAGTAATATAAACGAACATTTCGTGTCTGGAAATGGAATTAAGCCGACACAGCTGTCTGCGTCTCGGTAGAGCTAAAAGCATTGTAGTCTCGGTGACGGAACGAGATCACGCCTCCAATACTATTTATATAAGAAAAATGGAGATTCATATACTTTTGGGTAGACAGTTAAGTCAAGACAATCGAATGTAAAGAAATACTTACGGGTCGTTTAGCGTAGCAAAGACCCCGTTGTATCCGCCTAAGTCTTGTTCTCGTAACACTCGCTTTCCTGATCGGTAGTGAAATTTTCCCTGACCGTAATCGTGCAAACGCGAGCCTCCCTCTGCTTTGCTTCTTTTGTTTGTTGGAATTAAACATTTATTTTTTTACGTTATTCCTTTCACCCCTTCTCGATCACAAGCCTTCGGTAAGCCTAGTTAAGCCTAGCCAAGCCGGTATATTATTTGAGTATCTTTCGGAGTTAGATACAAGATTAACCCAAACCTATCTGCTCTATCGTGGGACTTGAGGGACCTCTTCAAAATATCCGCGTCATTTTTAACCTTTAAACTACTGGTGACTTCCTTCATCTGCCATAAACTGGGTTCCCTCATTCTCCCATAAACTGGTGACGGTTACCTTTTAGCTCCTTGCCATAAAGTGGGTGACTTGCCCCTCCAAAGTGGTAACCTTTGAGCTCCCCTATAAATTGGTGACTGGTGAGCCCCCCGCCCCCATAAATCTACTTGAAAGGATGAGCCACATACTTCAGAAGTTTTCTGTCCTCACCAGTCAAAGAGTTTGATACTTCCGTTTTCCTCTCAACTTCGACCGGTTCTGCGCAGAGTTTGAGAGGATTTTTAGAGTTGTTTCTGCCACCTGCTTCTGTTTTGGGGCGCTCCTGCAAGAGGGGTTTCATGAACCAGGAAGGGGGTAGTTGGGAGATGATTAAGATAGGAGGAGGAGTCGGGGATGGCAGACATCGAGACGCCCAAAGACCCGTAAACACCCCTCATGTAACAATAAACCCCCGGTTCAGCGTGTACCAATTGCAAAGGAGCTGTGCGGCTAGAGAGGGAGGGGGGCATCCTGAGGCCTAAAGATGCGTAACTGCCCTCTTCCCCAACCCCCTTCACATAACCATAAACCATTTGGTTCGTCTTCGATCGCTAAAAAAAGCGCGGCCAGAGGCGGGGGGGGGGATATGGGAACCCACTACGCAAGGAAACCATGCAAGCTATCCTCTTTGACGTACATGAGTTCATGCACGGGCACATGTGTAAGGTAGTGCAATAGGCACCTCTCGCACCCCTGCTCCTGCGTAAATTGTAGCTCTGACTACCATGGCCCCGAATGCACCAAAACGCCTGGCTGTTCCAACTGCGGAGGTACCCACAGTGCTGCGTCAAAACTGCTCTATATTTTTATATAAAAAGGAGGTGCTCGCTTTGCGCGACTCTCTATGTCTAGATATAAGAGAGGCCCATCAGCGTGCTCGAGCACAAACGTCACCACTCGGCCGTCTTTTCTCTGACGTTTTACGTGATGCTAGACGAAACGGATTTTCACGCTCGAGTTCCGACACGCCTGAAGCACTTCATCCTACATCTCGCAGCGTCAGAAACATTCAGGATATACAGTCGAAGCATCACTCACATTAAGATAACCAATGTAGTCCCACTCTCTCCAGCAGCACTAGCTGGGAGAGACGCTCAGGGTGAGACACTTTAAGACATCAGACGCTATCTGAAAGAATCCTCAACATCGACCAGTGAAGGTTCACCCACCCGGCCCTGAGACCCAAAGCCCAGTGGTAAGAGGAAGGAATCCTCACCTGAGTCATCGACCACCAATAAGCGGGCAGCTCGAGATGACTCGACCGAACCCCGAGAATATTCAAAGGACTCTTCCCCTATTGCTGAACATTCTATGCCCTTAAGTCTGTCCCACCCTTCACAGGACTTAGGCCCCATCTTGATCCAAACTATGGCAGATATACACCCAGCTGAACACTCCTAGCTCAGATTGCCTATTCGTTCCACTCACCTTTCTACTCGTGATCCGATGGAAGCAGTCGATACTCCAACATCACCAATCGCGGAGGTTGGACCAGCCCCTGAGACATTGAAAATCCCCTCGACCCATGAATCTGGATCTACCGGTCGAAAATCTCCTCTCGATCTTCCTTTTCCGCCAGGTTATGAGCCCGAATTACAATCAAGGGCCTCGGTCCGTTCTCCAAAACCATCCAAAATAGCCCCAGTTACTGCTCCCTTTAGGATATCTCCCCCTGCAAAAGCAGGCTCCTCAAAATCTGCTTTCCGTCCCCCCAACTCTTTGAGACGAACCTCAAACACAATATAGGCTACAAAAGAGAAAAATATCTACAGTGGTATCTAACCGTCCCACATAATATCTTCCATTTTAGAATGGAATTGTCAAGGAGTTCTTCCAAAGTAGCAAGAACTTAAAATTCAAAGATTTTTGACGATACTCGACCCCGCTGTTATTTGTCTTCAGGAGAATAAACTGGATACACGGCTCTTTCCGCCGGTACCCGGTTTTCTCACCTTCAACTCTATTGCTCCTGTTGGAAGCTCCTCTCATGGGAAAATGTCAATCATGGTATCTTCATCGCACCATGTATCTCCCATCTGCCTACATACTACCCTCCAGGCTGTTGACGTGAGGGTTTTTCTTACTAAGATTTATACCGTTTGCTCTATTTACCTACCCCCTTGTTTATCATTGTCAAGACCCGACCTTTTAGAACTTATTTTCCAGTTGCCCTACCCATTCTTATTACTAGGAGATTTTAACGCCCGTCACCCATACTGGGGTGACATCACTCGAAATGCCAAAAGGCAGTGTTTTAGATTCTCTTTTATTATCTGAATTTCTTTGTGTTTTAAATACTGGCGATTTTACCTCTTATCATGTCCAGACGGACTCTTTTAGCTGTGTTGACCTGTCTGTTTGTTCCCCGGATTGCTTCACGGAATTTCGATAGTCAATTCTTGACGATCTCCATGGGAGTGACCACTTCCGCTTTGTCTTATCGGCCCTTCAAGTTAGCCCTCATACAACCATGCCCCTTAAGTGGAACTTAGGTTATGCAGATTGGGAAGGCTTCTGAGAGGCGTCCTTCACAAGTGCATCCTTAAGGACCTTCAATGGAGTGGACGCGGCAGTAGAATACTTTACATCGACTATCTACAATGTAGCAACAGAGACCATCCCGCGGAGGCGACCCGCCACGGGGCGCTTAACCGTGCCCTGGTAGACCTCGGCGTGTGCAACAGCTGTCAAAAACTACAAGTTGGCCCCTTCCCCGATTCCAAAAGAACCCAACTTTGTGCAACAAGGTCGACCCTAACCGAGCTCGTGCGCTTCGCCAAAGGACCCTTCGTCATGCTCGCCGAAATTCATGGCGCCGTTATGTTTCATCAATTTCCTCTATGGGACCTTCCGCTAAGATCTGGAAGTGGATTAATAAGATCAGGGGCTGTTATGCTGATCATCATGCTCCCACAGTCAACTTACACGGTTCCTTGGAGAATGACGGCCTGGCGTTCAGTAATGCATTTGCTGACCATTTCCGCGCTCTCAGCCGTTATGATAAGGCTTTTCTATCCTACAAATCAAAGGAAGAGTCTCATTCTTTCAACTTCACAACAAAATCTAACCTTCCATATAATGCTCTATTCAGCATCCATGAGCTGCGTAGCGCTTTGTCCCTTTGCAGAGCTACTTCTTCCTGGCCTTGACGAGATCCATTTCGATATGATTCGGCGCCTACATCCACACTACTCTTTTCTTACTCGATTTGTACAACCTTATATGGATGAAAGGTTTTTACCCATCATCATGGCGCATTGGGGTCATCCTTCCCTTTGTCAAACCAGACAGGGACGGGTTGGACGCAGATCAATACCACCCTATGACTCTTACCAGCTGTTTGAGTAAGTTGCTGAAAAAATGGCGTTGGAGTGCCTAAACTGGTTCCTAGAAACCAATCACCTTCTCTCTCCATTTCAAAGTTGCTTCCGCAAAGGGGATAGTACCCTTGGCCTCCTAGTACGTTTCAAGGGATTCGTCCGGAAAGCTTTCTCATTAAAGCACCGAGTCCTGGCCCTATTTTTCGATATCGAGAAAGCCTACGACACAACATGGAGATACGGCATCTTGAATCAGCTTTACGTCTGGTACATGAGAGGCCTTTTACCGTCACTTTTTCAAAGTTTTTTAGCATCTTTATCCTTCAAGGTACGTGTTCGAGACGCATACTCTGACCTGCAACCCCAAGAGGAGGGAGTTCCTCAAGGCAGTGTTTTAAGTGTTCTAGCTTTTATAATTGCGATCAATGATATTATTTCGTCTCTCCCAGAGGGTTTACCACGTAAGGGGCGCGGCAATTTGCCATCCTGGCCACCGTGCTGACGGGATCCAGCGCTCCGTCCGCCCCAGCTTAGCCTCTCTCCCTTCCTTCAGATAGCCTGTATTTCTCCCCTACTTCGTCGCTATTCATACAACCTCTCCCACAACTTTCTCTGGTCAGCCTCTAATTTCACAGGGTAGATGCTGACCTTCTTCTCAAGCGACCCGTCGCGGATCGGGGCTGAGGGGGGAGGGGGCAACGTTCCCTAACCCCTGAGCTCCAGTTCGGGATGGGGGATTTTTAACAATCTGCTTCATTCCCACCCATACCTTCCTCACATCCCTTATCCTCTCCTCTTCACAATCTATCTTTTTACGCCGCGTCTAAGGTGGAGCCGCCATGCCGATGGACTGCCAGGCCACCAGGCGGGAGATGTGGTCCCAAAGGGCGGCGCCTGGCTCTGCCAGGCCTGTAAGCACCTCTTGCAGTGCGGGCAACTGCAAGAGGTGATGAGCGATTACATCCCGTGAAACAAATAGGGTCACCATGCCCAATGATGAGAAACACAAAAATCTCCCCTTAATTCACCCTAAAACAACGGAGCTGCCCTCCTGCAGCTCCACCGAAAAAATGGAGGTCCCCCTCGCGGTGCTTGCGCAGGGGACCCTCCATATCTCTCTAACCGGAGAGGAGGCTTACTCCTCTACTTCGCTTACGGGTGTAGGGGACTCCCCCTCACTTCCTTCTCTGGAGGTGCTTTCGGGCACCTCCCTTTTTCCAGCGGCAGTCCCTTCTGTTCTTTCCAAGGGGACTGACAAGAAAGCCAGCAGGCAGCCCTTAGCCAGCCGCTCCACATCAAAGTGGCTCGATAGGGCAAACCCCCTTAGAAGGGAGAGGGAAGCCAGGCCACTTCGGTCGCTGCCCTCAAAAGACCTGCTGGCAAGAATATTGAACCTTGCCGGGGTCAAGGCCTGTGCCTCCCCACACAAGACTAGTGACGATATTGCCAACGGGGCCTGCGATGTCTTGGGGGGTGGGGGGATGGCCAACTGGAGGCCCCCCATGAGATAGACATGGTCCTTGAGGAAACCCAGCCTCAGACTGTAGGGCCATCCGGGGGGGGATAATCTGGGCTCGGTTCCAAGCACCGAATCCGCCCCTATGCAAGGTCCTCCTCAAACGGCTAGGGTTTCCGTAGCAGTACAAGGAGAAAAGGGATCTCCTCCGACCGGTGCCCCAGCGACTACCAGGACCTTCTCCATTTCGGAGAAGGACCTGCCTGAGGCCGGTCCATCTGGCCTGGGGGCTCCTTCCGCCGGAGGTGAGAAGTCAGTTCATTCCCCGCCCTCCTCTCCAAACAAGAAAAAGACTCGGGGCTCCTCTCCATCCGCGGGGGCTGTGGGGACGGATGGGTCTGCTGCCACTTTGGCAAGCGACCAAGCCAAGATCGGCACATCCGGCCCCTCTGCCCCCCCCCCTCGGTTGCGGAGCCCTTGACTAGGACAAGAGCCTTCTGGCGAATGCCGCGAATCTCGCTGAGGCGGCGAAGATAAGTACTCTTCGGACACTTGATGGCACCCCGATGAATGTGAGGCTGCACTCTACCATGAACTTTAGGAAAGGAGTAGTTTATGCGAGGGAACTCGTTGACTACTCCATTGAGGACATCACCTTAGAGCTGGCCGACCATGGGGCGATCAAGGTCGAACGTGTGATAAGAAAACAGGGAGGGGCTCGAGACCCACCCCTACACTCTTCGTCACGTTCGACTGTGACAAGCTCCCTGAGTCGGTGCGTGCCGGTTGGTACCGCTACCGCGTGAATTTATTCGTGCCACTGCCGCGGCGCTGCTATTACTGTCACCGCTTCGGCCATACGAATCGCTCATGTAGACGTGAAAAGTCGGGGTCACCCAAAGTCTGTGTAAATTGCTCTAAGGCCGCACACAATAAGTCTAAATCATGTGTGGCCAAGTGTGTCAATTGCGGAGAGCCGCACCCCGCTTCTTCGAAGCAATGTGGTGCATATCTCCTCGAGAAAGAAATCCTGGCTCTTCAGGCCCAGGATCGAATCTCATTCGGCCAGGTTAAGGACTTGGTCGTGGCGCGCCCGGCTCTGCCTGGGACGTCATTGGCCTCAATAGTTAGAAAGGCACCCTCTGCTCCTGACCCACCCAGGCCAACGAGCACGGTTATTTCCGCGCCCATTCGGAGCCCCCCTGCGGGCTCTACTCAACCCAGGCGCTCCCCTGGTAAAACTGGCGGCAAAAAGGGTTCATACCCAGCCCCGACTAAAACCAGGGCTCTCCCCCTCTTTCCCCAGCGTGAACGTTTCCCGTAAGGCGAAACGGCCACGCGCCTCCACCGAGTCGTTAGACTCACAGGGGGAAACACCCCTGAAGCTAGTCGCCAGGCCATCTTCCGGGGTTTCTAAAGCTGTTCCCCAAAAGGAGGACAGCAACAAAGGAGCATCGGCTCCTTCGCCCACGCCTAGAGGTGGTACGAGTGGCTCGGAGACGGTGGTTCCTCCAAAAGAGGCCCCCCCGCCTCCGAAGCCGCAACGCCCGCCTAAGGTTTCGAGGCGGAGGGAGGAAAAGACTCGGATGGCGAGCCCAACCTCCCCCAATAAGTCCTCGAAGGCGACAGCGCCTTCAACGCTTTGTCCGGCCAACAGCGCCCGGGGTTCTGCCTCCGGGAAGCGTACGGCCATTCCCGTGAGGGTCTTCTGTTCGAGGAGGGCCCCCGCGTCTCCTCCGAGTTAGGCCTGGAGGGCATATTCCTTCAATGGAACTGCCGTGGACTCCGGGCAAACTGGGAGGAGCAGCGGAGCCTCGTCTCGTCCCGCTCCCCGTTAGATATCTTTTTGCAGGAGACCATACTAGGCACGTGCCCCCTGCCCTCCTTCCTGGGGTATAAGGGTCTTGCGACCCCACCACCATGGGATGGCCGGGCTGGGGGATGCGCGGTTTACACCCGGCATGATGTCTCCGTTCTTCCTTTCTCTTTAGATACCTCCTTTCAGGCAGTAGCTGTACAGCTGCACCTGGATAGGAGGTATACTATCATTTCTACGTACATTCCGCCGTCAGCTGACTGTGACGCGGGGGCCTTCCGCCGCGTCGTGGCACGGTTGCCGAGGCCCTTTCTCTTGCTTGAAGATCTGAACGGCAGTCATCCTCTCTGGGGAGATTACTCAATAAATCCCAGGGGACAAGTCTTGCCGATCTGATCGAAGAGCTTGAGATGGGTGTCCTAAACGTGCATGAGTTTACGCATCACTGTCTGAGAACCGCTTAATTTCTTGCCTTGATCTATCTTTGTGATCTTCGGATGCACAGCCTGATTTTGATTGGGGGGTGGTCGATGACCTCAATGGTAGTGATCACTTTCCCATTCAAATATCATATTCTTGGCAACTGCCGCCTGTGAGCCCACCTCAGTGGTGCTGGGCGCGGGCGTGGTGGCCTGCATTTTAGGAAATGACTGAATTCTCTATCTCAGTCGAGGAGTTTAGGTCGGTAGATGAGGCCGTTGAGTTCTTCTCCGGCAACCTAATCGCCGCGGGCCTGACTACTATTCCTAGAACGTCTGGCCGTTTTGCACGCAGACCACTCCCATAGTGGTCGGCTGAGTGTGAGACGGCCCTCAAACAGAAGCGTTATGCCTACATGCGCTATAAGCGCCGCCCGAACGATTTCACTGTCGCTGAATTTCGTCGGAATAGGGCGAGGTTCCGGTATATTTCGAAGCACGCCCGCCGCTCTTTTTGGCGGGCATACGTGTCTTCACTTAACGGCAAGACCCCTTTAGCAGAGGTGTGAAAGCCAGTCAAACGGATTCGGGGCAAGTTCTCGCAGGACTCCCCTTCCGTTTTCCAGGAAAATGGGACCGCAATCTCGGACCCCGCGTCCGTGGCGGAATCCTTAGCGACCGCTTTTTCCGCATTCTCTAGCCGGAATGCTGCTTCGCCAGCATTCAATGCACGTCGTCATGTCGTGGAAGGCTGCCGGCTAGACGTTACCTCCAGAGGCGGAGAACCCTTCAACGACAGGTTTACTGTGAGTGAGTTGCGCTCCGCTCTCGCTTCGTGCGCGGACACCTCCCATGGTCCGGACGATGTCCTGTACGCCATGCTTCGACACCTGGGTGAGCGAGGCATGGCCTTTCTGTTAGATTTGTTCAACAGAATCTGGGTTGAGGGTCTTCTCCCAGATTCTTGGCGAATCGCTACTGTGCTCCCCTTTCGCAAGCTGGGGAGAGATCACACTACTCCGACCGGTTTTTTCCCAATCTCTCTAACCTCTTGCGTGTGAAAGTTGATGGAGAAATTAGTAAATGTTAGACTAGCCTTTTTCCTGGACAGCGGAGGTCATCTGTCTTCTTCACAGTGCGGCTTCCGCAAGTTCCACTCCACGTCGGATGCTCCGCTCCGACTGGAAAATGCCGTCTGCGAGGCTTTCCTTCGTAGACAGCACTACGCCACGGTGTTTTTCGATCTAAAGAAGGCCTATGATACCGCATGGCGATACGGTATCTTGGAGACTCTCCACACGATGGGGGCGAGGGGACGCCTCCCAGTCTTTATATCTAATTTTTGTGAGATCATCGATTCCGCGTACGGGTGGGGGGGGAGGAGCTCTCTCCGGCCTAAAGGAGCAGGAAGAGGGTGTCCCGCAGGAAGGTGTCCTCAGTGTAACACTCTTTGCCCTGAGCATAAACGGCATCACTTCGGTGCTGCCAGAAGATGTTCTCGCTACGCTCTTCGTGGAGGACCTTTCGATCTCTTTTGGCGCGGCTTAGATGCCAACTCTGGAGCGTCGACTCCAACAGGCATTGAACCGCGTCTCTCGCAATGCCGAAGCGCACAGGTTTCGGTTTTCTTTGGCCAAGACTAAGGTGGCGCACTTCTGCCGCCATCCACGGCTTCACCCCGATCCAGACTTGTTTCTTAATGGGGTGCGCCTGGATGTGGTTGAATCGCACCGTTTCCTCAGTCTTGTATTCGACCGACGCCTCACCTGGGTGGCTCATATTCTCAGCCCTAGGGTCTGTTGTACCCGCGCCATGGACATTCTCCGTTCCGTGATGTTCAGCGCTTGGGGGGCTGATAGGGCTACTGCCCTACTTTTTTATCGATCCTTTGTTCGTTTGAAGCTCGACTACGGATGCGAGTTTTATGCATCCGCAGCCGAGCGTTTATAGCAGAAGGTGGATTCGATCCACCACACCGGCCTTCGCCTTGCGACCGGTGCCTTCCGCACTTCCCTTATTGAGAGCCTGTTGGTCGATGCTGGGGAGATGCCACTCGCTCTGCGCCGCGTGCAGTGCATCACTCGCCTGTACGCGCGAGCCCGTGCCTCCCTCAGTCGCCAACAGCTTTCACTGCATCCGCAGCTGATCTCGATGGTGCCTATGCCGCGAGAGACGCCAGTTATACCCGTTTAGGGCCAGGAAACTCCTTCGAGAGGTAGATATAGCTCTGGGGCCGGTGGCGCCCTTGGTTCTGCCCGAGACGCCACCCTGGAGGGTACCACATTTGGCTATTTGTCGCCACGCCTCTGCTCCCAAAGCTTTTACGGCACCGGGAGTATTTCGTTCGACCTTTCTGGAGCACACTTCGTGTCACGCTGGAACCGTGCCAGTGTATACGGATGGCTCCAAGGCCCAAAAGGGGTTGGCTTCCACGCTGTATCCCTTCTGTTTGATGTCAGCGGGACTCTGTCAAGCGCTGCGTCTGTCTTCACGGCCGAGCTGGTGGCAATACACCACTCGGTACGGGAGATTACGCGACGTGCCCGGTTTGGAGACCGGATTGTGATCTATAGCGATTCACAAAGCCCCCTGAGTGCTCTCGGGGCATTTGAATCTCCACATTCCCTGTTTCGCGATTTTCGTGATGCCACGGTTGTTGCGAGCCGGGCAGATGTCGAGATTATCTTCTGCTGGGTTCCTGGACATGTAGGAATTGCGGGGAATGAGTTCGCCGATGAAGGCGCCAAAGAGTCCGCAAGGACTCTGCAACCGGACCAGCGTTTCGCTCTTCCTCACACCGACTACATGGCAGGAATACGGGCAGCTCGTCGGACTGCTTGGCAAAGAAGATGGGAGAAGGTCGAAGAGTACTTAAAGTTGCGTGCCATTGCGCCGCGACTGTTCCCATGGACCTATCCCCCAATGCCGCGACGGCTTCAGGTCGCTTTCTGTCGTCTCTGAATCGGACGCACTCGTGTGACGTATCTCTATTTGATGGAGCGCTCGCCTGCGCCCTATTGCAACGACTGCGTCGTCCCCTAGACTGTTCTGCACATTCTTGTCGAATGTCCCAGTCTGGGTGATCTTCGCACACGTTACCTGTCCCGGTACCGGGATGGGTGGGGTCGCTACCGCCTGTCCCTTGTACTCGAGACGAGTGCCTGCATATTGACTGGTGGACTTGTTGACTTTTTTGGAGAGGCCGGCCTTCTCCCTATTATTTAAGCAGGATTTGTTTTTTTTTGTTTTTTTGTTGGTTTTTTTTTGGGGGGGTCCCCTTTAGGTTGCACGCTCTTGCGCCGGAGAGACCTCCCCCGGACGCAGGAGCTTGCTTCCTTTCCTCCCTTTTAGGGTGCTTTTCGTCTCTTTAATTTAATTTTAAAGTAGCCTAGAACTAGGCCAGTTTTAATACGGCGACTAATGCCCAAGTAGGCAGTCGCCAGATGAGCTCTTAAAAAAAAAAAAATCCCAGAGGGTTTATCGGCATCTCTGTTTGTCGATGATTTAGCACTATACTATTCCTCACCTCGCCTTCCATCAGCAGCGCGTCAGCTACAATGGCGGTCGATGCTGTCTTCAAAAGAGCACAACTTAAGGGATTCCGCTTTTCCACGAACAAAACCAAAGCAATGTATTTCCACCGGGACAGAGGGGTTCTGGTTCCACCATCTATCTCCCTACAATGGAAGGTATAGAGTTTGTCTCCAAGTTTTGTTTTTTTGGCGTAACTCTCGATCTAAAGTTATCCTGGTTACCACACCTACGTCGTCTTGGATCGGGATGTCGTGGGCTCTAGACATCTTGAAAGTCCTCTCACACACTTCGTGGGGCAGTGACTGACAAACATCGTGGACATTATACACAACCCTCGTCCAATCCAAATTGGATTATGGCTGTCAAATTTACTCATCGGCTTCCCCTTCAGCCCTTAAAATGCTGAACCTCATTCGAAACCTCGGAGTTCGTCTCTCCAGTGGAGCCTTCCGTAGTTCTCCTGGCAACAGCCTTTACTGCGAGAGTGGGGTACTCCCTTTGCCCTACCATAGACTTCAAATCGGCATGCGATACCTCTGCCGAGTACAGCAAGCCCTCGTATCAGAGGTTTACAGATGCGGCCTGTATGCTGCCGAATCAGCGGTGGCATTTGATAAGTTGCCATCTTTACCCCGCCCCTTGAACCTTCGTATAGGAGATCATCTTTCTAACCTGGGTGCTCCCAGGGTCCTTGCCCTTCCATCCTTACTTACCCCTAGTTGGCTTGCTCCTCTTCCTAGAGTATGTACCAACACGTGGAGCCTGAAGAAGTCTTCCATGGACCCTTGCATCATTAAGAGCCTGTTCTTTTGCCGCCAACAGCATCCATTTTTACCACTGAACTTTCAGCAATCCTTTTAGCCTTTAGACTCATCAAAATTTTACCTTTTAGAGATTTTGTCATTTTTTCCAACTCAAGGAGTGTCTTACAGTCAATTAGATCTTTTAATGTGTCCCACCCCTTAGTCACAGAAATTTGAAACTAGCTGATCCAAAGTGCGTCCCGATATAGAACTATTTGTTTGCTGGGTCCCTGGGAATGTGGGCGTCCTGGGCAACGAGAAGGCTGATTGGCTGGGCTGCTCAGCACATTCTGTGTCCCCGGAGAACACATCTCTGTCTTTTAGGGACTACTCTCCTCCAATAAGAAAGTATATTTTTCAAATGCGGCAGTCTGAATGGGATGACTGTACATCATCCAAACTATACAAAATTAAAAATCCTGTTCACTCCTGGTTCTCGAGCCGTCATAGATTGTCGTCGTTTGAGGTAGCCCTTTGCCGAGTTCGCATTGGCCACACGAGACTTACTCACGGCCATCTTGTTTCGGGTGATGTTTAAATCAGCCCTTGCTGTTGTTTTTATGGTGGGGATCAATCAGTTGCCCACCTTTTATTAGATTGCACCCATTTCGCCACCCTCCGGTTGTCCTGTTTCCCGACCCTTTTAACTATCCTTCAACACACCCGTTTGCGATTCATATTAGTAGAGGAATCTTTTAACCCTTTGTTTTTTAATTTTTTATCACAAAGTGGTCTCCTCCACCTTGTACAGATAATTTGCCTCGTTTTATCCTAGCTGACATATAGAATCCACTTGGATTTGGCAGCAACCCACTAGTTATTTACCTTAAACCTTACATCCCGCAGCATCACGTATACGTATTTTCGCTCAGCTTTGTTGCATGCGAGACTTTCCGTTAGGAGTGCGAGGGCGGTCTCAGTTCCTCGTCTCCTAGGAAACCCGTGCTGCTGAGGGTTGTGAGCTCCTCGTTTGGCTAGTTCTTGAAGCCTGTCAGCCACGAGCTTCTAGTAGACTTTCGCAACGAATTCCAGCAGGAGATTGGCCTGTAATTGACCATTTCTAGTTGAAAAGGGGGTTTTCCTCCCTTAGGTATGAAGATTATTTTAGCAATCTTTAAACCATCAGGGAAGTAACCCGTGTTCGTGGCTGCGTTATAAATATTTGTGATTCCCTAAATGATCTGCTGTGGGGCATTTATCAAGTTGATTTTGATGATGCCCGTCTAGCCTGTTTTGGGACAGCTATAGCCCGCCATCTCCTCGCCTTCGTCTACTAGATGTTGTGGGTGCGTGCCATGTATAATCTGATTAAGGTCTTGGATCGGTTGGCCTTCGAATTCCTGGTCGAACTCTTCATTGTCTTCTGAGGGTGATACTGAAGACGTTTTTTTTCAATAATTCCTAAATCTGCCTTCTAGAAGCGCCAGGTCCTCTATTTAATTTCCGTTCTCTTTTATTCGAGCCTTCGTTTATCCCGTTAGTCCTTTTAGTTTCTTGATTTGACTCTAGAATTTAGCCGGGTTCAGATCGCTATCGGCTTTGGCTATCAGGCTGTTCCAGATTTCCTCTTGAAGGTTAATAGTCTCGTTTAGCTCGGTACTTAGGCGCCGAAGAAGTGAGCTTCTTTCCCGGTTACGACCGTCCCGTCTTATCTTTTCGTACACTTCCCTGTGAAGATGAGCGATATCCTCATCCCCTCTGTCCATCTGGGCTGAGGAGGTGTTTTGTACTCAGTCTTGGGTACGCACTCGCCGTCTGCTTTAGAATGGACGTAGTTATCCTCTCTAATCTTCGTATATTTCCTCCAAGGTGGCGTCGCTTAGGTCAGCTGAGGCGTATTGACTGAGTTGTCTCTTTTAACGTTCCCAGTTGGCCGAGGCGTTGTTCTTTCGGAGAGAGACTGGAAGTCGGATCGGCGCGAGTGATATTGTGGTGAGGATTGCTATGTGATTACTGGGGACTATTGGGCCCGGCTCACTATGGTAGCTGAATGGGAAGCCTTCACGGATCCCTAAACACACACCCTCATACACAAATACACACGCCCAGAAACTCTGTCTTCACGATTCCCTTCCTAATTACACCCTTAGGTGATATGAAGGAATGGTGAAGGAGATCAGGCGCATAGCCTTGAGAACCTTACCTGAGCTAAATATTGCTATCGTACGCCTCATCAACATCGTCAAAGGATACTCGGCTATTTGTGCAAGGGAGGTGGACACTAAACTCCTCACTTCCTCGCGTGCCATGAAAGCCCTACTTAAAATCAACCTGAAGCCACAGACACTACCACAAATACGCTCCCATAGGAGCATTATCTGCCGCCGCCTCAAACCCTGGGTTGAGAACACTCTACAGACGAGATAACGGAGGAGATTCTTCGGAATTACTCCTGGGCGAAAGTATCTGAAGTCGTAAAATTCAATAGCTGCACCCACGTATTTAAATTATTCTTCACAGAAACAGCTATAGCGATCAAAGGAATTCGTTGAACTGTAAATGTGCTTCCGGTGCTACAGGTACAACAAACACACCACTGCCACTTGACCTACTATAGCCTACTATCCCTTCACAAATGCAAGCCCATCGCAGTGTCGTTTGCAGGAGACTCGATATTTGGATCGGACAACATAATAGGGAAGAAATAAAAGAAGAAATCGAGCTTAGACAAATATGGGCAAAAGCAGCAGATATCATCAAATTCATTAACAGGCGGGACAATAGTGACTACACCCATGTATTTAAGGTTGTCTTAGCAGAACCCTCGATGGCGCAAAAGGCGAAAGAACAAGGCTTGCTTATATTCAACGCCAAGGTGAGTAGAGAACAGATAGAGAGAGAAAAATTCTTGCCAGTCCAGTTTTGCTTTCGCTGCTATAAAATGGAGCAGCGCGCTTCCAAAGACTGTAAAGAACCTGAAGAAACGTGCTCAAAGTGCAGCAAGAAGGGACACTACTGGAAGGACTGCCACAACAAATACGAGAGGTGCACCAACTGTGGGCAAGGCTACAGACCAATGGCTATAGCATGCCTGGTTAAAAAAGAAATAATAAATAGAAAGAAAAATGAAAAAAACAGGAAGAGGTACGCAGATCAAATACTACTTACGCACAGGTGGCTAAAGTCGCGTACAAAGAAAAAGAAACAAAGAAAACATATTTGAAGATAGAGAACGAAGAGTCCGCAAAAATCCTGACATGCATCTTCTATGCTCACGTTAGGAATCTAACCCACAAAAAACGAATTAGTTAAATGTGGTTCCCGGACGACCCTCCATCAGGAGACATCCTCCAGCTGCAAATGGTTCATAAAAGTGCAAATGATATGGACACCAACAAGGAAGTAAGAGAGAATGAAACCCAGGAACTTAAAGCTGCTGCAGGAAAACTCACAGAGGTTCAACCTAATATTAAATTCACGAGGAGAAGCGAAACGGTGGAACCGGCATCAACGAAATTCACTGAATCCTCGGACTTTCCCGGCTCAGAAGACCCTAAAAATAAGAAAACCCTAAAACCGCTCGACGCGGACAGGATTAATCTCACCATTTATGCGTCAGATAAATTCCCCTTTCCTGAAAATAGGGAAGAAACAAAAATTCTAAACAGAGTAAATATGAAAATATAAATGGGAGTATATTGCATCGATCGAGATTGAAGTGGTTGAGGAGGCCCTACTACGTCATAACGTTACTCTATACGAGGATTTACGTGAGCAGGTCTCCAATACAGAATTTTAAAAAAAGGAACGCAAGAAAATTAAATTTCACCCAGAAACACCAGTAGAGAAAGACCAGCATGAAGAACGTAAACAATAGATTGAGGAATCTGACACTCAACGTTAATGGATGGGAGGGGAAAGCAACGGCATATGGAAGCCAAAATCATCTCTATACCCAAGGATGGTAGGCCCCAGATCAATTGGTGAATTACAGACCAATCTTCCTTCTCGAGTTCGTGGGTAAAATCTACGAAAAAAATCCTAGCAAACCAGCTTCAACAATAACTAGCCAAACTGGGAGCTCACAATCCCCTGCAACATGGGTTCCGAAAGTGGCGAGGAACGGAAACTGCCCTCGCTCTCCTAACGGAGAAAATAGCCCACTGCGAGGCAGAGGGGAAATACGTAGATGTGGTAATGCGCGATGTACAAAAGGCCTTCAATAAGGTTTGGCTGAGGGTCTCCAATGCAAGATCCTGAACCTTGAGATGAATCCACTCATGAAAGGGTCCTTTGTGACTATGTTATGGAGAGAAAAGCCCAAATCTCCATCGATGGCTTTTCAGGAACCGAATTCGAACTCATGGCGGGAGTTCCACAAGGCAGCTCTCTGAGTCCGTTGCTGTACCTCGTGTACACAATAGACCTCCCTGCTCCGGTGCGAGACGACACGATATATCTACAATTTGCAGATGACATCATACAAATGGTCCCCAGCTCCTATAGGAACGCCAGAGTTCAAGCAAGGTATACAGCCGAAATAAACAACATAAATAGATATGAAAGGAAATGGAAAATATAAATCATCAGACAAAAATTCAAAATGATCCCAATGAACTGCCGGAAAATCGATGACGTCATCGTCAACGACGAACAATACTTGTACTCGGAACAGGGTACCGTACTGGGTTTAAGGTTCACCAAGTCTGGGTACAAAACCCGTATCAATACCAGTCTCTCCCTAGCCAAAAAGCAACTTCGGAAACTATATAGGTTCCGGAACCTTAACGGTTCAAACAAGAAGAAGCTATACACTGCTTTGGTACGCTCCGTCCTGGTGTACCTGGCTATGATAACGCAGATGGCAAGTTGTACTTCTCTCAGGACGATGCAGAGAGTACAAAATAAGCCACCCTGCAAATACCTGAAGCTAGATACAGCGAGCGTATTAGGCAAATATACCTGTACGCAAGAGCAGGGCTTAAGCCAATTAATACGGAAGTTCAAAGGCTAGGGAGGAAGACTTGGGATAAGATAGAGCAAACTATTATACCCCCACTCGACAACCTCAACATTGCAGTCCCACAACAGAAGCGAAACAAAGTTGCAAGGACAGCACTATTACCAAGCGGAAGAAACTGCGCGGGAGAGGCAATAACCCAATATATAAATAACCAAGATCGAGAAATACGAACATAAAGACAGAAGAACAACTAAAATGAAAACCGAACAAACAAGAGATCACGAATAAGACCGTATAAAATAAAGAAATAAAAGGACAAACAATAAAAAGAGGCGAAACACATCTTTTTAAAATTTAATTAAACATAAGAGGCGAAGAGCCCACCAATTGAAAAAAAAACAACAAAAAGAAAACGAAACGAAACCGAACAAACTAATTAAAAATAAAATAAAAATAAATAAAAGAGACGAAGAGCCCATCAAAAGAAAACGAAATAAAAAAGTACAAACTAATGTATGAATAAAATAAAAATGAACAAATGTGGCGAAGTGCCCACAAAAAGAAAAAGAAACAAAATAAAAATAATAATAAACGAAAATGATAACAAAAGAGGCAAAATGCCCACAAAAATAATATTAGTCTAATTATAGTTAACAAAAAGGAAACTTGAAAGGCAGAAAGCTATGGTGGAGGAAAAAATAAAATTAAATAAATACATATATTTAAAAGGAAGATTCAGACTGGCCTAAAATGGTAACAGTTGGATCACTAGAGGCAAAAATAAAATAAAAAAAGACAACCAAAGAGGAAAAATATGGTAGTAAAACGAAGGCGATGCCCTCGCAACAAGGCTAACAAAAACTAATAAACTTCTTCACCTCTATCACACCTACCACACACTTCACCACCTAGTTCAGCAAATCAAATCAAATCAAATGAAGAAGTTGTCATATCCGTTCGCCATTTCGAGGCTTGTTCTAGCTGTTTACCAAGGAATAACGAATCCAGTTATATATTTTCCTTTATCCTAAGGAAGCGTTTGATCGCATAATCCAGCCTACCAAATAGCGAGAGACAGAAATTGTTATCGAACCCCTGTAATATAATTCATATGTCGGACCGCATTTAAGAGAACTGTATACAAGTATGGTCCTCAAAGTTTCGACATAATATCGACCTTCTAGAATTAGTACATAGGAGCGAAACAAAACTAGGCCTCGAGAAATAACTTTGTTCACTCCTTTAAGGAGCGGAGAAAAGGGGAGGGATAGACACTTCGTATTACTAAATTTGTTTTTATCCCTGGGACGGTAATGAGTAGATTTTGCTTTAGATAAACTTCCATTGATCACGTGGAGGTGATAATTTAAATAGATGAAACTGCAGGTTATATATGCAATCTTGTCTTTTAGAAAGCAATACCTGATGTAACGACTGACTTAATGTTAATATCATGAGCATGGATTGGTTTTCGGTACATAGTGAAAGTAATTTCGTCAAGGACTAACAATTTTTACATCAAGAAAGGATATACAATTATTTTTTCCCCACTTTACTTTAAAATTGATAGTGGGATAGAGGTCATTAAGATTTTTTAGGGAATTGTCAAATAAGTTTAAACTATTTATAGGCCAAATCGATATGACATCATCTACATAGCTATACCATACAAAATTATGATGGGGAATTACAGTAGGGAGTAATGATACTGCGAAATGTTCCACAAACTGTCCCTCATTCTCCATAGGAGAGACCGGAAGAACCTTAGCAAAACGAATTTATTAACATAAAGGCGATGTCAGACGAGGCAGTACCACATCCAGTGTTTTTAATCATATTAGCAATTTCAACCACCAAATTACATATTAAAAGGCACAAATCATATATAATTGTAAAAATTTTCGTAAAAGAAAAATAGTAAAATCTATATTAATAGGAGAAATTCGCAATTTTAATTTGTCAGATGGGCAATTGAAATGCAGCTTCCATTCCCGTAACCTCATCGTTTACTGCTTATTCAACGATCTTAGAACCACCCCCTGATTAATGACATTTTGCCCCCGTTTTGTGTTTCTTTGTCTTTTTTCTTTGAACTTTACGCTATTTATAAACTTCTATAACAATCGCATAGGAGGCAAAGGAAAATGAAAGTTTGAAAACGTGCTTCTTTTAACACCGGTCAATTCGGAGACGCTGAGATCTCGAGAGTATGGTTTCCGGCTGAAGTTGCACGTTAATTGCTGGTTTCTTCATTTGAATAATGACGGCTTCGACCATCCGCAATCTTCTGCAGTTTGGGAGTCTCAGGATGATGGAGGCGTCCTCATTCAGTTTTTCACGGGTTAGGGTAGTGCCATGAAAGTGGCATGTTTTTTAATCGCGCTATCTTGAAGGTGAGCTGTCAGTCGCCTTGACAGGGTTGTGGAGGTTACGCTGATCTACTTTGAATTGCGGTGTTCGCAGTCACCAACTTTGCACGAATATTCGTACACGACCTTTGTCTCCTGGAGTTCGCTCGTCGGAGGGAGAAAGCTATTCTTCATGATATACCTGCTTATTTTCTTGGTCTTGTAGTATATAATTAGATTTATATCCGTATTAGGGTCGGTTGATGTGACGTTCGATGGAGAATGGCTTTGAGAGCCTTTTTGTCTTCGTGATAGCCGGTGTTCATATTGGCCTTGTAATAAAGGTTGATATTATTATATTCTTCGGAGTAGACCTGACGCCAGGACCAGCAACATTGGTATGGGTAGCGAGTCAAAAGGATTCGGGACGAGTTCTTGCCGTGCCTAACCTCCCGTTCTCTAGGCTCTAAACCCGGGTCCTAGCCAATGTTTCATGGCCGGTTTGTCCCCATTCTCTAGCCGGGATGCTGCTTCGACAGATTTGAATGCACGCTGTAATGCCGCCGAATGGACTTGACATCTAGTGACGGAGAACCATCCGATGAAATGTTAATGTTAGTGAGTTCCGTTCTTTTTTTTACCCCGTTCCTGGCAATATTTATCACGTGGCAGGAACCACATTGTTAGTCAGACCCCACGTGGCTGAGAGTTACATGGCGAGCTAGCTCAGATGCCCCCCCCCTCCCGGTCCATCATACGATCCAAGAAGAGTGTGAGAAGATCCCTTACACGGTCATAAATTCCAGCAGTCTCCCCCACTTAGATAAAGAGCAGGGGTCAAAGAAACGGGGTTACCGACAGATGGCACCTCGAGCTGCCCCCTGGAACTTCCACAAAGTGGGGGTTATTACCAATCTCCTGCATGAAGCGACTCTCCATATTAGAACCCTTAGGCCGCATTGGAACAGCAGTAAAAGAGAAGGCTCGCTCGAAGAAGACATCCCTCATCTCAAGTCAGTGTGTCTCCAATCGAAGTCTGGGCACTCATTCCCCGGTAAGGCATCCACGGTCAAACAGAAGCCTCTGCCCTGAAGCAGCTGCACCGGATTACTCCTTCGAAGCTCCCGGCCCTGTCAAGGATTCCCTGAGGTAGTCGTACCTTTCCGGAGAATCACCAAGGATTCCAGCTCTCCCTTCGAGTCCCAGCTAAGAAGAGAACTTACCTCTACTGAGACACGTAATTAAGCTGCCGACCATACCCTTCCTTCCCAATCTTCTCCTGACGAAGATCCCTCCTTTCAAGACGCCGACAAGATCGTATCGCCGAGCCCCTACTTTTCCTCAAGCCGACTTGAAGTCACCGTCGTCATCCGACCCGTAAGCCCCTTTCTTTCCCCCTTTTTTGTGAGCCCTTTAGGATCTGAACATGTAGCTCTAAATCAATTAATGGTAACGATAAATCTTTACCCAATCTTTACTTTTCCCTCTTTATCATTTTGAACATTTTGATTTATAAATAAACTTTATATTTTCTTATGTTTATCTTTAATTAGCCTGAACGTCACTCTCGGCCTCGTTATTCAAATCTCGCCAACCTCAAACTCGACCTGCTTAGTTAAGTGAATTGACCCGGCTCTCAATCTGAACTTTATAATTGCGCATCAGCATAGCGTTCAGTCAGTGGACGTGTGGTTTAGTAGCCTGATCTCCGCCCCCATAATAATAATAATATTCGATGTTATATTGTACACGCGCTCCGGCGTCGGAGGAAGGATCAAAAAGTGTGTCCAATTTTCAGAGGAACGAAAGCAATCTGAAACCGTCAAGACATTGGGCCTTAGGTCCATGGAAAAAATTGCAGCGCAATAACACGCATTTTTAAGTTCACTACTGCCGTCTCCTATCTTCTTTGCCAAGCAGGCAACCAGGATTCCTACGATGTAATCAGTGTGAGGAAGAGCGTAACGCTGGTCTAGTCTAGCACTCCTTGGGAATTTTTGACACCCTTTCGTCCAATCATTTCCCGTAATTCCCAGAAGTCCAGGAACCCAGCAGTAGATAACTCACGGATACAAGGGTTTGTGGAGATTCCAATGCCTCATGAGTATTCAGGTCGCTATAGATCCCATTCCAGTCTCCTAACCGGGTACGACGTGTCACTCCCGTACTGAGCCATCTTTTGAAACCAGATTGGCCGTGAACACAGATGCAGTGCCTAATAGAACCCCACTGACTTCAAACAGGGGTGAAACGGAGTGAAAACCGATGTGAGGAAGAGCGAAATGATGGTCAGGTCGCTTAGTCATCACGGACTCTTTGGCACCCTCACCGGCGAGCTAATTCCTCGCAATTTCTACGTGTTCAGCAACCCAGCAAAAGATAATCTCGACATTCGCCCGGCTTGCCAAAACCGTGGAGTCAGGGGTATCGCGATGCAGAGAGTTTCGGAGATTCTAATGCCCGGAGAGCACCCAGGGCGCTTTGTGAGTCGCTATAAATCACAATCCGGTCTCCGAACCGGGCACGTCGCGTAATCTCCGGTACCGAGTGGTGTATTGCTAAGGCTAGGCCGTGAAGACTGACGCAGCGCCTGGCAGAGCCCCGCTGAATTCAAACAGAGGGGATACGGTATGGAAGCCGAACCCCTCTTGGGGCTTGGATCCATCCGTATACACTGGTACGGTTCCAGCGTAGCATGAGGTGTGCTCCAAAAAGTCTGAACGCAACACTTCCGGCACTGTAGAAGTTTGAGAGCAGAGGCGTGACGACAAATAGCCAAAAGTAGCACCGTCCAGGGTGGTGTTCTGGACAGAACCAGGAGCTCCACCGGCCCGAGAGCTACACCTAACTCTGGAAGGAGCTTTCTAGCCCTAAAGCCAAAAAGCTTAGGATATGACTAGAGTCTCTCGGCGTCATAGGAACCGTCGAAATCAGCTGGTGATTCAGTTAAAGCTGTTGGCGACTGAGGGAGGCGCTGTGCTCGCGGGTAGAGGCGAATAATGCATGGCGCAGAGCGAGTGCTATCTCCAAGTAGGCTCTCAATGGTGGGAAGGTGGAAGACACTGGTTGCCAGGCGAAGGCCGGTGTAGTGGATCGAGTCCACCTTCTGAAATACACGCTCACCGGCGGAGGCATAAAACTCACATCCGTAGTCCAACTTCGAACGAACAAAGGATCGATTAAAAAGTAAGGCAGTAGCTCTATCAGCGCCCCAAGCGCTGAACACCACGGAACGGAGAATATCCATGGTGCAGGTAAAAGAGACCCTAAGGCTGCGAATATGAGCTTCCCAGGTGAGGCGTCGGTCAAATACAAGACCAAGGAAACGTTGCGATTCAACCACTTCCAGGCGCACCCCATTAAGAAACAAATCTGGGTCGGTGAGGAGCCGTGGATGGCGGCAAAAGTGCACCACCTTAGTCTTGGCCAAAGAAAACCGAAACCTGTGCGCTTCGGCAGAGCGAGAGACGCGGTTCAATGCCCGTTAGAGTCGACGCTCCAAAGTAGGCATCTGGGCCGCGCCGAAAAGAGATCGAAAGGTCGTCTACGTATAGCGTACCAAGAACATCTTTCGGCAACACCGAGGTAATGCCGTTGATGCCTAGGGCAAAGAATGTGACACTGAGGACACTTCCTTGCGGGACACCCTCTTCCTGCTCCATTGGGTCAGAGAGGGCTCCCAGCATCCGTACGCGGAATTGACGATATATAGATTGGGAGGCGTTCCCTCCCTCCCATCGTGTGGAGAGTCTCTATGATATCATATCGCCATGCGATAGCATAGGTCTTCTCCAGATTGAAAAACACCGTGGCCAACTGCCTTCTTCGAAGGAAGGCCTCGCAGACAGCATTTTCCAGTCGGAGCAGATCATCTGACGTGCAGTGGAAGTTGCAGAAGCCGCATTGTGCAGAAGACATATGGCCTCCGCTGTTCAGAAAAAGGGCTAATCTAACATTTGCTAATTTCTCCATCAATTTGCACACGCAAGAGGTTAGAGAGATTGGGCGGAAACCGGTGGAGGTAGAGTGATCTCTCCCCGGTTTGCGGAAAGCTAGCGCAGTAGCGATTCTCCAGGAATCTATGAAATTAACCTCTACCCAGATCTTGTTGAACAAATCTAACAGGAAGGCCATGCCTCGATCACATAGGTGTCGAATCATGGCGTACGAGACATCGTCCGTACCAAGGGCTGTGTCCGTGCATGAAGCGAGAGCGCATGGCATCTCGCACAGTGTAAATCTGTCGTTGAAGGCTTCTCCGCTTCTGGAAGTAAAGTCCATTCGGTGGCTTTCCGCGACATCAAGACGTGAATTGAATGCTGGCGGAGCAGCATCCCGGCTAGAGAATGCGGAAAAAGCGGTCGCGAAGGATTCCGCCATGGACGCAGCGTCTGAGGTTGCTGTCCAATTCTCCTGGAGAACGGGAGGGGGTTCATGCGAGAACTTGTCTCTAATCCTTTTGACTTGATTCCAAACCACTTCTACAGGGGCCTTCCCGTTAAGTGAAGACACGTATACCCACCAAGAAGTGCGGCGGGCATGCTTCGAAATATACGGAACCTAACCCTATCCCGACTGAATTCACCGACAGTAAAATCGCTGGGCGGCGCTTATAGCGCATGTAGGCATAATGCTTCTGTTTGAGGGCCATCTCACACTCGGCTGACCACTACGCGAGTGGTTGGCTTGAAAAACGGCCAGATCTTCCAGGAATAATAATGAGGCGCGCAGCGATGAGCTTGCGGGAGAAGAATTCAACGGCCTCATCTACCGACCTAAACTCCTCCACTGAGATAGAGAATTCATTCATTTCATGAAAAGCAAACACCAGCTCTTGCGCCAAGAACTATCGGGGCAGGCTTTCGGGCGGCTGCGGCCCAGGAAATATATGAATGTGAAAGTGATCATTACCATAGAGGTTATCAACCACCCGCAAAATCAAAATCAGGCTGTACATCCGGAGAGCACAAATATAGATCAACGCAGTAAAATGGAGCGGTTCTCGGGTAGTGATGCGTAAACTCATCCAAATTTAGGTCACCTATCTCAAGCTTGTAGATCAGGTCGGCAATGACTTGACCCCTGAGATAAATCGAGTAGCCTCTGCAGAGGGAGTGTCTATTGTTCAAATCTCCAAACAAAAGAAAGGGCAGTGGCAATCGTGCCACTATGAGGCGCAAGGTCTCCGCGTCGAAGTCAGCTGATGGTGCAATGTACGCAGAAATAACAGTATACCTCCTATTCAGGTGCAGCTGCACAGCTACTCCCTGAAAGGAGGTATCTAAAGCAAAGAAAAGCACAGAGCAATCATGCCGGGTGTAAATCGCGCATTCTCCTCCCCGGCCCCTGTCCCGTGGTAGTGTTGGATCGCAAATTCCTTATACCCAGGGAGGATGTGCAAGGAGCCTGCGCCTAACATGGCCTCCAGGAAAATAGCTAACAGGGGACGGGAGGAGACGACTCTGCAGCTCCTCCGAGTTGGGCCGAAATCCACGGCAATTCCATTGAAGGGAAATGCCTTCGAAGCCTAACTCGCAGGAGATGCGGGAGCCGTGTAATGCAAACAGCTCCCCGTGATAATTGATACAGCGCCTGGTAGAAACTCTCTGACCTTAGACAGAAGGGATAGAGCGTGGAAGCCGACTCCTAGTCCACATTAATTGAATCTTGGTCGCAGTAAAATAAATCGAAAGGTTGTATACGCAGCACCCAGATGATACCTTTGATGCTCATAGCAAAGAGTGTTACATTAATGACACTTCCTCTCTCTGCTGTCTAGGGCTGAGAGACAGCTGAATCAACGAACTTGGAGAATTCAAATATGAAAATTGGGAGGCACCCCTTTGCCCACCTACTGTGGATGGTCTCTGATACCAAAGCGCCACCATAGGCCTTATCAGAGAAGAGAACAATGTAATGTAATGCTGTATGCGAGAGAAGACCTCGCAGAAGGCATTTCCTACCAGAAGTAGACTATACAACGTGGAGTAGAATTTGCGGGATTCACACTGTGCAGAACACAGGTGGCCTCCCCTCTCTAGGAAAAAGGCTACTCTCACATTTAACAAATTCTATCCCAACCTGCGCACGCAGGAAACGAGAGAATTATGGAGAATACCACCCGAGGTAAAGAGATCTCTCCCCGATTTTGAAAACGAGCAACTTAACCATTCTTAAGTAGTCTGATGTTTATCCTCTGTACCCAACCTGTTGAAAAAATATCTAAAAAAAGCCAGACCTAGCTTACCTAGGTTTGAAGCATGTCATGCGTGATATCGTAGGGCCCAGGTGGGTGTTCTCACATGAAGCGAAAGGAGAAGGGAACTCACTAACATTAACATTTCGTCGGATGGTTCTCCGTCACTGGATGTCAAGTCCATTCGGCGGCCTTAAGCGGCACCACAGCGTGTATTCAAATCTGTCGAAGAAGCATCCCGGCTAGAGAATGTGGAGAAAGCAGTCACGAAAGACTGGCTAGAACGCGGGTTCAGAATATAGAGAACGGGAGGTTGGACACGGCAAGAACTCGCTCGGAATCATTTTGAGGAGATAGAGATCACTAAACTTCTCATGGAACACTACTGGGGTCGAGAGGCCTTCTGGCCTTCCCCGGCAATCCCCCTTCCCCCCTTTTCCTCGATGTGGGGGAGGTTCAAAATTAGCCTCTGAAATCTGTCCATTTTTATCTGCTTTCTCAAGGTCTGAACACAGATTCTCGCACGGAGGATCGCTCGGGCCTCTTTGAAAAAGACTCATATTTACTCAGACTTGGAATCCCTTCGCCCTCTTCAAAATGTTTACGTCTGAGAGGTGCCTTCCAAATTTAGTGGGGGGGGGGATACCTCGTGCTAATTAAGCTCACAGGTGTATGGTATAAATAGGGTAAATAAGGGTTGAGGGTTATTATGAGGTGCGGGAAATCTCAAGAGCAAAGAATAAAGAAGAAAACAATGTATGCTGGCCCAAAGTCACGTGCTCTCACTTATATAGATTTTTGAGCTTAAGACATTCAAAACTTTCAATAATTCACGGACTAACCTTCGGAGGACCTTGGCATATATTTCATTCGAAAGGAAATATAAAAGAACATAAAGGTTTCAAATTTCGTTAGAATCAGCCGAATAGTTAGAATGTCATTTCGAATGTTATTACAATGTTATGATTTTATTAACAAAACAAATAATATCCAGGAGAATCTTGGGTGGTGTTGGTGATGTAGAGGTGGTGGTGGCGAGATAGATGATGTTGGGGTAGGTTGTAGTGGTGTAGGTGGGGTTGGTGAAGGTGGTGGCTGGGTAGGGGGTTGTGTTGTCGGTGTAGATGACGTAGGCGTAGGTGGTTAAGGTGGTGGTGTAGGTGATGGGGTGAATGTGTATGTGGTGTAGTTGGTGTTGTAATAATAATAATAATAATAATAAGTCTTTTGTAATGCGCTCTTCAAGGCCTGAGGCCTTCCCAGAGCGCACGTTGTGCTGAGATGAGAATGAAAATTCAATGGAAATTTAAGAGGGAGGGAGAAGGCAATACTGAAAAGATGCGTTTTCAGGAGACGCTTAAATGTGGTAAGAGAGGGAGAAGACCTGATTTAAGCAGGAAGAGCATTCCACAACTTAGGGGCGCAGATTGAGAAGGAGCAGTCCCCCATTGAGCAGAGGAATGAACGAGGAATATTCAAAAGAGGTGCTTGTGATGACCAAAAGGCCCCAGGGAAATGGCGTGGCGAGAGGGCAGAAAAGAGGTAAGAGGGGGCTTTGTTGTTTAGGACCTTAAATGTGAAGAGAAGTATCTTCAAGTGAGTACGGGATCTGACAGGGAGCCAGTGCAGTTCATGCAGTAAGGATTTGGAGGGAGAGAAGCGAGGGCGACGGAGGAGAAGCCGGGTGGCATAGTTATGTACAAGTTGAAGGGGGCGGAGAGAGGAGGATGGCAGAGTCACCAGCAGAGAGTTACAGTAGTCAAGGCGTGAGGTGATGAAGGCATGAACAGCAGTCTCAAGACTTTGGCGATCAAAGTGAGAGCGAATGCCAGAGAAATTACGAAGGAAACATAGAGAGGATTTGCTGACATTGCGGATATGAGGCTTAAAGGAGAGATGCTCATCAAAAACAACACCCAGATTCCTAACGCAGTCAGAGAAAATGATAGTATTACCGCCCAGAGTGATTAAGCCTGAGGAAGTTGGTAAAGAGCCAGTCAGAAATGGAGGAGTTGGCAGCCAGGAGGTCAGTGATAGAGTAGGCAAGAGGCGTGGGGGATGAAGAAACGAAAATTTGAGTGTCATCAGCATATAAGTGGAAGGATAGACCGAGATTACGGAAAAGGGAACTAAGAGGGAGAAGGTAGATACGAAATAGTTGAGGACCAAGGACAGAGCCTTGTGGCACTCCAAAGCGAATGGGGGTAGAGTCGGATGAAACGTCATCAATCACATCGGATTGGGTACGAGACGAGAGGTAAGAGGGAAACCAGTCGAGCACGGTGCCTAATATGCCGAGGAAAGAGTGGAGACGATCAAGTAGGACGGTATGGTCAATAGTATCGAAGGGAGAGGAGAGGTCGAGTAGAACGAGGATGGAGGCACAACCCCTGTCCGCGGCTCTTCGTAAGCAATCGGACACATTGAGAAGGGCGGTTTCTGTGGAGTGACCTGACTTGAAACCAGATTGATAGGTTTCATCAATGTTACAGGCCACCATGTGACTGTTGATGCGTGAAGCAACCACTCTCTCCAGAACCTTAGAGAGGAAAGGAAGTTGCGAAATCAGGCGATAATTGGGAGGGGAAGTGAGGTTCAGTTGAGGCTTTTTAAGAATCGGACGGATGTGGGCACGTTTGGAGGAAGAGGGAACAAGACCAGTTGCAAGTGAAGTGTGGAACAGGTGAAGAAGCGTTGGGAGGATAGCAGGCAGAATTTTACATAACAGTTTAGGCGGAAAAATGTCTTTTGGGGAGCCCGATTTCTTCGAACGCGAGAGCAGGGCTGTAAGCTCCAACGTGGTCACAGCGGGGAAAACGATGAGCGGCTGAGGCGGGAAGTCAGGGAGAATGGCAGGAGCCGGGACAGAAGGCTGAGGGGGGGGGGAGGCACGGAGGTTAGTGACCTTATGTACGAAGAAATTCGAGAGAGTAGCAGGACTAATGGGTGGGGAGACCTGGGCTGGGGAAGTAAGACGGGAGAGCAGGCGGAAGACGGTACGGGGATCGTGTAGGTGATATTGCTGAAGGTGTATGTGGTTTAGGTGTCTTTATGTGGGGGGTGGTGTTGTAGGTGATGTAGGCCTGGGTGGTAAAGGTGGCGTGGTTGTGGCTGGTGTAGGTGGGTGATTTTTAGGTGCTGGTTGTATAGGTGTAGGTTTGTTGGTCTATTTGACGTAGGCATAGCTGGTGTAGGTGGTATAGGTGGTGGTGTCGGTGATATGCTGAGTGTATAGGTGATATAGTTGGTGGTCGAATACGTGGTAGAGGTTTAGGTGGTGGTTGTTTAGGTGATATTGCTGAAGGTGTAGGTATTTTAGGTGGCGTTTTGTGGGTGGTGGCGGTGTAGATGATGTAGGCTTGGGTGGTGTAGGTGGTGCGGTTGGTGCATTTGTAGGTGGGTGGTTTGTAGGTGCTGGTGGTGTAGGTGATAGTGCTGAAAGCGAACGTGGTTAGGTGGTGTCAGTATTGATTATGTAGGCGTAGGTGATGTAGGTGGTACATGTGCTGGTGAATAGGTGGTTGTGGTGGTGGTGCACATGTTGGTGTTGTGGGTGTGGGTGTTGTAGGTCATGGGCTGTAGGTAGTGTTGGTGCATGTGTTGGTTGTGGTGGTGTAAGTGTAAGTATTGGTGTTGTAGGTTGTCGTGGTGTAGGTGGGTGTGGAGTATGTGACGGAGCTGTAGGTGATGTAGTTTTATGTGGTGTAGGCGGTGCAGGTTATGGTTGTGTAGATGATTTAGGTTGAGGTGGTAGTGCTCTAGGTGGTGGTGGTTTAGGTGGTGGTGATATAGGTGTTGGTATTTTGGGCGAGGCAAGCCGTTGGGGTGCAAATGGTGATGGTGTAGGTGATATTGATCTAGGGGGTGGTGGTGTAGGGAATGTGTTGTAGATATTGATGCACTAAGTAGTGATGGTGTAGCGGGTGGTAGTGTAAGTGATGGTGGTCATATAGGTCGTGGTGGTATAGGTAGTGGTGATGTAGGAGGTGGTCTAGTAGGTGATAGTCGTGTAGGTGGTCGTGGTGTAGGTGATTTAGGCATAGGTGGTGTAGGGGGTGGTTCTGTAGGTAATTTACATAGTCATAGGTGGTTTAGGTGGTAGTGGTTTAGGATGTCGTGCTGTAGGTACCGGAGATGTAGGTGATTTAGGTGATGATATCCTTAATAGTAGTGTAGGTGTAGGTCGTATAAGGGGTGGTTGTGTAGGTGATGTAGGCGTGGTGTTTAGATGGTGCAGGTGGTAGTGGTGCAGATTGTCGTGTTGTAGGTAGTTGTGGTGTAGCTGATGGTTGGGTAGTTGGTTGTTGTGTAGGTGTTTGTGGTTTATTTGTTGCGGTAGGTAGTGGCAGTGTAGTTAATATTGCTGTAGGTGGTGGTGGTGCTGTATTTGTTGTTGTTGATGTTGTAAGTAGTAATGTTGTAGCTGGTGGTGGTGGAGGGGTGGTGAGGTAGGAGGTGGTTTAGTATGTTATAGTGATGTAGATAGTGGTGCCGGTGTAGGTGATTTAGGCGTAGGTGGTTTACTTAGTGCAGGTGGTGGTGGTATAGGTGGTGGTGATGTAAGTAATTTACAGTCATAAGTGGTGGTGTAGGTAGCTTAGGTGGGGGTGGTGAGTAGGTTGTGTTGTATGTACTGGTGGGTAGGTGATTTAGGAGGTGGTCTACTTAATAGTGGCGTAGGTTGTAGGACGTAAACATGATGGTTGTGTAAGTGATGTATGCGTGGTGTTTTAGGTGGTGCAGGTGGCAGTGGTGTAGATAATAGTGGTGTAAGTTGTAGTGTAGGTGGGGGGTGTAGGTGGGGGGTGTAGGTGGGGTGGTGTAGGTGGGGGTGGTGTAGGTAGTGGTGTAGCAGTTGGTTGTTGTGTAGGTGCTTGTGTTGTATTTGTTGGTGTTGTAGGTAGTGGTAGTCTAGGAGATACTTATGTAGGTGTAGATGGTAGTAGTGTAGGTGTTGGCGTAGGTGGTGATGCTGTATTTGCTGTTGTTGATGCAGTAAGTAGTGGTGGTATAGCTAGTTTTGGTATTCATATAAGTAGTGGTAGAGTAGGTGTTGGTGGTGGAGGTAGTGCTGAGGTAAGAGGTGGTCTAGTAGGTGATAGTGGTGTAGGTGATTTAGGCGTAGGTGGTGTTGGTATAGGTAATTTACATAGTCATAGGTGGTAGTGTGGTAGGTGGTTTAGGTGGGGTGGTGTAAGTTGTGGTGGTGTAGGTGGCTTAGGTAGTGGTTGCGTAGATTGTCGTGCTGTAGGTACGAGTGGGGTAGGTGATTTAGGTGGTGTTGTACTCGATAGTTGTGTAGGTGTAGGTCGTAAACATGATAGTTGTATAAGCGATGTAGGCGTGGTGTTTGAGGTGGTGTAGGTTATAGTGGTGTAGGTGGTAGTAGTGTAGATCGTGGTGTTGTAAGTTTTTGTGGTGTAGCTGCTGGTAGAGTAGTTAGTTGTTGTGTAGGTATTTGTGGTGTATTCGTTGGTGTTGTAGGTAGTGGTAGTGTAGGGGATAGTGCTGTAGGTGCAGGTAATTCTAATTTAGGTGTTGGTGTAGGTGGTAGGGGTGTAGGTAATTTACATAGTCATAGGTGATGGTGGTGTAGGTGTCTTAGGTGGTGTAGGTACGGGTGGTGTATGTGATTTAGGCGGTGCTCTTCTTGATAGTGGTGTAGGTGTAGGTCGTATACCTGGTGGTTGTTTAGGTGATGTAGGCATGTTGTTCTAGGTGGTGTAGATGGTGGTGGCGTAGGTTGTTGTGGTGTAGGTAGTGGTGGTGGGGTAGTTGGTTGTTGTATAGGTACTTGCGGTGTATTTGTTGGTGTTGTAGGCAGTGGTATTATATGTGACAGTGCTGTAGGTGTAAGTGATGGTAGTTTAAGTGTTTGTGTTGTAGGTGGTGATGCTGTTGTATTTGGTGGCCCTGGTGTAGGTTGTGGTGGTGGTTGTGGCGGTAAGATTGGTAAAGGTGCTGGTGTAGGTTGTGATGGTTTAGGTGGTGATGGTGTGCAGTGGTGTTTTAGGTGCTGTACGCATAGGTACTGTAGTTGGCGCAGTTGTTGTTCGTGGTGGGGTAGGTAGTTGTGTTGTAGGTGGTGTTGGGGGTGATAGTGCTTTAGATCTATGTGATTTAGGTGGTGGTCGGGTTGGTGGTGGTGGTGTAGGAGATCTAGGCGTAGGTGTTGCAGGTGGTGTTGTCGTAGGTGGTGGGGGTGTAGATAGTGGTGGTGTAGGTGTGGGTGATGTATGTGGTAGTGATGTTGGTGGTGTTGTATATAGTAGTGCTATAAGTGATAGTGTTGTAGGTGGTGTATGCGGTGGAGGGGTAGGTGGTGTAAGTCTAGGTTGTCGTAGTGTAGGTGGAGGTGGTATAGGTGGTGGTGGTTTAGATTGTGGTGCTGGTTTAGATTCTGTTCTGGTGTTTTAGGTTTTAGGGGTCTAGGTAGTGGTGTAGTGGTAGGGGTAAATGTAGTGAAGCTGTGTATGTGTATGCAACTCTGGCCTTGTGGACTTTGACGACGTTGAAGTCGATCATGGGGCGTGAGGTTTATAGGGACCCAACGGGCAGAGACCTTGGTCATGGCCAAATTGTCGTGGATGATGTTGATAACACTTCCATGTGATATTCCAAGTTTTCGCTCGATTTCTTCGACCTCCACTTGTCGATTTTCGAGGATCATCCTCTCCACACGGGCCACATTGTCCTCGTTGGTCACGTCTGACGGAGGTCTTGGACGGGGATCATCTTCAAGGGACTCACGACCATGGCAGAACTCCCTATTTACACAACCACGCGATTACTTATATAACCTCGGTATCACAGTTGGAAGACAAAGATCAAAAGTAAAGTACCTCAAATATTGAATAATAAAAGGAAAAGTAAAATGGCACGGGCTTTTTGCCTATCTATAAAAGAAGTGAGCTTTTTCAATTTTCTTAAATGTTCATCTTCTTAGGTCTTTCTTTCAGTTCATTCGAAAATGAATAAATTTTGAAAGATTTTAAGAAGGAAATTGGTTTAAGGGAAAAGGGTTGAAAAGATATTTAGTTTTTCCCGAACTTTGGTTCGTCTAAATATGATATATTGAAGGAAAAGTGATTTAGAATGGGAAGAAAGAGTAATTAGGAAACAAGACAAAATGTATTAAGCAGGAAAGGGAGATTACAATAATCAATTTTATTTATTAATGTTTTAATACAACTTTTATTTATATATGGAAGAGGGAAGGGTGGAACTGGGGCAATGCCTCTGCTAAAACTGAAACCTGGAAGAACGGCACAAAATCGTTTCCAAGTATGTTTAGACCCAATGACGGGTGACGGAGGACGTTAAACTTTACTTTTCCCGTTGTTGAGGTTTATAAGTTCTTTACTTAATAGGCTATTCGGGTGAGGGATATTTTTGTGTCTTTGCTTAATGCCGTTTTGAGCGAGACCCAGGTCATGTTCTGAGGAATATTTCTATTTGTAGATGGCGCTATCTATCCCGTCCATTATCCGTTAGATCTGCAGGGTTATGCTATTCCGCTGCTTCTGTTGTTTCTTCTATTTGGGTTATTTCCTCGTTCTCGGGTCTTTGCTGATCTTCGGTATTTACTTCTTCGTTCTTTTTGTTTGTTGGTGTCGTTACTGAGAGACTCCTCCTTAGTAGGTCGCTTGATGAGCGGTTCTGCGGAAACCAGAGTTCCCTGGCCAGGCCGTTTTTCCTTAAGAGTGGGTTGAACTCTTGAGCGAAGCTGCCACATAAGGAAGAGCCTTGACTTCTATGTTAATCCCCCTGTATCTAAATCCACGACCACTAAGCTAATCTCCTTTGGGTCGGTGCCCTTTTTTGGTACAATCACCTCGGAAATGATCAACGAAATATGCTCCATAATTGTATGTCAGTCTCCTTCTCTTTCGTTAATAATAACTTGTAATCTTTCTTCTTCTTCTTCTTCTTCTTCTTCTTCTTCTTCTTCTTCTTCTTCTTCTTCTTCTTCTCCTCCTCCTCCTCTCTTTCCCCGTAATTCATCTGGATTTGAAGACCACAACGGCGCCTCCTCGACCGAGCGCCGCTGCCCCAATTATCTCCCATTATTTTGGATCTATTTTTCATCCGTCTCCAAATTCCTTTTCTTTTTCTATTCCCGCGGGGGATTTTCACAAATTGACCATTATACCTGGCACTTGGGGCAGTGCCACGCCCTTCCTACCCCATTCCTCCCGGTGTTCTCAAAAAGTGTTGAAACTACCTGGGCTTTATTCCTTCCAGACATCTTCCCCCTTTTTTTCCTCAGCTTCTTTCCGACTAATTTCTTGGCTGGTAACTAAATTTGTAGGCTAGTCGCATCCCAACCTTGGTCGGGACCGAGAGCGGATGGATCAACCCCCACCCTCTTGCCTCCGGTTGAAGCGAGTGGTTTTTAACCCCCATCCACCATTCCCCCCCATTTTCCCTTAGTTGAGGTCCCTTCTCTAACCCCCAAACTTATTTATAGCTTGGGCCCCCTTGCTGTAGCTAAAATCGGGGGGGGGGGGGGCTGTGTACTATCCTAGCCCTAACAGGGGGAGTTTTCCCTCCCGGCCGGAATACCACATTTTCCCTTCCTCCAACTTCACCGCTTTATCTACAGATCTCCTGTGGGGGATGTTAGGTTCTTGTAGTGGTAGGAGTATGGTTCTCGGAAGTCTCGGTACAACCTGTCTCTCGGATTCAGTGGTTCGCTACCATAACACTCTAAAGATGGTCTGTTACTTCTTGGTCCTGCCTCTAACAGTGAATATTTTCAGTCGATGGTTTGTGGTAGTCTGCTGGTTATGGTTTTGTCCCTGTATTATTTTTATGTTGTTCTTAGAGGCAAAGATTGACTGTAGATTTTAACTGTTTCTGGGTCGCTGATGTTGTTGTGGTTCAAGTGCAAATGTAGAGTTTTGCAACTTTCGAAATGGTACTTTTTCAACTAAAGATGGCAATTATGTAATCGACTTAATGCAAGAGAATGGTTAGTATGTGATCAAACTTATCCAAAAGAGTGGCAAAGCATGTTATCAACCTAATCCAACAGAATTTCAGGAAATTTAATCGCCTCATGCAAAAGTATGTAGGTAATCACCCCAACACAAAAGAATGGCAAGTATGTAATCACCTCTTACAAGAGAATGGCAAGTAGATATTTAACCCAGTGCAAAAGAAAGACCAGTATATAATTAAACTTATGCAAGAGAATGGAAAGTATTTAATCAAATGAATGCAAGAGAATGGCAAGTATGAAATTAAACGATTGCAATAGAAATGCCAATTATGTGATTAATTCAATACAAGAGAATAGTTTGTAGGGAATAACAAGGAATAACAAGTATGTAATCGCCGCATTCCAGAGAATGGCAAGTAGCTAATCATCACAATCTCTCAAAGCTTTTATGTCGCCGATCCTTTTCTTGAGGCGCTCTCTAATTTTCATTTGTCCAAAATTCCTTAACGCACTCGTTCTGTTTCCTGTACACTCATTAAGATGATGTTATTTGGTCATCTAATCATATATATACATATGTATATAATACCACGAATTGGGAAATTTAATAGGGATATCTGAACGTTTCGTCCATCGTCAATTTTACAAAGATTAAAATAAATATTTAAAAGGGAGTTGAAGACTGTTGGCAGTTGAGTTCAGGGGTGAGTTTAGAATTATATAAAGACTCCAAAATATCCAGATCGCAACTATTTGGACACGAATCCAAAATAGAGAATTTAGTGTCTGCAATTTTTGAATTGCAACACATGAAATGGTTTCGAATAGAAGATAATTCAGGCGTAGTAAATGGTCTGGTAGTATAGTGGGAGAAACATCGATGCTTACTCATCCTCAATGTGTGTTAGAGAGTGGTTTTATCCACGTAGCAGCAATGGCAGCCTGCACACAAGAATTGCTGAACCAACGAGGACCGAACGAACCATTTTGGAGAGTTTTTCTTTATAGTTGAGAAAAGTGTTAATAGTTAGAGTGTTTATGAGAATTAAGTGAAACTGACATTGAGGGTATCTCTTAACTAACGCCGACTGTAATTCATTCGTCAATTTGGATGTAATAGGCCCAATGTAAGGTATTTAAAATAAACAGCCATTTTCTCAGGCTTAATGTTGCCATTTGAGCTATTTTATAATTTATCTAAAAATAATTTGGGAAGTTTGTGAAGAACTTGGGAAGGAAACAAATTAAATTGACAAAACTTTCTGAGGTAAATGAGTTCTTGGTGGAACAAAGCCCAGTTAGAGCATATTTTGTAGGCTTGGAAAAGTCTACAAGAAATGGAAGAAACATAAAATTAAGGAAAGTAAAACTGAATAAATTAGTGCCAAGTAGTGTAGGGGTGGGTTTGCGGTATACATTGGATAGATAACTATTAATGGGGATAATGTGTACTTCCAATAATGAAAATGTGTCATTGGACTCATGTTCAACATTGAAATTTATGTTTGGATGTTGACCTTTTAAATGATTATGGAACTGAATGACATTCTCTTTTTATCTGAAGAAGACAAAGCAATCGTCGACATACCGTTTAAAAATGACGGGTTTAAATGAGTCTGTGCGGTTTTCCATTCAACCTTTTTCATGATAACAGGAATACATATAACTAGTTATATATACTTATAGCTAGTTATATGTAAGCCTGACAAAGGCATAAATATCAAATGGTAATGAATGAATTTATATAAATTTATTCATAATCTATTTTCTAAAATCAATAAATTAAGGAACCACATTTAACATAGGGGTATTAATAATATGTCAAAAGGGTTAAACTGTTCGAAAGGAAAGTAATTATAATTAAGATAAATATAATGTAGTGGTCTATCTAATTTGCTTGAAGCTACGAGTAAATACTCGTAGTTAAATATGGATTTCAAACACCGAGGACTTTTGGAACTTAAAATGATGCACGGTTCAAGCGTGACAGGGTGTGGTTCAGAAAGGGCGAAGGCAACAATTGAAGTTGAGTTTCCTTGTGTATTTTTATTTACATACAAATAATAATTACTGCTCCCCCTCCCTTTTATATAAATCGCAATTTTATATGGAAAAACAAAATGGACGAGCCATGTGAGCGCATTTCTTAATGTTACCAAAGCCCCTTTACAAGATACCAGTGCTATATAAACAGAGATGAAGTACCAGCCTTGGTACCTCACTAGTATTAAAGGATACAGTATCTGCAGACTGAAATTCAAAGAAACACCCTCTGCCTTGAAATATTCAACACAGAATCTTATTTTGGAGGGGGGTCTCAAAATGAGAGCCACAAAATTAGTACCATCAGAAAGAGTGCAAAAATGCGGTTTTGTGGATATGCTTGAATCATGAATCATAGTAGAAGAAGCCGGCTCTAAGGTGATTTCATGTATGGAGTAATCCACGATTTCCCTCGCATAAACTACTCCTGTCACGAAGTTTATGGTAGAGTGCGACGTCACACTCACAGGCGTGCCATCAAGTGTCCGAGGTGCACTAATGATGGCCACCTAGGAGGGACTCGATGCATCCGCTAAAAGTCACCTGTCTAAGAAACAGGTGACATTCGGCTCTCTACCAAGCACACTAGCTATAGCTCTCCTCTGATGGATCATGTTGCTCTTAGCCAACCTTCTGCCATCACTGGAGCGAATAACGAGAAAACGATTAAAATCAGAGTGCTTGAAAATGCCAGGTAGCCTCTGAATGAGGGGCGCCGACGTAATCTAGGCTCTGTTCTGCGCAGTTCTTGCCTTCGTCAGGGACTCCACCAACGGGAGAGTCACCGGGACAGACGGGCCGATCTTGGCTTGATGGCTTACCGAAACAGCAGCGCAGGGATTGAAGCCGCTTCTCCCATCCGCTGGCATGAGCCCCTAAGCCAGATGGACCGCATTTAACAAGATCCTTTTCCGAGATGGAGAAGATCTTGCTTTTCACAGGGGGTGCCCGGGAAGGATAGCCCTCTTATCCTTATATAGTCTTGGAGACCCGAGCCATCTGAAGAGGACCTTGCACCGAGCAGTTTCGTCACTATGCAAGGTCCTACCGTCTGGGGCTAGGTTGCCTCAGGGACCATGTCCATCTCAGGGGAAACTCCATGTGGCCATCTCCCAGGACATCTCGGGTCCCATTGGTCATCAAGTCTTTTGTCGAAAACAAAAGGGGGCGCATGCGGTGACCCCCTCTAAGCTCAAAGTTCGAACCCTAAGGTCTTTGGAGGGAAGAGGCCTACGGGCCCTGTCTTCCCTCCTACACCTGAGGAGATTGGCCCTATCATGCCTCTCCTACAGAGAGTGGTCAATTATGGGACGCCTGCCTTTCTTGGCAGTCCCCTTAGAAAGTTTAGGGGGGACTGCCGATAGATAAAGGGAGGCTCCCAAGGGCACCTCCAGATAAAGGGGTGAGGGGGAGTCCTCTACACCCGTTGGGGAAGGAGAGGAGTTAGATCCCCCTCCGGTTCAAGAGTTTTGGACGGTACCCTACGAAAGCACAGGGGGGAACCTCTCTATTTTCAGTGGATCCACCCGAGGGGGGCTCCGACGATGGTCGAGTGGAAGGTAAGGGAGTATTTTTTTAAATCATCATTTGGTGAGCCTATAATAATCACGGGATGCAAACGCTCATCATCCAACGAACTATCCCATTCTGCAAGAGGTGGGGACGGGGGTGGCATAGCCAGCTGCGTCCATTTCAGGCCACTCCTCAAGCCTAGTGGCCTGGCATTCCATCGGCATGGAGGCTCCACTTTTAACACAGCGTAAAATGGATAGAGGTTGAAAGTAGAAAGAAGGCGGAAGTGAAGAAGATGAGGGTGGGGAAGAAGCCAGTTGTTAAAAGCCCACCACCCCAATTATTTCACTTTAAAAAAATAATTAATAATTATTATCAATTAACAAACATATCATCTGACCTTACGACCTTCAAAACTTGCAAAAACTCATCGAAAAGTAAATTGGTTACCATCCTACCGAAGGATCGCTTTTGCAACGTATAGAGGTCGCGTGCACGTGACTAAAAAGTCGTAAAATTAACATCAAAATAGTGAATGGAAAACAACTTGTATTTCTAAGACGTCAATTTAAAGCTAGAAATCGATCGCAAGATTAGCACTTCAACCTACATAAAAACTAATGGTGTCTACCTAAGTTTGGATGGTTCCTTCCCTAAGCGCTACAAGTTCTTTATAAGGAAAATGCAGTACAGAAAGAAGGATCTCCCAAACGATAAATAACCTCTACTCAAACAATCAAAGAAATGTTGAAACCAAAGAAGTCATCAGCTAATATGAAACTCGAAATAAAAGCAAAATCATAGAAGAAGAAAAATCACTAAGAAATATATTAGAGAAATGGTTGGTCTTGTATGGGGTTCAACCCCCAAAACACGCCACACAGTATCCATTCAAAGCTACCGTGTTCCAAAATAAACTGTGCACCGCAAAAGGTGAACAGAATGTACCTCAGGAAAAAAAGACATCCGACCTGCAAAATGTTCGCAAGCTAAAGAATGTAAGGGGACCGTAGGAAGGCAACGCACGTTCTCAGATTAGGAAGCGCAGACCCAAAAGGGAGTGCGCGTCTCCTATCCGACGTAGGACTAACGAACCCCCACAGAAAATGCGAAGAGACAAAGATATGGCGCAACAAGCGCACACAGGCCGTTCCAACGCTAAATAAATGAACACCAGCTATAGAATAATCAATCCACCTTCCAGAATGAGAAATAATGGCGAAAACCCCTTAGGAAATGGTTTGCTCCTGTCGCTCCCAAACAGGGTTTATAAGGGACAGAGATAATCAATAACAGGGAAGGGACAAAAGAAGATAAAAGTGCTACACACTGAGATAGTAGCACCACCCAACACCACCTATGCCCACTTTTTACTCTCTCCCTATTTCCATACTCTTCCTATCTTTATCTCCACTCTCCATTTAAACTTCCTTCTCTGTTCCTCCATTTGGCACAGTCTCCGGGGTGAGAGGTTAAAGCAAGGGGCGTCCGAGCTCCAAACCTCGCCCTCTCTTCTCCTCCCTCGCTCCTAGGAGAGAGGGAGGAGGGATCGATAGGCTCCGAAAGCCTATTCTTTTACTCTCTCCTAAATTTTTCTTTCATCTAAGTCGTTTTTCCCGGATGGATTTGCGATAGGTGATTGGGAGGCGCCAGGATTGGGCGGAGTTTGGAGCTCATCGAAGATTGTCGGAGATTATCAAAATTTCGCTTTATTATCTGACCACGATCAGATTTCCCAGAGGGGATGGGGGGGGGGATGAACAATAGTGGGCCAAATAATCTAAGTTTTATGTCAGCCTAACTATTTCTCCATTCGACGGGTAGAATGAAGAGAGAAGAATGGACCATGCAAATACAGAAGAGGAGCAAACATCCGAGAACGAGGAAATAACCCAAGTTAAATACAAATAAGAACCAACAGAACAACAAAGAAAAAAAGAAATAGTAACAGAACAATCCACAAGATTTAATCTATTAAAGAAAAAAACATACAGACAGAAAAATATAAATATTACGATTAAACACCAAAGCCCAATAATTAGACATTTTTATTTAATTTTCTTTAAAATAGAATTTAACACCCTCTGTTACTCGTCATTGGGTCTAAACCTACTTGGAAACAATATTGAGAGATATCAGATATTGGAAAAAGAAGACCCGAGAGAGTTCGCTAATTTTTCTCTTTTCACTTCTATTTGATGTGATTTTGTGCTGCTCCTCCAGGTTTCAGTTTTAGCAGAGGCATTTCCACAGTTCCCTCTCCCCACTCCATTGTTGTAATTTCTCTTTCGTGCTAAATATTCTTTGTCTTGTTCCTCAATTACTCCTTTTTGAAATTCTAAATCACTTTTCGTTCATTATTTTATATTTAGACCCACCAAAATTCGCCCCCAAAATAAATAGTTTATCGACCCTTTTCCCTTAAACCAATTTACTTTTTAAAGTCTTTCAAAATTTATTCATTTTCCAATGAGATAAAATCCCTTATGAGATAAACATTGATTATTAAAAAGCTCACTTCTATTATAGATAGGCAAAAAGGCCGTGCCATTTTACTTTTCCTTTTATTATTCAATATTTGAGGTACTTCACTTTTGATCTTTGTCTCCCAACTGTGAAACCGAGTTTATATAAGTAATGGCGCGGTTGTGTTTTCTCGGTTGTCGAGAAGCTTTATTCCGGTCGACCGCATCATTTTCACGAGCTCCTGACCTCCTGAAAAATTGTTCATCTCGCAATTCAATTTTTTGATCATTCTCCTAAAAAAAGATGGAAGGATCGATAGGCAGGATATGGGAGGAAGATGTTGAGTAATAGAAGAGTTTAGACGTCAGGTTTGTGAAGGAAGGATTTTCTTTTATCCCTTCTATCGACCATCAACTCAGGTTTCGAGAAGGCCAACACTTAGCCCCATAAGAGAGGATTGTGTTAAGGAGAAAAGAATAGAATTAGGAACCTCTTCGAATCTTGGTTTTGTTGTTTACGAAAGAAAAAGAAATGAATGAGGAAAATGGATGAAAATATAAGAAGATGATAATAGATATATGTGATGAACTCGTAGAATATAGGAAATGAAAGTTTGCATGCATGAATAAATAAAGTAATGAGAGTATAATTTTGTTTCTTTCAACCTTTAAACTGAGATCATATTTATTTGTTTATTAATAAAATAACCCCCGAGAGAATCTCCCTTTTTAAATCCTTACAAAATAGATTCTTTTAAATATAGTAAATGAAAATAGGCCCTTTAAACAACCCCCCCAAAAAAACATTTTCACCGTTCATTTTTCGACAGGTGAATATGCCATCACCTGTTACTCCACCCACCCTTCGGCTGATGGTTGGTGTTACGAATGAAATCCCGAGGAGCCGCAGGTTCTCCTGTCCAAATTGCCCCAAGAGAACCTGGTGCTCCTGACTCTCTCGGGTCGTCTTTTTTCACCTCCTTTTAATCTCCCACTTTATTTGCCACGCCTGTATAGACCCAATTAAGGGAGAAAGATGGCGTTACCCGTTCTAAAATAAAATGGGCTTGCCATCCATTCTCATTTCGATATTTGCTATTAATTTTAAGGAGATTGTCTGACATTAAAGCGAAATACTTGATTGGACTGCCAGGTCTTTACCTGCTGGCAGGACCGACAGGCCGCCGGCTAGGCGCTGTGTGTTGCTTCTGTCACCGCTTCCAGAGCACCAATGAAGTGGCTACGCGGCCTCACCATTTAGAGCGCAAAACCCCAGGCAAGGGGTGTTGTGTCCTAGACAATCCTGCCCTTCACCTTTTGCAACAGACAGACAGACAGAGAGCGAGAAATAGACAGAGAGAAACAAGCAGAGGGTGAGAGACATAAACAGACAGGCAGAAAGGTAGACACATACATAGGCAGATAGCGAGACAGAGACAGACAGACCAAGATAGGCAGAGACAGCGAGACAGGGATACATAAACAGAGAGACAAGAAATGACAGAAATACATAACCAGTAAGATACAGACAGTCAGACATACACATACAGAAACAGACATACACAGCCAGCAATAAACAAAAGAAAGAGACACCCAGAGATACAGAGAAACAGGCAGCTGCAGACCGAGAGAAGACACTGGCAGTCAGAGACAGTCACAAACAGACCACCAAGATAGACAGTGAGACATACAGACAGAGGGAGGCAGACACAAAAGACATACATATATACGAGTAAACAGAGAGCTTGAGACAGGCAGACAGATACAGCAATAGAGACAGACAGACATAGACAGAGAGGGAGAAAAGATAGCAGACAGATAGCGGCAGACAGAGACAGGAAGACAGAAAGAGAGACAGACAGATGGAGACCGACTGAAGCAGACAGAGACAGACAGTCAGAAAGAAAGATAGTGATAGACAGAGACAGGCAGACATAGAAAGGCGGAGACAGACATAGAGAGAGACAGATAAATAGAGAGGAATAGACAGACACATATACAAACAGACAGAGGCAGGGGAACGGAAACGAATGAGAGAGACAAGCAGGCACACAGATATAAAGACAATAAACACACATGTAGAGACAGACGCACAGACAGATAGGCACAGACATACATAGACAGAGTTAGACATATATTTAAATGGACTGACAGACAGACAAACGGACAGAGACACACAGTCAGGCGGAGACAGACAGACAGAGAGACATAGACATGCAGGTACAAACAGACAGGCAGACAAACAATGGGAGGCATAGACAGACATGTACAGACAGACAGATTTCGGACACATAAAGAGAGACACAAACATAAAAACAGGGATATATAGGTAGACAGACAGTTAGAGACAGTCAGAGACCGACGCACAGGCAGAGATAGTTGGATAGACATAAATAAAAGACAGACATATGCAGACCGACATAAAGGCAGAGACAGACAGAATTAAAAGACAACTAGCTGCAGACGGAGCCAGAAAGACATAACATCAGCAGACAGAGACAGAAATACAGACAGAGAGACAGGAAAACAGAGAAAGACAGACATACGGAAACCAACTGAGGCAAACAGAAAGAGACAGGCAAAGCCCGACAAAGAGACACAGAAAGAGACAGCCAGACAAACAGAGAGAGAAATATACAGACAGAGAGATACAGACAGAGACCAACTGAGCCAGAAAGAGATAGACATGCAGAAAATCGGACAGGCAGATAGACAGGCAGACATACAGAGATATACAGACAAGCAGACAAACAGACAGACATACAGAGATATACAGACAGGCAGATAAAGAGGGAGAGAGAACACAAGAGAGACAGACAGACAGCAAAATCGAAACAGACAGAGCAAGATGTAGACAGAGACAAACAGACACACAGCCAACGAGGCAGACATAAAAAAATAGACATATAGAGCCAGCCAGACAAACAAACAAACAGACAGTCATACAGAGACAGATAGACCGACACAGACAGAGAAGGAATGACAGACACAAACAGGCAGACAACGACATACACAAACAGGTAGACACAGGCATACACAAGCAGGCGGACACAGACAGAGATAGTTAGCTACAGACAAACAGAGTTGACACAGATATACAGACATATATACAAAGTATTCAAAGATAGACAAACAAACAGAGACAATTAGATAGATACAGAGAGACAGATAGACGGAGAAACATGGACAAAGAAAGAGATAGACAGAGAGAAAATAAACACATACAGACAGTTACAGACAGACAAAAATGCAGAGACCGACATACATAAGCATACAGATACTGGACGATAAACAGGCATAGAAACTGACATAGACATAGTCAGACGGGCAGACAGAGGCAGAGACACAGGCAGACAGACACAGATAGATAGACCCGATAACGAGGAAATAACCCAAATAGAAGAACCAGCAGAAGCAGCGGAATCTCATAACCCTCCGGAACTAACGGATGATGGACGGGATAGATGGCGCCATCTACAAATGGAAATATTACTCAGAACATAACTTGGACATGCTCGAAGCGGCATTAAAAGAAGAAGACACAAAAATACCCCACACCCGAGGCAGCATTTTAATTACAGTAAAAATTATAAACCTCCCCCGCGGGAAAAGAAAACACGAACTTGAATCCAACTAAGAAAAACAGAAGAACAAAGACAAAAATAAATAGTAACAGAACAAACTAGAAGATTTAATCCAATAAATAAAACATACAGAAGAGAAAGAAGAAAAATAAACTGGATTAAATACCAAACACAATAATTACACAGTATTTATTTTCTTTAAAATAAAATGTAACAGCCTCTTTCACCCATTATTGGGTCTAGACAGACACGGAAATGTTATTGAGAGATTTCAAACAAGGGAAAAAGACGACCCGAGAGAGTTGAGCGCATTTTCTTGGGCCCCTCGGATGTGATGTTATGTCGCTCCTCCATGGTTCAGTTATAGCCAAGGCAGTCCCTCATTTTCCTCTCCCCCCTCAATATACATTTGTATTCAAATAATAAAAACTAAAATCGATTATTGCAATTTCTATTTCTTGCCAAATATTTTTTGTCTTCTTCCTCAATTACCCTTTTTTCTCACATTCTAAATCACTTTTCGTTCAAAATTTCTTATTTAGAGGCTCCAAAATTCGCAAAGAATCCAATATTTTTTCCACCCTCGACCTTTACCCTGAAGCCTATTTACTTTTGAAAGTTTTCAAAATATATTCACTTTCGAATGAGATGAGGAGAGGCCTCATAAGATAAGCATTTAATAAAATTGAAAAAGCCTACTTCTGTTATAGATAGGCAAAAAGCCACAATAGTTTACCTTTTCGTGAGATATTCGAGGGACTTAAATTTTAATCTCTGTCTCCCAACTGTGATAACGAGTTTATAAAAATTTTGGTTTTAATAAAATGTGGTTCCCGAAGAACCCACCATCAAGCGAAATCATGAATATTAATATGATCCCAAAAGAAGTTACAGAAGATACCGAAAACGTAAACCAAGAAATCAGAAAAGGAAACAGAATCTGAAGAAAAATCAACCGACGACGAAATCTCGAAGGCGATTCTTGAAATCCCGGAAATGCTGAAGAGGAAGAAACAAAAAGAAAACCCCAAATAAATACCCAGGAACTGAACATATAAATTGGAGGATTGCAACCATACCCAGTCCCCCCCCCCAAAAAAAAAAAATAGAAACCAAAAGAAATGGCCTCGTAAAAGGCAAATTCCAATGTGGCTACGACGCAGATGCCGACGAAAGTGAACGACATGATGCACTGAAGCTAGGAATGATTCATATCGTCCCAGAATCTACCACAACCTTACAATCGGAGAAGTTAAAAAGAAACGATCCGGATGCACCAGATAACCAGACCGACCAGATAAAAGCAAATAAAGAAAGAGACGAGAAATAAACAAGGAAACCAACATGGAAACGCACCAACGTTACAAGGATGCGTAAAAGGTTGGTTGGCTGTGTGGTTGAGAGAGAAAGGGGTGAGCGAGGAGGAAATTAATGAAGGGTCTTTGAGGGGGCGTGCTTCAGGCCTCCCCCAGGGATAAACCCTGAACCCCATCCCTATGGTTGGGCCAATGTCGCCTTATCACTGGGTATGGCAAGAAGGAGTGGGTAGTTTTGTGGCATAGATACCCACAGACTCCCCTTTGTGTCAGAGCGGTTTCTCAGCCATGGTTGCTACGCTACACCCCTATCGGGGACACGAGCGTGGGTTGGTCGCTTTTATCTGCGATGCGAATCTTCCATAACAAGGTCACTATTCGATGGGTGTGGAGGTGAGTTATGGTGTCAGGAGCCGGTGACGTCGTGACCCCGCTGACAGAGGAGCGCCAGTCGCACTTGGACTCTCCGGATGGTAAGAGCAGTCCCCATCGTCCTCTATTACTACCAAGGACCTAACAGTTAGACCTCCATAGTGTAGTGGTTGTTCTAGGAGGGTTATGTTGTGGTTGAGTTTTCTCCTTTGTGAAGATGTAAGAGGACTTGAGTACACTTGAATTCTTAAGTTCAATTTAAGTGGACGTAGCTATGGTAGGTGTCTGCCATAACAATATGATCCACCGTCAAACTGCATCGGGGCGACCCCCCCCCCCCTATCCACGTCGACTGAGAGGGGCTCGGTCCTGGGGGTGGGCTAAAATATCAATAGACCTTAAGACTCATCATTTGTATACAGTTCCTTGGAGTGCAGCGTCCTATACATCCAAGATGTATGGGAGCCATTACTATAGTGACCAATTACTCTACTTCCTAGCCCCCCTTTCTCTCCATTCCAACGCAGCTTCCCCTCAAGTAGAGGAGCCTGAACCTAATGTTGAGGGGATGATAACAAGATGGTGGAGTGGTGGGCACGAAAGAATGAAGGGATGTGTGTTGTTGGATTTTTGCAGGATATAGGGGGGAAGTAAGAGGGTGTGTCGAGGTCAGGTTCAGTACGAGAAGAGGGGGGTACAAAAATCCCTTGCTGTTGTGGTTGGAGTGAAGGAGTGAAAGGTGTGTGTATATGTCTATGTTCCCCGTGGTTGTGATAGGCAGGATTTGGTGGATGTTCGGCTTACTAGTAGGTGTAATGGTTTATTGATGTTTTTTTATGGTCCTTGAAGGGGGTATCGTTATAGAAAGGTGATGGTGTGTGTGTGTGAAAGAGAGAGAGAGAGAAAGAGGGAATTTGGCGCCGATCATGTTTAAGTGGTCATTATAGAGTATAATTTTAGTTTCAGGGTGAATATAGTATAAGAGATTAAATTGTGCAATTGCATTGCACTTATGAGGGGGATGTTTTGGGAGAATGGTGTTAGATGTAGTGGTTTCAGGCTGGAGACGCATAAATAATGGATCTGAGTAATAATTGTGTTAAAGGGTATTTAGGGTTTCTTTATGGTGTTTGTGATTATTCTAAAAGCGTTGAATTTTGTTGTGGTGTTTATGTGGCACTCAATCAAATGTGTGCCCTGGAGCCGTTTATTCCTGGCCCTCGCTTGAAATTGTGCCGCGGATTCCTCGAGCTCTCTATTCCAGACCCTCAATTAAAAATTATGGCATTGGTTTGATCTGAATTCTGTATTGACCACACTTTTCCGCCCAATTCACTGTTGTCATGGAGATGCCATCAGTGCGCGGAGCCTCCGTAATTGCCGCCTTATTTACTCTTATCCTCGTGACCCCAGCAAAGACCCAAGTCCTGTTGCCAGGTTCCCAATGCCCAAAAGTCACCACAGTCCAGAGCTTTGACCCACCAACGTATGTTATCGATTCGCGATTTTCGAGGAGGGGGGGGGAGTGGACGGCGAGTGGGAGGGGACTAACGAATGACCGGGCGCGTCCCACTTAGCTAGGTTGATAATTAAAATTATCAACTTGGGAAAGGAAGAAGGGGGCAGGAGACTAGGCGGAGAACACAAGTGTGATTATACCAGAAGAAGACGAATGGCGGAGAAGAAGGAGAAAAGACTAGTTAATGAGAATCTTGGCCCCCTCAGCCACGATCGAACGCAAGGGCTCTGAGTACCAGGAGGAGGGAGAGAGGGGCACTCAACGAAAACTTGGGTCATCTGGAGGCTGGTGGGAGGGAGTATAGGTGAAAGGTAGAAAGCGGGTCATAAGGAATCCGTGAGTAAACCTGGTGTGACCCGGACTCTGTAGGCAGGCCAGCACCATCTCTTTCTGGTGAAGGTGGTGGAAGAATGAGGCTCAGTAACTGGTGCTGTTTGCCTAGCACCTAGCCATTATTATGCAGTAAGGATATCTTTTTCATTTTGAAGGAGATCAGTTAATGGAAGGGGAATTACAAATCAATCTGACAGAATATAAGTTAATGGGCAATCAGGGAACGTTAATTACTCGTTAATCAGCTTTCAAATGGATTATTACAAATTGTTTATACAGAGGGAATATTTAAATATCGGAAATTGGGTTGATTATTCTGAGATTAAAGCAGGTTGGCGCGAGGAATGGAGAAGGCCAATGGATGTGGCCCTAGATCGAATATCCTGATGGTGACGAGGATGAAAGGATGGGGGGAGCAGAAGACAAGTTCATGATCCACCCTGAAGACGGACGATAGCACCTCTGTTCCAGAGAAGTTCAACCTCCAAATCGAGACTCTGCAGCGGCTCGGCGCGAAATCTCACACGGAAAACTGAAGATCCTTGAGGTGGGCGAGGATCCAGATGAGACGAGAGGAATCCCGGTCAATCCTTCGGGGACGAAACGATTTGAGGCTTGCTCTGAACAAAGTAAAGCTTCACAAAAGAAATGGGTCTACCTGGTGAGATCTGATCTCGAGGTATAACCGAATACCGGGGAACTTGAGGAAACAGACACAGCGATCTGAACCGAAGGCGACAGGTTCTAAATCTAACCAGAGACTCCAAAACCCAAAGTATTTATATGACGGCAATTTTTGATGCTCAATCGCTGGAAGCCACAGACGTCTGGCAAAAGACTTATGGCGCCTAGACAGATTAGTGTTTGTCGAGATCTGATCTCGAGGTATAACCGAATACCGGAGAACTTGAGGAAACAGACACAACGATCTGAACCGAAGGCGACGGGTTCTCAATCTAACCAGAGACTCCAAAACCCAGGGTATTTATATGACGGCCATTTTTGATGTTCAATCACTGGAAGGCACAGACGTCTGGCAGAAGACTTATGGTGCCTAGAGCATTAGCGTTTGTCGCCCGACCCAAGTCTTAATTACCCCCAAGGATGTGGGCGAGAGACTCGGCGAGCAGCCTCCAAAAGCTTTTAACACGCTTAACTTAATTAACTTCACCTGCGAGGCAGCTGGCGGATATTCCAATTCTTTCTTTCTTTCTCCGCTTCTTTGGATACTCACGTTACTACACTTGGAGTTATATTTTTAGAACGGAGTGAGGGAAGAAATTTAAGGGAAAACTAAGAGGTTATTCCTCTTTGACTTTTATTTCCTTAAATCGATACTTTTGTTTATCTTATACATCTGAGTATTTGAAGATATAAAAGAAAATTCAACACTAGCAATCAAGTAAAAGAAAATTTCTTCCGTCCATTCCTCAAGTTAATCTCAAAACCATAGGCAATCACTAATATTAAGATCACTTTTCCTTTTTCATTTCGAGCTATTTCTTGCCAAGCTCTCAAACAATGGCCAACTCGAAGGTGATGCACAACTAGTCGAGTGATGTTTTTGCATTAGAAATGAAGAATCCCCTCTAGCAGCTCTTCTCTGGACGTCGTGATGCAGCCAACGCAATCTCCTTTGAGTCTTGAGACCAATTCTATGATGGTATTCCTCCACGAAAAGACGCCTCCTACTTCGATTGCAGAACAGAGAAGGATAAGGAGAATTGTACGCATTGCCACTTGCCAACATACCAAGGGGTCTATTAGGATTGTCTTTCACACTTTTTAACATCAAATACCTTTATCTTTTTCCTCACAACCATGTTTTAAAAACTTTCTGTTCGTCCATCTTCCCTTAGTAGTTTTGGTTTTGGCTTTAATTTTTATTCCGATGTTTTTTTAGCTCCCCACAGAATTGACGGTGGCGAATATCGAAGAATGCGAGTCGGAGAGTGACGCTTTGGGGAAGATTTCGCTCTATCAATGGGCAGTACCTCGTCGGCCTCAAACTAACGTCTATCCCTCCTCTCCCTTACTTTGGAGGACCCTACCTAAAGTCTATCCCTCATTCGCTGTATCTGCTGATCATTCAATAGGTGTGCGAGTGTCTTTCGAGTCGTGCCTGGTTCCCGATGATGGTAGCGCGCTTAGGTCGAACTGGAGCCTTGCCAGGGCGATCCATTTGTCACTTAAGAAAGATTTTTTATCTGCCATGGCTGTGATGGTTTGCACCCAGATATTCGGTGGCTTCCCGTGTACTATGTGTGGCTTGTTTCGCCGGTGATGGAAAGTGTCTTCCACTCATTAATAAAACAGGTCCGTCAAACCTTCACGAAACTTTCTTTGGTACTTATTTTCCTTGTAGCTTCAAAGAGGGCGTTTCTCCTCCCCGAGGAGAGCTTAAATAAACTTAAAAGAACTTTAAGCTGATAAAAAAGGAAGATACTTGAAATCGAGTATACCGAAGCTAAAGGGTTCGTGAAAAATGAATCCTAAACATCAAACGACACAAACATCAACAATAAAAGAAAACGAGAACAAAATCACAAAAAGAATCGATCTTTTCGATGATTTTTATTACGAACGTTATGGAGACTACGAAGAGAGAGAGAGAAAGAGAGAGAGATAGAGATATATATATATATATATATATATATATATATATATATATATATATATATATATATATATATATATATATATATATATAGAGAGAGAGAGAGAGAGAGAGAGAGAGAGAGAGAGAGAAAAGTGAGAGATAACAAGAGAGAGCACGTGAGAGGGAGAAATAAAGAGAGAGAATGAAATGGAGAGGTAGGTAGGAGGGAAGATGGAGGGAGGAGGGGGGAGAGGGAGAGAAAAGGAGAGCAGTGAGATTGGGAGAGAAAGGGGGGAGAGGGAGAAAAAAGGAGAACGGAGAGAAAGGGAAGAGGGGGGAGTGATAATGAGAGAGAGAGGGAGAGAAATAGAGTCAGTGAGAGATAGAGATGGGGAGAAGGAGAAGGAGGGAAGAATGGATGGAGAGTAAGACGGATAGATATGGGGAGAGAGAGAGATGGAGAATGAGATGGGAAAATGGGAGAGGGAGAGAGAGAGAGAGAGGTAGAAAAGGCAAAAGATAGATATTGAAGAAGTGAGGGGGCAGAGAGGAGGGGGGGGGGTAAGATGGAGGAGAGGGAACCAAAGGTGTAGGGAGAGGGAGAGAGAGATTGGGAGAGCGAAATAGTGAGATAGAGAGAGAAAGTAGGGGAGAGAAGAGAGAGGGAGAGAGAGATGTAGAGAGATTGAGAAGAAAATGGAGAGGGAGAATGAAAGGTAGAGGGGGAGAGTTATATCGGGAGAGAGAGCTTGATAGAGAGTGAGGGGGAGAGAAAGCGAGAGAGAGAGGGAGAGTTGGTGAGAAGAGTCTCAAGGAAAAATATCTCCTCAAAGGACATTGCTGTCCATACCGTGGAGGTACTATTTTGCGAAGGCCCTAACCGATAGGCTCTCCCCTCCCACCTCTCCCACCCGCTTATAGATGACGGCTCTCCCCGCCCACCTCTCCCACCCGCTTTTAGACGGAGGCTCTCCCCGCCCACCTCTCCCACCCGCTTTTAGACGGAGGCTCTCCCCGCCCACCTCTCCCACCCGCTTTTGAGGCCACAGGAAGAGGAAAAGTCACCCGATTGTGATGTGGAAAAGGATCTAGCTTGTAACCATGGTTACGGGTCGGATTTGTGCTCAACCTGAACATCTTTCTGTAGTCCACGTTTTTGACACCACTTAAAATCTCGAAGGTATCTATTACCTGGCCTTGTAATCGGCGGGTCTCCAAAGAGAAAAGCCTCAATTCTTGAAACCGATGCTGATAGCCTTTGTGCCTAAGTGAGGGAATTAACTTGGTGGCCCTAGCCTGGACACGTTCCAGTCTAACTATGTCCTTACACAGTGTAGGTGGCCAGAATTGAACGGCGTACTCCAGGTGAAGTCTGACTAGAGAGTTGTACAATTTGTGGTCAAACTCCTTGTTTCGGAAGTGAAATTGCCTCTTTATATAGTCCAAAAGTCTTTCTGCCTTTTTTTTTCTACATCGGCACACTGCCTGGAAAACTTTAGGTCACTGCTGATTTGCACACCCAAGTCCTTTTCCAGATCTCTATCTAACAAGTGGTAGTTTCTCGAAGATTGGCATAGCCAATATGCATCATCGTGCACTTATCACGGTTAAATGGCATCTGCCAAGTTTCGGACCACTCACCTAACCTCTAAAGGGTGTTTTGTTGGTTTTCCACCCCTTCACCTGAGCCACGCTGTCTCCTAATTTTGTCTTGTCTGCGAACTTGGATATCGAGCAACCCATCGTCTATTCAACCGAATAACGAATTAGAAAATCCTCATGACCCTAGCATTCCTAGACTATGAAAACTAGACCCATTGAATACTACCTAACATCCCTCCCTGTAAGGGGCACGGAGATTTGCTTACCTGGCCACCGTGCACACGGGACTCAGCGCCCCGCGTCACCCCAGCCTGGCCCTTCTTCCTTCCTCCTCAACTTCCAATCTCCGTCTCCTGTACCAACTCTCCCTTATTGTGCCCCTGCTTTTCCTTCCTCCCTTTACAATCACCCTTTCTCTGCCCTTTTGTTGGTGCCTTCTTCCCCTGCCCAGGGGCCTCTTCGATCACGACCCGACGCTCACCTGAACTACCGAACTGATCACTCCTACCACAAGATGTTAGGTGTGGTTGGGGTAACCACTCAGAAACCGGTCACCAAGCTGGATCCCTACCATCCCACCTTTAGGATTTGTCTGGCTTTCCCGAAGGGGGCCGGAGAATGGGGTATACCACCCCGCCCAGTGATAGCGTCGAGGGCCAATCAAAGGCGCCCAGTAGTGCCGTTTCCTTTTTTGGGTCAGTGTTGGTCGTCACAGGCCGGGATGGCGAAAGGCTTCTGAATGGCCATTGTCGGGGCCGCTTTCGGGCAGTTACACAGCCGAAAAAGAGGTTCCTCCCTCTGTGCTTCCTCAGCGGCCCATCCAACCCCCCTCTACCGGTGAGGAGTCTTACTTCTGTCCTAAGCCTACGGTTCGGTGGACTCCCGATCACCTACTTTTCTGGAGACGCCCTTGGGGGACTCCGTCTTCACTCCAGCGGCAGCCCTTCCTTTATTTCACATGGAACTGCCAAGAGACCAGTCAGGTGGCCCAAACTGCAGGTGAGAGCGGTAGACTTAACACTCTTTAAGGTGCAAGGGATAACAGGGCCCGTCAGTCCGTGCCCAAGTACGTCCTGTATTCTCAGGCTAGAGCCGGCCAGCGTACCTGTTCCACACTCTTCCGATGGATGCCGGTTCACCACCTACAGACATGACTAAAGGTACCTCAAAGGAGATAAAGATGGCCACATGGAGCCCACCCCTCTATTCTTTATCATCAAATTACATCTTATTTATTACACATGGAGCAACAACACTTGGCACAGCAGAAAAAGAGGAGCTGATGTTGAGGGTCATCCAAATATAAAATTTGACTCTACAATTGCAAGGATTTACTCTGTTCATTCAAATCACCACGAATGTTCCTTTTTGAGAAATAAGAGGACCGACTTCCTTTCCCCCTCCTAAGAACGATTGATGGTCAAACTGTCGGTATTTATAGGAAAGAATCTTTAGCCTTAAATTTGTTAGAAGATGACAATCAGTGGGAAACAACCATGGCTGAGGCTTCAGTGTGACGCACACCTATTACTTTGAGAGATCTTTTAGCAATTATTATCAAGACTTGTGAAGTAAGTAATCCATTAGCGTTGTGGTAGGAATACAACAATGATTGATCGGGAGACTATAACTACCAAGCACAATTAAAATTCCCTGAGGTAGAAATAGCATTCAACGATGAAATATATAATCCTGCATTGATTGATATTAAAGATCGCGTTTTCTCAAAGAGAGGGAAGGAGGTGAGGAAGTTTGGGTTACCTGAAACTCATCGAAGTGAGGTGAATAATTCGGTCACATATTGATTCATTGACTAGATTCATTGACCAGATTCATTGAAGAAAATGTCCCGAAACTTTTGCCAGAACAAAAAGTTGCATATACAGCAATCATTGAGCAAGTGACACATAAGAGAGGAGGATTATATTTTTGAAGCACCAGCAGGAACTGGAACATCTGTTGTTACTAATTTATTACCAGCCAAAGTTCGGCAGAAAACGGAAATAGCTTTAGCTTTAGTGAGCTCTGGAATTGCGGTTCAGGCAGCATTCAAACTGCCATTGAATCTAACCTCAAATGATGAACCTGTCTGAAAGTACATAAAAGTTCCGATTTAGCTGAAGTTCTCATGAAAGGTTCTTGGATCGTATGGGACGAAGCTAAAATGGCCCATAGAAAAGCACTAGAAGCTCTTGACAGAGTTGTGCAGGATTTGCGCGATTATTTGATGGGAGGTGTGACAGCGGTGCTTTCAGGTGACTTTAGACAAACTTTGCCACTGATTCCCAGGGGAATAAAGGTGGATGAATTGAAAGCGTGTGTGAAATCTTCTATTTTATGGAAACACGTCAAAGTGTTAAAGCTTTCAAAAAATATGAGGGCCTATTTGCATAGGCCTCATATGTCGGAAGAATTTGCCAATACAATTTTGCAACTTGGAGAAGGAAGGGTAAAGATGAAGGTGACTTAAATCTATAAAAAATCTGCACCTAGGAGATCTCAGTTGATGAAATGCTGCTTGGTTGTGTGAAAGAGCAATCATGGCACCAAAGAATATTACTGTGAATGATTTAAATGAAAGAATCGTGAAAGGAGGGCAGTGAGAGCTTGAGGTGCGTGAAAAGGCTTCTGCTCATCGACCGCAAGTGAGAAGAACGTCGCCTTCTCAACGACTTCTTGAAGAGTCATCGAAATCGACTTCTCATTTTTTCTGATGAAAACTACTTTACGGTCGATCCAGTCATCAAACAAAAGAACGACCAGACATCTTCAGCCAGTACATCTCCGAGGTCCCTTAAGTGGTTACGACCAAGCACTGGCACTCGTGATGATGCTTGGCCTGCAGGGTCCGTCACAGCAACGTCGACGAGCTGAAGTCCTCTGTCAACCGTGTGTGGTCCAGCATGATGAAGGACCTCATCCGCAACATGCTCGCCCCCGAGGACGCTCACATTAATTAATATTACAATTTAAGCACATATTTAAAATAAGAAAAACGTGTCTAAGTGCATCAAAACTATCATTGTATCCTTCAATGAGAGCGTCGTAGCAGGACTTTTGGATACCAGGTACGAGGCAAAATCGATTGGCTATGTCCTTGTTAGAAAACCACTACAAAACTTTAGCCAAGAAACGATTTGCAAGTGACACATCTACAGGAGAACGCCTCCACCTCGCTTCAGTCTCCTAAGACTGTATTACCCTCTTACTATTATTTGTGATCAGTCAAAAGGATTTGTAACCCCTTATATCACCCATGATATCCGACGGATAAATTTAATTACTTAATCACAAGTACGGTCACTTAGGAACAAGACCCACCCTCAGGTCAATATCTCAGACAGATTTGTCAAGTACCAAATGAAAAAAGACGTACGTGAGTAGGAGAGAAACATACGAGTATAGACATACGAAACCACCCTTTACACAATGTGCTGCTCTAAGATTAAAGTTTCATACCATTCATATGGTCATATTAAGTGGTTTTCAATCACCAAAGATGGTATGGAGCCCTTTTACGCATTCTAGGTGATTTTTTTGTCACCAGAGAGAGTTAACCTTCACAACACAGCGAGGGACAACAACATCGAACGCCAATGCACTCAATTGCATCCCTTCTCTCTCACCCCTTACTTCCACAAGAAGGTTTCATTCCAACTAAAATGGAGGATTATTCACCGGGTTCGAAAGGGATACGCAAATTTGCTCTACTTTTCTCGTCCTATATGAAGGTCTTGACAAAGTTTTTCTGAGGCACAAACATGCGAACATTCTTCAGTGAATGTACAGATTACAGCATGACGTCATATTGTATCGGTCCACAAATAAGTGAAAAGGCAATCAATATATTTTGGGCTTATCTTCACCGGATAACTTATTAACACATGACATTTTTCTGTCTGATAAAAACAATCTTTGCTCACTCTGTCACAAGTCCAGTACATCAATCTTACAGTGGACTATTTTCTCCGTTAGGAGGGCGAGGGCAATTTCTGTTTCTCACCCCTTTTGAAACCCGTGATGCAGGTGGTTGTAAGCTCCCAGTTTGGCTAGTTGTTGTTGAAGCCGGTTTGCTAGGAATTTTTCGTAGATTTTTACCCACGAACTCGAGAAGGGAGATTGGTCTGTAATTCACCAATTGATCTGGGGGCTTATCATCCTTGGGTAGAAAGATGATTTTGGCCACCTTTAGAGCGTGGGGGAAGTAGCCCGTGTTCAGTGAAGCGTTATAGGTGTTGGTGATTCCCTGAATGATCTGCTATGGGGCATTTTCCAGATTGCTTTTGGTGATGCCCGTCCAGCCTGGTGCCGTTTGTTTGAAGTATTTCACAGTGGCCATGACGTCCTCTGTTGTTATTGGACGACCATGGTAAACCATCTCCTTTCCCATGTTCACTTGGTGGTGTGGATGCGTGCGGTATATTATCTAATTCAGATAATCAATCAGATGGCCTTCGAATTCCTGGTCGAACTCTTCGTTGTCTTCTTCAGTGATAGAAAAGACATTTTCGCAGTATTTTCTGAATCTTCTCTCCAGAACCACCGGGTCCTCCATAAACTTTCCGTCCTCTTTGATCCGAGCCTTTTCCTTTCTTTGTAAACCTTTCAGTTTCCGGTTTGCTGCTAGAATTTAACCGGGCTCAGCTCACTATCTATTCCGGCTATAAGGCTCTCCCAGATCTCAGCCTGTTGGATATTTATTGCATCCTTTAGTTTGGAGTTTAGTCGGCGTACTAGCGGGATTTTTTGCCGGTTTGGACCTTCCCGTCTAATCTCCTCGTACACTTTTCTATGCATATGTGCGATCCTCTTCATATCACCTGTCCATCTGGGCTGAAGTAGCGTTTTGTATCTATTTCTGGGAACACACTCGCGGTCAGCTTCGATGATAGAAGTCGTTATTCTTTCGAGTTCATCGTCTATTTCCTTCAATGTAGCCTTGCTCAGGTCGGCTAGGGCCTATTGTCAGAGTAGAATCTTGTATCGGTCCCAGTCGGTGGCGGTGTAGTTCTTACGTGGTGTGACTGGCAACTGGATCGGCGCGAGTGAAATTGATGTTAATATCGCAATGTGGTCGCTGGGAATTGTTGGGCCCGGCTCGCTATGGTAGTTAAAGGGGATTCCTCCGCTCGTCATGATAATGTCAGGTTTGGTTGCTGGTCTATGTGATGTAGGTTGGGAAATCCGGCCCTATCCCCTGGATGTTTTTCCTGTCCATTATCATTTTCAGGTTTTGGCCTCTTTCGTTGGTTCTACCATAGTAGTCCGACATTCGGCATCTGGCATTGAGGTTGCCCCCTAAGAATGCCATTCTCCAGTGCCCGAAAAGTGTACAGAAGTTTGTGACGGTTAGATAGACTCGGCGAAGGGTTTGATAGGCTGCAGCTATCGTGAGGTTCCTCACCAATGTGAGAAGTTGTATCGCCACAAAAGATTCCTCCAATTCTGGGAGACGTTTGAACATGAGGTTACCTCTAACAGCTATTGCAGCACAATCGAAGATTTCCTCTGAGTGATTCTTCATGAGCACTCTGTATCCCGGTATTTTGAGTTGACCCCTTGTGGTGTCAAACTGTGCTCTGTTATCAGTATTATGTCGGAGTGAGGCACCGGAATATGTTTCCATATGTCGTTGCTTTTCCCTCCCATCCATTACCGCTGAGTGTCAGAATCCTCAATCTATTGTTTACGTTCTCCATGCTGGTCTTTCTCTACTGGTTTTGGGGTGAAGTTTATTTTTCTTGCGTTCCCTTTTTAAAATTCTGTGTTGGAGACCTACTCACATGAATCCTCGTATAAAGTAACGTTATGGCGTAGTAGGGCCTCCTCAACCACTTCAACGTCGATCGATGCTTCTTATTTATATATTTTCTTATTTACTCCGTTTAGAATTTTTGTTTCGTCCATATTTTCAAGGAAGGGGCCTTTCTCTGACGCATAAATGGTGAGATTAATCCTGTCCGCGTCGAGCGTTTTTTTGTTTTTCTTCCCTTTTTTAGTTTTCTTATTTTTAGGGTCTTCAGAGTCGGAACAGTCTGAGAAGTCAGTGGATTCCGTTGATGCCGGTTTTACCGTTTCGCTTCTCTTCGTGAATTTACTATTAGGTTGAACCTGTGTTGTTTTTCTTGCAGCAGCTTAAGTTCCTGGGTTTCATTCTCTATTACTTCCTTGTTGCTGTCCATCTCATTTGCACTTTTATGAACCATTTGCAGCAGGAGGACGTCTCCTGATAGAGGGTCGTCAGAGAACTGCATTTTGCTCAATCTGTTTTTGGCCAGCATTTGGTTGAGTTCTTTGGCGAAGCAACCGGGTTGGGTTAGATTCCTAACGTGAGCATATAGGATGCACGTCAGGATGTTTGTGGACTCTTCGTTTTCTATCTTCAAATATTTTTTCTTTGTTTCTGTTTCTTTGTACGCGGCTTTAGCTACCTGTACTTAAGTAGTGTTTGATCTGCGTACCTCTTTCTGTTTCTTGTCATTTTTCTTTCTGTTTATTATTTATTTTTTTAACCGGGCATGCCATAGCAATTGATCTGTGGCGGGGCCAGGAGTTGGTGCACCTCTCGTAGTTGTTACATCAGTCCTTTCAGTGGTGACCCTTCTCGCTGCACTTGGAGCAAGTTTCTTCAGGCTCTTTACAGTCTTTGGTAGCGTGCTGCTTCATTTTATAGCAGCAAAAGCAAAACTGGACTAGAAAGAATTCTTCTCTCTCTATCTGGTCTTCACTCACCAAAGCGTTGAATATAAGCAAGCCTGGTTCTTTCGCCTTTTGAGCCATCGAGGTTTCTGCAAAGACAACTTTAAATACATGAGTGTAGTGGCTATTGTCCCGCCTGTTTTATAATTTGATGATATCTGCTACTTTCGCCTATTTTTGTCTAAGCTCGAGTTCTTCTTTTATTTCTTCCCTATTATGTTGTCCGATCCAAGGATCGAGTCTCCTGCAAACAACACTGCGATGGGCTTGCATTTGTGGAAGAATAGTTGGCTGTAGTCCAATGGTTCTTAGTATTTCCAGAGCTTCTTATTTCGTAATAGCTTCTACGTACTTTTCTTGTTTGCATATCGCGACGTACCCAGATGGGACGTCTAGAGGCCTTACCAGAGAGATGTTAAATTTACCGAACATTAGCTCAAATGCCTTATCCCTGTTGGCCTTGTTATGCTCGTTGATCACCCACAGGAAGATTCTTGGGGAATTCTCTTGGGCCATTTTGCACTCAGTGAGGCCCCACGGGGCCTTTCTGATTTTTGCCTCTTTTCTTTTTCTTCTGGTGTTTAGACGATGGTTGAATATCTTAAATCGTCTTCTTCTTTGAGGCTGTGATTTCTCGTTAAATAGGTTGAGTCAGTGACTAACACACACCAAGTAGCAGCGCAACGTTATTGAACATAGATTGCCGGATGAGGTGATGATGATGGGTGAACCCGGGGGGAGGGAGGGCTCACGTTGTGTGATTGTATGGCGGATTTTTTATTGGTTAGTGTGGAATAAACCAACGCTAACCGGGGGTGCCGCCCCTCGTGGGTCTGGATATCAGAACTGCACAATGGCATACCATAGAGACGGGTGCTCTTCCCTCTATGGTTCTTGCTGGGGCTCCCGGGGTTTCTCACAGAGGTTGCAGTTCTGTCTCTTGCCCAGGTGCCTCAGACGCCGAGTTGCACAGTGGGCTACTCCTCAAATCTGCTTTCTTCGGAACCCCCAATCATGTCTATCACAGAGAACGACACAGTTAGGAATAGACTAAATGAATGGCAATGCAGTTCACGTCCGCCTGGCTCCCCCTCAAAGGAGGGGTAGTAAGGAGGTTTAGGCAGACATGTGTCACCTATTCAAAGTTTCAAATGTATTTGTCTCTCTTTAAATTCGTGGTAGGAAAAGTTGAACAAAAATCAGTTTGTGAATTTGCTTTTCTCTCCTCTACCTCCTTTATCGCGTATGAACTTTGTTCTGAGTTAACGTTTCATATTCAATGAATTCTGAGCAGTCGACAACATCCACAAAAATACACCTATATAAATAGTCATTCTAACTACTCATAATTCTAAAAAATTGAACCAATCAGGATTGAGATACATTTAATTGTCATACTTATGTTTATTTTAGGAATAACAGCCCTTAACGTCAACAAATTGACCAATCACCTTTTAGAAATAAGCACTCAAACCGTTTGCATTTAAACACGGCTGAAATCCATTTTCCGAATTTTTAAGCGCTCAATCAGAGCTCGGATCCAGCATACGGTATCGAATGTGTATTCTCAGTAAAGGAGTTAAAGTTTGGGGGAAGCGAAATCGATGGCGTGAACTCTTCCCTACGAGGTCTTTCAAGGAGAATAACAGAAGCTCCCAAGTAGCATTGACTCAACAATGTCGCTCTCTGTTTCCGCACGATTTGTGCTCCCAAAAGGTCCATCACATAGCCCCTTTACATCACTACCCGGCACAGGAGGCAACGGTTTTGGAGAGCTCCTTCACCGACCAAGTACACTGGGATTTTCGTTCCTTTATTTACATGAGAAAATACTGAATACTGGAGAGTTTAATTTTCCATTTACAAAAGAGAGAATACTAAGCGGGAAGTCCATCTTCCTATTTACGAAAGAGATTAATACAAAGCAGGAAGTTCATCTTCCCATTTACGAAGGAGAAATAATACAAACCGGCAAGTTTGTCTTCCCATTTATAAGGTTCAATGTCTGAACCTTTAAAATTTTTCATTCGAATGTTTTATTTAGTTCGCCCCTCACAATATAGTTTAAGATAACACCTTTACTTTTATAACTAACATTTCTCTTAATGAAGCCCAACACTAGTTGCTCTATATTTTGCCTCAATACACTGCTTAGAAAATCTCAGTTACACATCTACTACTACTCGTAGGGTCTTCTCATCTTCTACTCCATTCACCTACTACCCATTCATTTCCGAGCTAAAGTCTCTATTATCTCTTTCCATGTAAAAAAAGCAGCTTTTAAGGTTAAAATTCATGTGCCACTCTTGTAAGGACTTGACTACAATCTTTTAAATGCCCTTTATTTTTCAGTGGGAGAACTAGAATTTAACAAAAATCTGAACCAAGGGTAACTCTAGTGTCGTAGGTCGATGCTAGATCCCAACCTTTTCCAAATTCCTCAGCCCGAGAGAGAAAGTCATATGAATGGATTAGTCTGCTTTATTTGCACATTGGACATATTAATGCAGAAAATATAGATTAGTAGGAGAAAAGTGAGAGGGTATAGTGGTGAAAGGGGTCTTGAAAATTATAGTAAAGATAGGTTTAGTATGAGTTTGAAATATTTTTGTTCCCTGGTAGAATGGTATCTCCAGCAAAAGATAGGTATAGCGTATATAGTAACATAGTAAGTTAGTTGTTTAAGATCTCTAGGCAGAGGGTATCACTAGGATTGTATAAATGTATACTGAGGGTTTTTATGTCAAAGTTAGTTGGCATTAAAGTTTTTGTAGTGATTGGGTGCGAGTCCGTCACTACAGTAAGTCAAATTTAGGATTTTTGGTCGTAATTCGGGTTGTTATTTTGGGGTTTGTTATGTCAATATGGGTTGGCGTCATGTTTCAGTAAAAAATTTTTGGCCTTACGGCTAGCCTTATTCTCTCTCAATTTTAGCTTCTAGAAGGAAACCTGGTGGGGTTCTTTCCTTGCCAGATCTTTTCTTTCTATACTCGGAGTCCGAAAGAACAATGTAAGTGTCTATTGAGAATTTGATGGTTCCTCGGAAAAGAGCCTGTTTAACTAGATCTTATGGTATGTCGGCCGTGTAGTCCCATTTGTACTGTCCGACCCTTAGGCCATTAAAAATATTATCTGGGCCCGCCTCGTACGGAAACTGGTTCCCTTTGACAGCATATACCCTGAGGTTAATCATCCTCGAGTAGTACATGTACCTGAGTTCCAGAGTTTTCGATGACGAGGACCTACTTAGTCGACGTGAATGCGAGGCCTTTTAGAGCAAGGCGTATGCTCCACCTTCCTGGGCCTTACAGCCTGGGCTTCCTCCCGCTCGACACGTGAAACTGTTTGAGTTTTCTATGTTGTGTGTGTGTCCATGTGTTTGTTTGGAGCATTCTTACCGGCAATATAGCCTGAACTCAAGGATCCCGTTTAAGGGCATTATTAGAACCCTGGGCTTTTTTTACTCTTAGGACTTCATTCAACGGAGGATTCTGAGGAAACCAGATTTCCTCCATGCCGTTTTTTACGAACATGGTGTTCAACTCGTTCGCGAAGGTACCAGGCCGAGTTAGGTTGGCAATGTGTGCATACTAATTGCAACACATTATTTTGGTTGATTTTTCGTTTTCGATTTGCAGTATAGTAGGTTTGGGGGCCACACTACTTTCTGCCACCGCTGCCTTGGCAACCTTCGCGGAGGTTGCATTAACTTTCCTCTCTTCCTCTTTTCTTTTGCTGCTTTGATTTGTTCCTTTTCAACCGGACACACTATAGCCATAATCTTATGTGGGCCACCGCAATTAAGGAATTTCTGGATTGTACTGTTGCAATCACGCCATGAATGGCCTTGTTGGGCGAACACAGAGCAGACTACAATGGTAGAGTTAGGGCAAGTGGCAGTAGTGTGTTCGTTGTACCTGTAGCACCGGAAGCACATTTGCAGGTCAATGAATTCCTCCCATTCAATCTGCTTGGGGCAGACACAGACGTTAAAAAGGAAGAGGACAGTTTATTTTGATTTGATCGCCATAGTTGTTTCTGTGAAGAATACTTTGAATACGACGGTGTAGCTTTTGAATTTTACCACTTCGCTTACTTTCGCCCACGAGTGATTCCGAAGAATCTCCTCCATTATCTCGTTTGTAGAGTGTTCTTCAACCCAGGGGTCGAGGCGGCAGCAGATAATGCTCCTATGGGAGCGTATTTGTGGTGGTGTTTGTGGCTTGAGGTTGATTTTGAGTAGGGCTTCCATGGCAGGCGGGGAAGTGAACCCTTTAGTATCCACATCCCTTGCACAAATAGCCGAGTATCCTTTGGGGATGTCGATGAGGCGTACGATAGCAATATTTAGCTCAGTGTAAATCTTTTCGAAAACCTTATACTTGTCCGGTTTTGGCCGGTCAGGTAAGGTTCTCAAGGCTATGCGCCTGATCTCCTTCACCATTCCTTCATATCACCCAAGGGTGTAATTAGGAAGGGAATCGGGAAGACAGTTTCTGGGCGTGTGTATTTGTGTGTGAGGGTGTCTGTTTAGGGATAGGTAAAGGCTTCCCATTCAACTACTATAGTGAGCCGGGCTAAAACAGTCCGCAGTGATTACATAGCAATCCTCACCACAATCTCACTCGCGCCGATCTAGATTCCAGTCTCTATCCGCAAAAACTACGCCTCGACTAACTGGGAACGTTACAAGAGACAACTCAGTCAATACGCACCAGCTGACCTAAGCGACGCCACCTTGCAGGAAATAGATGAATATTGGAGAGTGTAGTAGAAAAGGCTCCCGACGATATACTATATATCTATTCTTTGTGGGGATTATTCTATATTCCAGTGCGGGGGTTTAATCAGAAGGCCGAGTATTATTCTACGTTAATAAATAGGCCTGGAGAGGGCTTATTTATCTTCAATATACTTAAGAAGTGGAACGGAGCCCAAGGATAAATAATATTGCCAGTATTAACAAAATGGAATTTTATTAATTAAACTAACAAAATAACACATGGAAAATATTTACATGTCCGGGGATTGAAATGGGAATGAACATAAAATGAAAAGTTCATAGGATAAATTTGACTAAGCGGTGGATTAAGATTTGGAGGGATTTAAATGACAAAACAAACAAGAAGGGAAAGGGTCGACTAAATCCATGTTAAAGCACGGAGTTACGTTGGCAACAAAGTTAAATAATTAAATGCAATTCGTAGCTTACGTATTTATAAGGTCGGCGTGCAAGTGAAGGCAATTTGAAGGAATAGCTTCGGTCCGACTGGCGATTTCCTTCCCAGGACGAGGCTTTTTTAGGGGGGTTGTCCTTAACGAGGGGGGAAGGACAGACTTCGAGGAGTGGGAGCGAAGTGGGGCTCGGAAGTACGAGCGATCCTTGAAATAAATTACCACTGACGTGATATCAGGGGAGCGAGAACCTTTTCTTGTCGAACGAGTTCGAAGAACAATGACTGTTCTAAAGTTGTTCTCTTCTGAACAATTGAATAACAGGGGGGTCCTGTTGACTTGGCGTCTCGAGGGGCACGAGCCTTACCACTCAAGGATATAGTCCTCTTCTGGACAATAAGGGGGTTCTCGAGGTAGAGAGTTCCTAGGTGCACAAGGGAGACCGGATCGGCGTGATGCCTGACGAAGATAATCGGGATCTGATTCAAATGCAAAATTCTATCGCATAAATAGCCTGAGCCAGCCCCTCGGGGTATAGAGCAATGGGGGACTTCCATGGAATGTCCCCCTAGCGATTCGAACACTCTTATCTTCCTATAAGCCTAACTCAATCTGGCCAGATCGACGCCTTCAGGAAAACGGGGGATTGAACCTCCTTGATTAAACTTGGAGCGGGGGAATATAAGACTCGGGAAATGTTCGAGGTGATAAGAACGCCATGCTACTCTCTTCTCGCAGGATACACGTGGGAAGCATGAGTAAAAATATGGGATAGAAGCGAGGCGTGGCAGCCTCAGGCAATTCTATCACAGAGAGGATAACTACGTCCATTATAAAGCAAACCGCGAGTGTGTACCCAAGACTGGGTACAAAACCCCCGCTCAGTCCAGATGGACAGAGGAGATGAGGGAGATCGCTTGTGTTCACAGGAAAGTGTACGAAGAGATAAGAGGGGAAGGTCCTAACCGGGAAAGAAGCTTGCTTCCTCGGCGCCTAAGCACCGAGCTAAAAGAGTCTATTAACCTCTAAGAGGAAATCTGGAAGAGCCTGATTTTCAAAACCGATAGCGAGCTAAATCCGGCTAAATTCTGGTATTAAATCAAGAAACTAAAAGGACTAACGGGAAAAACGAAGGCTCAAATAAAAGAGAACGGAGATTAAATAGAAGACCCGGCGGTTCTAGAAGACAGATTTAGGAATTATCGGAAAAACGTCTTCATTATCACTTCCAGAAGACAAATGAAGAGTTCGACCTGGAATTCGAAGGCCAACTGATCGAACACCTTAATCAAGTTATACACCACACACACCTACAATATAAAGTAGACGAACGCAGGGAGATGGCGGGCCATGGCCGTCCCAAAAGACTAGAGGAGGTCATGGTCATTGTAAGATCCTTTCAACAAAGGGCACCAAAATGGACGCGCATTAGCAAAATCAACTTGATAAATGCCTCACAGCAGATTATTTAGGGAATCACAAATATTTATAATGCTACCCTGAACACGGGTTACTTTCCTGATGCTTTAAAGATTGCTAAAATAATCTTCATACCTAAGGGAGGAAAACTCCCTGATCAAACAATCAATTAAAAGCCAATCTCCCTGCTGGAATTCGTTGCGAAAGTCTACGAGAAGCTCCTGGCTGACAGGCTTCTAGAACAAATAGCCGAGCGAGGAGCTCCCAACCCCCAGCAGCACGGGTTCCGTAGGAGACGAGGAACGGAGACCGCCCTCGCCCCCTTAACGGAAAATCTCGCATGCAGCAAAGCTGAGAGAAAATACGTAGACGTAGTGCTGCGAGATGTAAAGAAGGCCTTAGATAAGGTTTGGGGGAGAGGGCTACAATTCAAGATCCTCAACCTCCAGCTAAACCCAATCCTGGAAAGGGTCTTTTGTGACTATCTCATGGAGGAGATCGCCCAAATCGCGATCGAGGGCTACAAAGGACCCGAATTCGAACTCGAAGCGGGAGTTCCACAAGGCAGCTGTCTGAGTCCGTTGCTATACCTCGTATACACAAAAGACCTCCGTGCTCCAGTGAAGGACGATTCGATGTATCTACAATTCCCTGATGACATCACACAAATCGTTCCAAGTCCCATCAGGAACGCTGGAGTTTAAGCAAGGGCGACAGCTGCCGAGATTGATAACATCAAATGTTACGAAAAAAGGTGGAAAAGCAAGACTAACTGCCAGAAATTGCAGATAATTCCTATGAGCCGCCGGAAAATAGACGACGCCTTCGTTGAGGATGAAATTTATCCGTACTTTAACAAGGGAAAGTTCCTGGGCTTACGCATTTCCAAAACAGGATATAAGGCCCACATAAAAAACAGTCTTCCTAGCCAAAAGAGCTGAAAAAAACTACCGTTTCTGAAGCCTCAACGTGCCAAATAAAAGGAAATTCTATATGGCCTTGGTACGCTCCGTGCTGGTGTACCCGGCCGTGATCACGCAGATGGCAAATTGTACCTCTCACAAGACGATGCAGAATATACACAATCAAGCCACACTGCTTATAACTGACACGAAAAGGATCCACCGTATTCGACAATCGGCTCTTCATGATAGAATTGGACTCAACCCGATCAATATGGAGATCCAGACGCTAGGGAGAAAGACATGGGAGAAAGTAGAGGAAGAAATACTCCCAACAATCAACAATAATCTTACCTCAATTCGGACAACGCACAGTAGAAAGAACAATACTATTCCCCGGCGGAATAAACTGTACAAGAGAAAATATAAGACCAATCTACACCAAACAATGATAGAAAATCGAGACAAGTAAAACAATAAACAAAAGACACTAAACTTTAATAAAAAGAGGCGAAGTGCACAAATTAAACTTTAACTAAAACAAAAAGAAGAGAAAGAACAATAAAAAATATAGAAAAAAAGGAGGCAAATTGCCCAAGCTTAAAGCAAATGAAAATAAAAAGAGAAAAAGAATAAATAATCAACAAAGTTAACTAAAATAATAAGAAAAGGAAGATAGTCTAACAGCAATAATAAAAAAAATGAAAACAAAAAGACGAGAAGTGTCCAAATAAAGATTTGAATTATAAATAAGAAATGAATAATAAAATAACAAAGTCAACGAAAATAAAAAGAAAGATAAATTAACTGCAACAACAACAAGCATAGAGAAAAAAAGAGGCAAAGTGCCCAAGCTAAAATTTAAGTACAAAGAAAATAATGAATAAATAAATAACTAAGTTAAAAAATACAAATAAAAGAGGCAAAAATTCCCATATTAAACTAGAAACAAAATAGTTAGCAAAAACAAAAAACTACTTGAAAGCCACGAAAGAGGAACCTAATAAAGGAATAAACAAAGGTTATAAAGCAATGAAAGAACCTGACCGTCTATGACTGTCAGCAATATTATTGACGGAGGCTACAAAAATTAAATAAACAATAAGAAAGTATGCTAGTGATGCCCTCAACACCAAGGAAAACTAGTAAACAATTTCACACCTATAAAAACCTACCACACATTTCCTCACTTTAATTAACTTGAACTTTTCATTCATTTTAGACCCAGAATTCTTGGACACAATACATTTGCTATTTTCATCTCTCTACCCGGTAAAGGAGGTAACTGTGTAGGATGTCCGAAAAACGCCTTCGCTCAGTAAAGAGCTGTGAGCACCGCTTTACTGTGAACCAATTATAGAACTTTATAAGACTTCAAACTACTCATCTTTTGACGTAGTTTTGAGCCAGTTGCGATTATATAATGTGGTTCCAGCACCAGAAACAACTTACACGTTTTCCGCGCGTAAAACGGTCAACTATTGGTGAAGATATTGCATTTTTATGTATAATAAATGAACACCAGTAAAGGTATTTGTCACCTAATCTAAAGATCGAGCTTCTCTCATTCAAGGTAAAAATTGAGGTCCGATGTCATGAGCGCGTCGTTTTACGCTGAATTCTCAGAATCTGGCCACGTGAGGAGATGCAAAGATTACAACAGAGGTTATTTATCAGCCCAATTTACTGGGATAAAGACTATACGTAAGTGAATTATTTGCTTACAATCACATAGTGTTTTGTAAACATTGTTATCACGAGGCTTAGTTATGTTCAGTTATATAGCCAAAAATGTGTATTTTCTAGGCTCTTTTTATGTTCGGATGGAAAACGTTTCCTAAGGATAGAATTGTGCAAGGGAAAAACGGCGTTATATGATCCTTTGCCTAAGGGTTAAATTACTTATATTCGAGATTTCTTTCAAACGGTTGATTTATTTCGAATTTGTTCACTTTTTGACGACAAAGCAACCCACAGCGGGGGGTGGGAGTGGTGAGGAAGTGAAAATTGCACGTATGAAGGAGTATTATGGGGTGGATATAATAGTGCAATTAGAAATAGGCTAACTATAAAATAGATTTTCTAATATATGGCAATTAGGTAGAGAAATGAATTGCACTTGAGAATTATATAGATACAGAGCAGCTCGAATGCTGAGAAATGCAAAATTTAATTAAATATTATATTTTGGGTCCCACAGTTTCTTAAAGGATATGGCGTGGGCTTGAATGGCCATTTAGAAATCACGCCATAATTTTTAAAGTGGATCCCGTGGTTTATCTATCATCATGCTGGTTGTTTGAGAAGGGAATTTAGTGAAGTATATTTATCCCCTTGCATTTGGGGCACGAAGAATACCCATATCGTGTTCCGGCGAGTGGCGTAAAAGGTGGCTAAACCCAGATATGGGCCTTTTGCTTGGGAAGTCGCTCACCATAATTTTGGCTCCTGCAAGCGATATGCGTAATGGGCAGGGTGTTAAGATTACAGCCTATTGCACTACCTTACACATGTGCCCGTACGAGCGTGCATGAACCCATGTACGTCAAAGAGGATATCTTGCATGATTTCCTCCCGTAGTGGGTTCTCCCCCCGCCTCCCTCTGGCCGCGCTCTTCTTAGCGATCGAGGACGAACCAAATGGTCTAGGGATATGTGGGGAGGAGAGGGCGGTTACGCCTCTTTGGTCCTCAGCCCCCCCCCTCCCTCCGTCTCTGGCCGCACTCCTCCTTTGCGATTGGTACACGCTGAACCTGGGGGTTATGGTTATATGAGGGGTGTTTACGAGTCTTTGGGCGTCTCGATGTCTGCCATCCCCGACTCCTCCTCCTATCATAAGCATCCCCCAACTCCCCCTTTCCTGGTTCATGGAAACCCCTCTTGCAGGAGCGCCCCAAAACAGAGGCAAGTGGCAGAAACAACTCTCTCTAAAAATCCTCTCAAACTCTTTGATTGGTCCGGACAGAAAACTTCTGAAGGATGTGACTCCTTGAACGACGACTCCTCCTTTCGAGTAGGTTTATGGGGGCGGGAGGCTCACCAGTCACCAATTTATAGGGGAGCTCAAAGGTTACCACTTTGTAGTGGTCAAGTCACCCACTTTATGGCAAGGAGGTAAAAGGTAACTGTCACCAGTTTATGGGAGCATGAAGGAACCCAGTTAATGGAAGATGAAGGAAGTAACCGGTAGTTTGAAGGTTAAAAATGACGCAGATAATTTGAAGAGGTCCCTCAAGTCCCACGATAGAGCTGATAGGGTTGCGTTAATCTCGTATATAATTCCGAAAGATACTCAAATAATATACCGGCTTGGCTAGGCTTACCGAAGGCTGGTGATCAAGAAAGGGTGAGATGAATCAGGTAAAAAATTAAATGTTTAATTCCAACAAACAAAAGAAGCAAAGCAGAGGGAGGCTGACACTTGCACGATTCCTGTCAGGGAAAATTTCACTACCGATCAAGAAAGCGAATGTTACGAGAACAAGACTTAGGTGGATACAACGGGGTCTTTGCTACGCTAAACGAACCTAAGTATTTCTTTACATTCGATTGTCTTGACTTAATTGTCTACCAAGAGTATATGAATCTCCTTTCTGATTCTCCATTTTTCTTCTATAAGTAGTATTGGAGGCGTGATCGCTTTCCGTCACCGAGACCACAATGCTTTTAGCTCCACCCACTGGGCATGACTTTGCTAATGCCCTATGGTTTCTGAGACGCAGACAGCTGTCTCTGCTTAATTCCATTTACAGACACGAAATGTTCGTTTATATTACTTTCGCCAAATTTTTAATGATACCCGAATTCTCGCCTTCCCTTTTAATTCCTGGACAGTTTAAAAATAAATATATATGTGTACATCCGTGAGGAAATTTGTTGCAATCCTTCCTATTCATGCGCGGTACTTTGGTGGTGCAATTTTAGTGCCAGGGCCATGCTCTCCATAGGTTCTCTGACCAAGATAAGATTTTATACTGCCTTTCTCGCATTGGTTCTACAAGTTCCCATCAAACTCTTTTGGGCTCTTTTCTCGCCTAAAATGATTTAACCTTGGGTCCTTCAAACTCAGGACTTTCTATCGATTTGGGAACTATCAAACATCTCTCAAAACTCAAACTAATGAGGGCATTCGGAAGTGAACATCGTTTCGGATAAACTAAAGAAGTTTAACTTTCCAAAATCAATCGGAGACGAACGCCTCTCATTAAGTGCCACCAACTTGCTTTCGGGGTAATAATGCTAACAAGGGATGCCGCGGACACCACCACCCATGCTGGTATTGACGATGATACGCACCAGCACGATATTTTGGGAAAGTAGTCAAATGACTTGCTTGTGTACTTGTCATTCTGTGTGTTTTAAGGTTAAATTTTTTTTTAGAAGTGCTGAGAGCCCCTCATAATATCTTAGGAAAAGACATTCTCTTGTTTTTCGCTTGCCTGCCCTTCCCCAGAGAATCCAACCGACACCGAAGAGGTAAATAAAATGGAGTCGATGAATTTACCCGCAAAAGCTCAGGTGGCGCTTGTAGCGCATTGAGAGATTTTGGTTTTCTTTAAGGTTTATTTATCACGTGTGGGTTCTTAAATGTGCCATGAGATTGGGCTTTCTCTGATCCTGATAAGGGCAAAAACTGTATTTGAAAGGATTCTCGCCAGAATGGTGATATAAATGTTTCGTAACATATTCTTTTCTGACAGCCTGATAAGGGCACAAGCTGCATTTGAAAGACTTCTCGCCAGTGTGAATATATGAATGTCTTTTAGGCTGAGCTTTTCTTGTAGCTTGATAAGGGCAAAGGTTGCATTTGAAAAGCTTCTCACCTGTGTGAATATATGAATAGATTTTAAGCTGACCTTTCGTTGCAGCCTGATAAGGGCAAAAGCTGCATTTGAAAGGTTTCTCACCTCTATGAGTAAGTGCGTTTCTTTTAACGTGCATTTATGTTGCAGCTTGATAAGAGCAAAGGTTGCATTTGAAATGCTTGTCGCCTGTATGAGTAAGTGCGTGTCTTTTAACGTGTTTTTTTTTTATTGAACTCTGATAAGGGCAAAGGTGGCATTTGAAAGGCTTCTCACCTGTGTGTGTGTGAATAAATGTCTTTTAAGATAATCTCCTGTTGCAGCCTGATAAGGCCAAAGTTTGCATTGGAAAGGTTTCTCACCTGTATGAGTAAGTGAGTGTCTTTTAACGTGCTTTTTTGTTGCACTCTGATAAGGGCAAAGGTGGCATTTGAAAGACTTATCGCCTGTGTGAGTATATGAATGGTTTTTTAGATCATCTTTCGTTGCAGCCTGATAAGAACAAAGCTGCATTTGAAGTGCTTCTCTCTAGTGTACGTTCGTGTCTTCTAATAGGCATTTTTGTTGCAGCCTGATAAGGGCAAAGACTACATTTGAAAGGCTTATCACCTGTGTGAGTATATAAATGTCTTTTAAGATAAACTTTTGTTACAATCTGATAAGGGCAAGGGTGGCATTTGAAAGGCTTCTCACCTGTGTGATTATATGAATGCATTTTAAGCTGACCTTTCGTTGCAGCCTGATAAGGGCATACCACATTTGAAAGATTTTTCACCTGTAAGAGTAAGTAAGAGTCTTTTAACGTGATTTTTTGTTGTAGCCTGATAAGGGCAAAAGTTGCATTTGAAAGGCTTCTCGCCTGTGTGAGTATATGAATGGTTTTTAAGATGATCTTTCTTTGTAGCTCGCTAAGGGCAAAGGTCCCATTTGAATGGCTTCTCGCGAGTGTGGGTTCTCAAATGTAATCTTAAAGCTCCCCTCTGTGCAGACTGATAAGGACGGGAGCAGCATTTATAGCTTTTCTTATTCATTCTTGTATGATGTAGCTCATGTGAATTTGTGGGTGTCGACTAAGAAGTGATGGAGTTGTTTTCGGTACATTTCTCTGGCATTTCAGATCGTGTATATACCCTATATGGGTCATACTCAACTGCTCAGAATGGCGATGATATCATGACACTAACTTGTGGAATAACTTTAAGATTACTGGATGAACGCAATTTCATTTTCTGAAAAATAAACAGCTATTTTATAATCTCCCGTTTGCTTCTTTCTAGTGTACAAGAAAAAGAGCATTCCTGCCAAAGGAAGAAAAGATATGGACCCCACCCAACCCAAATTCATTCTTAAGGAATCACACCTGATTATAATTTCAATCAAAAGTGATCTTATACCTTAAGGCATTCCGCATCAAACGACCACAAATTTCTTGGATAAGGGGATAAAACTAGCCAAAAAACGAAGGAATTCCAAAAGTTCTAAAACCATTATATCTAATAAAATTGGGAAAATTATCCCATTAGTCGCCCGGCTTTTTTTTTCAAACTCGTCTTCTGCAAAATTACAAATAGTACACGTTATCGCAAATAATTAAAATAAAATATTTAAATCCTTTTTTATAAATGAAATAATATATCATTTTAATTGAAAAGAACTATTTTATTGATATAATTAAAAAAATATTAATAACCTTCTCCCTCTTTATAATTATGATTGATAATTCTCAGTTCTTACACAAATTTTCATTGACCCCCATGGTTGCTTTATACTTTTTAAATCAATTACGCTTTAAAAGCTATATCTAATTATAGAAAACAGTGCCGCTCTACATAGGATACTATTTTATATCTTAAATTTTAGGATAATTTTGCTCAGGGCCTATTTTTTACCTATAAAACTGTATTTACCAGACAAAATAATACTTGCTGGTTTGTGTGCTTTCAATAACATACTAACTTAGGTCATTTCCTTATTTTAGTTGGATAAAAAATGAAAAACATGAGCGTATTTAACTAAAAAATTAAGAAGTCATAAAAAAAACGGCGTGTTTACACAGATGGGAGTAATAAGTCAGCCTCTTTTCGCGGTCATGTTGTGGTGAGGCCTAGAACGGAATCAAGTTACTCTCATTCATAAATTTCGGTTTACAAACAAAGAGAGCCTGACCTAAGCCATTTATGTATTTTAATTAGATGCTTAATCACTAACAATTATCATAATTATCAGGGCAAATACAAGTCTATACGTGAAAGGTCACAAAAGGCCCTTGGGCGATTACCTAGCACTGAATTGAGGACTTATAAAAGCCTTCGGGGACTAATGGGTTCAAGTAAAGGCAGAAATTTAAAAGGATGTGTGATAATTCAACAGTTAAATAGAGGATATCCGGGGAAAGATAAGCTGCAGAGATGACTCTGATACACCGCTACTGCGCCCAAATTGCTGCATGACTTTCATTCTTCTGTATGGATTGAGAATGAGGAGAATAGGATAATTTTTTTAAGTTAGCGATTGCCACCGAGGGCATGATTTTTTGGTTAAATTAAAGAGCTCATCTGGCGATTGCCTACTAGGGCAAGAGTCACCGTAATTAATGAAAAGCCTAATACTAGGCTGTATTAAAAAATATATATATATAAACAAATATAAAAAGGAACAAGGACAAGTAAAAAGCTAAAAAACAAAGAAATAAACAAAAAAAAAGCACCAAAGAAACGCACTTCGTTGTCGGGGTAGGCTAGACTCAACCCGGCGCAGGAACATGCGACATACAGAAAAGAGTCAAATAAAGTGGAGGATTCCAGAGTCCTCCAAAAGGTCGCACAATCCGAAATTCTGTATGCATGAACAAGTCCTGAGTATCGACATCGTTAGTCTCGGAACCGCAGAAGAGATAACGTGCGCGAAGATGAGTGGAATATTCAACAAGAATATGCCGAACAGTTCTGGAGACAACGCAGTCTTCATAGTATGGCGCAGGTGAGCACTCCATCAAATGGCGGTGCTTCATACGAATGTGCCCAATTTGAACGCAACCTCAAGCCGTCGCGGCATTGGGGGACAGGTCCATGGGAACAGATGTGGCGCAATGGCTGGCAACTTTAAGTTCCCCTCGACCATGTCCCATCTTCTTTGCCGAGCAGCCCGAAAGGTGCTCGTATTCCTACCATGTAATCGGCGGGAGGAAAAGCGAAACGCTGGTCTAGTCGCCCACTGAACGAGGTCTCTTTGGCGCCCTCATCAGCTAGTTCATTCCCAGCAATTCCTAAATGTCCAGGAACCCAGCAGAAGATAATCGCGACATCCCAATGGCTTGCCAAAACCGTGACGTCACGGATATCGCGAACTAGGGAATGCGGAGATTCCAATGACCTGAGAGCACTCAAGGCGCTTTGTGAGTCGCTATAAATCAAAATCGGGGTTCCATACCGGGCACGTCACGTTATCTGTCCGACTGAGTACCAAGGTCGACCGCAAGGTCGACCGCGAGGAGAGACGCAGCGCCTGTTAGAACCTCGCTGACTTCAAACACAGGGGATATGGCGTGGAAACCGACCCACTCTGGGGGCTTAGAACTATCCGTATACACTGGCACGGTTCAAGCGTGACAGGAAGTGTGCCGCAAAAAGGCCGAACGCAATACTCCGGGCGCTGTAGAATCTTTGGGAGCAGCAGAGGCGTTGCAACAAATAGTCAGAGGTAGTACTTTCCAGAGGGGCGTCCTGGGCAGAACCAGGGGCGCCATTGGCCCAAGAACTATACCTAGCTCTTAGAACTCGAAGGAGTTTCTCCGCACTAAACCTATAGGGCTTAGGGTATGGCACTCGTCTCTTGGCGGCATAGACACTGTCGAAATCCGCTGCGAATGCACTGAGAGCTGTTGGCGACTGGGTGAGGCACCAAGCTTGCACGCACAGGCGAATAATGAAATGTGCACGGTGCAGAGCGAGTGGCATTTCCACAGGGGGTAAGTGCGTAAGCTACCGGTCGACAGGCAAAGGCCGATGTGGTGGATCGAGTCCACTTTCTGTAATACAGGCTCAGTTGCGGATGCATAAAACTCACATCCGTAGTCGAGCTTCGAACGAATGAAGGATCAATAGAAAAGTAAGGCAGATGCCCTATGAGCACCCGATGCGCTCAACGTCACGGAACGAAGAATATCCATGGAGCCGATAAAAGAGACCCTAAGGTTGCAAATATAGGGAGTCGGTCAAATACAAGACCAAGGAAACGGTGTGAGTCTTCCACTTACAGGCAAACCCCATTTAGAAACATGTCTGAGTCAGGGTGGAGACGTTCATGGAGGCAGATGTGCACCACCTTAGTCTGAGCAAGGAAAATTGAAGCTTGTGCCATTCGGCATAGCGAGAAACGCGCTTCAATGCCATTGGAGTCGACGTTCCAGAGTTGGCATATGGGCTGCAACAAAAGAGATCGAAAGGTCGTCCACGCAGAGCGTAGCAAGAACATCTTCCGGCAGCACCGAGGTGATGCCGTTGATGCTGAGGCTAAAGAGTGTGACACTGGAGACATTCCTTTCGCGACACCCGGTTCATGCTCTATTGGGCCGGAGAGGGCTCCTCCCACCAATCGCGGAATCGACGACCTCGCAGAAATTCAGATATGAATATTGGGAGCTGCCTCCTCGTCTCCATGATATAGGATCGCCATGCAGTATCTTAGGCCTCCTCGAGATTGAAAAACACCGTGTCGTAGTAATGTCGACAAGGAAGCCTTGCAGACGTGGAGCATCCGACGTGGAGTGGAACTTGCAAAAGTCGCACTGTGGAAAAGGCTGCTGTAGCATTTACTAATTTCCCCATTAACTTGCACACGCATGAGGTTAGAAAGATTGGGTGTAAACCATGCCGGGATAGAGTGATCTCTCCCATTTTGCGAAGAGCGAGCGCAGTAGCAATTCGCTAGAAGTCTAGGACGATATCCTCCAGCCAGATTCTGTTGAACAAATCAAAGAGAGCAAATGCTACATTCACCCAGATGTCGAATCATGGCGTACGGGACATCGTCTGGACCATGAGCGGTATCCGTGCACGAAAGAAGAGCAGAACGCAACTCATTCGAAGTAAACCTGTGGTTGAAGGGTTCTCCACTTCTGGAGGTAAAATACAGTCAACGGCCTATTAGGTTGCTGGAGAAGAACTCAACAGTCTCATCTACTGACATAATTTCCTCTACTGAGATAGAGAAATCAATCATATCCTGAAATGCGGACCACAGCGCCAAGCACCACAGGGGCAGGTTCTCTGGTGGCAGTGGCCAAGCAAATGATATTTGAATGGTAAAGTGATCACTACCAGTGGCGATTTAGGGTGGAGGGGGCATTGAGCCATGGACTTCTTTCAGGGAATGGAAACTAACCCCTTCCAAAATGCGCACAGGAGGCCATGATGAAAAAAAACTGTTCTAAAACCATCAGAATTCAATAGTAAATATGTTTAATATTCAATTACTTTCATATTTCAGACAAAAAATATGCACAGTCATTAAAAAATGACATTTTTTCCGGCATTTTTTTCTGATCGGCCAGAAACGCCTCGCAGGGTGCAGCCATCTTGTGACGTTTTATATCTCATAGTTTATAAGTGTGAGCTGTCTGCGCAAGTCCGCACGTGTAGAAACGCAAATTTTAGACGATTGACATCCGCCTGAGAAGAAATTCCACTTGAAAAAATACTTTTTTTTGCTGAAAATTTCTCCTAAAACTTGGGTGAGTAAGATTTTGACATATATATCTAACATTAAGCGGCCAATATATTTTTTTTAAACACGATAGCATGGGTATGGAATGGATTTGCTAGTGCATAAAATGGTTCTTTTTTATTCGTACTTGTATCTTTGCCCCATCTGTTAGCACATTCAAGCGATTTTCGAATTTCTGTGAGTTATCACCAAGGCTGACGCTGTCTCCATGGTAAACAAATATGGCGTCGTATCTGGGAATTTAAAATCATTTCTCTTTGACTTTAAATCATTTAGGAGCAATTTTCTGACCTGTAAAATTACAAAATTTGGTGGTTGAAATGAATAGTATCTATTTATTTCAACCGCCAAATTTTGTAATTCAATGCCTATTCAGAATAGACATTGGATTGATAAGTTTAGGCAGTGTGCATGGACTTGGAGCTGACAAAATGTTGGTTATGAGAGCATAGAGTTTGCTGTCACTGTATCAATATTCAATAATGGTTGGTAGATAGTAAGAAATCAGTAAATCAATTAAGACCCACAAAGAACAATAAGATTAAAAAAATACATAAAATCTAGAAGTAGAACTAAAAACAGAGCTAATTTGGCATGCATGTTCTACTGTTGATTTCAAATTCAGCTTGCGTATGTATTGGTCATGTCTGAAATTAAGCCCTTTCAAATGATATATGACTCAATGTGTTTCAATGATGTTGAGATTTTCAACTCCACTAAGACTAATCTGACTGAAAAGTATCGCGAGACCACTCACATTTAATGCCAGATATCTCAGCAACCACTTTTTATTTTCTCGAAATTCTTTTTGTATTAAACTGATTATTGTAATCGCTTTGAAATAATATATGACTCAATGTGTTCCAATCATGAGGAAAATTTGGTGAACATTACTACTATAAAGGACAATGGAAAAAAGTCGTGTTGAAGAAGGCCTTTTCCTATCAAAGCCGCAGCAAAATATTCCAACCTACAAATTTTGAAACAGTTTTGCGCAAACGAAAGCCAAAAGTTCTTTGACAATTTGCCTATCATGATAGAGGTGACGATAACAATGATGCTGGAAATGCTTTAAGGTTAGACATAACCCATTTTTTGACGTTTTTTTGCAAATTTTTTTAACAAATGTCTAGTTAATTATTCATCTTCAACATGCCTAAATAATTTTCACATTTAGTACCTCAAAATGCACAAAAAATAACTTTTAATCAACAGCTGTCAACTACTGTCTTCTTAGCTAATTAGCTGGCAATATCTGGCAGATTTGGTATCAAAATTATCAGTGATGAATCAGCTTTAACGCTATTCTGAAAGGTCAATTTCATGAAATAACAGCACGTGATTGGTTAAAATATCGCCCCAATTTGAACTCGAACTCTCTGAGCTAATCACAGGTTGTCTTTCTGATTTGCTTCGACTCTCGTCAACTTCCTGTTTCACAAGTCGCCGATTGCCGCAAATTTTCGTAGTTTTTTTCTGCTCAAGTAGTGCTAGTCCTGTTGTAGGGGTATTGAATGCAAAGGAATGTCTTTTGGACTTGGTAGAAAATATAAATTCAAAATCCAGAAAAAGGGTTATGTCTAACCTTAAGGGACTAAATACCGCATCTACTTTTGTAGTCGTTTCTTTTAGTTCTAACTTACATGAGAGTCCTACATATGGACCCTAATTACTGCATTGTGTGTATATATCGGTATGTATAATCTGTATTTTTATTTATTTTCTTTTGGACTTATTTCTTTACGGCTTAAATAAACATAATTCTGTCTAAATTTTATTGAACTGATGAGCCCGTACAACTCTCCCTTTTAAGCTGGTAACAGCTACATACATAGGGGGTTCTTTTTTCTAATATTCTAATTTTCTTTCATTTCAAGTCAGATCCAGGAAGTAGAGATGAAGAGAAGTATCGTCGATTACTTCACGCGCTGTGAGCCAGCGCCTGCAGTTAAACGAAAGGCTTCCACAGAGTCACCTCTGGAACTTCTAGACGTCCAACTGCAAGCCCAGACACATGAATCCTCTTCTTCTTCTTCACAGACGTTAACACCGTCCTCGTCTGCGTTACCTAATGGAGTTATCAACTAGTTGGAGCTCACTGATGCAGAGAAACTGCGCATACTCACCACACCTTGGGCTGCGCCATTGGATTTTCAGTGGCCATACAGCGAGCGTCAAGATGGAGGCAGAACCAGATGTAAATATCTCGGACCACAACATCTTATGGGGCAGTATAGCGTCTTCTCATATTCTGTGTCGAAACGTGGACAATTTTGTCGCCCTTGCAGGATTTTCGCTCCTGAAGCAATCCGGGGAAACCAATTGAATCGCCTGGTCAGAGCACCCCTAGAGAAGTTCGCTCACCTAACCGGCAAAGATGGCTATTTATCAGTGCATCTAGCGACCAAATTCTATGAAGCGCGCAGAAGCGTTCAAAACGATGATGAAGCCTGTAGAGATAGAGCAGCAGCTGAACACCGCAGAGGCCAAGCAGCGTGACAAAAACAGAGCTGCTCTGCAGCGGATACTCTTTTCTATAGTTTCTGGATAGATTAGGTCTACCGCTTCAGGGTCATCGCGATTCCGGATCCCTGTTGCTCCCTCCCGCAGGAACCAGCGTCGATATAGATTAAGGACAAGGCAATCTAAGAGCGACTTTACAGCTGATGGCGGTTTCCAATGATAAAGTGTTGCGGGAACATTTAACGACCATGAGTAGGAATGCAAGATAATTTTCCCCCAAGCCCAGAATTAACTGATATCAGCCATTGGAATAGTGATTCAAAAATCAATCATTGAAAAAACAAAAGAAGCTAGATTCTTCTCTCTTCTGGCAGACGAGACCACAGGTGTCTCGAGAAAGGAACAGTTAACAGTATGTTTACGGTACCTCCGAGGCGGGCAAATATGTGAGCCGTTTCTCAGTTTTGCTGAAGCCCCTGATCTGATTGGTGCAGGGTTGGCTAAACAACTGCTACAGATTCTAAAAGATTCTAGAGTGGATATTAGAAATATGGTTGGACATGGGTACGAAGGAGCCGCGGCTATGTCGGCGAGCAAAAGTACGTGCGTGAAGAATGCGTCAGCCGGCTACACGCATTGTGTGTCCCATTCGCTCAATCTATGTTTGCTGAAGGCGGGCGATGTACCAGATATTAGATAGAAAAGTGATGTTGATCCACGAGATTGCGCTTTTTTCTGTGGGTCAAATAAAAGATTGTTCAATCTTGAAGAAGCTATCAAAGAAGAGTGTAATGAAACCGCCCATTCGCGTCTGAAACTCCATTGCACCACTAGATGGGTGGAGCGTCAGGAAGCAGTTTGCTTATTCAAAGAACTACTACCCACCATTAAATTGTCAATACAAAAAAATATCCTATGGCCACGCGCAGATTGCGCCGGTAAAGTGCTACTATTCTCTTCCGCCACAGACAATGGTGGATTCTTGGTTGCCCTAGAGGTACTTGTATCGGTTCTGGAGATCACCAAGCCAATCTCCGTTAAGCTTCAGGCCGAAGCCCAGGACATCCATAACGCGGTGGACAGTGTCCAGGACTGTAAGAAGGTCCTGAAACAAATGCGATTAGACGAAAAAGTCTTCAGGGACATTTTCATGCGCGCTCAAGAATTGTTTGGTGAGGAAATCCGCATGCCAAGAACGACTGACAGGCAGAAGCAGAGGTCCAATCATCCGGCCGAGACACCAGAAATTTACTACGGACGTTCTATTTTCCTCCCGTACATCGACGTCTGTATTAGTCAACTAGATGAGCGATTTAAATTGAATAGTGCGAAAATATATGTGCTCAGTATGCTACTACTGGCATACTGTCAGGATTCCGACGATTCTAGTGCCCTCATGGAAGCCGCCCAGTTGTACCACCAATTCCTTCCAAGACAACCAGTGACTGAAAGCTGAATTACTGCGCTGGAAGGCGTACTGGGCGCGACAGGCGACCATGACATGTACACCACCAAAAAGAGTCGTGGATGCGGTGGCGGTTACGGTGACTCTCGGTACTTATCCTAAGATAGAAACCCTTTTGCAAATTTTCGCAAACCTGCCGGTGACCACTGTGACATGTGAACGCTCATTTAGTGCTCTGAAATTGATAAAATCTTACCCAAGGTCCACCATGCACGAAGAGCGACTGAATGGTCTAGCCCATCTGTACATCAACAAGGACATTCCACTAGTTCATAGTGACGTTATTGATGAATTCAGTCGAACTAACCGTCGACTGGTTTTCAAGTGATACAAGTGTGAAAAAACACCTCTCACCCAGGGTTAAATTAAAAGCCCGCAAAAAAACTTACCGAGATAAGATGTCATCAATTTCAGATATATTGTAAAATGATACTAAAATCATCCCAACTCCAGATGGCCTCGCATAAGCTTTGCGTCATGCCTTCTCCCTTCAACAAACATTAAGTTTAAATACACATTGGTATTAAGTGATTTTCAGATGCAGTACCCGAATAGTGCTGCACGATCTATCTCACTAGATTTTAATAGTTCGAAAGCATTTTTGCAATCTGTGCTTTGTTGTAGTTCATGATAAAGCTTAGTTTGTTGATGAAAAATGATATTGCATTTTATAGACTTACCTAAATACGATGTTCTCAATTGTTAACGAATGTTCATAGTGTTTTGTGCTTGTATGTATAGTATTTCCTGATTAAATTTATCATTTTCTGTGAAATTTCATTAAAAACTATTTCAGTATATAATTTTGATTCAAAAATACCTCCAGCTCGCTTCTTTGGTAATATAGTTTTAAAAAATTTCCCTGTCCAGTGGCTGGGCCAATATCCTACCCCCCCACACTTCTACGCCACTTATTAAAAAAGAAACGAAATTGAGGATTTGAGTGGTTTAAATGTAATGATGTGTGATTCTGCAACCTAAAAAATAAGGATTGTCATCCTGATGTGTGAAAATCTTGCTTAGAAGTTTGTCAAATTTAGGATGGATGTTGGCTGCTTTTGATGGTTGGGATACGTCCTGAGATATGCCCAGATGCGAGGAAAACGACACCAAATTTCAAAGTTTTCCAGGAGGAGGCTCCCCAGGACTCTTCGCGATTTACATGGCCCCCGCTTCAACGGAACCCTAGCTACGCCACTGATCACTATCATGGAGGTCATCGACAACTCCCCACCCAAAATGAGGCTGTGCATCCTGATAGCACAAAGATAGATCGAGGCAGGAAAATGAAGGAGTTCTCGGGCACTGATGCGTAAACTACGAGTAATTCAAATAAATTGAGGATACCTATCTCCGCTCGGCAAGGACTTTATTCCTGGGATTAATCACAATCTCCCCGGAGGGAGGTGTCTACCGTTTAGATCTCCAAGCAACAGAATGGGCCTCGGCAACCGTGCCACACGCGGCGGGCGGAATGTACGCGGAATAACAATATCTCCTATCCAGGTGCAGCTGGCAAGTAACTGTCTGAGAGGAGTTATCATGCCGGGTGCAAATGGTGCATCCTCCTGCCCGACAACCATCCCGTGGTGATGGGGTCGCAATACTCTTATACCCGGGAGGGTGGGCAGGGGGCACGCGCTCAGCATGGTCTCCTGCAAAAAGAGAGCGAACGGGTAACAGGAAGGGACGAGCCTCCGCAGCTACTCGCAGTTGGCCCGGAGTCCGCGGCTATTCTGTTGAAGGAATATGCCCTCCAAGCCTAGCTCGGAAGAGATGTCGGAGCCCTCTTCGATGAGAAGACCCTCACGGAAATAGCCGTACGTTTCCCAGACGGAGGCGGAACTCCTGGCGCTGTTAGCCGGAAAATGAGCTAAGGCGCTGTCGCTTTCGAGAACTTATCAGGGGAGGTTTGGCTCTCCATGCAAATCTTTTTTCCCTCCGCCTCGAAACCTTAGTCTGGCGGGGCGGCCCTTTTAGAGGATCCTTTGTCCCCGAACCACCCAGTTTACCACTGGGTGTGGGCGAAGGAGCCAAACCTCCTTCAGTGCTGTAATACTGTGGGAGGAGGGGACAGCTGAAGGAAACCTGGAAGATGACCTCATGACCAACTTTTGGGGTGTTGCCTCCTCTGACTCTTAACGACTCAGTGGAGGCGTGCGGTCGTTTCGCCTTACGGAAAACGGTCACGTTGGGGGAAGGGCAGAGCCCGGATTTTAGCCGGAGTTGGGTGTGAACCCTTTGGCCGCCAGCTTTACCAGAGGGGCGCCCGGGGAGGGTAGAACCCGCAGAAGGGTTCCAAAATGGCAGCGGAAACAACCGTGCTCGTATGCCTGGAGGGGCTAGGACCAGAGAGCGTCTTTCTTAACATTGAGGCAGAGAACGTCTAAGGAAGTGTTGGGTGCGCAAGGACAAGGTCTTTATCCTCGCGAAATGAGAGACTATCTTGGGCCTTAATGACCAGGATTTCCTTCTCAAAGGGTTACGTACCACAATGTTTCGAAGCAGCGGGATGCAGGTCATAGCAAATGATGCACATCATCACACGCAATTTCGACTTATCGTGTGCAGCCTTGGAGCAACTTACATAGACTTCGGGTAACCCTGACCTCGCCGTCTACAGGAGCAATTCAGGTGGCCAAAGTGGTGGAACTAGTAGCACCTCCGCAGCAGTGGAACGAATACCTTCAAGCAGTAGCGTTACCAGCCAGCACGCACCGACTTTGGGAGCTTGTCACAGTCGAACGTTACGAAAGTGTAGGGTTTAAACTCTAAGCCCGTCCCTGTTTTGGCATCACATGTTTGTCCTTGAAAGCTCCTTGGTCAGCAAGTTCTAAGGTGATGTCATCTATGGAGTTGTCCAAGAGTTCCCTGGCATAAACCAATCCTTTCAAGAAGTTCAGGATAGAATGTGGCGTCACACTCACCGGAGAGCGATCAAGTCTCCAAAGGCCACTAATCATGGCTGTCTCCGAAGGATTCGACGCATTCACCAGAGAAATGCGTCATTTTCGGCTCTCTACCAATCACCCTAGCTAGAGCTCTCCTTTGATGGATCATGTTGCTCTTGTACAACATGCTACCATCAGTGTAGCGGATAACGAGGAAGCGTTTGAAGCAAGGGAGCTCGAAAATGCCAGCAACCTTTGAATGAGAGGCCCCGACCTAATCGAGGCTCCACTATGCACACACTCAATTTCAGTCTTTGTTAGGGACTCCCCACATGGCCGGGGGCGTGCCGATCTTGGCTTGGTCGCTAACCGAAACGGCGGCGGACCTGTCCATCCCCGTGGCTCCCGTGGAGAGAGAGGAGCCTCGCATCTTTTTTGTCTTCTTAGTGTTTCTTTTCTTTTTACGAAAGGAGAGCGGGGAATAAACCCGCTTCTCTCCTCCGCCAGCAAGAGACCTTGGGCCAGATGGACCGGCCTCAGCATTTTTTTTTTTTTTTTTTTTTATAGAGCCCATCTGGCAACTACCCACTTGGGCATAAGTCGCCGAAAAACACGACAGCCTAGAATTAGGCTACTTTAAAGTTAAAATATGAAAACTTAACAATCAATATAAATTTGAAAAACTTAACAATCGAAGCAATCTCCGGCAGCGGGGGGAGGTCCCCCTCACCCCGGTGCAGGAGAGTGCAATCTAAAACAAAACAATAACAAAAAAAGGAACCTTAAATAAAGGGGAGAAGGCCGGCCTCCCCCAAAAAGTCAATAAGTCCACCAGTCATGGTGCACGCACTCGTCCCGAGTACAAGGGACAGGCGGTAGCGACCCCGCCCATCCCGGTACCGAGACAGGTATCGTGCGCGAAGATCACCCAGACTGGGACATTCGACAAGAATATGCCGAACAGTCTGGGGGACGACGCAGTCGTTGCAATAGGGCACATGCGAGCGCTCCACCAAGTAACGATGCGTCACACGAGTGTGTCCGATTCGAAGACGACAGAAAGCAACCTGAAGCCGCCGCGGCATTGGGGGATAGGTCCATGGGAACAGTCGCGGCGCAATGGCACGCAACTTTAAGTTCCCCTCGACCGTCTCCCATCTTCTTTGCCAAGCAGTCCGAAGAGCTGCCCGTATTCCTGCCATGTAGTCGGTGTGAGGAAGAGCGAAACGCTGGTCCGGTCGCAGAGTCCTCGCGGACTCTTTGGCGCCCTCATCGGCGCGCTCATTCCCCGCAATTCCTACATGTCCAGGAACCCAGCAGAAGATAATCTCGACATCTGCCCGGCTCGCCAAAACCGTGGCGTCACGGATTTCGCGAACCAGGGGATGCGGAGATTCCAATGCCCCGAGAGCACTCAGGGCGCTTTGTGAGTCGCTATAAATCACAATCCGGTCTCCGAACCGGGCACGTCGCGTAATCTCCCGTACCGAGTGGTGTATTGCCACCAGCTCGGCCGTGAAGACAGACGCAGCGCCTGGTAGAGCCCCGCTGACTTCAAACAGAGGGGATACGGCGTGGAAGCCGACCCCCTCTTGGGACTTGGAGCCATCCGTATACACTGGCACGGTACCAGCGTGACACGATGTGTGCTCCAAAAAGATCGAACGCAATACTCCCGGCGCAGTACAAGCTTTGGGAGCAGAGGCGTGGCGACAAATAGCCAAATCTGGTACCCTCCAGGGTGGCGTCCTGGGCAGAACCAGGGGCGCCACCGGCCCGAGAGCTATATCTACCTCTCGAAGGAGTTTCCTGGCCCTAAACCCAAAGGGCTTAGGGTATGACTGGCGTCTCTCGGCGGCATAGGCACCATCGAGATCAGCTGCGGATGCAGTGAGAGCTGTCGGCGACTGGGGGAGGCGCCGGGCTCGCGCGTACAGGCGAGTGATGCACTGCACGCGGCGCAGAGCGAGTGGCATCTCCCCAGCATCGACCAACAGGCTCTCAATGGGGGAAGTGCGGAAGGCACCGGTCGCAAGGCGAAGGCCGGTGTGGTGGATCGAATCCACCTTCCGCAATAAACGCTCGGCTGCGGATGCATAAAACTCGCATCCGTAGTCGAGCTTCGAGCGAAAAAAGGATCGATAAAAAAGTAAGGCGGTAGCCCTATCAGCGCCCCAAGCGCTGAACGTCACGGAACGGAGAATGTCCATGGCGCGGGTACAAGAGACCCTAAGGCTGCGAATGTGAGCCTCCCAGGTGAGGCGTCGGTCGAATACAAGACCAAGGAAACGGTGCGACTCAACCACATCCAGGCGCACCCCATTAAGAAACAAATCTGGGTCGGGGTGAAGCCGTGGATGGCGGCAGAAGTGCACCACCTTAGTCTTGGCCAAAGAAAACCGAAACCTGTGCGCTTCGGCATAGCGAGAGACGCGGTTCAATGCCTGTTGGAGTCGGCGCTCCAGAGTTGGCATCTGGGCCGCGCCAAAAGAGATCGAAAGGTCGTCCACGTAGAGCGTAGCGAGAACATCTTCCGGCAGCACCGAGGTGATGCCGTTGATGCTCAGGGCAAAGAGTGTGACACTGAGGACACTTCCCTGCGGGACACCCTCTTCCTGCTCCTTTGGGCCGGAGAGGGCTCCCCCCACCCGTACGCGGAATCGACGATCTCGCAAAAATTCAGATATAAACATTGGGAGGCGTCCCCTCGCCCCCATCGTGTGGAGAGTCTCCATGATACCGTATCGCCATGCGGTATCATAGGCTTTCTCCAGATCAAAAAACACCGTGGCGTAGTGCTGTCTACGAAGGAAAGCCTCGCAGACGGCATTTTCCAGTCGGAGCAGAGCATCCGACGTGGAGTGGAACTTACGGAAGCCGCACTGTGCAGAAGACAGATGGCCTCCGCTGTCCAGGTAATAGGCTAATCTAACATTTACCAATTTCTCCATCAACTTGCACACGCAAGAGGTTAGAGAGATTGGGCGGAAACCGGTCGGAGTAGAGTGATCTCTCCCCGGCTTGCGAAAGGCGAGCACAGTAGCGATTCGCCAGGAGTCTGGGAGGAGACCTTCCACCCAGATCCTGTTGAACAAATCTAATAGAAAGGCCATGCCTCGCTCACCCAGGTGTCGAAGCATGGCGTACGGGACATCGTCCGGACCATGGGCGGTGTCCGCGCACGAAGCGAGAGTGGAACGCAACTCACTCACAGTAAACTTGTCGTTGAAGGGTTCTCCGCCTCTGGAGGTAAAGTCCAGCCGGCGGCCTTCCGCGACATCACGACGTGCATTGAATGCTGGCGGAGCAGCATCACGGCTAGAGAATGCGGAAAAAGCGGTCGCTAAGGATTCCGCCACGGACGCGGGGTCCGAGATTGCGGTCCCATTCTCCTGGAGAACGGGAGGGGGGTCCTGCGAGAACTTGCCCCGAATCCTTTTGACTCGCTTCCACACCTCAGCTAAAGGGGTCTTCCCGTTAAGTGAAGACACGTATGCCCGCCAAGAAGAGCGGCGGGCGTGCTTCGAAATATACCGGAACCTAGCCCTAGCCCGACGAAATTCAGCGACGGTGAAATCGTTCGGGCGGCGCTTATAGCGCATGTAGGCATAACGCTTCTGTTTGAGGGCCGTCTCACACTCGGCCGACCACCATGGGAGTGGTCGGCGTGCAAAACGGCCAGACGTCCTAGGAATAGTAGTCAGGCCCACGGCGATGAGGTTGCCGGAGAAGAACTCGACGGCCTCATCTACCGACCTAAACTCCTTGACTGAGATAGAGAATTCAGTCATTTCCTGAAATGCAGGCCACCGCGCCCGCGCCAAGCACCACCGAGGTGGTCTCTCAGGCGGCAGTTGCCCTGAAAATGATATTTGAATGGGAAAGTGATCACTACCATGGAGGTCATCGACCACCCCCCAATCAAAATCAGGCTGTGCATCCGAAGAGCACAAAGATAGGTCAAGGCAAGAAAATGAAGCGGTTCTCGGACAGTGATGCGTAAACTCATCCACGTTTAGGACACCCATCTCAAGCTCTTCGATCAGATCGGCAAGGACTTGTCCCCTGGGATTTATGGTGTAATCTCCCCAGAGAGGATGCCTGCCGTTCAGATCTCCAAGCAAGAGATAGGGCCTCGGCAACCGTGCCACGACGCGGCGAAAGTCCCCCGCGTCGAAGTCAGCTGACGGTGGAATGTACGCAGAAATGATAGTATACCTCCTATCCAGGTGCAGCTGCACAGCCACTGCCTGAAAGGAGGTATCTAAAGAGAAAGGAAGAACGGAGACATCATGCCGGGTGTAAACCGCGCATCCCCCAGCCCGGCCGTCCCGCGGTGGTTGGGTCGCAAGACCCTTATACCCCGGGAGGGCAGGCAGGGGGCACGCGCCTAGCATGGTCTCCTGCAAAAAAATAGCTAACGGGGAACGGGATGAGGCGAGCCTCCGCAGCTCCTCCCAGTTGGCCCGGAGTCCACGGCAATTCCATTGAAGGAATATGCCCTCCAGGCCTAGCTCGGAGGAGACGCGGGGGCCCTCCTCGAATTGAAGACCCTCACGGGAATGGCCGTACGCTTCCCGGGGGCAGAACCCCGGGCGCTGTTGGCCGGACAAAGCGCTGAAGGCGCTGTCGCCTTCGAGGACTTATTGGGGGAGGTTGGGCTCGCCATGCGAGTCTTTTCCTCCCTCCGCCTCGAAACTTTAGGCGGGCGTTGCGGCTTCGGAGGCGGGGGGCCCTCTTTTCGAGGAACCACCGTCTCCGAGCCACTCGCTCCACCTCGGGGCGTGGGCAAAGGGGCCGAAGCTCCTTTGTTGCTGTCCTCCTTTCGGGGAACAGCTTTAGGAACCCCGGAAGATGGCCTAGCGACCATCTTCAGGGGTGTTGCCTCCTGTGAGTCTAACGACTCGGTGGAGGCGCGTGGCCGTTTCGCTTTACGCGAAACGGTCACGCTGGGGGAAGAGGGGGGAGCCCTGGTTTTAGCCGGGGCAGGGTATGAACCCTTTTTGCCGCCAGCTTTACCAGGGGAGCGCCCAGGTCGGGTAGAGCCCACAGAAGGGCTCCGAATGGGCGCGGAAACAACCGTGCTCGTTGGCCTGGATGGGCCAGGAGCAGAGGGTGCCTTTCTAACTATTGAGGCATATGACGTCCCAGGCAGAGCCGGGCGCGCCAGGACCAAGTCCTTTGCCTCGCGGAATGAGAGTCGATCCTGGGCCTGAACGGCCAGGATTTCTTTCTCAAGGAGATATGCACCACATTGCTTCGAAGAAGCAGGGTGCGGCTCTCCGCAATTGACACACTTGGCCACACACGATTTGGACTTATCGTGTGCGACCTTGGAGCAATTTACACAGACTTCGGGTGACCCCGATTTTGCACGTCTACATGATCGATTCGTATAGCCGAAGCGGTGGCAGTAATAGCACCGCCGCGGCAGTGGCACGAATGCCTTCACGCGGTAGCGGTACCAACCGGCACGCACCGACTCAGGGAGCTTGTCACAGTCGAACGTGACGAAGAGTGTAGGGGTGGGTCTCGAGGCCCCTCCCTGTTTTCTCATCACACGTTCGACCTTGACCGCCCCATGGTCGGCCAGCTCTAGGGTGATGTCCTCAATGGAGTAGTCAACGAGTTCCCTCGCATAAACTACTCCTTTCACAAAGTTCATGGTAGAGTGCGGCGTCACACTCACCGGGGTGCCATGAAGTGTCCGAAGAGCACTTATCTTGGCCGCCTCGGCGGGATTCGCCGCATTCGCCAGAAGGCTCCCGTCCGAGAAACGGGTTACCTTCGGCTCTCTACCAATTGCACTAGCTAATCCTCTCCTCTAATGGATCATGTTGCCCTTGGACAACATGGTGCCATCAGTGGAGCGAATAACGAGGAAGCGTTTGAAGCCAGCGGGCTCGAAAACGCCAGGTAACCTCTGAATCAGGGGCCCCGATGTCATCGAGGCTCCGCCCTGTGCATTCTTGGTCTTAGTCGTAGTCATGGGCTCCGCACACGAGGGGGTAGAGGGGCCGGATGTGCCGATCTTGGCTTGGTCGCCTACCAAAGTGGCAGCAGACCCATCCGTCCCCGCAGCCCCCGCGGATGGAGAGGAGCCCCGAGTCTTCTTCGTCTTTTGAGTCTTTTTCTTTTTAGGAGAGGAGGGCGGGGAATGAACCCGCTTTTCACCTCCGCCGGCAGAAGTCCCCAGGCCAGATGGACCAGCCTCAGCCAGGTCCCTCTCCGAAATGGGACCGGCCTCAGCAACATCCTTCTCTGAAATGGAGGTATTTGCTGTCACATAGGCACCAGCCGGGAGAGGAGATACGCCAGACCTGTCTGAGGGAAAGCTTTGAGTGGGTGGGGGCGGAACTTGAGTTTTGTTCTTGGCATCGAGCCCGGGTTCGACTCCATGGAAGATCCTACCATCTGGGGCTTGATCGCTTTAGGAACCTTGTCCAACTCAGTGGGATGCCTTCAAGTGGCCTCCTTCCCCGGTACATCACGGATCCACAACGAGGTATTTTGTCTCGTCTTGGTCCTGCGAACTGGCATCCATCCGGGAAGAGAGGGGGCAAGTACAGTGAACCCCTTTAAACTCGATATGCACGCCAGCAGGACTTTAGAGGACACGGGCCCCACAGGACATGTCATCTCTTGCCCCCCTATTGTACCACCGGACGCAAACGCTAATAATCCCACACAGTAGCCCGCTCCCTGAGGGGTGAATACAGAGCCGGCAAGGCCAGCTGCTGCCATTTGAGATCTCTCCTCCCACCCAGGCGGCCCTTCAGCATAGCAGGTCCTCCTTGGGCTAGGCGTAAAATTGATAGACAGTGAAAAGACAGAGAAAGAGTATGTGAGGAAAGTGAGGGTGGGGTGAAGCCGTGTTTTAAAAACCCACCACCTAAACCGGAGGTCAGGGGTGAGGGCACGTTGTATCTTACCCCCAATCCGGCATGGTTAGGTGAGAGGAAGCTGGTCAGCGTCTACCCTGGTGAAATTAATGGCCAACCCCCAAAAAGTTGTGGGAGAGTTGTAGGGAAAATGAGGAAGTAGGATAAGACGAGAGTGGGTCAGAAAGGAGAATAGGCTAAGCTGGGGCCAGACAGGGTGCCGAGTCCCGTCAGCACGGCGGCCAGGAAAGCAAATCGCCGTGCCCCTTACGGGGCTAATATTAAAAAAAAATTATGCTAAATAATAATGATAACAATAATACAACTAAAAGGTAAAGTAGTGCTGAGTGGGATGAGTGGAAACCACACCATCACCTTTCCCAGGTCCCATCAGAGAATTCCAATCAACCCAATAACAGGGCTTCCCTAATTTGCCCTCAGGCTGGGAGGACGAGGAGCTCCTCTGGATACCAAGTATAACAGGCTAAACAGGGTACCCCTTCCCCCCCTGTGGGCATTCACTGTAGAAATCGTTTGTTTGATATTTATTCTGTTTTGGCGCATCCACGACAACTTCTTCTTGAAGGAAGAGGCTACATAAAATGAATAAAGGCGTAACAGCCGATTACCATTGTGTCTAATATTAAAAATTCCACCTTTTTTATCCGCCTTTTGTGAAATCACATCCTTCGAAAGCCCAAATCATTGTTTCATTGCTCATTTAGAATCCATAAGATGGCAGAAAAACTTCCTATACCATCTAATACTTTCACACACACACTTAATATACCATTTATTCACTCTTATCAACCATTCACATTATTTATTTGTGGTGCAGTAGTAGGTAGTAGTCCGCCTCTCCACACCACCCCAAATGTCTAATCCCTTTGTTCTTTTCCAGGGTGTATTAAATGAAGAAAATAAGAGGGGCTAATTTGAGTAGGGGACCCGATAGACTTCTATTGTACCCTCCATTCATCTGTCTCCTCCCACAGGCGGATTTTTCAGCCTATTTAATTCTAAGTGACTAATCAGACTTTGGTGATTGAACATAGAAAGAATAGTGAAGAATTTAGGAAGTGAGGAAGTTGTCTGAACTGGTGTATGAATGCAATGGGAGAGGGACAGGTGAATGTAGCCTGTGTGAGTGGGTGTGGTTGTGATATAGGAATCTTTGAGTGTTGCCGAAGATGCTTTCCCCCTTTTCAGCTCCTTGGTACCAGCTAGTCGAACCACATCTGACCTTGAGAGGCAGCGGCAGAAGCCAGCCCTTTACTCACATTCTCAGGGAATCCTTGAGAGCAGCCTCCCAGTCTCCAGGGCAGTGGTTCGGACTCATGCACGCCCCAGTTGCCTAAGTGTGGAGCACTTTGCCGAGTCCTGGGACCATAAGGAATTCCTAGGAGAAAGCGGGCCCGCCTCCCTTCCTCCCCATACTGGTCGCCTTATATCCATTTATACTGATAGTGGAAGACTTAGGATAAGATTGTGGGTTAGGATGATAGAATAAGAATTATATTTTGTATTTCACCGAGTTCCTACCAATTTTTATGTTGCATATTTATCTTTATATATAATTTGTATTTTTGTTTGAAAGGGGGGAGGGGGCTGGCCCTGTAAATAAAAAGGAAAAAGCTAATTAGAATCCCTCTCATTACCCATCAAACACCAAAGTGGCTCTGTTGGAGCATCAGGCAATGTGATTGCAGGCCCTCGGAACCTGACCCCGAATAGGAACAGCCTGGAGGTTTAAGGAAGGAGAAGGGTGACTCGTGTTTTATTTTCCCAATGGAGGAGGAGCAGAGAGAACTGTGGAGATGAAAAGGTTGAGTGAGTTGTTGCGGCAAAGAGAGAGAGAGGAGAACGATAGTCTGAAGAGAAAAATAAGAGATGGAAGAGAGGATTAGGGACAGTGAAGTACGAATGGAGGAAAGAGTGCTGAGAATGTTGAATGGGAGAACAAAGAGCAATTGGTGGTGGTGGTGTGGTCTCTACTCCATTGGAAATGGGTTCTGAGTGGAAAGAATCGACGGGACTGCCAGATATGGCTGAATTCCCCAAAGAGAGGAAATGGATAAAGAAAGTTTCAAAGACCCGATACTAGGACGGACAAAAGAGGACCAAGATAATGACAAGTATTGACGCACTGTACCTCAGTTCAAATGAGTGTACGAGTGATTGCGAGAAAGGTGAGTGAGAGTGAAACCCAGGCTGAGGTACCTAGAAGCATACTCATCAGAGAAGTACCAAAGTTGAGTAAATTCAGAGTGGAAGGAACGAAGGATGTGAAAGTGTTCTTGAAAGAATATGAGTTATAGAAATTGGGGAGAGTACTAGGTTCTGGGTGAAAGAGTTGGGTGAGTTTTTGGATGGATGTATAAAGGAATTTTACAAGACAATTACGATTGTGGGCGAGCCTAGGTGGGAAGTAGTGAAAGAAAGAATAATAGAACAAGGTAAGAAAATGAAGACCAGTGTGAAATACAAGAAGTTGAATGGGTTTGAGGAAGCAACAATGGGGAAAAATGAAAGGGTTGATTTGTATGCGCATCGTTTAGAGTCCCTGGTGAGAACGAGGTTCGGTGATGAGGAACTAAATGAAAATAAGGACTTGATGAAGAAGTTTCTGGGTACTGTCTCGGATAAGGTCGTAAATATGTGAATTTCAGAAGGAAGGAAAAGATGAGATAGATGGGAGGGCGATTGTTGTGGGAGGATGTGCTTGAGATAGTAGAAGATCGTGAGTTCGAGGAATATGGAAGGGAGGAAGCTTCCATATACACAAAATGCAACCCAAGTAAGAGTAAATTACCCCAGTTCCGGTCATACTGAGATGTGATGACAAAGTTTTGGGAGAATTACTTTGGTTAGGATGAATGACAGAGGGTATATATTGGATATGAGAGCAGTGAGAATAGAGGTATGAATGGTTGGCATACAGGTCAGGATGGTAGGAGTGATAGTCGCATGAATGGAAGGAATGGTAGCAGATCCAGAGGGAGTGAGCCAAGATGTCTGTGATGTAAGAAAGTTGGGCACATAAGGGCTGGGTGTCGTGGGCACTTGGAAGTCTTTTTGGCTGTGGGCAGACTAGGCACATGATAAAAGATTGTGGCCATGTGAGAGAAAGAGTATGCTACCAGTGTGGAAGAAAGGGGCACTTGGCGCGGGATTGTACAGAGAGTGGACGATGAGTTGGCCTGGATCATGTGGTAATTGTGAGCAGATAGAACACTATGGTAGGATGTGTGGCAGCCCGAGGAATACATGAGGTATGCGACAAGGTTGTGTAGGTCTGGTGAAAGGATTGGGAATAAGAGAAAGAGGATGTGAATAATGCATGTAATAGGGATAGTATGACTCAGGGAAACTCAAGAATGAGAGGATTCCTTCTGGTGAATATTCGAGTGTAAGTAATGAATGTGAGAGAGGGATTGTCGAGTCATGTGGTAATTGTGATAAAATAGAACACTATGGTAGGATGTGTGGCAGCTTGAGGAATACATGCGGTATGCGACAAGGTTGTGTAGGCCTGGTGAAAGGCTTGGGAAAGAGAGAATGAATGTGAATAATGCAAGTAATAGGGATAGTATGACTCGGGGAAACTCAAGAATGAGAGGATTCCTTCTAGTGAGTATTCGAGAGTGAAAGTAATGAATGTAAGAAAGGGATTGTCGAATCATGGAGTGAATTGGGGTCAGAAAGTGAACAAGTGCATGTATGTTAAAGCTAAATTTGGAGGACAAGAAGTAAGTGCGTTGATTGATACAGGATGCAGAGTAAATGTGGTGTACTATGAAGCATTTGAAGGAATAAAAGGAAGTGAAGTTAAGGATAGTGGAAATCATTTGACTGGATTGGGTGAGCAGGATGTGCCAATTGCTGTGAGGTTTAGAGAGAGAGTTTCCATGGCAGGTGTCTGAATGAATGAAGATGAATTTTGTGTGGTAAAAGGCACAAGCAAGAAGTATGACGTTATTAGGTTACAAGTGTTTGAGGGCAAATGGTATCGTGATTCACCCTGAGAATAATGGAAGCTTGAAGTGTCAATGGTATGTGGGTCCGGATGGAGGTGTGAAAGTAAATATCATGGAAGGTCTGGAAGTGTAGGTGATGAAGAGTGTATTGAAGCGAAACGAAACGTTGAGTTTTAGTATTGGATGGAATTCAAGTGTTGAGATGAGGCAGAATGATGGGAATATGTATGTCTTGGATGGTAGTACAGCGGACTATCAACTGAAGCGAGTTGTGCATGTGTTTGATGGTGTAATTGATATGAAAGATCCGCGTGTGTGCATTCAAGTTTGGCTCAATCTGTGAAGGAAGAGTTTGAAAGGAGTACAAGGGGGAGATAAATTGGGTGTGTTGAATACAGTGATGAAGATGGAGAAAGATACACATGTGGTGAATACAAATGTACTTTCTATGAGTGTAAAGTCAAATGTTTAGAAGTATGAAGACTTGATTGAGCAAGTGAAATTGGACGTATAGTTGAGTGAATGTGAGAAACAAAAGGTTTAATAATAATAAAACGGTTTATTTAGGATACAAACAGTCATTTCGACTGACAAAATACAATATTTAAAAGATATTATACAGCGAATGGGAAGAGTATAATGATAGTATTTACATATAATTTACAGAGTCTGCTTATGTACAATACCTGTATTCAATTACCTTTATTCTCCTCATTTATGTATTTCACAATTGTTGGGATTGGGCTTTTCTGGTGCCCGTTTGTACGTGATGTGATGGGGATGAGGAGGTTGTGGGAGCGAGTGGCGTGGCGAGGAGGGGGAGGGGAAGCCAGGGGCGGCAGGAGGTGATGGTGGCAAGGGTTGTTGAGCAGTTGTTTGCCGAATTGGATTATTGCTTTTTTGGTGAACTGTAGCGAGGGGAGAAAGTCCCAGGGTTATCAACGCATTATCATAGCCGTTGTAGGAGGAGCCAAGCACGATCTTCAAGGCTCTTCTTTGCACTCTTTCCAACCTCTCTCGTTGTGTTGCGCTGAGGCTGATGGACCAGGCTGGGGATGCTACGTAAGCCTCGGCAGTATGAAAGTCCTGTATATGCTGGAGAGCTCGGATGATGGCACTCCCAGTGACTCGAGGCGTCGCAGCATATACAGCCTGAAGGAGGCCGAGGACAGCCTGTCATCCATGGTGACACCGAGAACCCTAGCAGATCGAACAATTTCCAGGCCGTGGTCCCCCAGCGTGATGGTGGGGGACTGGGTCGGGGTGGTGGCCAGATCAAAGTGGAGCGTAACAGTCTTATTGTGGTTCACTGTCACGTGATTATCAGCTGCCCAAGAAGGGGAGGTGATTCAGGGAATCTTGTAGTGGCTGGTAATTGGAGCCAGAATTTTGAATATGGTTAGCAAAGGTACAGTCATCTACATATTTCCAACGGTCCGGGATATTGGTAAGAGCATCATTAATTAGTACCAGGAACAACAGAGGGCCAATTGTGGTGCCCTGTGGAATACCACATGTAAGGGGAAAGAGGGTGGACGTTGCTCCCCGTAGCCGAACAGCTTGTCGGCGGTTGGAGATAAAATAAGCCAGCCAAGCCACCAGACACTCACGCAGTCTCATGGTTGTTGCCTTGGTAATCACGGTCGTATGGTCCACCAGGTCAAATACTTTCCTCAGGTCTATGAGTGTGGCCAAAACAGAAGTTTTGCGTGCTTCCAGGCCTCCGTATATGTGATCTAGGAGGCTGACCAGGTAGTGTGTGGTTGCGGTAGCACGGATGTTCTTGTACTGCCGTGGGGCGATTTTGGAGGCGAGGTCCGTGTAAGCCCAACCTGGCACAAAACTCTCGCAGATCAAGCTTGGAATGGGCGTGATTGACACAGGGCGGGTCTCATCCAGGGTGGTGAGGAAGGCTTCTTAGGTACGGTAGTTACGTAGGATGTCTTCCAGTCAGTGGGTGATTTGCACTGTTGAAGAGAGGCATTAATAATGGAAGTAAGAGGTACGGAGAGCTTGGGGGCAAATTCCTTTTAAAGAGGCATAGGAAGGTTAGTGAGAGTTGTAGAGCGTTTGGTTTTTAATTTCTTAATTTTCTGCCAAACCTGGAACTCTTGTACAGTAGGCGCTGTGGTTTGCATGGAGAGGAAAGTGGGCAGTAAATACCAGTCGAGAGGGAGGGGGGTTGCTGACAGATGGTGGCGAAGCGGTTGTTTACCTCGTTCGCGGCGTCAAGGAGGAGATGGGGGGAGGCGGCTAATGCAAGGTGGGGTACGGGAGGCTTTGTTCAGCCCGCACAAGTTCTATATTTGATTGAACCATTTGCTACTGTCAGATTCTTTTAGGTGTTGAAGTTTGCTTGGGTAGTAGTTGCGTTTTGCATATCTAATCTCATTTATTACTTTGTTAAGGAGAGGTTTGTAGAGGGATGAGTTGTTGAAGTGGGCTCGGTTTCTTTGTTGCATTAACCTTTTTATCCTGTTGCTTATCTATGGAAGGTCACTGGGGTGTTGCCGGAGAGTTTGCTCAGGAAAAATGTGGTGATAGGCTGTGGTGATCGTGGACATGTAGTTATTCCATTTAGTGTCAACATCGGTTACGGTAAGAACTTCGGCCCACGGGTGGTGAACAATCCAGTGACCAAAGGCTAGAATGGAGGACTGTCGGAGTGTGCGGTAGGTCAATGTTGTGGCACTTTGAACAGGAGATAGTGTGGCCTTGGGCGTCTATATCACGGAGACGTGAGGACTTCTGAAACGCACCTTGCCTCAATTTAAGATTGTTTTGAGCGATGAAACGCTGATCGTGCAAAGCTTTTTTTTTTTTAATTTCAGGCGTCTATCTGGCGACAATCACGAGAGCCTAGCACTAGGCTACATATGAAACACAAAAACAATAAAAACGGGAAATAGCAACAATTAAGAAGCAAGCTCCGGCGTCGGGGGAAAGTCCGCCTCCCACTGGCGCAGGAACGTGCGACCTACAAAGAAAACAACAACAAAAAACAAAAACAAAACGTAGTTAAATAAAGGGGAGAAGGCCGGCCTCCCCCCAAAATTCTATAAGTCTACCAGTCAATGTGCACGAACTTGTCCCGAGTAAAAGGGACAGGGGGTAGCGACCCCACCCATCCAGGTACCGGGACAGGTAACGTGCGCGGAGATCACTCAGACTGGGACATTCAACAAAAATCTGCAGAACAGTCTGGGGGGGACAATCCAGTGTTCACATTAGGGCGCTGGCGAGCGCTCCATCAAAGAGCAGTGCGCCCCGCGAGTGTGACCAATTCGGAGACGACAGAAAGCAACCTGAAGCCGTCGCGGCATTAGAGGGTAGGTACATGAGAACAATCGCGGAGCAATGGCATACAACTTTAACTTCACTTCGACTGTCTCCCATCTTCTTTGCCAAGCAGCCCAAAGAGCTGCCCGTATTCCTGTCATGTAGTCGGTGTGAGGAAGAGTGAAACGCTGGTCGGGTCGCAGTGTCCCCGCGGACTCTTTGGCGCCCTTATCGGCGCTCTCATTCCCTGCAATTCCTACATGTCCAGGAACCCAGCAGAAGATAATCTCGACATCCGCCATACTGGCCAAAACCGTGGCGTCACGGATATCGCAAACCAGGGGATGCGGAGATTCCAATGCCCCGAGAGCACTCAGTGCGCTTTGTGAGTCGCCATAGATCACAATCCGGTCTCCGAACCGGGCACATCCCGTAATCTCTCGTACCGAGTGATATATTTCCACCAGCTCGGCCGTGAAGACAGACGCAACGCCTGGCAGAGCCCCGCTGACTTCAAAGAGAGGGGATACGGCGTAGAAGCCGACCCCCTCTAGGGATTTGGAGCAATCCGTATACACTGGCACGGGTGCAGCGTAATACAAGGTGTTCTCCAAAAAGGGCGAACGCAATAATGCCAGCACTGTACAAGCTTTGGGAGCAGAGGGGTGGCGACAAATAGATGTTGGCGACTAAGGGAGGCGCTGGGCTCGCGCGTACAGGCGAATAATGCAATGTACACGGCGTAGAGCGGTTGAAATCTCCCCAGCATCGACTAGTAGGCTCTAAATGGAGGAAGTGCAGAAGCCCCCGGTCGGCGGGCGAAGGCCGGTGTGTTGGATCGAGTCCACCTTCCGCAATAAACGCTCGGCTGCGGATGCATAAAACTCGCATCCGTATTCGAGCTTCGAACGAACAAAGGATCGATAAAAAGTAAGGCAGTAGCCCTTTTAGCACCCCAAGCGCTGAACGTCACGGAGCGGAGGATATCCATGGCGCGGGTACAAGAGACCCTAAGGCTGCGAATATGAGCCTCCCAGGTGAGGAGTCAGTCAAATAAAAGACCAAGGAAGCGGCACAATTCAACCACTTACAGGCGTACCCCATTAAGAAACAAGTCTGGGTCAGGGTGGAGCCGTGGATGGCGGCAGAAGTGCACCACCTTAGTCTTGGTCAAGGAAAACCGAAAAGTGTGCTTGGGCATAGCGAGAGACGCGGTTCAATGCCGGTTGGAGGCGACGCTCCAGAGTTGGCGTCTGGGCCGCGCCAAAACAGATCGAAAGGTCGTCCACGTAGAGCATCTTCCGGCAGCACCGAGGTGATGCCGTTGATGCTCAGGGCAAAGAGTGTGACACTGAGGACACTTACCTACGGGACACCCTCTTCCTGATCCATTGGGCCAGAGAGGGCTCCCTCCACAAGTACGCGGAATCGACGAACTCGCAAAAATTCAGATATAAACATTTGGAGGCGTCCCCTCACCCCCATCGTTTGGAGAGTATCCACGATACCGTATCGCCATGCGGTATCACAGGCCTTCTCCAGATCGAAAAAATGGTCTACGAAGGAAGGTCTCGCAAACGGCATTTTCCAGTCGGAACAGAGTATCCGACGTCGAGTGGACTTTCGGAAGCCGCACGGTGAAGAAGACAGATGGCCTCCGCTGTCCAGAAAAAAAAGCTAATCTAACATTTACCAATTTCTCCATCAACTTGCACACGAAAGAGGTTAGAGAGATTGGGCGGAAACCAGCCGGAGTAGAGTGATCTCTCCCCGGTTTGCCAAAGGCGAGCACAGTAGCAATTCGCCAGGAATTTGAGAGGAGACCCTCCACTCAGATCCTGTTGAACAAATCTAACACAAAGGCCATGCCTCGCTCACCCAGGTTTCTAAGCATGGCGTACGGGACATCGTCCAGACCATGGGCGGTGTCCGCGTACGAAGCAAAAGCGGAACGCAACTCGATCAGAGTAAACCTGTCGTTGAAGGGTTCTTTGCCACTAGAGGTAAAGTCCAGCGGGCGGCCTTACGCGACATCACGGCGTGCAATGAATGCTGGTGGAACAACATCCCGGCTAGAGAATGAGGAAAAAGCGGTCGCGAAGGATTCCGCCACAGACGCGGGGTCCGAGATTGCGGTCCCATTCTCCTGGAGAACGGGAGGAAGGTCCGGTGCGAACTTGCCCCGAATCCTTTTAACTCACTTCTACACCTCTGCTAGAGGGCTCTTCCCGTTAGGTGAAGACACATATGCCCGCCAAGGAGAGCGGCGGGCGTGCTTCGAAATATACCGGAACCTAGCCCTAGCCCGTCGAAATTCACCGACAGTGTAATTGTTCGGGCGGCGCTTATAGCGCATGTAGGCATAACGCTTCTGTTTGAGGGCCGTGTCACATTCAGCCGACCACCACGGGAGTGGTCGGCGTGCAAAACGGACAGACGTTCTGGGAATAGTTGTGAGGCCCACGGCGATGAGGTTACCGGAGAATAACTTAATGGCCTCATCTACCGACCTAAACTCCTCGACTGAGATAGAGAAATCAGTCACTTCCTCAAATGCAGGCCACCGCATCCGCGCCAATCACCACCGAGGTGGGCTCTCAGGCGGCAGTTGCACTGAAAATTATATTTGAATGGGAAAGTGATCACTACCATGGGGGTCATCGACCACCCCCAATCTAAATCAGGCTGTGCATCCGAAGAGCATAAAGATAGTTAAATGCAAGAAAATAAAGCACTTCTCGGGCAGTGATGCGTAAACTCATCACATTTAGGATACCTATCTCAAGCTCTTCGATCAGATCGGCAAGGACTTGTCCTCTGGCATTTATTGAGTAATCTCCCCAGAGAAAATGTCTGCCGTTCAGATCTCCAAGCATGAGAAAGGGCCTCGGCAACCGTGCCACGACGCGGCGGAAGTCCCCCGCGTCGAAGTCAGCCGACGATGGAATGTACTCAGAATAAACAGTATAACTCCTATCCGAGTAAAGCTTCACAGCCACTGCCTGAAAGGAGGTATCTAAAATGAAAAGAAGAACGGGGACATCATGCCGGGTGTAAACCGCGCATCCCCCAGCCCGGCCCCCATCTCGTGGTGGTAGGGTCGCAAAACCCTTATACCCCGGGAGGGTGGGCAGGGGGCACGCGCCTAGCATGGTCTCCTGCAGAAAAATTGATAACAGGGAACGGGACGAGATGAGCCTCCGCAGCTCCTCCCAGTTAGCCGGGAGTCCACAGCAATTCCATTGAAGGAATATGCCCTCCACGCTGTCGGAAGAGACGCGGGGGCTCTCTTCGAACAGAAGACCCTCACAGGAAGAATGGCTGTACGCTTCCCGGAGGCAGAACCCCGGGCACTGTTGGCAGGACAATGCGGTGAAGGTGCTGTCGCCTTCGAGGACTTATTGGGGAAGGTTGGGCTCGCTATGCGAGTCTTTTCCTCCCTCCGCCTTGAAACCTTAAGCGGGCTTTGCGGTTTCGGAGGCGGTGGGCCCTCTTTTCAAGGATCCACCGTCTTTGAGCCACTCATCACACCACTAGGCATGGGCGAAGGAGACGAAGCTTCTTTGTTGCTGTCCTCCTTTCGCGGGGCTCTCTAGCTGGATGTGAACCCTTTGTGCCGCCAGCTTTACCAGGAAAGCGCCCGGGTTGAGTATAACCCGCAAAAGGGCTCCGAATGGGCGCGGAAACAACCGTGCTCGCTGGCCTGAGTGGGCCAGGAGCAGAGGATGTCTTTCCAATCATTGAGGCGTAAGACGTCCCAGGCATAGCCGGGCGTGCCAGGACCAAGTCCTTAGCCTTGCGCAATGAGAGTCGATCCTGGGCCTGAACGGCCAAGATTTCTTTCTCACGATTTATGCACCACATTGCTTCGAAGAAGCGGGGTGCGGCTCTCCGCAATTGAAACACTTGGCCACACATGATTCGGACTTATCCTGTGCGGCTTTGGAGCAATTTACACATACTCCGGGTGACCCCAACTTTGCACGTTTACATGAACGATTCGTATGGCCGAAGCGGTGACAGTAATAGCACCGCCGCGGCAGTGGCACGAATGCCTTCACGCGGTAGCGGTGCCAACCGGCACGCACCGACTCAGGGAGCTTTTCACAGTCGATTTTTTTTTAGAGAGAGCTCATCCGGCGACTGCTTGCCTGGGCATTGGTCGCCGTATTAAAAACTTGCCTAGTACTAGGCTACTTTAAAATTAAATTGAAAAAACCCCCCAAAAACCCAAACCCAACACCTAAAATTAAAAAAGGGAAAAGCCAACGAGCATGAAGCAAACTCCTATGTCGGGAAGAGGTTTCCCCTTGTCACAGTCAAACGTGACGAAGAGTGTAGGGGTGGGTCTCGAGGATCCTCCCTGTTTTCTCATCACACGTTCGACCTTGACCGCCCCATGGTCGTCCAGCTCTAAGGTGATTTTCTTTATGGAGTAGTGAACGAGTTCTCTCGCATAAACTACTCCTTTCACAAAGTTCATGGTAGACTGCGGCCTCACACTCACCGGGGTGCCATCAAGTGTCCGAAAAGCACTTATCTTGGCCGCCTCGGAGGGATCTGGCGCATTCGCCAGAAGGCTCGCGTCCGAGAAACGGGTTACTTCGCCTCTTTACCAATTACACTAGCTAATGCTCTCCTCTGATGGATCATGTTGCCCTTGGCAAACATGCTGCCATCAGTGGAGCGAATAACTAAAAAGCGTTGGAAGCCAGCGGGCTCGAAAACGCCGGGTAGCCTCTGAATGAGGGGCCCCGATGTTCTCGAGGTTAAGCCCAAGCCCTACGCAATTTTGGTCTTAGTCAGGGGCTCCGCACCCGGGTAGGGAGGGGGGCAGAGGGGCAGGGTGGGCCGATCTAAGATTGGTCGTTTAGCGAAGTGGCAGCAGACACATCCGTCCCCGCAGCCCCTGCCTATGGAGAGGAGACCCCGTCCCCCGAGGGTGGGAAATGAACCCGCTTCTCCCCTCCGCTGGCAGGAGCCCCACAGGCCAGATAGACCGGACTCGGCTAGGTCCTTCTCCGAGATGGAGAAGGTCCTGGCAATCGCAGGGGTACCGGTCGAAGGAGATCCCTTCCCTCCTTGTACTGCCTCGGAAACCCTAGCCGTTTGAGGAGGACCTTGCATATGGGCGGAATCGAGTTCGTTGCTTGGCGCCGAGCCCGGATTCGTTCCCATGGAATACCCTACCGTCTGAGGTTGGGTTGCCTCAAGGACCATGTCTATCTCGTGGGGGGCCTCCAGTTGGTCATCCCCCCTCCCCAGGACATCACAGGTCCTACTGGCAGCAGTGTCTTTAGTCTCGTCTTGGGAGGCACAGGCCTTGACCCCGGCAAGGTTCAATATTCTTGCTAGCACGTCTTTTGAGGGAAGAAACCGAAGGGGCTCGACTTCCCTCCCCCCTTAGGGGGCGTGCCCTACCGAGCCGCTTCAATGGAGAGCGGTCGGCTATGTGGTTGCCTGCTGGCTTTCTTGGCAGTCCCCTTGGAAAGTAAATGGGGGGCTGCCGCTGGTAAGAGGGAGGTGCCCGAAGGCATCTCAAGACAAGCGGGTGAGGGGGAGTCCCCTACAACCGTAGGCGGAGAGAAGTAAGCCTCCTCTCCGATTAGAGAAATTTGGAGGGTCTCCTGCGCAAGCACAAAGGCGGAGGGACCTCCATTTTTTTCTGTGGAGCTGCCCGAGGGCGGTTCTGAGGGAAGATTTTTTTATTTTCTCATCATTGGGCATGGTGACCCTATTTTTTTACGGCAAGCAATCGCTCATCACCCCTCGCAGTAGCCCGCCCTGCAAGTAGTGCGTACAGGCCTGGCAGAGATATTCAAGACCACCCCTCCCGCCTGGTGGCCTGGCAGTCTCTCAGCATGGCAGCTCCACCTTGGACACGGTGTAAAATTGATAGTGTGTGAAGAGAAAAGGAAAAGGGATGTGAGGAAGGTATGGGTGGGGAAGAAGCAGGTTGTTAAAAAACTACCATCCCAAACCGGAGTTCAGGGGTTAGGGAACATTGTCCCCTCCCCCACCCTAGATCTGGGATAGTTGGCCGAGAAGAAGGTCAGCATCTACCCTGAGAAAATAGAGGCCAACCAGAGAAAGTTGTGGGAGAGGTTGTAGGGGAAGCGAGGAAGTAGGGGAGAACTACAGGCTGTCTGAAAGAATGAGAAGAGGCTAAGCTGGGGTCGAACGGGGTGCTGAGTCCCATCACGGCGGCCAGGATGGCAAATCACCGCGCCCCTTACGGGGTACCTGTTTCTCGAGATCAAAAGACTTGACCATACTCTTTTCAGTGGCCATAAACATCAAAGAACATAGGCGGTCATCTCCAGTTGTTGTTCTCAAGTAGTTTTTTTTACTCTTTTAAGACTAAAAAAATCGCTCATTGCCAGCAATAGTAACAGATGGTTAGCAGTAGTAATAGAGATGATTAGCAATAGTACAATATATAAGTAGAATTACTCTAGTGATAATTATAAACTTAATGAAACTTACGTCTCGCTGGCTATCCCTGATGTTGATGGAGTAGCTAGCAGCAGTAGGTAGGACATCTACTATTTGCTCCTCCATAGGCTTAAAGTGAGGCTGGTCGATACTTTCTTTTTCGGGCTCCTGCTGAACTTTTTCACAATCTCGCTCTTTCTTCTTTATGGTAAAAAAGCTAGCGATACTTTGCTGTGATCGCTTCATGATGGTAGGCCAGTGCACTATACATTACCAGACCTGGCAAACCAGTGAGGCTTCACTTTTACGCGATCAAGTCTCGTTCGTTTCAATCAGAGGCCACTCCCCCACCACACACACCTTGGAGTGAATTTTACTATTATTTCAAAGGCTTGGGGCGGGGGGAAAGAGGCATCAATATCTTGAGAGGGTCAAGTGTCTCCCCCTCAATGATGCCCCTGTTAGCGAGGGGTAAACACGAGGGAGGGCGGCAAAAGCCGATTGCCGCTATTTAGGACCACACATCCCGCCCTGTGACCAGAAAGCCCTTTGTCATTGAACGCGCTCTAACCGCCCGAGCCTCCTTTCGGCCAATCACGGCGCCGAACCATTCTTTGTGCCTCAGTCACAGTCTTCTACGAAATGTCAACACGTTCGCGAGTGCTTTTTACCCATTTTGTCATAGATTTATCATCTGATTACGACTCCAGCCCTTCCCAACATGAAGAACAGGCTCCCACAAGTCCCACAAGCGGTAACGGCTCCCTGAGAAGTCAGTCCTTTAGCTTTAAAATGGTATATTACATATTTTTACGATTAAACCCTATATGCAACAATTATTCCATAACTTTAACATCAATTTACTCAAAACTATAAAAAATCGGTTGACGCCCCTCTTGTCGGCAGCTCTTCATATGCCCTATTAAGCAAAAAGACACCGATAGTTTTGTCTATAATATAACTACGGTTACCGATTTGATGAACTTTGTCTTCTTTAAAATCCTAATCTGAATGGGTTTCTTAAGTGGATATGGCTTGGGCTTGAATTGCAACTTTGAGATCAAGACGATGACAGAAAAAGAAAATGTGCCATAATTTTGAAAGTGGATCCCGTTGAGTTTATCCATCATTAGGTTGGTTGTTTGAAGAGGGAGTTTAGTAAGGTATATTTTTATTCTTCTTGAGGTGGGGAACGAAGATAACCCATATCGTCTACCGGAGTGTCGTAAAAGTCTGCTAAACTCAGATAGGGAATGGTTGCTTGGGAAGCTGTGCATCAGAACTTTCGCTCATGAGAGAGCTATACGTAATGACGGTATGGACAGGGATGCCGCGGACACAACCATTCATGCCATCTTATCATCCTTTGTGTTTTAAGGTTTATATTTTTATTCGAAATTTTTAGAGCTCCCCATAGTGTCCTCTTTCGTCAACTTTGCAGCTTCCTTACAAACCCTCTTTAGTAAAGAAATCCACTTGTTTTTAGTCTACCTGCCTTCTCCCGGAGAATGCGACAATACAAAAAAAGTCAGATAAAATGGAGTTGGGCAGCATCCTTCTGTTTGTGGGCTGTCTCACACTCGGCTGAGCACTACGGAAGCGCTCGATGAATTCACCCGTAGTGCAATAGATTAGGCGATGCTTGTAGCGCATTGATACATTTTGCTCTCTTTAAGGTTATTTTCACCAGTGTGGTCTCTTAAATGTGCTACAAGATTCTTCTTTCTCTGATCCCGATAAGGGCAAGGACCACATTTGAAAGGATGCTGGCCTGTGTCAATACATGAATGGCTTTTAGGCTGACCTTTTCTTGCAGCTTGATAACGGCAAAGGCTGGATTTGAAAGGTTTCTTGCCTGTGTGAGTCATGGAATGTCTTCTAACATCTTTTTTTGTTAGAGCCTGATAAGAACAAAGACTGCATTTAAAAGGCTTCTGGCCAGTATGAGTATATGAATGATTATTAATATATTCTTTTCTAGCAGCCTGATAAGGGCAAAGTTCGCACTTGAAAGGCTTTTCACCAGTGTGAGTCATTGAATGTCTTTTAACATCTCCTTTCCTTGCAGCCTGAAAAGAGCAAAGGCTGCATTTGAAAGGCTTTTCGCCAGTGTGTGTTGTTGAATGTCTGTTAATATCTCCTTTCCTTGCAGCCTGATAAGGGCAAAGGCTGCATTTGAAAGGCCTCTCGCCAGTGTGGGTTCTTAAATGTATTCTTAAAGCTTCCCTCTGTGCAATCTGATAAGGACAGGAGCAGCATTTATAGATTTTCTTATTCATTCTCGAATGAGGCACCGTATGTAAATCTGTTTGTGTCGACTTGGAAGGGATGGAGTTGTTTTCGACGCATTTTCCTGGGCTTTCAGATCTTGAATATACACCAGTAGTCCAATTTGGGTTATAATCAACGGCTTGAGGTGTCGATGGTACTATACCACTAAATTGTGGAATTACTTTAAGGTTAGTGGAAGAACGCAATTTCATCCCCTGAAAAAGAAAAAGTGATTTTACAATCTCTCGTTCACAAGACTCACACCTGATTATGACCACAACAAAAAGTGAGGGCAGCCTATTAGAGGGCGCTGCTGAGGGAGTTAGCAATAGGCACTTATTGGCTGCTGAAAGGAGTGTGTATGAACAACTCCAGTCTATGGTATGAAAGTGGCAAGATGCCACTCTTGAATGACGGTAGTGATAGATGATGAGTACAATTGATAACAGCAACCAGGAACAGCTACCCTAATTATACTTAGACTATTTAAAAAAAGGAAACAAAACCTCGAAAGACCAAGGCTCACTTTCCTCTAGAATATTTAGTCAACACCCCCAGACTATATAGACCATAGGAGAGGACTGCCTCTCCAAGAAATTTTAAAAAAGGCTGTAGATGGGTGTGGACGAATTCGTTATATGTAAGTACAGGGGAAAAGCAGTAGCCACCAAGCTTCTCCTGGTATAAGGTGCACGGGAGTAGCACTCCATCAAATGGGGATCTGCACCATAAGTGTGTCAGTTCCATAGATCACTTTTTTTTCCTAAAAGGGGCCATCCTGGCAACTGCCTTGGAAATTACAAAGTGAACTGAAGCCACTGGGCTAGTGTCGGGTAGGTGGAAGAGAACTATCGCAGGGACATAGATCCAACTTTAGGTTTTGGTTGCTTGTTTTAGAGCTTCTTTACACGTTAGGTCAAATGGATGAGCTTATTCCTGCTATGCAATTAGTGTATGGAGGAGTAAAATAGTGGTATGCATGTCAAGTGCTTGCAGATCCTTAGGCTTCATCATTTCCTACAATCCAACATGTCCAGAACCCAACAGAAGATAATCTTGACTTATCTCAGATAGGCGACAGCACTGGTGTCACAGATACTGAGAACCAGGTAGTGCTGAGATTCTAATGCCTCTGTAAGTCAATATAAACCCTAATTTTGTTTCTAAAGCAGGTACAATGCATAATCTCAAATAGCGAGTAGTGAATTGCAACCAGCTCAGCTGTGAAGACATATGCAGTGCCTGCCTGAGCACCTAGAACATCAAAAACAGGGAAAACAGCATAGAAGACAAATTTAGTCATGCTAATATTTTGGTAAATCTTCAGAAACATATTTGGAAGCAGAAACCATTTATAGTTGTGTGTAAGAGTATTTTGAAACGTACAGCATATCATTTAATAGGGATTTAAGGAACAAAATTGACAGCAGCCCAATTTCAAGGGGATTACATATGGGGGAAAAAACAAATAAGGGCAAATTAATTATGAGTGAGAAAACCACTACGAGATAAAAGTTTTAAAAAAAGTGTTCAAAATATTCTTCGGTCAGAAGAAAATAAAGGAGGGACAGGCGAGGTACACTTGAAAGGGTGGGTACACATAACCCAAGAAAGCGGTAGCGAAAAGGATTCCGCCATTGACGAGGAGTCCGAGATTGCGATCCCAGTCTCCTGGAGAACGGGAGGGAGGTCCTGCGAGAAATTGCCCCAAATCCTTTAGACTCTTTTCCATATCTCTGTTAAAGGGGTCTTTCCGATAAGTGAAGACACATTATGCCCGCCAAAAAGAGCGGCGGTGTGCTTCGAAATATACCAGATACTAGCCCTATCTCGACGAAATTCACCGACAGTTAAGTCGTTCGGGCGGAGCTTATAGCGCACATAGGGATAACGCTTCTGTTCGAGAGCAGTCTCACACTGGGCTGACCACCACGGGAGCGGTCGGCGCGCAAAACGGCAAGAGGTTCTAGGAACGGCCTCACCTACCGACCTAAACTCCTTGAATGAGAGAGAAATCAGTCATTTCCTGAAATGCGGACCACTGCGCCCGCGCCAAGCACCAGCGGTGCGGGATCTCGCGCGGCAGCATAAAATGATATTTGAATGAGAAAGAGATCACTACCATAGAGGTCATCGACCACTAAACACCCAAAATCAGGCTGTGCATCCAGAGACCAGGAAGCTAGATCGAGATAGGAAAATGAAGAGATTCTCGGGCAGTGATAACCGATAACATTTAGGAGACCTATCTCCAGCAAGTCTATCAGGTCGGCAAGGACTTAACCCCTGGGATTAATCGAGTCGTCTCACCCAGAGGGAGGGTGTACCGTTCAGATCTACGAGCAAGAGAAAGGGCTTCGTCAACCGTTCCACGACGCAGCGGAAGTTCAGTATACCTCCTATTCAGGTGCAGCTGCACAGCTACTGCATCAAAGGATGTATTTAAAGCGAAAATAAGAAAGGAGACATCATTCTGGGTGTAAATAGCGCATTGTCCTGCCCGGCCCCAACCCGTGGTGCTGGGGTCACAGAACCCCTATAGCCCAAGAGTGTGAGCAGGAGCCACGCGCCCAGGATGGAGTATGGAGTATGATTTGTTGTGACAACGGATCACCAGTCATTAATCTATTTTCAACGGATGAGGTCAGTACCTAGTATACTTGCAATGTCTTGTGAGACATAATGGTCAACATACCATCGGATGGGAATGGGAAGTTTGGGCAGCATTTTTGCCTGGGTGACATCTTTGGTGTGTATGAAGACACACTTACCATAATTTTTTTAGATGGCCTTCATGGATGAGTCCTATCTATCTGTCCAGATACACAGCTGCTCAGCTGAAATTGCCCTTTGCCCTCTTTGTAATAGGCAATGAACTAGTATTGAGTGTGTACTTTTTGTGGACTTGCTGCCTTCTCTGCCAGATGGTCTTTAGTTGTTTGGACAGTAGTCCTGCTCTGTATCTTCAGGATTACTCTATCTTAAAGAGTCTAAGAGAAGTTCTTGTCACTTATGGGTATTTTTTTTTTTAATTTTAGGAGCCTATCTGGGGACTGCCCACTTGGGTATAAGTCGCCGGAATCACGACAGCCTAGCACTAGGCTACTTTAAAATAAGAATATGAAAACATAATGATAAAAAAGGGAAAACGTAACAACTAGGAAGCAATCTCCAGCGTCGGGGGAGGTCCCCCTCACCCCGGCGCAGGAGCGTGTGATCTACAAAGAAAACAATAACAAAAATAAAACCTACTTAAATAAATGGGAAAAGCACGGCCTCTCCCCCAAAGTCAACAAGTCCACAAGTCAATATGCACGAACTTGTCCCGAGTACAAAGGACAGGCGGTAGCGACACCGCCCATCCAGGTACCGGGAGAGGTGTCATGCGCGAAGATCACCCAGACTGAGACATGAGACAAGAATGTGCCGAACAGTCTGGGGAACGACGCAGTCGTCACAATAAGGCGCTTGGGAGCGCTCCATTAGGATAGCGATGCGTCACACGTGTGTCCGATTCGGAGACGACAGAAAGCGACCTGAAGCCGTCGCGGCATTGGGGGATAGGTCCATGGGAACAGTCGCGGCGCAGTGGCACGCAACTTTAAGTTCCCTTCGACCGTCTCCCATCTTCTTTGCCAAGCAGTCCGAAGAGCTGCCCGTATTTCTGCCATGTAGTCGGTGTGAGATAAAGCGAAACGCTGGTCCGGTCGAAGAGTCCTCGAGGACTCTTTGGCGCGCTCATTCCCCGCAATTCCATGCCCAGGAACCCAGCAGAAGATAATCTCGACATCCGCCCGGCTCGCAAAAACCGTGGCGTCACGGATATCGCGAACCAGGGGATGCGGAGATTCCAATGTCCCGAGAGCACTCAGGGCACTTTGTGAGTCGCTATAGATCACAATCGGGTTTCCGAACCGGGCACGTCGCGTAATCTCCCGTACCGAGTGGTGTATTGCCACCAGCTCGGCCGTGAAGACAGCGTGGAAGCCGACCCCCTCTTGGGACTTGGAGCCATCCGTATACACTGGCACGGTTCCAGCGTGACAAGAGGTGTGCTCCAAAAAGGTCGAACGCAATACTCCCGGCGCTGTACAAGCTTTGGGAGCAGATGCGTGGCGACAAATAGCCAAATGTGGTAACCTCCAGGGTGGCGTCCCAGGCAGAAGCAGGAACGCAACCGGCCAGAGAGCTATACCTAGCTCTCGAAGGAGTTTCCTGGCCCTAAACCCAAAGGCCTTAGTGTATGGCTGGCGTGTCTCGGCGGCATAGGCACTGTCGAGATCAGCTGCGGATGCAGTGAGAGCTGTTGGCGACTGAGGAAGGCGCCGGGCTCGCGCGTACAGGCGAGTGATGCACTGTACGCGGCGTAGAGCGAGTGACATCTCCCCAAAATCGACCAACAGGCTCTCAATGGGGAAGTGCGGAAGGCACCGGTCGCAAGACGAAGGCCGGTGTGGTGGATCGAGTCCACCTTCCACAATAAACGCTCGGCTGCGGATGCATAAACCTCGCATCCGTAGTCGAGCTTCGAACGAACAAAGGATCGATAAAAAAGTAAGGCAGTAGCCCTATCAGCACCCCCAAGCGCTGAACGTCACCGAACGGAGAATGTCCATGGCGCAGGTACAAGAGACCCTAAGGCTGTGAATATGAGGCTCCCAGGTGAGGCGTCGGTCAAATACAAGACCAAGGAAACGGTGCGATTCAAACACTTCCAGGCGTACCCCATTAAGAAACAAGTCTGGGTCTGGGTGGAGCCGTGGATGGCGGCAGAAGTGCACCACCTTAGTCTTGGCCAAGGAAAACCGAAACCTGTGCGCTTCGGCATAGCGAGAGACGCGGTTCAAAGCCTGTTGGAGTCGACGCTCCAGAGTTGGCATCTGGGCCGCGCCAAAACAGATCGAAAGGTCGTCCACGTAGAGCGTATCGAGAACATCTTCCGGCAGCACCGACGTGATGCCGTTGATGCTCAGAGCAAAGAGTGTGACCCTGAGGACACTTCCCTGCAACTTTGTGCCGGGGAGGGCTCCCCCCACCCGTACGCGGAATCGACGATCTGGCAAAAATTCAGATATAAACATTGGGAGGCGTCCCCTCGCCCCCATCGTGTGGAGAGTCTCTATGATACCGTATCGCCATGCAGTATCATAGGCCTTCTCCAGATCGAAAAAGACCGTGGTGTAGTGCTGTTTACGAAGGAAGCCTCGCAGACGGCATTTTCCAGTTGGAGCTCACCTATGGATAAGGAGGTTGCACGTTCAAGGGCTGTCTTACGGCCTTCTTTGTCAGGAAGATCACATAACATCTGTTGGTGGTATCATTATTCTCATAGATGATTCCAATCTTCATGATAGCGTGTATTGTATTGAATGTGAGCCTTTGTAGGATATCAGTCATCATAAGTGTGACTCCGTTTTGTGATGAGGTAGAGGACCCAGCAGGTGTCCTGCTACCAACTTTCCCATTCTGGTTGTTGTGCTCTTCAGGAGCACAACAACCAGTAGAAGATGTCTCAGGGGGCCTAGTAGACCACCTCACAAGGCTAATTTTATTTTTTACACCCATATACGTGTTAATTTCATGTGTCTACTGTGTCTGCACCGGGTCTGGGCACTAGCCAAGCGTAAGGGCGCCCTCATCACAAGGGATAGTGCTCGTTTTAAAAAGCAGGCCCTGTGATGCGTCATTTTTGTCCACGCCGGAGCTGACCCTCTTTACACACGTATCCCCAGCCCAGGATGACTCTAAAGAGTGATCCCTCCGGCAGGTGGCACTGTTGGCCCATACAAGAAGCCTACATTGGAGCCGTTTAGTCGTCCCTAGTGCTAACCCGTCTAGTATGGGTAATCCTCTCCCTAAGGGGCGGAGTCAGGAACCCACCTCTCCCAAGCATAGCTCGCCAGTTTCTTGGCGACCCATCCAGTGTATGGGTAGCCCTCTCCCCCAATGATGAATGGAGTAGCAAGCTTGGATGATCTCCCCCTAGCATGACTTGTCATATCATCAGGAGACACAATCCCCCCGACCAACACACAAATGCAGCTCGTGTTAGGGGGTCCCTAAGTGCAGATTACCCAACAAGTCTCGAAACCATACTCGAAACCATAAGGAATACGAAGGAGAGTGTGGGCCTACTTACTTTTCCTTCACGTATCCCTCCCCTCAAAACCTTTTTGCACATTACTGGTACCAGATATTAGATAAACTATCATGACTGGATCCTGTGTATATAGTTTTGGGGTGTGCAACTTATTTAAATTTCACATTGGCCATATATATATTTAGCATTTTTGTGTACACATTTTTTTATTTATTAGTGTCTCTTCCCAATGGGCAGTCAGCTTATGACCAGTAAGGGCATTGTGTCCACCCTCATTGGGATTGAACTCCCCGCCTTGACCTCAGAAGTCCAATGCTGGATTAATTAGAATAGTGCAAGGTCTGATTTCAAAGCATTAACTACCACTCTTCTTTCCTCTACTGGGTTAAAATGGCTGCCCTGTGTCTACCTTGCAGGAGTAGGTAGCTTCTACTCACGTCATCAAGCTCATAGCCTATTACAGCACTGCTGTCTTTCCCCTCTGATCTTTATATGAATTTCAATAAAATCTTATCCATGAGGAATGGATAGAACAATTTACTTTTCCTATTTCTTTTTACCCATAGGATTAAGAATAACCACCATGACTGGACAAGGTCTTCAAAACTGTTGGCATGGGCCGCAGCGTCAAAGGCTAACAACCCCATATCTGGACTTTGTTGCCTTTTATTTGACATTTGGTAGATGTGCGAATAAATTTGGTATTAATTAAATTTTAAAGGGGGCAAAATTACCTTTTCTTGAAGGGCCATTTCAGTAGAAGATTTGGGGTTCAAGTTTTCCTCTTCCGAGTTGAGTGTCTCTCCATCAAAGGGAGGAATTTCATCTTCCAAGGGTTCTTCTTTAATCTCTTCTTTCATTACAATCTCATAAAATCGCTCCTAAAGTTAAAGACAAAGTCAATTCTATTTAAATACCCAAGAAGTATTTTTATTTATATAAAATGTAGGAAAAAGAAGAACCAAAAGGCTACGCTCAGATTCATGTTTGCCCACCAGGCCCTACTAGTGGAAAAAAGACTATGAATGAGCTTCCCACAAATGTTTAATGTTTTCTCTGCAATCTTGTTTGACCAAAGTTTCTGAAGACATTTAACAGAAAAAAACTACACCGGGCAGGCAAAAGTCTGGCAGCCATTACATCCAATTGGTTGCCTATTGCACTCATTGGTTTTCTCTCTTACTATAACAGGAAACATGTTAGGAGGCTCTCAAAAAGTCCTACTGTGGGACAGCACTGCCTCCAAAGCTATAATATGAGGAGATTAAAGGCTCGCTCTGGTTCCCAGTTGATGCCTTTCTCATTGGCAAATACCACTCTTTATTTTAGTGCCCATGGACTATGTCATCCTGCTCTTGGATATTTCCACCTCTTCATACACATCTCTCTGAACCACGTGGCAACAACCATCTCACACTACTTAAGCAATAACACAAAGGATCGAATACTTTACTTTCCAATCCACACTGATTGAAAAAATTCTGAATAAATATTTTAAATCTTTTGCATGTAAATGTATAACCCAGAGACAACTTAATCATGTAGTGTCCACATATTTTCACCACTGCTTTATTTAGGAACCCTTTTTTAAATACTTTCAAGTATAGGAGCATTCTTTGCTTTTGTATATAATTTATAAAGAAATGTGATTTTTCTTTAAAAATGCACCAAGAGATCCTTATCTCTAAAAACTTAAATCATATTTAAGACTCAGTAACTGAAGAGTCCGACCTAGTGGGGAATGCAAGATAGGTACCATTGATAACATGTAAACAAATGGAAGGCAAAGAAAAAAATAATAAACTTACCTCTTTTTGTGAGCCAAATTGGCTAATTATTTCATAAGAACCACCAAATACTTCTTCTAGACTTCTTAAACCATGTCGTTTTCCATCAAAAAACTCCTCTTTGATCTTTTGGGCTTTGCTATCTATACAATCATCCTAATAAATAATTTACTTATCTCATTTAAAATGATTCAGTTATAATAATTAGATTTATGCTAATAATAATGGTAAAAAACAAATGGAAACCATGAATAACTATAGGCAATTTTAGTGTTGTATTTTTTCTCACCTTTTTATCATCAAAATTGCCATCAAGTGGATCTTCATAGAATTTGTGATTTATTCCTTTAATCTCTCCAAATGTATCCTGTAAAAGTTAGAAAGATACTTTCACACTTTATGATAAATCTTATAAATTTCAAAAGCTAATTATAGAGGAATTGTATTGATAATCAAGCAGGATGGATAAAAAAAGTGATGCATTCAAGTCAAAAGTTTAGTTTGGCAATGGGAACAATGGTTTAAAGGTCTCTTAACATCAGGGATACGTTCTCTGAGCCATTTGAATACAAGTACAAACAATCATATAAAATATCCCATTTATCATCATTTTTACAAAGGTGCCCATCTGGCGACACCCACCAAGATCATAGGTCACCAGAATAACCATTTTATAATTCAGGTAAAACAGCCCATCCTGCGAGTGCCTTCCAAATTACGTTGAATTGAATAACAAATTGATTCAAAATCAAGAATTTTTAAATGTCTCTCTGGCAACTCCACAACAATATTCTCTGCTAGCAGGGCAAGGTAGTGTCCCCTCAGCCTCATAATATGGACTAAAGATAAGGATTCAATATTGAGTTTAAAGGAAAGTGGTAATTATGCCACTCTGCCTGGTACTGGTAGCATGTGTGATTATCCCTCAGATTTGGACACTCAACAAGAATATGTTAAAACAGTCAGCACGGTAAGGCAGAGGGAAATGTTCCATTAAATGACGGTGCAGACTGCAAGTATGTCCAATCAGAAGATAATAACATCGACTTGAAGTTTCTGAGGTAATGGGAGGTTCATGGGAACAATCATGGCAAGATGGCACACAACTTTTAGCTCCCATTGGCCATCTCCCATATTCTTTACAGGCAGCCCAGAGGGCTGACCTGATCCCAAATATGTAGGCAATGTGAAGAACAGAAAAATGCTGGTCTGGTCATGCAGTCCTCGCTGAATCTTTGGTGCCTTCATTCCATGCTATCTCCACTTGTCCAGGAACCAAATAGAAGATAATCCCAACCTCTGCCCAGTTCAGTACATCAAGGATAACTCAAACCAGGGTGTTTGGAAGAGTACAATGCCCAAAGCACACCAAGGAAATTTGCAAGTCATTATATATCTTAATCTGGTCACTGAACCTAGCACAATGTGTTCTACCTTGTACCAGGTATGTATTGCAACCAGCTAAGCTGTGAAGATAGACACAGAACCTAGTAGAACCCTGCTGATTTAAACAGCATGGATAGGGTATGGAAGGTGGCCTCATCTTGGGATTTGTAGCCATCCATGTATACTGGCATGGCTCCAGCATGAAATGAAGTCTGCTCCCAAAAGGTCTAATGCAATAATCCGGGAGCTCTTTTAAGCTTAGGGAGAGGGTGTGGCAAGAGTCGTGGGTGGTATCATCCAAGGTGATGCCCTGGGCATAACCAGAGACAACACATGCCTGAGTGGTAAACTAAGCCTTTGGAGTTTCCTAGCCCTAAATCCCGGGAATGGCTGTATGCTTCCCAGTGGCACAACACTATTTGCTGAACAATACATTGTTGCCTTTTATGGGGGAGGTTGGGCTCACCATGCAAGTCTTTTCTTCCCTCTGCCTTGAAACCTTAAAGGGCAAAGTCCTTAGCCTCATGAAATGATACACAATCCTTAACCTAAGGGGGCCAGAATTTTCTTCGCCAGGAGATACGCACCATATTGCTTTGAAGAAGTGGGGCATGGTCCTCTGTAGTTGACATACTTTGACATACCCAAATTGGATTTATCATATATGATTTTGGAGCGACTTACACAGACTTCAGGTAACCTTGACATTGCATGTCTAGAGGAGTGATTTGTATAACCAAAGTGCTGGCAGTAGTAGCACCTCTGCAACAGTGTCACAAATGCAGTCACCCGGTAGTGATACCAACTAGCATGCACTAACTGACTAAGGGAGAGTATCAGTCGAATGTGATGAAAACTGTAGCAGTGAATCTCAAGGCCCATCCCTGTTTTATTAACATACATTCAACCTTGACCACTCCTTGTCCGGCCAGCTTGTAGTCCAGGAGTTCCCTTGTGTAAACCACACCTTTCACAAAGTTCAGAGTAGAGTGCGGTGCCATCAAGTGTCTGAAGGGCACTAATCATAGCTGCCTCAGAAGGATCCAACTCATTTACCAGATTCTCAAAAACGTCATATATTATAAGGAGTTGAGGATTAAAATGAAATGATGAATGGAAAGATGCAAGCAATGCCTCCATGCATAGAGTGAATGTGAATTCCCCTTTTCTTTTTCTGCCTGTCCTATAAGTATATTATTTTCATCACTAGCAGACAAAGCCTGTGGGAGAAGAGAGTACTATCCTATCACCTACCCATCCCCTGGTTTGAAGAAGCGTGTTTGAGTATTTGAGGAGTAGCTGAACCTGCATGTCAAGGGTAAACATGTAGATAAGTGTGTACCATAGAGTTGAAATAGGTAACAAAAAAATATATAGCAAAAAATCAGCATGTAAAAAAGAAGAAAAAAAGCATGATACACGAACGTTAGAATGTGTAAGCGGACTGGCCTTGAGCGGATCTTAGGGTCTTTGCTGGTTCTTGTTTCTGTAGTTCTCCCATCTGAGAAACTGGTCACCTTCGGCACTCTACCAATAGGCTAACTAGTTGCCCTTGGCAAACATTCCGCTATCAGAGGAGTAAATAACCAGAAAATGTTTGAAGCCAACAGGCTAAAAGGTGCCGAGTAGTCTCTCAATGAAGGCCCCATCATAATTGAGCCTCCACTCAGAGCACAGAGTTAGTCTTTTTCTTTTCTTTTTAGGAGAGGAGGGTGGGAAATGAACCCACTTCTCTCCACCACCAGAAGGAGTCCTTAGACCAGATGGAACAGCCTCAGCAAGATCCGTTATGAAATGAAGAAGGTCTTGGCTGTCAAAGGGGCCTCACCCGAGGAAAGGAGATCACTCTTCTCATTGTGAGTCCTCAGGGGTCCAAGTTTTCTGAGGAGGAGATTGCAAGAAGGTGGACTCAGGATCGGTGTTTTACCCCATGGAAGATCCTTCTGCCTATGACTAGGTGACCTTTAGGACCCTGTCTATCTCAGGGAGCCTCTGTGTACTCCCCGCCTCCCAATGACATGGATCCCATTCAAGGTTCCTTTTGTCTTGTCTATAGCCGGCAAACTATAATCCATCAGGGAAGAGGAGGGGAGCGGGGGCAGCTACAGTGACCCCCTGTATACTAGAGATGCATGACTGCAGGACATTAAGGGGCAGGGACTGACAGGCCCTGCTATCCCTTACCTCTCTCAGGGGGTCGGCCCAATTTGGCCACTACCATTGGGAGTGGTCAATTTTGGGCTGACATCTTGCTATCTTGGGAGTCCTCTGTGAAAGCAAGAAAGGGACTGCCACTTTAGAAGAGATGGAGTCACCCAAGGATGCCTCCAAAGAAAGGGGTGAGGGGGAGCCAACTATGGCCATTGAAGAAGGTTGGGGATGGGCCCCTGGAAAAGAACTTGCACCTCTTTTTCTGATTTGGCACAGCCCATCAGAAGCTCTGATGATGTTAAGGGGAGTAAAGGCTTTTTTTTTTACTTGTCCATGACCATTCAGAAACATTCTGCCATCCCTGTCTGTGATAGCCAACAATGACCCCAATAAGGAAACGGCACTACTAGGCACCTTTGATTGGCCCTGGCCTATCACTGGGTGGGGATAATATACACCTTCTGCACTACCCCTTGGGAAAACCCAGATCAAATCCTACAGATGTCTTGTTGTAAGAGTTCGGCTCTGCGATGGAGATAAGTGCCAGATCATGATCAAGGAGGTCCATGGGCAGGAGAAGGGGTCAACAAAAGGTGATTGTAAAAGGACAATGGAAGGGCAGGGGCAAGATGAGGTAGAGTTGGTACAGGAGAGGGTGATTAAGGGTCAGCAAAGGATGGAAGAGAGACTGAGCTGAGTCCCATTAGCAAGGCAGCCAGAGAAATGTATTGCCATGGCCCTTACAGGGGTTTCTCACCCAGGCTTCATTGGTAAGAGGGTGTTTTGCCCCAAGCTACACCATCCATCTTCTTGGAGCTTTACCTTGTCTCATCAAAGAGTTCAAGTCAACACAGTGATGGAGTCTTCCCTATTTTCAGTTAAGCCACTAGGATGTGCCGTTTGTCTGGATACCACCTGTAACAGTATAGACAGTAGCCCCCCATCCTCAGCAGGGATTCAAACCAGTAGGGTGTGCTGGTCCTCCAGGTTTCAGTTGTAGTAGAGAAAGGGTTGAAGGGAGAGTAAAAAAAAAGAGGCACTGAGAAAAAGCAAGAGGAAGCTCACCAGCTTCAAGTTAGCCCAGTAAATGGATTCTGCACTATTTGGAATTAGGCTAGCACAACAGACAGCTCCTCTAGCTACCAAGTGGACCAAGCTAAACAGGCTACCTCCTTGAGTGGTCCACATCAACATTTCAAAGTCTCCTTCGCACCATCAGAAAATAAAAAAGGCACCAAATAAAACTATATTGGAAATTAGCCCTGCAAGTTTTCCTTGTTCATAAATTATTTACTTATTTAATGCAATTGATGGTAGAACATGCAGCAATACTAAAGAGAAAACCCCATTTCACAATAAAGATAATTAAACTCATAAAACTAATCTGCATAACTTTGCAAAATACCTAAGAGATCTCAATTAACTCACCTTGTTAGTATCTTTCATTTCATTATTAAATAAATTCTTTTCATTATTCATGTTTATTTCTTGTTTGTTTCAAGAGTTCTATCTGAATGTTTTATATATTGACTTAAAGTTTCTGGTGGATAAACTTCTTTCTTATACCAGACTCTTCAGAAGCTTCAATATATTATTTTAACTTTGCTGCCTTCTAAAATAAAGTTGGGGAGAGAGGAAAATGAATCAGATACAACTTTCAGGGAGTGCAGTGACCCATCGGAGACACTCAAAATAATGTGTAACTAACCAAGGCTCTTAATGCCTAATGATAAGATAGACAATTTCTAATTAGAGTAAAGTTAAGCCTCATTAGGCATGGTTATTTGCCACATGAAGGCCCAATTCAGGTCAACTCAGTAGCTGCAATAAACTAGGGTGACCTGAAGATAAGTTCAATATAAGAACTAAATCGTTTCTGTGAGATAACATATATATAATTTAATAGATGAAAAGCCACAAGGGCATATCAAAGGTCATACACATTTGTTGAAACCAATCCATAAAGTGCATCCATAGGATTGTGTCAGATCATGCTGTGGCGGTGGATTTGTAACTCCTCAGCCAAAAATTCCCGCCGCCTTGACAAGGTCCGCTCGGTGGTTCAACGAGAGTAACAAGGAAAAGTACCCTAGGAGACCTTACGGTCCATTCAAGGAGGGTACCTTTGGACTAGCAATCGAGCGCGCACATTGCTGCTCAATTGTTTTGCATCCCTAAACGGCCACTTTTCAAGACTTTGTCTAGTCTTGACTTGAACTGGTCAACAGATTCACTGTTGACAACTTCCACTGGAAGTGCGTTCCACATACCGCAAATACTGTAAGTGAAAAAATTTCCACACAGATTGCAGTTGTAACGCTTCAGTTCAAGTTTGAAGTCGTGATTACGCGTTCTGTTCTCACTCAGTGTAAAAATATCCCGGTAGTCAACATTGTCGAACCCTCGAAGTATTTTGAAAACTTCGATGAGCTGACCACGCAGTCTACGGGTTTCCAGCGAGAACAGATCTAATTCCCTTAGTCTATCCTCATATTTTTATGTCGGATAGAGGGAATCAGTTTGGTTGCCCTAGCTTGTATGCGTTCCAACCTTGCGATGTCCTTTCGAAACGAAGGACTCCAAAATTGTACAGCATACTCCAGGTGCGGCCGAACGAGGGAGTTGTACAGACAAAGTACTATCTCCTTGTTACGGTATCCAAACTGGCGCTTTATGTGGCCTAACATCCTTTGGGCTTTCTTCTCTGCCTCGATGCACTGTTTCGAGAACTTGAGGTGGCTAGTGATAGTAACACCCAAGTCCTTCTCAGTGTCACTCAATTCAAGAGCAGTGCCCTTAAGGATATAATGAGATTGGGGTTTTCTGTGGCTGATATGCATTACTTTGCATTTGTTCACGTTAAAAGGCATTTGCCACATGTCCAACCACTCCCCAATCTTCCCAAGATCTTCCTGCAGGCGGGCAGTATTTCCATCCTTTGCAACGTTCATACCAAGCTTGGTATCGTCGGCAAATTTGGAAATCTTGGCAACCATGTCACCGTCAATGTCGTTGACGAAGATGATGAATAGTAGTGGTCGCAGGACAGAACCTTGAGGCACCCCGCTAGTAACAGGCACCCACTCAGAAGCCTGTCCATTCACCACCACCCGTTGCCGTCTGCCACTTAGCCAGTTCTCGATCCAGCCGGCTACTTTTTCGTCTATGCCCAGCGCTCGCACTTTCCGGAGAAGGCGGCGGTGTGGTACCTTATCAAAGGCTTTCTGAAAGTCTAAGTAAACCACATCCACCGCCTTGTCCCGATCGTGCTCACTGAAGACGAAGTGGAAGAATTCCACAAGGTTCGTCAGGCATGACCGTTGCCTTCGGAAGCCGTGCTGGGAACTCCTCAGTAGCAGGTTTGACTAATAACGACGTTATTCTCAGTAGCAGGTTTGACTAATAACGACGTTATTTTGTCCACCATCATGCTTTCCATGAGTTTACCGACTATCGAAGTCAGACTGATAGGTCGGTAGTTTGACGGATGGCTGGGGTCTCCTTTCTTGAAGATCGGAGTCACCTCCGCCTTACGCCAGTCTCTAGGAACGCATCCGGTTCGGATTGACATGCCAAAGATAGCGCACAGATGTCGTGATACTTCATCGCACACTTCCTTCAACACCTTGGGTAGAAACCGGTCCGGTCCAGGGGACGTATTCGTCTTTAGGTCAGCGATCTTTTTCTTTATTTCTCCTTCGGTGAAGTCCATTGCCTCCAGCTTTTCCCCCGAGTAGGAATCCGTGGGCTGGGGGATAGGACCACACTCTTTAGTAAACACTGAGGAGAAGTAGTCATTGAGAAGGTTAGCATTTTCTGCATCTGACTGAGTTAATGCACCCTCCTCGTCCACTAAGGGCCCAATCCTACGATGGATTGGTTTACTCCTTGGGATTCTCCTTGCAGAGTCTCGCCACTCGGAGTTCCTCAGTACGCTTAGCCGCCCTTATGCTGGACTTCACTCTCCTGGCTAGCCTCCGGTACTCGTCAAAAGCACCCGAGATCTTCGATCACCGGTACGCATTTCTCTTCTCCCTAAGCAGTTGGCCGATTTCTCGATTAAACCACTTTGGTTGAACAGAAGACCGACAAAGGCATTTCAGAGGGATGCAACTTGATTTAAGACTCATGAATTTATTTTGGAAATTGTTCCACGAATCCTCAACCTCTTCGCATACCGCTAGCCTTATACCAGTCAGCCTAGCACGAAGACTCGCAAAGTCTGCTCTTCTCAAGTCAAGTTTCCTTGATTGACTGGCAACAGACCTTACCTTCGGGATCTTGACGGTAAATCTAACTAGCTGGTGATCACTGCCACCTAGCTCTTCGCTAAAAAGAGAGAAGAGTATTTTCTATTTTTAATTTACACACAAAAAAAATAATGGTGATCAACCACAACCCCAGAAAACAAAAATGTAAATTTACCCAATTACTATTTTTAACCACAACCGAAAGATATTTATATATATATATATATATATATAGTTGGCCTTACAATTTTACCTTGGCCACACACACGCAAACAAGGAAATGTTTAGGACTTCACAACCAATTGCCCAGTGCCACCATGTGAGTCTGTCCAACTTTCTTCAGATCTTTATGTGCTATTACCAGTATGGGAGGGGGGATGAGGAAAAGGGGGGGAGAGGGAAAGGGGGGGAGGGATGGGGAGAGGGAAAGGGGGGAAGGGAGGGGGAGAGGAAAAGGGAGGTGGGCCCGCTTTCTTAGGGAAGAGAGGTTCCTTTTTCTTGAGGGACTGGGAGTCCAGCTCCAGCCAAGGCGAATGATCCGCACTCAAGGACGGGGAAGTGGTGGTTCCAGTCAAAGCGGAAAGTGGGAGGGCTCAGGCTCTAATCGATGCGACCCTTTACTGCCACACGAGAGTCAAGATTGGCTTCAGCCATCTCCGAAAGCCAGAGAAGGCACATTCAGTCACCTATTCACTGCCACATGCAAACATCTTTACGCCTAACACATCAACCATATCCACTCTCACACAATCTTCACTCACCTATCCTCCGTCTAGGCGGCTCTTCCTTCCTCAGTCACAAACTTCCAAACTATTATTAAATACAATGCTATAGTTATGCTGAAAGAATCCGCCTAAAAAGAAAACAGAGAGAGGAATGGTGGAGCACGATAGAGATCCATCGAGTCCCCCCACACAAAGCAAAGACGGTGATCACACGATCCACACACACACATTCTGCAAAAGAAGAAAGAGATTAGACATGGGGGAGGGGAGGGGAGGCGAACAACCAAACTACTACATCCCTCCCAGCTAAATTCGCTTCACCTCACCACATCTCAATCCCCATCTTCATTCATTCACAATGTTTTCAACATCACTCAGTCATACTCTTTCACTCTGCCTCTCCTCCTAGTCACAGGTCCATCAACCATCTGTCATCTGTTGTAATGTCTCCACATGTCTGTCCATGTGGAGACACTCTTTCACACACACATCTGACATTCCCTGACCAATCTCAATCAAATCCTCAACTAACCTCTCTACTATATCCATCAAATCTTCCCATTCTTTCATAGCATTTATCGACTCTTGTTCCAATTGCGCACTTATCCCATTTATATTCTCTAGCATAGACTCAAACTCATTCAACGGAAACTTACAAATACTGTACGTTCTATCATATACTCCATCTCGATCTTGCACAAATCCAGAAAACTCTCTCACATCACTCTCACCGAACTGTTCCATCCATTCATCCTTTCTCAACCGTTTACTCTTATGCTTCCCCCTTCCATGTTCAACTAACACTAACTGCTTGCCCTCTAAAGCACTAGCTATATTATCCACCATTTCAGACAGATATTCATTCACCAGATGTTGCACCAAATATTCAGGAGGTTCACGCCACTTTCGCAACTGACCTTGATGCGCTCTACGTTCATCCAAACTTCCATCCTCTCTTTCACGAATTATCACATAACTTACCCCATTCGACCAAACCTTTCTTACTACAAACGGACCTTTAAATTTCTCTTTCAACTTATCCACATTCAGTCTACCTTTTGTCTCAATCTCCTTTAGTACTTTATTACCCACAGAAAAACTCTCAAACCTTTCATTCCCTTTTCTCCACAACTCACGATCCTTCTCGCTAAGTCCCATATGTGGCCTAATCATTCGTTCAAAGTTCAGCAAATACTTACATGGTGACATTCCAATCGCCTTATGCACTGTCATGTTATACGCCCAAACCATTTGTACTAGGCATATACGGAGTCGTTCGCACATGATCTATTCCCCATTCACTCAACATGTCCTCAAAAGCACATCCTACAAACTCAGGTCCATTGTCACTCAACATTCGCACAGGCTTACACATGCACATGGGCAACATTCTCTCACTCACTTCTCTAGCAACAGTCAATGAAGATTTATTTGTCACAGGTGCAGCATACGCAAATTTGCTCTTATGATCCACCATCACAATCATCCCTACATACCCTCTTGCAGTCCTCGGAAAAGACACACAATCGATCGCTATCATTTCAAAGGGTTCATTCACACTCAACTTTAATACAGGTGGGATAACATACATTCTCTGATACTTTCTCTTCTGGCACACTACAGACGTAGTCGCTACATCCATGCAAATCTTTCTCAAAAAGGGACTAAATATACATCCATTCATACATTCCCACAATTTATTCTTACCCATATGTCCAAACCTATCATGCACAATCTTCACCATTCCAATCGTGCCACACACGGAAAACACCGGAATATATACATCCTCAAAATCTATACTTTGCACAACATACACTAAACCCTTGCACACTACAAACTTTCCAGCAAACCTTCTAAACTCTCTTAATATGCAACTCCATTCATTCACAGAAAGACTGTTCATCACGCTATCCTTCATTTCATGCACCATCGGACATGTCTCTTGCATGCTCTCTATATCTTCAGCAGTCAACAGCTCTTCACTCAAATCGACACCTGCCACACCTACAAATCCAGTTGAGCCTACAAGCTCACTCTGCAACTTCCCAACTGTTACACCATCTTTCACTAAACATTCATTACATACATTCACTGAAATCCTATTCTTACGCAGAAAATGAATCCCAAACAGAAAACAATAAGGTAACTCATTCTCGCTTAGCACAACAAATTCATGCAATATATTATTCAACTTCCCCATGCTTACAGACAACTCACTTCCTCCCATGTCATAATACGTCCACTTCCAAGTCCACTTATTGAAACTGTCACACCTTTTCTAGAAACATTCCAACTCATATTATCAACATCATGCACAACTTTTGCATGAACCAAGGAAATTTGTGCACCTGTGCCAATCATTCCACAATAGCTCTTCCCATTCATAGTCAAGGTAACTAACTTGCACTCTCTCTTCCAGTCCATGTTCACACATTACATTCACCACTTCGGTCTGTTCAACAAATACTTCTGCAGCATATAAACCTTCATCTTCACTAACAGGAACAATTCCTTTGCAAACGTAATTAATCTCTTCTTACATAATTCTTCTCAATCAGCCAATTATAATGCACACCACTCAAACATTGCAGATGCAACTCACACCCATTCACTCGGTCTACACCTTTACCATGATACATCACTGGCTTCTCCACGCCATAATGCAGAAATACTCTCACACCAAACAACTTACTCACTATCGCTAATACTTCCTGAAACATCATCACTCCTGGCATACACATACTTCTCAACTCTTTTCTTAACCTACTTGAATTTTCCATTCCCAATAATTGCACTGGTCTTTTACACGCTTGTTCCATAACCACCTTTCGTAATGCATTCACACTTTCTGGCAATTCTCAAGCAAGCTATCTTTCCATCAAATTTCATAAGCCATACAACATACTTTCAAACATAGAATCACCTCCACCCTTACATTTTCTTTCAACAACTACACCTGCTGGCAAATACTCAGGATTTATGCTTACAGTCTCACTCTTATTCAAACTACATGGCAAATGTGACATTAAATCAGCAATCACATGCCTTTTACCTGGCAAATACTCAACCATAAAATCAAAGGAAAAGGGAGGCGGGCCCGCTTTCTTGAGGGAAGAGAGGTTACTTTTTCTTAAAGGACTGGGAGTCCAGCTCCAGCCAAGGCGAATGATCCGCACTCAAGGACAGGGAAGTGGTGGGTCCAGTCAAAGTGGAAAGTGGGAGGGCTCAGGCTCTAATCGATGTGTCCCTTTACTGCCACACGAGAGTCAAGATTGGCTTCAGCCATCTCCGAGAAAAAAGTTCCATTCAATGAAGATTTTTTAAAAAATGGCGATCACTTGAGTCATGTTTAGTTTTTGTACATCCAAATTCATAATTATCTTTAATCTCTAATGCCTGGCCACAAACTTCACAATCAATTTTAACCTCGCAACTTTCCCCTCACTGCCAATCTTCCACCTATTTTGTTCATAACATAACATAACATAACATAACATAACATAACATAACATAATTACACGGATGACAAAAGCCACAAGGGCCTATCAAAGGTCATCCGCCTCCGTCAAAACCCACCCACAAAAAGCACCATCACCAGGGGAAGACAAAATCAAAGTCCCCCACAATATAATATAACGGATGACAAAAGCCACAAGGGCTCATCATAGGTCATCCGAGTCAAGCGGCCTCTTTTTCAAGGCACCCAAACTCCCAGGAAAACTACATCCAGAGGATTGCATCCAGAAACAAGGGTATCACCAATCAAGGCTTGTCAAGAACTAAATCATGCAGCTATAGATATATACAAACAATATTAATATATACAAAACTTAGGAACCATCACAACCTTCCCTTCCCATAAACTCATCCAACCTACTCTTAAATACATTTAGATTTGGACTACCTACTACCCTCTGCGGCAATTTGTTCCAGAAGTCTACCACTCTATTGGTGAAAAAATATTTTCTTAAATCCAACCTACACCCTTGCTTTTTAATTTTCAAGTGGTGACCTCTAGTCCGATTTCCATCATCTAACTCAAAAAACTTGCTAACATCCAATTTATCTATCCCGGAAAAAATTTTAAAAAGCTCAATCATATCCCCTCTCACACACCTCCTTTCGAACGAGAACATATTTAATACCCTCAGTCTATCTTCATATTCAAGGTGCCTCAGGGAAGGAATAATCTTTGTTGCCCTCCGTTGCACTGACTCAAGAAGGTTAATATCGTGTCTAAAATGTGGGGACCATGCCTGTATACAGTACTCTAGATGTGGCCTAACATAAGAGTTATAGAGTTTAAGAATAACCTCCTTACTTTTGTAACTGACATTTCTCTTAATAAAACCCAGCACTCTATTTGCCCTATTTCTTGCTCGAATACACTGCTTAGAAAACCTTAATGACTTATCTATTACTACTCCTAGATCTTTCTCATCCTCTACTGAGCTCAGCCAATGCCCATCCATTTCATAGTTAAATTCTCTATTATCTTTTCCCATGTTAATAACTTTGCACTTATCAAGGTTGAAAGTCATTTGCCACTTATGTGCCCAGGATAACAATTTATTTAAGTCCCCCTGCACTTTAAAATTATCATCAATATCTTTAACTACAGCTGCTAATTTGGTATCATCCGCAAAAATTGACACTTTATTATTAACTGCCTCCCCAAGATCGTTTATATAGATGACAAATAATAATGGACCGAGAACTGATCCCTGAGGAACCCCACTGATAACATCCCTCCACTCTGACTTTACACCATTTAGCACTACCCTTTGCTTCCTGTCTTTCAGCCACTCAGCTATCCAATTTGAAACACCCCCACAATAGTGAATGGCAACCTCTCTGTAGAAACTAAACCAATCAATCAAAGTTTTTTGTGAAACTTTGATTTCATTTGATAGAACTTCTGTCAATTGGTTGACCAAAAACCAATAAATAATTTGAAGAATAGTTTCTACAGAGAGCCGCCGAGACCCTGAGAAAAAAGTTCCATTCAATGCTGATTTTTTAAAAAAATGGCGATCACTTGAGTGATGTTTAGTTTTTGTACATCTAAATTCATAATTATCTTTAATCTCTATGCCTGGCCAAAACTTCACAATCGATTTTAACTTAGGCAAATTATGATCGTCTAATAAGGTTAACAATTTTTTCAATCCAAAAATAGAGTACAAAGTTCGACAATATACGAAGGGCAAATTGCACATACGGAAGCCATATTCAAACTGACTTTGGTGCATAAAAGTTGTCTTTCCTCCACCAAAAGGCTCCACAAAACTAGTTCCTTTAAACAATTTAGTGAAGTATATTTAAATCTATAAAAAAGGTTTATAAAAATAGTAAAATGAGAAAAAATATATTGACAAATAAAAATAACTACAAATGAGGATAATAAAAAGATATCAAGCGGAAAAAAAATTCACTTCATTCATTTCTGACATCAGACCCTACCCCAATTAGAATTCACAAAATGATTAAAGACACAGAAATAATTTGGTTAAATAAAAATGTTAGAACATTATTCTATAAACAATTATGATTATATACTGGGGGGAGGCTGTGCCTCCCCAGCCACCCCACATGCAGTTCCCTTGAATTTACTCCAAAAAGGTGAAACATATTGAAACACAGGCGAAATAGTTTGTGTCCCATCATTTGTGCCACCGATCATAATGTTTACCTATTATTCTATAAACAATTATGATTATATACAGGGGGACTATACCTCCAGACACCCCCCGCTAATTGATTGAAACTTAGGATCATTATAGGCGGGAGGGGTCCTCTCTCAGTGATATCGGTAAACATGAAGATCGGAGGCACGAACAATGGGACACAAAATATTTTGTGTGTTCCAATATGTTTAACCATTTTGGAGTAAATTCAAGGGGACTGCTCATTGGGGGTTTAGTACTGTGAGGGGCTTCCCCTACGATGATCCTGAGTTTCAATCAATTGGGGGGGTCTGGGGGGAAGAGCCCCTAGTATATAATCATAATTGTTTATAGAATAATGTTCTAACACACATGAATATGCATGCGCAGGTGAATGAAACATACTCGCAAAAAAAATACATTTTTTTAGGCACGCTGCCAATCTTCATGTTTACCTGGAAAAGTAGTTTGAAATAGGTTGTGACAAAAATATGTCAGTGTTGTGAGACACCTTCTTTTTACTTTTTCGGCGAGGTAATGCGGTTTGCTACTCCCCTTGGAAGCTTAGCTGACTGTCGTGGATCTTAGTATGGGTGCGCTTCACATTTGTTATTTAAAAAGATACGTTACTTATAAGCGTTGGCGATTGAAGTTAACAAAAAAGGTTAAGTTCATGGTAAAAGCTGAAGATCGGCGGCACGCCGAAAAAGTGTATTTTTTCCAGCCAAAATGACACTAAGTTGCATTTATGTTTTATTCACCCACTCATGAATATTCATGCTCATTTGGTTAAATAAAAATGTTGGTATTTGTGTAGAGTAGGGCTGGATCAGAGTCCTAGGTACTTTTTCTGAGCTGAAATCTATGTGGATGAAGTTTTTGGCAATTTTCGATTATTATCCTGGGGCTGTGCCTCCCAGACCCCCCCCCCCAAAAAAAAAATTATTGAAATCTCAGGATCATCGAAGGCCCATCCTTCAATAAGCCATCTCCAACAATGAGCCAACCTTCAAAATAAGATAGAATCATATCTACCCATACTTGCAACATTTACCAAAACGTTAAAAAAATGTTAGAACATTATTCTATAAACATTTATGGGTATATACTGGGGGCTGTGTCCCCCAGACCCTCCATTTGATTGAAACTCAGGATCATCGTAGGGGGGTTATCTCACAGTGATATCTCCCCCATGAGCAGTCCTCTTGAATTTACTCAAAAAGGGTGAAGCATATTAAAACAGGGATGAAACAAGGATGGCTCATCGGGGGGATGGACCTACAATAATCCTGAGATTTCAATCCTTTGGGGGGTCTGGGGGTGGGCTGTCCACCCCCAGTATATAATCGGAAAACATGATAAACTTCGTCCATATAGATTTCAACTCAGAAAAATAGCCCAAAATAAGGTAGGACTCGGATCGAGCCATACTCTACACAATTACCAAAGTTTTTGTTGCATTGATATCAAAGACTTGGTTTTTCAGGTGTCTGGGTGTGAGAGGGATGCAGTTGTAATTACTCATGTGGAAGTAAATGATGTAAAGAAGGTGGGTTCATTTAAGTTAGTTGAAACAATGAGTAAAAGGCATTGTTTCAGATGTGTTTCCAAGATTGGATGTGGGGGTGGAATGGTTGTCTCATGCAATTGGACTGAATGAGTATGTAAAAGGCCTGTGTGAGGAGTCAGGATTAGTGTTTGTAGATGTTTGGAATGGGTTTTATGGCAATAAGGTATTGTATGCATTGAATGGACTCCATCTAAGCAGGCTGGGGTTAACGTGTTGTGGCAGGAGTTAGATAGTGTCATTGGCTCTTTGCAGGCAGCAAACTAGTTACTGATAGTGGTCAGAGAAATATAAGAGTACAGGGTGGGTAGGCAAAGGAAAGAGATGCAGATGAGATAGAGTGGAAGGGATACATTCTAAAAGAGGTGCTTCAGGGATAGGAGGGCTGAGCTGTCTTAATACCAATGCTCGTAGTCTCAGAAATAAGAAAGATGACTTATTTAGTTATATTATTGAAGAAGATATAGATATAATATGTGTAATAGTAGAATCATGGGTTAATGAAAATAAATTTAATGAGAATGTGAGTGAATTTGAACTACAGGGTTATGATATGTACATTAGTCAAAGGAGAGATAGGATGGGCGGTGGGTTAATTATTTATATCAGAAATAGCATTTCTTCAAATCTAAATAATTCTATAAAGCAAGAAGAAGTTGAGTCACTGTGGATAGATATTAGGGTCAGTAAAAATAGGATAATACACTTGGGAGCCTTTTACAGATCACCCAGACAGACTGACTGTATTGATGAGCTAATGATCAGGGAAATAAGGAAAGGATGTGAAGTAGATACAGTTATTCTTGGTAACTTTAATTTAAATTCTGTGGACTGGGAAAATATGATAGGAAGTGATGGAGCAAGTTGTAAGTTTATAGAATGTTTTGAGGATAATTTTTTGACCCAATTTGTTAATAAGCCAACAAGGGGTGCCAATATCTTAGATCTGGTTCTTTCAAATGATGATCACTTGGCTCAGGAATTGACTGTCTGGGAAGCATTGGGAAATAGTGATCATCAGATGGATTGTTTTAACTTGGGAATAGTGAAAAGTAGAACATCATCAAACTCCACAAAAACTCCAAATTTTTATAAGGGAGATTACAATAAATTACGAAACTTGCTAAATCAGATTAGGTGGGATATAGAATTCAGGATGAAGAATACTTATGAGATGTGGGACACTTTTAAGACTATACTAAACATAGTTCAGGAGCAGTGTATTCCAATAAAGGCTATTAGGAAGAAATGTAGGGAGCCGTTGTGGTGGAATGGCAAGATAGCTAGGAAAATTTATGAGAAGAAAAGAGTATACCAGGGATTACAGAGAGAAAGTACTTTTGAGAATTTAAATCATTAGGTTAACGAGAAATGAGCTAAATAAGAATATTAAAAAGAGCAAAAGGGTCGCAGAAGTTAATTTAGCTCAAAATAATAATAAAGATCCAAGAAAATTCTTTAGCTATTATAAAATTAATAACAAATCTAACACTGATAAAATAGGGCCTATTAGATATGAAGGGGTTTTGAAAGAATTTGATGAGGAAATAGTAGAGGTTCTTAATGATCATTTTTATTTAGTATTTACACATGAGAATCAGGATAGATTAATTGATGATAATTCTAGGTCAAGGGAAGTAGTGTTGAATACTGTTAATGTGAACAGGGAAATAATTAAAGGGTTTATATTAGAGTTAAATACTAGTAAGTCATCTGGCCCAGACCAATTTATTCTAGGCTACTCAAAGAAGGTGTAGATAGTATTGCAGTAGTTCTTGAGATGTTATAGACTAGATCACTAGAATTTGGAGAAATACCTAATGATTGGAAATCGGCGAATGTAGTGCCAATTTTTAAAAAGGGAAGTAAAGAGGACCCAAATAACTTTAGACCAGTAAGCTTAACTTCTATCATTTGTAAAATCTTTCAGAAGATAGTTAAGAAGGGCATATCTGACCATCTAGAGTATGGTAGGCTAATAAATGATGCTCAGCATGAGTTTTGAAGAGGTAGATCATGTTTAACAAATTTACTGGATTTTATGGATTATGTTACTAAACAATTAGATAAGGGAGAGAATGTTGATGTAATTTATTTAGATTTTAGCAAAGCTTTTGATAAGGTTGCACATAGGAGACTAGTTCACAGATTAAAAATGCATGGGATATGTGGTAAAGTTTTGAATTGGATAACTGAATGGTTAAAGACAGGAAACAGAGAGTTGTGCTGAATGGTGTAAGGTCAAAGTGGAGGGACATTATCAGTGGCGTACCTCAGGGATCCATTCTAGGCCCTTTATTATTCATAGTTTATATAAATAATCTTGGGGAGGCTGTAAATAGCAAAGTGTCCATTTTTGCTGAAGACTCTAAATTGGCAGCTGTAGTCAAAAAAGTTGAGGGTAGCTTTAAAGTGCAGAGTGACTTAAATAAGTTATTAGCTTGGGCTCAGAAGTGGCAAATGACTTTTAAACTTAAAAAATGCAAAGTTCTTAACATGGAAAGGGATAATAGGGAATTTAGCTATGAAATGGATGGGCATTGGCTGAATTCAATTGCGAATAAGGACTTAGGCATAGTAGTAGATAGGTCACTGAAGTTTCAAAGCAGTCTATTGGGGTAAAAAATAGAGCAAATAGGGTGCTAGGATACATTAAGAGGAATGTTAACTACAAGAGTAAAGAGGTTATCCTTAAATTCTATAACTTGTATGTTAGGCCACATTTAGAGTACTGTATACAAGTATGATCACCAGATTTTAGACATGATATCAACATGTTATTCAGTACAAAGAATGGCAACAAAAACTATACCTTCCTTGAAGCACCTTGAATATGAAGATTGACTGAGGGTACTACTAAATATGTTCTCATTTGAGAGAAGATGTGGAAGGGGAGATATGATTGAGCTTTTTAAAATCTGTTCTCGGAAGGATTAGTTGGTTTTAGCAGGTTATTTGAGTTGGAAGGTAGTAATAGGACTAGGGGTCACCGCTTAAAAATTAAAAAACAGAGGTGCAGGCTGGATGTTAGAAAATATCTTTTCACCAATAGAGTGGTAGATTACTGGAATTGTTTGCCATCTGAGACGGTAGAGAGTCCAAACTTGAATGTATTCAAACGCAGATTAGATTATTTTATGGGGATGCTTACCTTAGTGAAAATAAAGAGGCAAGAGAGTCACAGCTCAGAAGGGGTGCCTCCTTTCTCAAATTACGTTCAGTCTCAAACTGGTCATATGTATTTTTAATCATGTTAACACTTGTGCTACTGACTAAACTCTCACTGAGACTGTTCCATTTATCTATTACCCTAGAACTGGAAAACTTGTTCCTTTTTGATGTCCTGTGATGTGGCTTTATGAGTTTCAAGCTGTGTCCTCTAGTCTGGATGTTCTGATCTTGAGGAGCTAGCTGTAATTAGTTACCATCACCAACCTTGTTGAAGCCCTCAGGATCTTCAAAGTTTCAATCATGTCCACTCTGGTTCTCCGTTCTTCAAGCGTTGTGAGACCCAGCTGGGCAAGTCTCTCTTATATGGCAATTCCGCCAGATTCACTAGTTTGGTCGCTCTTCGTTGAACTTGTTCAAGTTTCCTTATGTCCCTTCTGGCATATGGCGACCAAGCCTGAATACAGTACTCAAGGCGTGGCCTAACTAGTGACTTGTATAGGCTTAACATCATTTCTGAGTCAAGGCAGGTCATGGTTTTCTTTAAGAGTCCAAGCATCGAGTTGGCACTCGCTGCCATCTTTGTTACCTATGGCTTCTGGTTTTATGTTGTTAGTAATGATGATCCCCAGATCCTTTTCTTCATCAGTTTCCTCCAGTGCTGTTGATCCTAAATAATATTCATAACCAGGGTTACTTCTGCCAATATGCATGACCTTGCATTTATCTTCATTGAATTTGAGTAACCAATTCTGGCTCCACTCTGCCAATTCATTCAAGTCCTGTTGTAGAGCCACACCATCTTCTGCACCCCTGATCCTCTGGTAAATTTTTGCATCATCCGCAAACAGTTTTCCCTCAGACTGAGTAGTTTCCAGCAAGTCATTCACAAAAATTAGGAAAAGAACTGGGCGAAGAACACTATCTTGCGGGACACCAGTCCAGACATGTAGCCATTTCAAATAGTTACCTCTAATATTTACTCTTTGTCACCTGTCTTTCAAAAATCCTTTTATCCAGTCATAGAGTTTTCCCTTTACTCCCAGAGCTTTCTTTTTTGCAAGTAGTCAGTTGTGGGGAACTGTATCAAAGGCCTTCCAACAGTCAAGGTACACTACATCAACACTGATTCCATCATCCATCACATTTTCCAATTCCTTAAAGTACTCCAGCAGCTGACATGACATGATATAAACTTATTAGAGTCAGTACAGAGGAGGAAATCAAAAATACCATCCCTGAAGCACCTTGAATATGAAGATAGACTGAGGGTATTAAATATGTTTTCATTTGAAAGAAGGTTTGTGAGGGGAGACATGATTGAGCTTTTTAAAATCTTTTCTGGGATGGATAAATTGGATTTCAGCAAGTTATTTGAGTTAGAAGGTAGTAATAGAACTAGAAGCCATCACTTAAAGATTAAAAAAACAGAGGTGCAGACTGGATGTTAGAAAATATTTTTTCACTAACAGAGTGGTGGATTATTGGAATAGTTTGCCACCTGAGATTGTAGACAGCCTAAACTTGAGTGTTTTCAAGCGCAGATTGGATGATTATATGGGAATGGAGGGTTAATTTCCTACTTTTTGGTATGTGGATATGATTCTTGACTGATTCCTGTGGATGCAGTTTCTTTTTATTGTATATTTTGTGGGACTTTGATTTTGTTTTTGACAGACTCCTATGGAGGCTTTAAATTATATATTGTAGATGTATGGTTGAACATAATCTTATGGATTGTTAAATTGTATTTTGTAGATGCATGATCTGACAAAATCCTATGGATGCATTATGCGGGTGGGATTTGATAGATACAGATGACCTTTGATAGGCCCTGGTGGCTTTTGTCATCCGTGAAATTGTTATGTTACCCTCCCTCCTGCTCTCACTCACTCGACCTCCTATTCTACTTTCAGGCACGGCCACACCAGACAAATCTCTTTCAAATTCTTACTCTCTCGGGGCATCAAATATGTTAGTTAGCCTAACAGGTTCCATGTCCCTCTCATTCACACACCTAACCTGTCCTAACTTATCTATTCTGTTCATTTTCACCCACCACTCATCATCACTTACTGCTTTCTCTCCAGTACCTGTTCTAGGCCTAACTTCCTCCCTCCTGGCCCCATCTGACTCTTCAAACGTACACTTGCATCTCTTCTCACTTCAGACACTAAATCGTTCAGTCTCAAGCATCCCACACATAATCGACTCACCTCCTCACAGCACAAACACGGCACTCAGACACATTCACTCTCCTCTCTACACCACAGACATCGCACACTACATACACACTACTTTCAAAAGTCATACTCTCTATATCCAAACAGTCAGCCATACTTAAACAAGAACAATAATAGAAACAAAAACTTACAAACAACAAGAATTTGACCCGAATTTGTGCGCGCAAGTTTAAAACTTGCTAATCAAGATGGCCACCAAAGTAAACAAAAGTCACTTTCTCACCAAAACAAATTAACCACAATTTCTACAAAATAACCACAATTTAACTTTGTTATATTAACCAAATATACGATCTAATAACTTAATATTTATGTTTACTATGTCACCACAATCAGCGAAAGCTAAGTTGCTCTTCTTTTTTTATTTCTTATTGCTACTTAAATTCTTTCTTTGTTTGAATAAGTGATGGAGTTTGGGGATGAAAGTGAGCATGAGTGTCGGAATGTATGCATTGGTTGTGGTGTATTTGGTGAGGGGTATACATGTGTTGTATGTGGGCTGCGTGAATGCATTGTAGATTTAGAGGGGATGAGAAGGCAGGATTTAGACAGGATATGTAGGCTGGAGGGGTTAGTTGCTGAGCTCAGGAGGGAACTTAGTGTTAGGCCTAGAGCTGGGAATAGGTTAGGTGGTGAGGTAGGCCAGTTAGATGTTTCAGGTGAAGGTAGAGGGCCAGTGGAGGAGGTAGGATGTGATAGTTCTAGTGATAGTGAAGTTAGCCCCCTTAGATTAGTTAGAAATAGGCCTAGTGAGGATGGGGGACAGTGGAGAGTGGTTAGGAAACATGAAGCTAGGGAGGCTTCTCCTGTTCTTTGTGAGAATAGGGTTGCCTCTGTTGAGGTGGTTAGCCAGGGGGAGAATAGGTGTGTGAGTCAGAGGGACACAGATCCTATTAGCTTGACTAATAGATTCAGTGCCCTAAGAGAGGAAGTAACTGGAAGTGATATGACTGATGGGGGTGGGGGTGGAGGTAGAGTGACTGGTAGTTTGAATGAGAATAGGAGTGGGGATGGAGTTAGGTCTGTGGGGGTTAGGAATAGGAGTCTGACTGAAGTGCTTGTGATGGGTGATTCGCGAGTTAGATATTTAGATAGGAAGTTGAATGCAAGTAGATTGAATGGTTTGAGGGTGTGTTTGCCGGGTGCTGGAGTGAGAGATCTGTCTGATAGGTATGAGGAACTGGTGTCTGGCTGTGCAAGGGATGCGGTTGTGATTACACATGTAGGAGTGAATGATGTGAAGAAAGTGGGTGCATGTGAGTTACGTGAGAGGTACAAGAGGTTGATTGAAAAGGTGAAAGAAAGTAGAATGAAAGGTGTTGTGACAGGTGTGCTTCCAAGAATGGATGTTGGGGTAGAATGGATGTCTCGTGCAATTGGGCTGAATGATTATGTGAGGAGGATGTGTGAGATGGAAGGTGTCATGTTTGTGAATGTGTGGGATAGGTTTGTTGGAATGAAAGAAATGTATGCGATGGATGGACTGCATTTGAGTAGGAGGGGGGTAGATGTGTTGTGGGAGGAGTATGATCGTGTTATTAGGTCTTTGCGGGCGGGAAACTAGATACTAATAGTGGTCAGGGAATTATGAGAGGACATTATAGTACTGAAAGTAGAATGGACTTGGCAGATAACAGAAATAGGTTCCAAGGCGATAGAGGTGAGGTCATTCAGGTTTCAAGAGGTGCTTCAGGGATAGGGGGGTTAAATTGTTTCTATACAAATGCTCGTAGTCTTAGAAACAAGAAGGATGAGCTATTTAGTTATATTAGCAATGAGGATATAGATATATTATGCGTTACTGAATCATGGGTTAATGAAATAGAATTTAGTGACACTATAAGTGAATTTGATTTTCAGGGCTATAATATGTACATTAGTCAAAGGACAGGTAGGATTGGTGGAGGAATAATTATCTATATAAAAAACAACATTGTTTCAAGTTTAAATACTTCAATAAAGCAGGATGGAGTTGAGTCACTTTGGATAGATATTAGGTTCAGTAAAAATAGAATGGTGCATTTGGGAGCTTTTTACAGGCCACCTGGGCAGACTGATGATATAGATGAACTAATGATAAGGGAAATAAGTAAGGGATGTGAAACAGATGCAGTTATTATTGGGGACTTCAACTTAAACTCTGTGGACTGGGAAAATATGATAGGTAGGGATAGAACAAGTGGCAGGTTCATAGAATGCTTTGAGGATAATTTTTTGAATCAATTTGTTAACGATTCAACGAGGGGGGACAATATATTAGATTTAGTACTTTCTAACAGTGATCATTTAGTTCAAGAATTAACTGTTGGGGAAGCATTGGGAAATAGTGACCATCAGATAGTTCGTTTTAACTTGGGAATTGAGAAGGGTAAAATAACTGAGAATGCTGAAAAAGTTCCAAATTTTCATAAGGGAGATTATGTAAAACTTCGAAGCTTGCTAAATTTGGTAGACTGGGATATAGAATTCAGAGGTAAAAATGCTTATGGGATGTGGGATACTTTCAAGCATATAATAAATGTAGTCCAAGAACAATGTATCCCAATGAAGGCCATTAGGAACAAAAGTAGGAAACCATTATGGTGGAATCAGGAGATAGCTAGAAAAATTTCAGAGAAGAAAAGGGCATATAAAAAATTACAGGTAGAAAATAATATTCAAAATTTAAGTGATTATAGAATGGCTAGGAATGAGTTAAATAAGATTATAAAGAAGAACAAAAGGGTGTCAGAAATTAAATTAGCTCAGGATAGCAACAAAGATCCTAGAAAGTTCTTTAGTTACTATAAAATTAATAACAAGTGTGGCAGAGTTAAAATAGGACCTATCAAATATGAAGGGTTTGTGAGAGAAACTGATGAGGAAATAGTTGAGGTACTAAATGGTCATTTTGCATCAGTATTTACAAAAGAGAAACTAAATAGTCCTATGTATAGTACTCATAGGTCAGGAAAAGAGGTGTTTACTAACATTTGTGTGGATCGGAGGATGATAAAAGGACTAATAGGTGATTTAGATACTACCAAGACCTCCGGCCCTGATAATATTCATTCTAGGATACTTAAAGAAGGGGTAGAAAGTATCTCAATAGCTCTGGACAAGTTATATACTAGGTCATTGGAATATGGAGAAATACCCGATGATTGGAAGAGAGCGAATGTAGTCCCCATTTTCAAGAAGGGTAGTAAAGAGGATCCAAATAACTTTAGACCGGTTAGCCTAACTCCTGTAGTCTGTAAAATTCTTGAGAAAAAAGGTAAAAAAGGGATTTGCCAACATCTAGAGAGGGAGGGGTTAATCAGCGATGCTCAGCATGGGTTTAGATCAGGTAGATCATGTTTGACTAACTTACTAGACTTTCTGGAGTTTGTAACAGATCAAGTAGATAAGGGAGAGAATGTAGATATAATTTACTTAGATTTTAGTAAAGCATTTGATAAGGTACCACACAGGAGACTAGTTCATAAATTAAAAATGATTGGGATATGTGGGGGTGTTTCAAATTGGATAGCTGAGTGGCTGAAAGACAGGAAGCAAAGGGTAGTGCTAAATGGTGTAAAGTCAGAGTGGAGGGATGTTATCAGTGGGGTTCCTCAGGGATCAGTTCTCGGTCCATTATTATTTGTCATCTATATAAACGATCTTGGGGAGGCAGTTAATAATAAAGTGTCAATTTTTGCGGATGATACCAAATTAGCAGCTGTAGTTAAAGATATTGATGATAATTTTAAAGTGCAGGGGGACTTAAATAAATTGTTATCCTGGGCACATAAGTGGCAAATGACTTTCAACCTTGATAAGTGCAAAGTTATTAACATGGGAAAAGATAATAGAGAATTTAACTATGAAATGGATGGGCATTGGCTGAGCTCAGTAGAGGATGAGAAAGATCTAGGAGTAGTAATAGATAAGTCATTAAGGTTTTCTAAGCAGTGTATTGAAGCAAGAAATAGGGCAAATAGAGTGCTGGGTTTTATTAAGAGAAATGTCAGTTACAAAAGTAAGGAGGTTATTCTTAAACTCTATAACTCTTATGTTAGGCCACATCTAGAGTACTGTATACAGGCATGGTCCCCACATTTTAGACACGATATTAACCTTCTTGAGTCAGTGCAACGGAGGGCAACAAAGATTATTCCTTCCCTGAGGCACCTTGAATATGAAGATAGACTGAGGGTATTAAATATGTTCTCGTTCGAAAGGAGGTGTGTGAGAGGGGATATGATTGAGCTCTTTAAAATTTTTTCCGGGATAGATAAATTGGATGTTAGCAAGTTTTTTGAGTTAGATGATGGAAATCGGACTAGAGGTCACCACTTGAAAATTAAAAAGCAAGGGTGTAGGTTGGATTTAAGAAAATATTTTTTCACCAATAGAGTGGTAGACTTCTGGAACAAATTGCCGCAGAGGGTAGTAGGTAGTCCAAATCTAAATGTATTTAAGAGTAGGTTGGATGAGTTTATGGGAAGGAAAGGTTGTGATGGTTCCTAAGTTTTGTATATATTAATATTGTTTGTATATATCTATAGCTGCATGATTTAGTTCTTGACAAGCCTTGATTGGTGATACCCTTGTTTCTGGATGCAATCCTCTGGATGTAGTTTTCCTGGGAGTTTGGGTGCCTTGAAAAAGAGGCCGCTTGACTCGGATGACCTATGATGAGCCCTTGTGGCTTTTGTCATCCGTTATATTATATTGTGGGGGACTTTGATTTTGTCTTCCCCTGGTGATGGTGCTTTTTGTGGGTGGGTTTTGACGGAGGCGGATGACCTTTGATAGGCCCTTGTGGCTTTTGTCATCCGTGTAATTATGTTATGTTATATGTTATGTTATAATCAAAATATTCCGAGAGTCTTGACCTGGTGAAGGTGTGACCGATGTTTGGATGAAGTGTATCGACTAAGGAACCACCTTGTCCGTCAACTAAGTTATTAACAACAGTACTCATTCAGAGTGAAGTTTGTACTCTGATTGCATCAGTCTTCAACTAACCTTCGAACAGGTAGCACGTGTTTCGTAGAGCTCTCGGTCTGTTGATTTATTTTTCGGATTTTTCTAGTTTTTTTTTCACCACAGAATCAGCGAAAGCTAAGTTGCTCTTTTTTTTCTTATTACTACTTAAGTTCTTTCTTTGTTTGAATAAGTGATGGAGTTCGGGGATGAAAGTGAGCATGAGTGTCGAAATGTATGCATTGGTTGTGGTGTATTTGGTGAGGGGTATACATGTTTTGTATGTGGGCTACGTGAATGCATTGTAGATTTAGAGGGGATAAGAATGCAGGATTTAGACAGGATATGTAGGCTGGAGGGGTTAGTTGATGAGCTCAGGAGGGAACTTAGTGTTAGGCCTAGAGCTGGGAATAGGTTAGGTGGTGAGGTAAGATATGATAGTTCTAAGGATAGTGAAGTTAGCCCCCTTAGATTAGTTAGAAATAGGCCTAGTGAGGATGGGGGACAGTGGAGAGTGGTTAGGAAACATGATGCTAGGAAGGCTTCTCCTGTTCTTTGTGAGAATAGGGTTGCCTCTGTGAGGTTGTTAGCCAGGGGAAGAATAGGTGTGTGAGTCAGAGGGACACAGAACCTATTAGCTTGACTAATAGATTCAGTGCCCTAAGAGAGGAAGTACCTGGAAGTGATATGACTGATGGGGGTGGGAGTGGAGGTAGAGTGACTGGTAGTTTGAATGAGAATAGGAGTGGGGATGGAGTTAGGTCTGTGGGGGTTAGGAATAGGAGTCTGACTGAGGTGCTTGTGATGGGTGATTTGCGAGTTAGATATTTATATAGGAAGTTGAATGCAAGTAGATTGAATGGTTTGAGGGGGTGTTTGCCGGGTGCTGGAGTGAGAGATCTGTCTGATAGGTATGAGGACTTGGTGTCTGGCTGTGCAAGGGATGCGGTTGTGATTACACATGTAGGAGTGAATGATGTGAAGAAAGTGGATGCATGTGAGTTACGTGGGAGGTACAAAAGATTGATTGAAAAGGTGAAAGAAAATAGAATGAAAGGTGTTGTGACAGGTGTGCTTCCAAGAATGGATGTTGGGATAGAATGGATGTCTCGTGCGATTGGGCTGAATGATTATGTAAGGAGAATGTGTGAGATGGAAGGTGTCATGTTTGTGGATGTGTGGGATAGGTTTGTTGGAATGAAAGAAATGTATGCGATGGATGACTGCATTTGAGTAGGAGGGGGGTAGATGTGTTGGGTGAGGAGTATGATCGTGTTATTAGGTCTTTGCGGGCGGGAAACTAGATACTAATAGTGGTCAGGGAATTATGAGAGGACATTATAGTACTGAAAGTAGAATGGACTTGGCAGATAACAGAAATAGGTTCCAAGGCGATAGAGGTGAGGTCATTCAGGTTTCAAGAGGTGCTTCAGGGATAGGGGGGTTAAATTGTTTCTATACAAAAGCTTGTAGTCTTAGAAACAAGAAGGATGAGCTATTTAGTTATATTAGCAATGATGATATAGATATATTATGTGTTACTGAATCATGGGTTAATGAAATAGAATTTAGTGACACTATAAGTGAATTTGATTTACAAGGCTATAATATGTACATTAGTCAAAGGACAGGTAGGATTGGTGGAGGAATAATTATCTATATAATAAACAACATTGTTTCAAGTTTAAATACTTCAATAAAGCAGGATGGAGTTGAGTCACTTTGGATAGATATTAGGTTCAGTAAAAATAGAATGGTGCATTTGGGAGCTTTTTACAGGCCACCTGGGCAGACTGATGATATGGATGAACTAATGATAAGGGAAATAAGTAAGGGATATGAAACAGATGCAGTTATTATTGCGGACTTCAACTTCAACTCTGAGGACTGGGAAAATATGATAGGTAGGGATAGAACAAGTGGCAGGTTAATAGAATGCTTTGAGGATAATTTTTTGAATCAATTTGTTAATGAGCCAACGAGGGGGAACAATATATTAGATTTAGTACTTTCTAACAGTGATCATTTAGTTCAAGAATTGACTGTTGGGGAAGCATTGCAAAATAGTGACCATCAGATAGTTCGTTTTAAATTGGGAATTGAGAAGGGTAAAATAACCGAGAATGCTGTAAAAGTTCCAAATTTTCATAGGGGAGATTGAGTAAAACTTTGAAGCTTGCTAAATTTAGTAGAGTGGGATGTAGAATTCAGAGGTAAAAATGCTTATGGGATATGGGATACTTTCAAGCATATAATAAATGTAGTCCAAGAACAATGTATCCCAATAAAGGCCATTAGGAACAAAAGTAGGAAACCATTATGGTGGCATCAGGAGATAGCTAGAAAAATTTCAGAGAAGAAAAGGGCATATAAAAAATTAAAGTAAACTCTAATTAATATTTTTAGGGCCAGAGGCCTTGGTAGTATCTAACTCACCTATTAGTCCTTTTATCGTCCTCCAATCCACACTAATGGTAGTAAACACCTCTTTCCCTGACCCATGAGTACTATACATAAGACTATTTAGTTTCTATTTTGTCAATACTTATGCAAAATGACTATTTAGTACCTGAACTATTTCCTCATTAGTTTCTCTCACAACCCCTTCATATTTGATAGGTCCTATTTTAACTTTGCCAGACTTGTTATTAATTTTATGGTAACTAAAGAACTTTCTAGGATCTTTGTTGCTATACTGAGCTAATTTAATTTCTGACCCCCTTTTGTTCTTCTTTATAATCTTATTTAACTCATTCCTAACCATTCTATAATCACTTAAATTTTAGATATTATTTTGTACCTGTAATTTTTTGTATGCCCTTTTCTTCTCTGAAATCTTTCTAGCTATCTCCTGATTCCACCATAATGGTTTCCTACTTTTGTTCCTAATGGCCTTCATTGGGATACATGTTTCTTGGACTACATTTATTATATGCTTGAAAGTATCCCACATCTCATAAGCATTTTTACCTCTGAATTCTACATCCCAGTCTACAAAATTTAGCAAGCTTTGGAGTTTTACATAATGTTCGTTATGAAAATTTGGAACTTTTACAGCATTCTCGGTTATTTTACCCTTCTCAATTCCCAAGTTAAAACGAACTATCTGATGGTCACTATTTCCCAATGCTTCCCCAACAGTTAATTCTTGAACTAAATGATCACTGTTAGAAAGTACTAAATCTAATATATTGTTTCCCCTCGTTGGCTCATTAACAAATTGATTAAAAAAATTACCCTCAGAGCATTCTATGAACCTGCCACTTGTTCTATCCCTACCTATATTTTCCCAGTCCACAGAGTTTAAGTTGAAGTCCCCAATAATAACTGCATCTATTTCACATCCCTTACTTATTTTCCTTATCATTAGTTCATCCATATCATCAGTCTGCCCAGGTGGCCTGTAAAAAGCTCCCAAATGCACCATTCTATTTTTACTGAACCTAATATCTATCCAAAGTGACTCAATTCCATCCTGCTTTATTGAAGTATTTAAACTTGAAACAATGTTGTTTATTATATAGATAATTATTCCTCCACCAATCCTACCTGTCCTTTGACTAATGTACATATTATAGCCTTGTAAATCAAATTCACTTATAGTGTCACTAAATTCTATTTCATTAACCCATGATTCAGTAACACATAATATATCCATATCATCATTGCTAATATAACTAAATAGTTCATCCTTCTTGTTTCTAAGACTACGAGCATTTGTATAGAAACAATTTAACCCCCCTATCCCTGAAGCACCTCTTGAAACCTGAATGATCTCACCTCTATCGCCTCGGAACCTATTTCTGTTATCTGCCAAGTCTATTCTACTTTCAGTACTATAATGTCCTCTCATAATTCCCTGACCACTATTAGTATCTAGTTTCCCACCCGCAAAGACCTAATAACACGATCATACTCCTCCCACAACACATCTACCCCCCTCCTACTCAAATGCAGTCTATCCATCGCATACATTTCTTTCATTCCAACAAACCTATCCCACACATCCACAAACATGACACCTTCCATCTCACACATCCTCCTCACATAATCATTCAGCCCAATCGCACGAGACATCCATTCTACCCCCAACATCCATTCTTGGAAGCACACCTGTCACAACACCTTTCATTCTATTTTCTTTCACCTTTTCAATCAACCTCTTGTACCTCTCACGTAACTCACATGCTCACAAATGTAAGCGAAGCGTCCAGCTTGTTCACACATTAACGTCTCATTGTAGACATGATCAGATCTGAAAGAAAAACAAAACAATCTTAATATCCCTGTTGATAACATAAACCTGTAAGTAATTAAAGTGACCACAAACGACTAGAATGAAAAACTTAGAACTGCATGAAAACTAGAGCATTCAGAGCTGAACTGTTTTCAGATTTAAATTTAGCAAGTCAGAAACAGTAACAATAAGTAAAGAATCTTATGCAACTGAGATTTTGAAAAAAAATGTTGACCAGTGATATTGATATAATTCAACCCAGTTTTAATTCTCTTCACACATCTATGATACTGTGATGTCCACCCGTTAATCGTAGTACTTCTGTACCCTGTTAAGTACAGTGAAGCCCCTACAAACTGCTTCCAATAATTCTGAAATTATATAAATTAGCAATGCTCCAAAGTATTGAATCGAATAATCACCTTGTTTGTTGAGGTTTGGTATGTGTGTCAATTGAGATTGGCTGTCTGTATAATCGAGAGATAACTTTTACTGATTGCATATAGATAGTACCTACAAGTTATATATATAGTGGCGGCAACAAAAAAAGTGACATTGAATATTGGCAATAGAAATCGATACATAAAATCGCTTTCACGATTTTACTTGCCAACAAGCCAATGAAAAGGGGCGGGGCTTATGCCACGAGTGGATGACTCTCCTGAGCTAAGACAACAGAACTGCGCTTTATTGGAACTCACTGTCTCGTTTGAGCTCGTACAGTGAGGTTTTGGTGTACAACGCTCCAGCGTGCTGATTTCCTGCATTCGTGCCTACATTTGACGTGCTATAACTTCTGTGCAAGTGGATACAATGGGGCGGAAAAAGCTTTCTATGACAGAGAAAAGCCGTGCCTTGACCCTATTAGAGCAGGGAAAGTCTTTTATTGATGTAGCAGCAGATTTAGGAACCTCAAGAAATACGATTTATCGCCTAAAACGGGCAGTTGAGTTATTGCCACCAGGTACCATACCAAAGAGGAAGGAGGGCACTGGTGCAGCTAGGAAGACATCTCCAAGGACTGATAATATCCTAAGGCGTGAAGTGATGTCAGACCCTTCTGTAACCTCCGCTTCAATCAAGAAAAAACACCCAGACCTTCTCCAGAACGTCGCCCTCAGGACCATCCGTCATCGCTTACAGAAGGACTTAGGCCTACCGGCTCGCCGCGCTGCCAAGAAGCCACTTCTTACCAAGGCTATGAAGATGAAAAGGCTCAATTTTTGCAAGACCTATAAACATTGGACAGCTGCCCATTGGAAGAAGGTGATGTTCAGTGATGAGAGCACCTTTAGGCTGGTCAGAGGAGAGTCAAAGATCGTGCGTCGTCCCAGCAATGTGTCTCGGTATGACCCAAAATATACCGTGGAAACTGTGAAGCATCCTGATAGTGTGATGGTGTGGGGTGCCTTTAGTGGAAACAAGGGCAGAGGAGGTCTGTACTTCCTTCCCAAGAATGTAACCATGAGGGGGACTAACTATCTCGAAGTTTTGAAGCAGCACATGCTGCCATTTTGGGAAATTCATCGGTGTGAATTTTTCATGCATGATGGTGCCCCTGCTCACAGGTCCCAGTTAGTAAAAAGGTTCTTCAATGATAATAATATTAGTGTTTTGGAGTGGCCAGGTAATTCCCCGGACCTAAATCCTATTGAGAATGCTTGGAATCTGATGAAATCCAAAGTTCAAGAGACAGCATTCGGCAGCATCAAGGACCTGATAGAATCACTGAAGAAGATCTGGGTTACGATCGACCCCACCTACTTCGCAAACCTCGCTGAATCAATGCCCAATCGACTCAGAATGGTCATCAAGTGCAAGGGCAACATGACCAAGTATTAACTTTCATGAAATATTCATAATAAAATATGTAAGTTACATTTTTCTGTTTCATTTTCCCCGAATTGTCACATGTCACTTTTTTTGTTGCCGCCACTGTATATATATATATATATATATATATATATATATATATATATATATATATATATATATATATATATATATATATATATATATATATATATATATATATATATATTTTATTTTTTTTTTTCAAAACTATTTTGGTGTGTAACCATGCCTAGTTCAGTTATATATTCTTAGGGTATTTTTATTGTATTTAAAAGCGCATTGGTGTTCCTTCATCACGTCTTGCTATTTGCTTTAGGTATTTATGATCAAACTTAATTTACTTTTCTCATTATTACAATTCTTATGTGCACTAGATATATGGCAAAATTGGACAGTTGATATTTTGTAGTAATTGTCTACTGCCAAAAAGCTCGTCATTGATCTTTGACCTTATTTTGTGTGTTTGCTATCCTATGGGCAATTAGAAATGTTATGCTTACAAATATAGTTATGTTCTTGTAACATTACCATTCCATATTTTGTTTCTATTTACACAGCATGTAAATATTTTGCAGATTCCAACCAAATATTTTTATACTTTGTAGTATTTAAACAGGAATGGAGTACAGTGTAGTAATTATCATATATGCAAATTAATGCTGCTAAGTATTAACAGGTTTTGAATACTGAAAGAATCCCATCTAAATCAATACGTGCAATAAATGCATCACCTAATATTCCCAAGAAATATACGTGAATATGACACGTGTTTTATGCGAGTTCCGTCACGGCAAAAACACGTCTCCCTTTCACGTGAAATCTTCTTGCAAAATGAACCAGATATTCCCGTGTTCTCCACGTATCAATTTCACGTGGTATACATCTGAATTACGCAAGCTGTGTCCACTGGAAATGATTTTCGAAGAAATTCTTAGATTCTTAACACACTACTTCTGATTGAAGTATTTGCTAAGAAAAAAAGTTGATAAATCGAGAAATGAAATCAGGGGATAAATTCCTTTGTTCAACCAGCTGCCTGTCGAGAGAGAGAGAGAGAGTAACAAGTAACAAGGAGTAACCAGGAAAGGAAGTACCCTAGGAGACCTTACGGTCCATTCAAAGAGGGCACCTTTGGACTAGCAATCGAGCGGGCACCTGGCTGCTCAATTGTTTGGCGTCCCTAAACGGCCACTTTTCAAGACTTTGTCTAGTCTTGACTTGAACTGGTCAACAGATTTACTGTTGACAACTTCCACTGGAAGTGCGTTCCACTTACCGCAGATACTGTAAGTGAAAAAATTTCCACACAGATTGCGGTTGTAACGCTTCAGTTCAAGTTTGAAGCCGTGATTGCGCGTCCTGATCTCACTGAGTGTGAAAATATCCCGATAGTCAACATTGTCGAACCCTCGAAGTATTTTGACCACGCACTCCACGAGTTTCCAGCGAGAACAGATCTAATTCCCTTAGTCTATCCTCATAACTTTTATGTCGGTTAGAGGGAATTAGCTTGGTTGCCCTGGCTTATACGCGTTCCAACCTTGAGATATCCTTTCGAAAGGAAGAATTCCAAAATTGTACGGCATACTCCAGGTACGTTCGAACGAGGGAGTTGTACAGACAAAGTACAATCGCCTTGTTACGGTATCCAAACTGGCGCTGTATGTAGCCTAACATCCTTTGGGCTTTCTTCTCTGCCTCGATGCACTGTTTCGAGAACTTGAGGTCGCTAGTGATAGTTACACCCAAGTCCTTCTCAGTGTCACTCGATTCAAGATCAGTGCCCTTAAGGATGTATTGAGATTTGGGGTTTCGGCGGCCGATATGCATTACTTTGCATTTCCCCACGTTGAAAGGCATTTGCCACGTGTTCGACCACTCCCCAATCCTTTGAAGGTCCTTTTGGAGGCGGGCAGTGCTCCCCACCTTTGCCACATTGATACCAAGCTTGGTGTCGTCGGCAAATTCGGAGATTTTGGCAACCATTTCTCCGTCCATGTCGTTGACATAGAAAAAAAACAGTAGTGGTCCCAGGACGGAACCTTGAGGGACACCGCTAGATACGGGCGCCCATTCAGAGGCCCATCCATTCACCACTACTCGTTGTCGTCTGTCACTTAGCCAGCTCTCTATCCAACCTGCTACCTTACCGTCTATGCCCTACGCACTCACTCTTCGGAGAAGGTGGCGGTGCGGTACCTTGTCAAAGGCATTTTGGAAGTCAAGGTACACAACATCCACCCCTTTATCCCGATCATGCTCACTGAAGACGAAGTGGAAGAAATCCACAAGGTTCGTCAGGCATGACCGTTGCCTTCTGAAGCCGTGCTGGGAACTCCTCAGCAGCAGCCTTGACTTTAAATGCGACGTCATTTTGTCCACGATCATGCTTTCCATGAGTTTACCGACTATCGAAGTCGGACTGATACGTCTGGTAGTTCGATGGTTGGCTACGGTCTCCTTTCTTAAAGATAGGAGTTACCTCCGTTTCACGCCAGTCTCTAGGAACGCAATCGGTCCGGATTGACATGTTGAATATTGCGCTCAGGTGTCGTGACACTTGATTTCGCACTTCTTTCAACACTTTAGGTGGAAACCCATCCGGGCCAGGTGACTTATTCGTCATTAGGTCACTGATCTTGTTTTCTATTTCTCCTCTTCGGTGAAGTCCCTATCCTCCAGCTTTTCCCCCGAGTAGGAATCCATTGGCTGGGGGATGGGACCACACTCTTCATTAAACACTGAAGAGAAGTAGTCGTTAAGAGAGAGAGGGAGAGAGGGAGTAAAACCACAGACTCGACGGTGCAATTTATTAAGCACTACTTTATTTGGTCAACAAAAAAGGCGATCCGACAGAAATGTCTTACACTGCGCCCCACACTCGCTGTAGGTGAACGAATTTCGAATTTTACCGTGATCCTCCTTAAAATTCCAAGGACGATTAGCGTCACTGTGAATCTCTTATACAAGGTCGTCGAAATACAATTCATATCAACCACAGGGCAAAACGCAAAGCTTTTCAATCCCAAATAGAGACAAATGACAAAAAAACGTGATGAAGTAAGCTCAGTCGAAAATATGTAGACAATGTGACGTTCTTCGTAAATTAAGATGGCTTCTAAGATGTTCAGCCTAGCTTTATTTCCCTCTTTTCTTTTAATTGTGTTTTTTCAACCAGAATATCTCTAGTTAGGCTGATGTTATGTGGGCTCTCCATATGATTTTGGGGCCGTCCGTTTTGCAGGTGCATGGTTTAAACGCTTCGAAAAAGTGGTGGTTGTCATGTCAACATATTTTGAGTTATTATGATGCTTGCAGTCTTCATGGGGGGTAGTTAACCTCGTGGACTATGTTGGTTGACTTTAGGCTCGATGAGATTTAGCAGCTGTTATTTTTCAAAAGGAGATTGTTAACTTTGGTCGTTTTCTAGTATAAGTTAAATTTTGTCTATTTGATTCTTAACTTTGATGTTACGGTTAACAATCTCGATGTTTTTTTTCTATTTTATAGGCCGTAGATATCCGATTTCTGTAATACAGTTTGATGTTATTTACTGCTTCCAGATTACTTTTCATTTATCTTTGAATTACATACTTAAAAATGATTAAAGTTCTTTTTCAATCATGATGTTCGGGTTACCGTTGTTCACGAGGGTTTGTTTTACGAGGGAGATCTATCGATGCAAAAGTTCCCACGCGAGCAGCATTTGTATGTTCGGCGGATCCGATTACACTTTGTTTTTACATTTTAGGACATATACCATAGCGTTCAGGCATCTTTCCATGTCCGTACCTTTTCTATATACTTTTGTAATGTAGTTTCTATTGATGTTTTGTACCTCAACGTCCAGAAAAGTGAGTTTATTACCCGTGCTCAAATCATAAGTGAATTTTAACACGGAATTCTCCTAAAATTGTTATTTGATGTTCTTCATTTTGGACCTTGATGTATGTAGATGTCGTCTACGTATTGGCGATATGTATGTGGCTTATTTTCGCTGTTGTTAAATAAGTTCTCTTCAAGTTGACCCATATAGTAGTGGTTGGCAAACGTCGGCCCCAGGGGTATTGCTATAGCCACTCCATCTACTTGCGTGTATAGATTACCATCCGGTGGCTTAAACAGAGCCTCTGATGTGGATGAACGTAACATATTTCTTAAGATGTTTGGGTCAGGATTTGGAGGAGACAATGTAGGGTGGTGGTACACATTTTGTATAATAATGTCCATGGTCTCAGGGATATCTTAGCTAAGATAGCGCTGTATTAATAAGAACAGTTTTCTATGAAGAAAACGAGACGAGCATATAATGATATCTTTGAAATCAGTTTTTGTGGGGGGCTGATTAGAAGGCATCACTGAGGGCCATCTTTCAGTTCGATGACAAGGGTGTTACGCTGGATTTGAAGTGAATTCAGTTGTCTAATAATGCAAATACATTATCTGCATCAATTTGTTTTGAATTTTTTCCACGCACACCCACGCATATATATATATATATATATATATATATATATATATATATATGGCATGTAGTCAATGGAAGCAAGGGAAGCAATGCTTTGCCTATTTAAGAAAATAAGAAAAAGAAATTACACCTCAAAAATTAATAGGACAGCAGAATCAATTTTATTCTCACATTTATGCTTGCCTATACTTGTATACGCCATAGGGTACCGCGTTAAATAAAGAAGCAAATAACCTATTTGTATACGGAAAATGAAGCAAACTTAGCTTTGTACCAGCGGCTTCCATCTGGCAACTCTGCCGGATTGCCAGAATCTAGTAAAAAGCAACAAAATATCTAAGATACAATGACAACTACAATATGCTCTGAAGCTTAAACAATTTTTAGATTATATTTAAATACTGATTATGTGAATAAAAGTAGTTACATAACATAAACTCTGCATGGTTACACTATTGTGCCTTAAGCGTTTTGTTAATATTTCAAGGATTCTGACAGCCCTACTGGAGTCACCCCTCGTATCTTTGAGATTCACTATCTGCGAGGCAGTGCAGTGCTAAGATAAGTGTGGTGTATTGTTCATTCACTTTGTTAAGTGATAACACTCTTTTAAACCAAATGGATAAAATGAATTTGGGAGAAAATGCGATTGCATTAGTGAAAAATTATTAAAAAGGAGGTTCACTGCGATGACTTATAATGAAAGAGAAACTATTATTAAAACTGGTAGTCGTACGCCAATACTAGATCTGTGATCCAAAGCAAAGCGTTGCACTCGCAAATACAATGTAGGCTAATATGATAGAACATCGTGGCTAGGTGGTTATGCCTACTTACGGAAGCTATTTTAACATTTAAATAAAGTAAAAAAAAAAAACATTTAAATAAAGTGAGTAGCTTACCTCTTTAGTTTTTTAATTTTTTTTGCACAACTTGAATTGCTTCCTTATCTTCAAAAGTAACTGACGCCAGTCATATATATATATATATATATATATATATATATATATATATATATATATATATATATATATATATGTGAATCCATTAAACCACATTGAAAGAGAAAACGGAATAATTTTTCCTTGCAGTAATATTTTTATTACCTCTTTTCGAAAAAATCCGTGCAGGGAAGCGATTCGAACCAGGCACACTGAGGCAGCGAGCATCGCTTTGATCACAGTTAAAAGTATGCCGTTAGTACACTAGCGTAGCGTAGTGTACTAACGGCATACTTTTAACTGTGATCAAAGCTGTGCTCGCTGCCATCCGGTGGCTTAAACGGAGCCTCTGATGTGGATGAACGTAACATATTTTTTAAGATGTTTGGGTCAGGATTTAAAGGAGACAATGTAGGGTGGTGGTACACATTTTGTATAATAATAAGGCTTCTAAGATGTTAAGCCTCGCTTTATTAACCTCTTTTCTTTTAATAATGGTGCTATCAACGAGCATATCTCAAGTTAGGTTAATATTATGGACACTCTCCCTATGGTTCTTAGGCCCTCCGTTTTGTAGATGCATAGTAAACCGTCTGGAAAGTGTGGTAGTTGTCATACCAATATATTTTGAGTTTTTATAAAGCTTACAGACTTTATCGGGGCAGATAAACTTGTAAACTATGTTGGTTGACTAGAGATTCGAGGAGTTTAGGCAGATATTGGCGTGACAACTACCACACTTTCGAGACGGTTAACTATGCCTCTACAAAGCGGAGGGCCTAAGATTAAGCAGGAAAGAAAATTAAAATTGGGGTTCTTATATTTATTTTATATACCTTGATTTTCAAAATCGAAGAAAAATTATATTTCGATGGAGGCCTAATTTTTCAATAAATACCAACCTAATTCTTTTTTGGTGGGGCTTCTTGTTCTAGGATTCAGCTCTCAAGCATATCCTCTAACCGTGTTTTTACACTTTTTCGACGTTACAAATTTAATTTTGTGGCTTTCGATTTTTGACCCCCCGAAAATAAGCTTATGTGTTGATTATTCGAAGGCATTGTGGTGTTTCTTTGATTTTTAATCTGCAAATACGGTATCCTTTAATAGTAGTGATGTATTTAGGTCGGTTGAAGTTGTGTGTAGTGCATAGGTCTCTTTATATAGCGCCGATTTCTTTTACCGGGGCTTGAGTAATTCTATTTGCAGCAATGCGTTTAAATGGCTCTGCAACGTTGTTTGTCCATGTCAAATTGCAATTTATTCTAAAGATGGGGGGACGGCAGTAATTATTATATGTATTTAAATAAAAATACACAACGAAACCCAACTTCAATGTTGCCTTCAATCTTTCTGGACCAAACTCTGCCACGCTTGAACCGTGACTCATTTTATCTTCCAAAACTCCTAGGTGTCTGAAATCCATATTTAACTACGAGTATTTACTCGTAGCTTCCAGCAAATTAGATAGACCACTACATTATATTTATCTAAATTATAATTGCTTTCCTTGCGAACAGTTTAACCTTTTTGACATATTATTAATACCCCTATGTTAAATGTGGTTCCTTAATTTATTGATTTTAGAAAATAGATTATGAATAAATTTATATAAATTCATTCATTACCATTTGATATTTATGCCTTTGTCAGGCTTACATATAACTAGCTATAAGTATATATAACTAGTTATATGTATTCCTGTTATCATGAAAAAGGTTGAATGGAAAACCACACAGACTCATTTAAACCCGTCATTTTTAAACGGTATGTCGACGATTGCTTTGTCTTCTTCAGATAAAAAGAGAATGTCATTCAGTTCCATAATCATTTAAAAGGTCAACATCCAAACATAAATTTCAATGTTGAACATGAGTCCAATGACACATTTTCATTATTGGAAGTACACATTATCCCCATTAATAGTTATCTATCCAATGTATACCGCAAACCCACCCCTACACTACTTGGCACTAATTTATTCAGTTTTACTTTCCTTAATTTTATGTTTCTTCCATTTCTTCTTGACTTTTCCGAGCCTACAAAATATGCTCTAACTGGGCTTTGTTCCACCAAGAACTCATTTACCTCAGAAAGTTTTGTCAATTTAATTTGTTTCCTTCCCAAGTTCTTCACAAACTTCCCAAATTATTTTTAGATAAATTATAAAATAGCTCAAATGGCAACATTAAGCCTGAGAAAATGGCTGTTTATTTTAAATACCTTACATTGGGCCTATTACATCCAAATTGACGAATGAATTACAGTCGGCGTTAGTTAAGAGATACCCTCAATGTCAGTTTCACTTAATTCTCATAAACACTCTAACTATTAACACTTTTCTCAACCATAAAGAAAAACTCTCCAAAATGGTTCGTTCGGTCCTCATTGGTTTACCAATTCTTGTGTGCAGGCTGCCATTCCTGCTACGTGGATAAAACCACTCTCTAACACACATTGAGGATGAGTAAGCATCGAAATTTCTCCCACTATACTACCAGACCATTTACTACGCCTGAATTATCTTCTATTCGAAACCATTCCATGTCTTGCAATTCAAAGATTTCAGACACTGAATTCTCTATTTTGGATTCGTGTCCAAATAGTTGCGATCTGGATATTTTGGAGTCTTTATATAATTCTAAACTCACCCCTGAACTCAACTGCCAACAGTCTTCAACTCCTTTATTAATATTTGTTCTAATATTTATTCTAATCTTTGTAAAATTGACGATAGACGAAACGTTCAGATATCCCTATTAAATTTCCCAATTCGTGGTATTATATACATATGTATATATATGATTAGATGACCAAATAACATCATCTTAATGAGTGTACAGGAAAAAAAAACGAGTGCGTTAAGGAATTTTGGACATATGAAAATTTGAGAGCACCTCAAGAAAAGAATCGGCGACATAAAAGATTGGAAAGATTGTGCATGCGGCGATTACATACTTGTTATTCCCTGTTATTTCCTACAAACTATTCTCTTGTATTGAGTCGATTACGGAATTGCCATTTCTATTGCAATCTTTTAATTTCATACTTGCCATCCTCTTGCATTAATTTGATTACATACTTTCCATTCTCTTGCATAAGTTTGATCATATACTTGCCATTCTTTTGCACTGGGTTGAATATCTCTTGCCATTCTCCTGTAAGCGGTGATTACATACTTGCCATTCTTTTGTGTTGGGGTGATTACCTACATACTATTCTTTTGCATGCGGCGATTAAATTTCCTGAAATTCTGTTGGATTAGGTTGATAACATGCTTTGCCATTCTTTTGGATAAGTATGATTACATACTAACCATTCTCTTGCATTAAGTCGATTACATACTTGCCATCTTTAGTTGAAAAAGTACCATTTCGAAAGTTGCAAAACTCTACATTTGCACTTGAACCACAACAACATCAGCGACCCAGAAACAGTTAAAATCTACAGTCAATTTTTGCCTCTAAGAACAACATAAAAATAATACAGGGACAAAACCATAACCAGCAGACTACCACAAACCATCGACTGAAAATATTCACTGTTAGAGGCCGGACCAAGAAGTAACACGACCATCTTTAGAGTGTTATGGTAGCGAACCACTGAAGCCGAGAGACAGGTTGTACCAAGACTTCCGAGAACCATACTCCTACCACTACAAAAACCTAACATTTCCCACAGGAGATCTGTGGAGAAAGCGGTGAAGTTGGAGGAAGTGCAAATGTGGTATTCAGGCCGGGAGGGAAAACTTCCCCCGTTGTGGCTGGAAGAAAGAGCACACAGCACCCCAGATGTCAGCTGCAGCAAGGGTGCCTACGCTATAAATGAGATAAGTTTGGGAGTTAGAGAATTGACCTCAACACAGGGGAAAGGGGGGGGGGGAATGGTGGAGGCGGGTAAAAAAACTACCCCCCTCAACCAGAGACAATACGGTGGGGGTTGATCCATCCGCACTCGGCCCTGACCAAGGTTTGGATGCGACTAGCCTACAAATTTAGTGACCGGCCAGAAATTTAGGCGCAAAGAAGCTGAGGAAAAAAAGAGGGAAGATGTGTGGAAGGAATAAAGCCTAGGTAGTTTCAACACTTTTTGAGAACACTGGGAGGACTGGGACGGGAGGGCGTGTCACTGGTCCAGGTGCCGGATATAATACTCAATTTAGGGTAATCCCCTGTGGGAAAAGAAAAAGTTGGAGAGTGATGAAAAATGGATCTGAAATAATGGGAGATATTTGAGACAGCGGCGCTCGGTCGAGGAGGCGCCGTTGTTGTCTTCAAATCCAGAGGAATCACGGGAAAAGAGAGAAAAAGAAGAGGAAGAAGAAGAAGAAGAAGAAGAAGAAGGATTACAAGTTAATCTTAACAACAAACAGGGAAAGAGAGAGAGAGAGATATACAAACATACAGAGAGAGAGATAGAGACTGACAGACAATTATGGAGCGTATTTGGGGGGTCATTTCGAGGTGAGTGTACCAAAAAAGGGCACCGACCCAAAGGGGATTATCTTAGTGGTCGTGGATTTAATTACAGAGGGATTAACATAGAAGTCAAGGCTCTTCCTTAAGTGGCAGCTTCGCTTCAAGAGTTCAACACACTCTTAAGGAAAAACGGCCTGGCCAGGGAACTCTGGTTTCCGGAGAACCGCCCATCAAGCGAACTACTAAGAAGGAGTCTCTCAGTAACCACACTAACAAACATTCACTTTTCTTCAATATATCATATTTAAAACCGCCAAAGTTCGCGAAAAACTAAATATTTTTTCCACCCTTTTTTCTTAAACCAATTTACTTCTTAAAATCTTTCAAAATTTATTCATTTTCGAATGAACTGAAATCCCAAATGAGATAAACATTGATTATTAAAGAGCTCACTTGATATAGATAGGCAAAAAGGCCACGTCATTCAACTTTTCCTTTTATTCTTCAATATTTGAGGTACTTTACTTTTGATCTTTGTCTCCCAACTGTGAAACCGAGTTTATATAAGTAATCGCGTGGTTGTGTTTGGTCGGTGGTCGAGAAGCTTTATTCCAGTCGACCGCATCATTTTCACGAGCTCCTGACCTCCTGAAAAATCGTTCATCTCTCAATTCAATTCTTTGATCATTCTCCTAAATAGAGATGGAAGGATTCGATGCGATAGAAAGGATGTGGGAGGAGGATCAAGAATAGGACAGAGTAATAGAGGAGTTTAGACGTCAGGTTTGCGAAGGAAGGATTGAATTTTATCGAACGACGACTCGGGTTTCAAGAAGGCCAAGACTTAGAACAATAAGAGAAGAGTATGTTAAGGTGGTGAAAAAGGAGAGAATTAGGAAAAAGAAGAGAATTAAGAACATTTTCTCATCTTGTTTTTGTTGTTTACGGAATAAATAGAGAAATGAATGAGGAAAAAAATGAAAGTATACGAAAATAATAATAGATATATGTGATAAACTCGTAGAATATAGGGAGTGAAAGTTTGCCTGCATAAATAAATAAAGTAATAATGAGAAAATATATATATTTTTTTTTTTATAGGTTTATTGTGCAATAGAGTACATTTATACATAATCATAATACAAATAATAATAAAATAAAAACAAAACAAACAAACAACAAAAAAAAAAAGACAAAAAAGACAAATACAGTAATAATATGATACAATAATATAAATACATGTATAAATGCACACATTACACAAAGCGGGCAGCCCGTCAGTGTTGGCGTGCAGTAAGACGTGGTGGAGGGTCCCACGCGTTTCTTATCTGCTGCAAGTGGGTGGCGTCGGTCTTCATCACCTGTCGCCCAGCTGGGCGCGATCGGCGATCAGCGCGGAGGGGGTGCTGTTCTCAGCACCTCCAGCAGCTCGTTTGTTGGGGTGTGGCGGACCACCTGGGCGGCTCTTGCCTCTCGCGCCCTCAGAAGGGCGCCTCTTACAGGGGGAGGGGCTGGCGCTCGCTCTGGCCTGAGGCGGGCGGTGGCTGGGCAGGAGAGGAGGTAGTGCACCAGTGGGCGCCGGGAGCGGCCGCCGCAGTGTTCGCACCTCCCTGCCACAAAGTCGGCGTGCAGCTCTTCCCGCGTGGAGTAGCCCAGCCTCACACGCTGTAGCAGCACGCCGTTCGCTCTGGGCTGCTGGAAGGATGGGTTCAGTGGGCGATAGGCTGTGGCTGCAGCATACCACGCCGCTTGCCTCTTGATTGCTTCCCATTCTTGGTGCTGCTGGTGGGCGTTGTGGGCGGCCCTGCGTTTAACCTGCACCTTGAGCTGCTGCAGGCTGGGGCGCACGGTCCAGGTGATGATGGGGCCGTGGGCGGCTCGCTTGGCAGCCTCGTCGGCAGCATCGTTGCCGCGCACGCCAACGTGGCTGGGAATCCAGTGGAGCCGGACACGCCTGCCCTGAGCTGCCAGGTCCTGCAGGGTGCACAGGATTGTGGTGGTGAGGTGGATGTTGTCCCGGGTGTAGGCGTGGGCGTGGGCGTGCTGCAGCGCCTGTAGTCCCGACCGAGAGTCAGTGTGTATCACCACAGTGGCCTCCCGGCGGAGCAGAGAGTGCTGGAGGGCGTGCAGGATTGCTACCAGCTCCGTCTGGAGGGTGGAGCAGTGGTCTGATGTCCTCCACGCTTGCGTCAAGCCGCTCGTGACGAAGGCGGCGCCGGACCTCCCGCTGTCGGGGTCGACGGAGCCGTCGGTGAAGTACACTGCGCTGCCTGGCTCCGTGACCTCAGACATGGCCATGAGGGCGTGCTGGCGCAGCTCCTCGGTGAGGCCGTCCGTTTTGCTGTCGGGCAACTGTGTGGCGGTGAAGTGTGCGGCGGGGGGGTCCCATGGTGGTGGTGGAACGTAGGCGGGGTGGGGGGTGTCGGGGTCGCGCCACAGCCAGTTCCCTGCCCGGTTGAGGGAGTTGGTTGCTAGGCTGACGTTTGCGAGCCACCTGTTGTTACGCAGGCACTCGATGCCCTGCGCCACGGCCATTCGGAGTCTCCTCTGCGCAACACCTTCAACGTCGCGCTGGAGCACTCTGGCCACCCGACAGGCCACAATGCAATCCACCCTGGCGGTGAGGGGCACCAGGTTGGCCTCACTCTGCATGACACAGGCAGTGCACCACCTGGGTGCCCCTAACATGGTCCTCATGGCGTTGTTTTGTATCACCTCCAGGCGCTGTTGCTGCTGCCGGGGCAGCGCTACAAGGACCGGTGCACTGTAGTCCACTAGGGAGCGCACTGCCTGGAGGTAGTAGAGGCGGAGGACGGGGAAGGTTGCACCAGCGCTCGGCCGCGTCATGGCCATCATCACATTCAGCCGGGCCTGCGTCCGCTCCCTCAGGTGCGTGACATGCTGCGTGAAGGACAGCCGTCTGTCCACCCACACTCTGAGGTACTGGTAGGAGTCGGTCCAGGCCAGGCCGACTCCTTGGACGCGAAGCTGCTGGCCAGCAGGTGTGCAAGTCTTGATGGCCATGGCCCGGGACTTCTCGGCCGAGATCTTGAGCCCCAGCTCTTCGCACTTGGCAGTGATGAGGTGCAGCGCTTCTTGGGCCCGCGCGAGCTTGTCGCCGCGCCCGGTGACGACGAGCGCCAGGTCGTCGGCGTAGCTAAGGAGGATGGTTCCTTGACGATAGGGGAGGTCGACCAGCTGTTCCATCAGCACGTTGAAAAGGAACGGGCTGAGGATGCCGCCCTGGAGTGTCCCGTTCTCGAAGGTAAGGTAGGAAGACTTGTGACCCTGGAACTTCACGCGGGCTCGGCGCTGGTGAAGGTAGTCCTGGAGCCAGCCCAGCAGTCTCCCTCGGATGCCCTTCCTCACAAGGGCGGCCAGTATGGCGCGGGGGCTAGCCAGCTCGAAAGCCTTCTCGAGGTCAAGGAAGACTACGATGGTGGGCTGGTTGTTAGCGTGAGCCAGGAGGGTGATGAGGCAGTCCGCCGTGCTCACCTTCCTGGTGTAGCCGAACACGTGGTGATGAAGGCTTCCCACGCTCCACTGTAGGCGAGTCAGCACCATCTTCTCCGCCGTTTTTCCGGTGCAGCTCAGGAGGGAGATTGGCCTGAAGGTGGTGTGATCCTTCGGCTTGGGGATGGGCTGGATGTCGGCGTCCTTCCAGGAGGGCGGCAGACGGCCCGCCAACCACGACGCGTTCAGAAGGGCTAGCAGCGCGGCGTCCCCGGCGGGCCCAGCGTGCGCCAGCATAGAGTACCGCACTCCGTCGGCTCCCGCCGCTGTGTCACGTCGACGTTTCGCCCTGGCCAGCTCCTCAAGCGTGAAAGGCTGGTCCGTCGCGTGCGGCTGGCCCCGCGCCTCCCTGACCTCTTCGTCGCGCTGTGGGCGCAGCTGCTGCTGGAGGTAGCTGGTGTGGGGAGGAAGCTGCTCGCTAGAACCCCTCGCTGTAAAGCAGTTCGCCAGCCGATCTGCCTCTTGCTGTGGGCGTGGGTGGGCAGCTGGGCGGGTCGGGGCGGCGCCTGAGGCTTTCCTGAAGCTCCCCCACAGCTGGCCGAGGGAGGTGTGTTGGCTGAAAGAGGCGCACCACTCCAGCCACTTTGCCTCCCTGGCGTTCAGGGACACCTGTCGCGCGCGGGCTACCACGTCCTGCAGGAGCTGCAAGTTGATGGCCGTTGGGCGCTTCTCGTACAACCTCCTGTGGACGTTGACGCGGTGATTGTGCTCCCGGACTTCCTCGTTATAAAACCACCAGTCCGGGCGCCGGCGGCGATTTGAGGCTGTCCTGGGCATGGCCGCGTAAGCTGCACTCTCTATGGCCGCCGTAAGGTCCCTCTCCTGCAGGTGCAGGTCCGCCGGAGGCACATACGTGGACCACCACTCGGCCAGGGAGGCTTGGAACTTTGCCCAATCCGCCCTCCTGACGTTCCACTGGGGCGGCGGGAGAGGAGTAGCTGGTGGGGCCACAGTGAGGGTGGTGAGGGTCCCGTAATGGTCGCTGGTGAGGGTAGGGTGGACCTGCCAGGTGGCACCGGGCTGTAGGTCGCCCGACACCAGCGTGAGGTCGAGCCGCCCCCCATGGACGTGCGTGGCCTCCACAGGGTTCAGTAGTCGAACGGCAGGAACTTCTTCGAGCAGGTCGGCCAGGTGGTGCCCGGTCACGTTAGTGGGTGACACAGACTGCAGCACGGGGTGGTGGGCGTTGAAGTCGCCCGCTACAAGGAGGCTGGAGTGAGATGCGAGGGAGAGCAGCTCCCCAACATCCAGTGGGTACCGCTGGCTCCTGTATATATTGTATACAGTGAGAGTGAGCGGCCCCAGCTGTAGCTCCAGTGCCAGGACCTCCACGCCGTCACCACAGTACACGGGTGCGGCGATCCTCTTGTGCGGGATGGTGTTTCGTATGAGGGTTGCACAGCCACGCCCATTTCCGTCACCAGCCGGAAGCGAGTGGAGGGTGTAGCCTGCGACTCGCCATTCAAAGCTGGCGGGCGTGAGAGTCTCCTGTAAGAGAACCAGGTCCAGGTCTTCTTGGAAGACGGCTTGCAGCAGCTCATGTTTCTTGGGGCGGAGCCCCTGCACATTCCACTGCAGCACCCTCAGCGTGGGCGCCGGTGCGTGGGCTGGGCTGTCAATCCGCGCTTCCATCTTGGTTGTGGGCGTGCGGTGGGTGCAGAGGGTGTTGAGTGGGACCTCTCGGCGTGGTAGATGATGGGGGGGGCTGGAGGGCACCCTCTGTGACGGCGGTTAACACCTCTTTTTTCTTTAAACCTTTAAACTGAGATCATTTTCATATATTTATTCATAAAATAATTCGAGAGTTTTTCCCTTTATAAATCTTTACAAAATGAATTCTTTTAATTATGGTAAATGAAAATAGTTCTTTTAAAAGGCCGTAATTTGTCACTAACAAAAAAGATATTCGGGTGGTGTCCCAAACCCCCGGCTATGGCTAAAACCCCGAGGGTTAGCACGTCCTCCCTACCCCAGTGCCCCGACAGTACCATGTGCGTTTCTCTCTCTGGTCGTCCTTTTCACCTATTTTTAATCTCCCACTTTATTTGACGCGCCTATATAGCTAATGAAGGGGGAAAGATGGTGTTAAACATTAAAAAATAAAATGGTCTTGGCATCCATCCTTAAATTTTGATTAGTTCAGGAAAAGGTAAAATGCCATGGCCTTTTGGCTATCAATAAAAGATAGGAGCTTTTCAGTTCGAGAAAATGTTTAGCTCAAAAGGTCTTTCATTCGCTCATTTGAAAGTGATGAAATGTTTCTAAAATTAAATGGGTTTAAGGAAATGGGGTTGAAAACTATTTATTCTTCTGCCAATTTTGGCTATATTGAAAATGGAATATTGAACAAATGGTTTAGAAAGTAAAAAATGGGTAATTGAGGAAAAAATATAGACTCCTAAATACCCTATGATTTTTCATTTCATTTCACCCTCTATCCTCTCCTTTCAATACTTCTATGCATTGAAGCATAATGTTTTCAACCTCTGAGTGAACCTACATTTCCCCACAATATTCATCTATTCACTCTATATTCATGAACATAGTGAAGGAGTACCGTGTGTCCACGTGTAGTACCACAACTTTCGCCACTAGGTAATTAGAACAACCAAAGAATGAAACCAGATATTACATCAGCTATAAATTGCGCACCCAGCCATACAGGTACGGAGTTGTATAGATGTCTCTTCCCTCTCCCAATATGATTTCTTGAAGGCAAATAACTAAATTGAAAGGTGAGAAAGCGAGCCACCGCCTCTCCCCCACATTAATTAGCCCGAAGATCTGTTGAAGCACGCGAGTCCACTCCTTCCATTGCCTCGAAACGCCCGACTGACGAGGCACTCTTGTGGCTTGCCCTCGCTCGTCCCCTATAAGAGGGCGTCCATTTATACCCCCAAGAAGCTTTAGGCAGAAGCAAGAAAACTCGGGTTCTCTTACTGGTGCTCTCCTTTTGGGGTGGACTTGTATTTGACCAGAGTTCACCTCAACATTCTTGGACTTTTGCTTCCTTCAACTCTAAGGACTCTTAGAAGGAGTGAGGCTGATTTGTGTTCTTCAAATCAGTTATGCGATGGAGAGATGGACCTGTGGCATAGTCAAGAGTAGTAATTGTGCCCTTTAATCAGAAAGCTAGAAGAGGATGAGGCTCAGTGTAGGTAGAACCCGCAGAATTGTTGAGACTGAAATGAAAGAACCAGAAGAGGGTGTGTTTTTTTAAGTTTGATGTCATATTTTCCTGTCTACCCGGGAAGGGAGTATTTCTGCAGCCTAAACGGCCAGGACTTCCTTTTCAAACAAATATGTATCCCAATACTTTGAAGAAACGAGGTAATTCACTCAAATTTATCTACTTGACACCCAGTACACTACCCAATGATCGAGTTTTCAGCCCTACCAATATTTATGGGCCTCACGTTGTATCAGTTTAATGGGTTGAATTTAAATATGGGAGAGGTTCAGGAATGCAAATAACGGACTACTAAGTTTTCCTCCATTAATATCCAAACAAACTAATGTGGACTCTATTTAAAAAATTAACATACCCTTTTACGCCTTCTGTGTTTTTAAGCAACGTCTATAAAATAAATTTACAGTGGTCATCTCGCTTCTAAATGCATTTCTTTTCATTATGTCCGAAACTCCGCCATGAAATGATATTCATATTTGTTCCTCGAAGGTTCTAAAACCATTTGACTTTCAAAATCTCTGCAGTATCGATAATCGAACCACTGAAGGGGCATCGTCCAGAGTGAGAGTAGTTAATTCGTCCGCCACCGATCATCTTATCTGAAATGAGCCATCACTGGGGAGGCTCTCCCCGTGGTACACCCATCCATTATTCATTTTGATCTTGCCAACAACTCAACTACCAGCTTTATTGTCTTTCTATGTGTAGGTGGAGGGGAGGGGGGAGGGGTCATATAATCTTTTCAATAAATGACATTAATTTCTTTCCAGGCACACAATAGGTTTTATAAGAATTTCCACGGGAAAAAATAGGCGACAGTAGAGGAAGAATGGTATGCCTCTTCGTGTATCTTAAGGAAGAGAGAAAATGTTGCAAATAATCTACTCTGAATTTGATGTCGTATTGCTCCGTCTGATGGAGCAATACGATAGATATACCTCTGCCATACAGACAAAGATCTCGACCAAATACTCAGAGAAGTGTCATGCATGAAGCACGCCTAAATCGGACTGGTAGAAAGAACTCCTAATGTAACCTCAAAGATGACAGAAAACGCGTACGTCAATATCAAAAGAGCAAGCAGGCACCTACAGACGATGCTAAATCAGTCAATGACTCAAAGGCTGGGCCAGACATCCCAACTTACATCAGAGGCTATTTGGTATCAATACCAAATACCTTTCTGTCGAATTTAACCTTCCATTCAATTAGTACCTGAATTCCATGAGTGTCTCAGTTAGTGACAGGCTACCTATATAAATGCCATCTAAAAATCGAAGCCCTACTACTTGGCTGATTTGGGGTGAAAATATATATGGTTTTGTAGGCGAATTAGTGATGAAAAGTTGAAATAAAGATAGATATAGTGGTAAAGGTTAGGTCCCTGGTGAAAGGGTAGCTCAGTTTATTTATTTCGATGTCTATTACTTTGTTTTATTATTCTTTTGAGTTTGGCTTCGAAGCCTTTAAAATTGTTTTACTTCTATAGATTTCATGTCGTAGTATCATTATTTGTTTGCTATGTCTTCGTTGTTTGTTTCCAGTTTTTTAGTTCTAATGCTTTTGTTGATTATCCTTTTCGTTGTTCTCATTTTGTTTGTGTACATACACGTGTCCATGTATACATTTATAATTCTAGTTTAGAGTTGGGTTGATCGTAACTTTCAAGCCTTTTAAGTTGGCCTTTGCTGTGACTTTTGTCAAATTCATTTTCTGTGATGTTCTACATAATGTCGTTTTTACTGTTGTCCTTTTAATGTTGTCTCACTGTGTATGTTGGGTATTGATTCTTCCTAGCTGCTATTCTAGTGCTGGAAAATCTTTGCCTAGCTTGTGGTTGGTTTGGATTAGGGATCTCAAAGTGACTTCTTAGGAAATCTGGTTTTGGAATACTTTCTACTTTTCTCCCTATTTTTTGTGGTCTCGTTCCTAGGTCGCAATTAATTTGATTTCCTCATGAAGGGTTTGCGGTCCTTTTCTTTCTCTTCTTCTAGTATTTGTAGTTATTAGTGTTGCTTTGTTTTGTATTATTTGGAGTTTGTTGAGCCAAGACTTTGGTACTGCTATCAGTGGCATAGGGGAGTACATAATCTTGGGTCGTATGTCGAGGATTAGGCAACCTCACTACATAATATATTTATATAATATATATATATATATATATATATATATATATATATATATATATATATATATATATATATATATATATATATATATATAGATATATATATATATATATATATATATATATATATATATATATATATATATATATATATATATATATTGGTTGGGGAAAAGAGAGAAAAGACAAGGAAATATGTATATATATATAGCTTGTCGTGGTGTGACATTATATTATATCAATACCATATTATATCTATGGGAAAGGGACTAATAACTTTAAGGCGAACCGACAAAGGGGCGGAACGCCACGAGTTTCGACGCGCGAAGCAGCGAGAATAGAGTGCAAAACGAGGTCAGGTAAAATTTGGGCAATGGCACAGCTCAAGGTTATTTAAAGAGGCATGTACAAAAATATAATTTAATTTACATAAAATAAGAGAATTAATGGGCAAAATTACATCGGTAAACGAGGGGGGAATGGCAGAGTTATGCGTCAGACTCTGAAGTTAAAAATTAATGTATTACAGAAGGAGACTATTCAAATGGGGAGGATTAACTCAAATGGGTTGCTAAAGGGAGGGGGGTGGCTTACGGAGGATTCCGGGTGAGACGTCAGGGTAAAGTTTCACGGATGTCTTCTGTAGGCAATAAACGCGATGGCGAGGGCACTGGGAGCTTCTGAGCGGGAAGTTAACGTGATGACGGATCTCCAAGGGGGGGGGGGTAACGTCAGGTCCAGGGGAGAGTATTTCGGCCACCCCCTGAAGACGAGGAGTGGAGTCGGAAAAATCACTCGGTGGCCATCGTCAAATGGAAATACCTCACTGGCTGGGCTAATTCCAACTATGTACATGAAATGTTCAGCCGTCACTTTGCTTCGTTGTTAAGCACCTGACTTGGAACTATGAAGGAATGCTTTTTGGATCTTGGCGGGACTCCTCAACTCTGTATCTCCGACCTGGAAGACGAGCCCTATATATCTGAGGCTCCCCCCGCAGGGGTGGGTGGTTAAATATGGGGTGTTTGGCCAGCGCTACTCTCGAATAGCCTCGAACCTTCACGCCCAGGCGATTCTAACCCGCGAAAAGGTGGTCCGGGGCGGACGCGATTCGAGGCTACCGCTTGTGGATTGATGGGGGGAGGGGGGCTGTCGAATTTAAGCCTAACAAAATTCTAGAATTTTTTTTAATGCATGGACGTCACTTCTGTGCTGGAAAAGAAATTTCACATGGAATTCCCCCACAGGCCCAATGTAAGGTCCTTAAAATAAAGAGCCATTTTCTCAGGCTTAATGTTGCTATCTGAGCTATTATATAATATTTTATTTTTTACGACTTTTTGTGTGTGTGGGGGCTGGGTTCTGAATATAGGACAGTGAACGAACACTGCTTTAGAAAGAGGAAAAAAGGGAATGGAGGAAGGACAAGACAAAAAAAAAATATTAAGCAGGAAAGAAACTTTATTTGAAAGAAAAAAATGTATTCAGTGCTTAATCTTGTTTTTCTACTCTGTGTTTTTATTTACTGCTTTTAATCTTCAAGTTTTTTTCAAAAGGGTGGATGAAAGGATAAGGAAGGGTGAAAGAGAGTTGGTCGAGAAGACGATGTGGGTGTTAGGGGAAGAAAGAGAGGCAGGCCAAACTTAAAGAGGAAAGGGTAGTGAGTCTCGTTAGCACAGCGGTCAGGAAAACACATGGCCCTGACCCTTTCGGGGATTGCTAAAATAACCTGCGCGAGGCCCAAAATCGACCACCTCAATAGGGCCAACTCCGTTAGGGGACCAGGGGGTAGCGAGGCCGGCGAGTGTGCCCAATTCGGAGACGACAGAAAGCGACCGGAATCCGTCGCTGCATTGATGGTTAGGTCCATGGGAAGAATCGCGGCGCAATGGTACGCATCTTCTTTGCTAGGCTCCTCCCCACCCTTTCCAGAGAACTGCTTTGATTCCCGCTTGCAATATAGTCGGTGTGAGGACGAGCGAAAAGCTCGCCTGGTCCTCCCTGACTCTTTTGCAGCCTCATCGGCGTGTTCAGGCCCTGCAATTCCTAGCTGTCTGAGAACCCAGCAGAAGATATTTTCGATATAAGCAGGGCTCGCAGCAACCGTGAATTACGGATATCGCGAAGCACGGTGTGTGTAGATTCCAATGACCCGAGAGCACGAAAGGCGCTTTGTGAGTCAATAATGATCAAAATCGACGTAGGCTCCGAAGTGGGCGCGAGGGGCTATCTCGCGTACAACGAGATAGAGCCCCGTTGACTTGAAACACATGGGATACGGCGGGGAAGCCGACCTTATCCTGACAGTTGGAGCGCAGGTTCGCTCATATAATGTGCAGAAAGGTATATTCAAACTGTCCATTTTTATAGAGTTTAATCAACTATATTCATAATACATCTAGAAAAGCAAAATATGAGTAACATGAACACATACGAGTATGAACAAATATAAAGAAATAAGCGCAACATATAACAGTTACTCCCACCAAAACGAATTAATTCCTTTTCAAAATTACAAAATATACAATACATTAGATAAAGAAAGTTAAATTAAGGCATCAAAATGAATTAAAATTCGAAAAAGATTACAAATCTAAATGACGTACAGGTTTATGAGCATGTTAAGATCTTCTAGGGCCAGGCAACTGTACTGTCAGCTTGTCCTGACTATTCACACTGTTATCAGCATCATGGACAGGATCCTCCAGTGTCTGGATATCTTTTTCCTCGCTCATTTCTCAATATCTTCTCGTTAGATTGGGGAAAGTTAGTAGTTTTAGATGAAAACCCGGGACAGGAAGATGGATCGGAAAGGATACCTGGATTTCTCATAGGAAATTTAACACGAGCATGTATAGGGTTAGCATCAACTCATTTGAGGGAGACTTCTCCAGGTTCGGCTAAACCACTAACGGAACATCTCTCAAAAACAAGAAGTCGTTCATGCGGCGCGGTATTTGTAGATGTACAACGCAGTGAACGTATGGCATAAAAGGCATTAGGTAACATATCCTGCCATTTACTAAAAGGCAAACCTCGAAATTCAATAGTAAACTTCACAGTATTCCAAATAATGCCATTATAGCGCTCACATGAGCTATTTCCGCGGAGCTTTTATGGAAGGGTGTAGCGGCTGTTTACACCAAGACTTAATCAGAATTCTTTCACTTCCTTGGAAATGAATGACAGGCCGTAGCGTTAATTGATATATGCGGGTAGACCAAATAAAGAAAAAAGATTTTTGTTAGACAGTCAATAACTACTTTGGATGACATGTGGCGACATGGAAACGGAAATCGGGCAAACTCATCAACAATCGTAAGGAGACAACGCGAAGAGTGCGTGGAAACAGGAAGCGGCTCCTTAAAATCAATTAAAAGACGTTGAATGACGCAGCTCTTTGATTAGTTGCTACGTTAAAATGCCCTCAAAAGGTTCGATTTATGTATTCTCCCTGCCATCACATACCACGTTTCTCTTTCAACCAGGTGGTGTCTCTTCTCTAATCGGTTCAATGAGCGCGAGAAAAAAGTCACTGGTCGTCCGTACTGACATAAGGTGGCCCCGATTGCATTACTTGATGCATCCGTTTCTATGGAAAAGGGGGCGACTTCATCAATAACTTTCATTGAAGATTTGGAAATGTCATTCTTGAATAGCCTGAAGAGATAAAGGAAATCTGCAGCAATCTACAAGAGGCCGTACTTCCTCTGAATAGTTGCGAACCCACTTAGCTCAGTATGCAAATATCCCCAAACAACGCTGCTAGGATTTTTCTACTAGATGGTACTGGTAATTCTAACAAAGGTCTCATTCGTTCAGGATCAGGTTTCAGTTTTCCGTCATAATTTGGTAACAAGAGAATATTAATTAGTTCAGGTTAGAGAAAAGTTAGATTTCTCAGAATTCAGGGAGAGATTCTATTTAGAAACGCTTTAGATTTCTGTCATGTTCGTCTTTATGCAGAATTATGTCGTCGAGATAGGCAGAAGTGTTACAGAGTTTGTTATCGGTTATAAACTGATTCATAAAGTGTTAAAAAGCAAAAATCCCATTCGTAACACCCAAAGATATGCGCCTGAATTGATAAAGAATGATGCACACCTGATAGCAGTGTAAGGTCAGTTCTCTGAGTGTATTTCTATCTGATGATATGCATTGGATAGGTCAATAAGGCTAAAATCGTAATTCTTAGCGATATTTGCAACTATATCTTAAATCCCGGATAGCGGGTAAGCACCCAAAGGGGTACACTTTGATAAGGTACCCCACCGCCGCCTTGTCCGGAAAGTGCGAGCGCTGGGCATAGACGGAAAAGTAGCCGGCTCGATCGAGAACTGGCTAAGTGGCAGATGGCAACGGGTGGTAGTGAATGGACAGGCTTCTGAGTGGGTGCCCGTTACTAGCGGGGTGCCTCAAGGTTCTGTCCTGGGACAACTACTATTCATCATCTACGTCAACGACATGAACGGTGACATGGTTGCCAAGATTTCCAAATTTGCCGACGATACCAAGCTTGGTATGAACGTTGCAAAGGATGGAAACACTGCCCGCCTACAGGAAGATCTTGTGAAGATTGGGGAGTGGTCGGACACGTGGCAAATGCCTTTTAACGTGAGCAAATGCAAAGTAATGCATATCGGCCACAGAAACCCCCAATCTCAGTATATCCTTAAGGGCACTGCTCTTGAATCGAGTGACACTGAGAAGGACCTGGGTGTAACTATCACTAGCGACCTCAAGTTCTCGAAACAGTGCATCGAGGCAGAGAAGAAAGCCCAAAGGATGTTAGGCTACATAAAGCGCCAGTTTGGATACCGTAACAAGGAGATAGTACTTTGTCTGTACAACTCCCTCGTTCGGCCGCACCTGGAGTATGCCGTACAATTTTGGAGTCCTTCGTTTCGAAAGGATATCGCAAGGTTGGAACGCATACAAGCCGGGGCAACCAAGCTGATTCCCTCTATCCGACATAAAAGTTATGAGGATAGACTAAGGGAATTAGACCTGTTCTCGCTGGAAACCCGTAGAGTGCGTGGTCAGCTCATCGAAGTTTTCAAAATACTTCGAGGGTTCGACAATGTTGACTACCGGGATATTTTCACACTGAGGTAGAACGGAACGCGCAATCACGGCTTCAAACTTGAACTGAAGCGTTACAACCGCAATCTGTGTGGAAAATTTTCACTTACAGTATCTGCGATAAGTGGAACGCACTTCCAGTGGAAGTTGTCAACAGTGAATTTGTTGACCAGTTCAAGTCAAGACTAGACAAAGTCTTGAAAAGTGGCCGTTTAGGGACGCAAAACAATTGAGCAGCCATGTGCCTGCTCGATTGCTAGTCCAAAGTTACCCCCCTTGAATGGACCGTAAGGTCTAATAGGGTACCTTCTTTCCTTGTTGTTACTCCTTGTTGTAAAAGTCTGCCACAATTCGTTATTTTATTATTTGCGTTGATGTCACTTCTCCCTTGAGCGCGCCAAGGAGAATTACTATGTTCAATAATCCCCTCACGAAGAAGACAATTATCCCTTGAAATACGACGCCTTGGAAACTCGAAGCTCCTTCATTACCCCAAAAATTTAATTTAAAAGGCCATGAAATTCAATGCCCTGATTTGAGTTTGTATGTAATTGTGGTATCAACGCATTGTCTGCCCCAATTTCCCCCCCATCCCCCACCAAGCAGCTACCCCGACACACTTTCTCATGAACACAAACAATTCTTTTTGAACGCACAAACGTACACATAACAAAAAAGTATTTTTTCTAAGTAAAGAAATTGAATTATACTGAATTATACTTTTTAGTTATTTTTAGAGTTAAAAGCTAAAACTTTGTATGTATGTAAGGATATGTCTAAGAATTTAGACACATTGCTTATAATGCTTTCTTTTCTTGGGTATTGAGAAAAGCAGGGCTCTATGCGTAGTGGCACTTGATAATGCTGGCACTAAAATGTGGTGTGCCTTCTAATATATATTTGATGTCTGTTTACCCACAGCCGGCACTGAAGCTATCTAATGCTTTTCTGAAAAACCGATTCCTTTTAGTCTATCAAAGGAATTTACCAAAGGCCGAGTACAGAGTTGGTTTAAAGCTTTAGTAATTGTTTAATTACTTCAATTGAAAATTCTCTGAAAAAAAAACATTTTTTGTATACAATCTAAAATCATCAGATGCTTGTAATATGCAGTGATCAAAGCAAGACGGTAAAAAAAGCTTTTTGTAGCATTTGATAACTTTTTTAAGACATATTTATATTCTAATCCATTATTGCATCAGGTTTCTTTATTTCTTCGCAGGTTCTGTGATTCTTTTCTTCGAGTTTACTGATTTGCTTTCGTGCACGGAGGTAATAATAATTAAAACACGCTTATCAACCCATCTAATGACTAACACCCGATTCTTTTTTTGTAGTTCAACGATGCCTTGTCTAAGTTGGGCCTATTTTTGCGGTTTCTTTTTACTATTCCAACAGGCCCTTATTCAGATCAAGAAATAAAGAGCTCAGAGCAGGTCTTGTGTACCTACCAATCCTGAGGTCAACATTATGCAATTGAGCGTGATCTCAGCATACCCCTGGATTTTAATAATGTTATTAACCTGTTTGCTGAGCAAAGGTCACATTTGAAAATTCTCTAAACTTTGTAAGAAGGTTTAATTATGGATATTCTCATTGTACTGAATAACTGAACTAAGGGCCAATGACATTGCTCATCACTGCATAAAAAAATCACTGCGAAAATCTCAAATCATGCTTTTTGCTTCCTTCTAGAGTGTTGTGGTATAGGAAGGACCGAGTGATGGCTGGAATTCATACGTATCGATTGTTTACGTACTTCAAAACTCCGTCTGTATTACGTTTTACCTCTAAGAGTGCTCTTTATATTGATTATTATTGATTATTTTTATTATTATCGGGTTATTTCTTCTTTAAACTTTGAGGGTTCCTAGTGCCTTGCTTAGCGTTTCGAGGATTCAAAAAAAGTTTGGTAAAAAAAATAAAATTTTAATTGAGACAAAAGAACATGAACCAACGAATTTTGACACCTTAAATGCCCTGAAATGACCAATGAATTTAAGTGAGGCTTTTTAAAATGACATACTGGAAAGTATAGTGATGGTTGACCCACAGCTCACTTTAATATAAAAAAATGCAAACGAACTTTACTGAAACGAATACCTGGATTTAAATACCTTTTGTAGCTTCTTACTAGAATTGGGTTTGAGTCGGACCTTGAACTCAATGGTTACCTCACCTCAAGAATGTTGTTGCTTGGATGACGCGTGCCGCTTGTCCAGATGTGTTTGTACGAGCGAAATAGCTTTGAAGCCACGGAGGCTTTGGGTGCGTGTGGCAGATGTGGGAGCCACACGCCTTCGGCAGGAAATGATATCACCACTGGTCAGTGAAAGAATGTTTATTTCTCCTCTTCAGATTACTCTGGGGAATAATTCGCATTGGCTAGCAATGAGCCAATGCAGGAATCTTTTGACTCAGGGTAATGCTGGAGGGAGTTTACTCGGGGTCTTCCTCAAGGACGAGCACTATCTCTGTGTTTTGGAATACACCAGGATAGGGGGAGTTTTCTGACGAGAGTAAGTTGAACTTAATTCTTAAATCAAGTTAACTTAAAATTCGGTGTGACCACCAGTAACTGGCTTGAGGATGATCTTCATCTTAGTTCCGGTATTCCTCAAGGGCGAAAACTATTTCGGTGTTTTGGGATACACCAGGATAGAGGAAGGGGGTTCTCTCACGAGAGTAAGTGGAACTTGATCAAGTTAACTTAAAGTTCAGTGTGACCACCAGGAACTAGCTCAGGGGTGAGCTTCTTCTTAGTTCCGATATTCCTCAAGGACGAGGACTATATCGGTGCTTTGGGGAGCTACCAGGATAAGGGGGTTTCTCTCACGAGAGTAATTTGAACTTGATTCTTAAATCAAGTTAACTTAAAGTTCGGTGTAACAACCAGGAACTAGCTCGAGGATGAGCATCTTAGTTCCTTATGTTGGTAGCCCGGCCTCTTGCCGGGGACTTCGTAGCCTTACTGAATCACGTATTCTACCCCATTTTTCCAAAGATATTCGCTTTTATACCTCGTCATTCCACTGGGGTAGGGGCAGAAGGGAAGGGGGAATGCGTGGACATGCCGCATGAAGTCTCCTCCCTCAACGGTTTTTCTCAGAGCGCTGTACCTCTGGTCCTGAGGCACCTGCGGGCTTTAGAGAGACGCTTCTCCAATTTCGCAGGTGAGGTGAAATTGAATACCCGCTCTTCGGGAGAATCTTGCTGTTTTAATCGTTTAGCTTTTCATTGGGAAGGTGGGTGAGAGCAAGGTGGTTAAGAGTTTGGGCTACGGCGTCTAGGCTGCCAGGATGTTGTGGTTAGCGACCAGCAGCTCAGTTGTGAGGGGGGCGGGGGAGTATCAATTCCCTTACATATACCATAAGTTGTACAAAATTATCTGGGCTTGAAGAGGAGCGTTAAAATTTCTAAAGCCAATGGGCTACTAACACAATAAACCCGGCACTGTGCATATGGGGATCCACATACGTAAAGCTAGGACTCAATCTGTCCACAAGCAAAAAAAGGTTGTAGCGTTTGGGGTACATGAAACCGTCCCGAGTACAAGGGACAAGCGGTAGCGAACCCTCTTATTCCAATACTAGAAGAGCTAGGATGCGCGAAGATCACCCAGACTGGGACATTCAATAAAAAGTGGCCGAACAGTCTGGAGTACAACGCAGTCGTCGCAATAAAGTGCGGGCGAGTGCTCCATCAAATGGCGATGAGCCCCGTGAGTGTGTCTATTTCGGAAACGACAGAAAGTGACCTGAATCCGTCATGGCATTGTGGAGTAGATCCATGGGAACAGTCGCGGCACAATGCCACGCAACTGTAAATTCCCCACGGCCGTCTCGCATCTTTTTTGCCAAGAATCGCGGAGTGCTGCCCTGATTCCAACCATGTAGTCGTTGTGAGAAGGATCGAAATTGGGCACGAAGCGTTATCTCCCAGACCGAACCATGAAGATAGACGCAACGCATTGTAATTCCCCGCTGACTTCAAACAGAGGGAATACGGCGGGGGAATCGGTCCCCCTCCTAGGACTTGGAAACATCTGTATAAGCTGCCACGGATCCAGCGTGACACGAAATCTGTTCTAATAAGGACGAACGAAATACTTCCGGCACTGTAGAAGCTTTGGAAGCAGAGGCGTGGCGACAAATCGTCAAAAGTGGTACAATCCAGGGTGGCATCATAGGCAAAACCAAAGAATCTACCAACCAGAAAGTTGCGCTGAGCTCTCGAAGGAGTATCGAACCCCTAAACCCACAAGGGCATGTCCTTCGTCTCTCGGCGTTATAGACACAGTCGAGATCAGCTGCGGATACAATGAGAGTCATTAGGGAGTAAGGGAGGAGCCGGGCTCATGCGTACTGGCGCATGATGCAATGCTCACAGCGCAAAGCGAATGATATCTCCCCAGCATCAACAAGTAGGCTCTCAATGGGGGACGTGCTGAAGCAATCGGACACCAGGCGGAGACCCGTGTACTGGATCGAGTCCAACTTCCATAATAGATGCTCGGCAGCCGATGCATAAAACTCGCATACGTTGTCAAGATTCGAACGAGCAAATGATCGATAGAAAAGCAAGTCAGTTGCCCTATCAGCATCCCAGGGGCTGAACATCACAAAACGAGGAATGTCCATGGCACGGGTACAAGAGTCCCTAAGGCTGCATATATGGGAATCCAGGGTGAGGCGTCGGTCTAAAACAAGACCAAAGAAAGGTGTGAATCAACCAATTCCGTTTAGGAACAAGTCAGCTCTGGGTGGAGCCGTGGGTAGCAGCAGAAGTGCCCCACCTTAGTCTTGGCTAAAGATACCATATCACCATGTGGTATCGAATGCCCTTTAGAGATCGAAAAACACCGTAGCTTATTGCTGTCTACGAAGGAAGGAATTAAGAATTTATCAACGAATTCAATCTCAATTTTAACTTTACATGGCAGGTCAAGGCAATTTCTTGTCCCCCATTTCAAATATTTCCAATTGATTTTAGACGCACCGTTATCTCGAGCGTCCATTTGCTCTTCCTCTCGCATCCGATTAAGGAGCAAAGTGAATAAGTAAGTTACCGAACACAACGTCTTCGCCTACAGGACCGTGCAAAGATGGGACGACGCTGATGACTACACGGACCTGCCACCAGCTGCAAGTCAATCCCACCCCCCCCCATCATCTCAGCCCTTCAGCGAGATTACTAGTTAGTTAGGCTGTCCCGTTTGACATTATGCCTCGTCGTGATTTGGCCCAGGGAACGAAGGCTATACACATAATTTCGTTGCAGATCTGTCTCTCTTTTAGAAGGAAATAATTGCAGGTTTCAGGAGTTATTACCCTACCCCTTGTTTCCTTCAGGACCAGGGAGGAAGTTACACCCGTCTCTCTACTTGCTGGGAGTAATTCCGAATAAGCAAACCCGTTTAAGGGGACGGTACCCTCTTATGGAAGTCATTGATTTAGCCCTCATCTATCATTACGTCCGTCATGTTTTATAGCCTCTGTAGGAGCTCATTCATGTCCATCCTCAACTATCATTGGAGTCATATGTAGTTCGTAGGGGCGGTCGATGAGAGACTTCTCACCTTAGTCCAAAAAGATTCCAACCATTATGGGTTTATTAACCCCATTAGAAATTATGCACACGGAACAAAAAAAACACCACAAACCAGGCTTAAACTAGCTGACTCATTTACACTCTTGTTTAGGTCACAAGAAGATGCAGATGCTCCATCTTTTCGCTAAGGACACTCTAACAGAAAACCAACGGCGTATTGAGTTTCATGCTTCCACAGCCATAATAGTGTCTCCTTTGTTACAAGAAGGGACATGACACACACATGACAGGCAGACCTTGTCTGATCCAGATACAATGTAATGGGGCACCATTACACTGACTGTAAATGCACCACCCCACAGTGCATCAACTTTGGCTAAGCCCATGTTGCCATGATCGTGAAGTGCCAATACCTATCCAAAGCTCGCGCAGACGCCGTTAATGACCTGAGGAGACTACAAACAGTCACCACCTCACCAATCGTCTCTATTCCTGGCCCTCTCCCCTAACAGGACATTCGCAGTCGCTTCCAGTGGGACCACTCAACCCTGTACACAACTCCCAACGTCACCCACTCCGCCAGTGACTCCGAGCAATCCACCCAACCTAACACCAAACACAGCCCCAAAATACAACAGATCGCCGTGTTTTACACGCTGGAGGCAACCCCTGTCAATATCCTGAATGCACTCTATCCCGCCAATGTACTATGTTCCAATTACATTCCCAGAGAAAGTGTTCGCCCCAATACATGAACACAGACACAAGAGATCTACGCTTCTTCCAACACCAGGGAACACAAACACAACCATTACACTTCCCACTCTAGACCGACCGCCACCACTCACCAAGCTTCTCCTTTCACCGTCCTCTGCCCACGCTCCCCCACGCCCCTCTGCCCCGACCGCTTCCTTGTTCCTATTGCACCCACTCCTGCCACAGTCCCCACTGTCCCTACCCTACTTCCTACCTCTCCCGCCCCTCTTCCTGCTATCCACCGTCCCCCTTCCAATGCTCTCAGTCCTCTTTCCTCTTGGTCCAAACCTCCCTCTTCCCTCACTCCCTCCCACCGTCTCTACCCCTTTCCACTCTCTCCAACTCTCTTCTCACTCGCTCAACCACTCCTCCTATCCCTTTCCAGTTACTTCCTCCACATCCAATAACACGAAACCCACCAACCCCGCCACCACCAAAATCTACTCCCCACGCACAAGTGGCTTTTGTGGTTTGGTGGCCAACCCTACCCTCAATTTCTTGGTACAATGGCATGAAATCAAGGAGGAAAAAACGGCTGATTTGGTAGCTGCCCTTACCCACAGTTTCTTGGTACTATGGGTAGTAATCAAGGAGAGGAAAGGGGCTATCGCTAACGCAGCTTCACGCGCAATTCGCTCCCGACCATAGGTCGATTTAGCTTCTTGCAACTAAACGTACAAAGTTAGCACGGTATTCGCCATACCGTCGCTAGCTGGGTACTGAACGCAAAGACCAGACATTATTCTACTTAAATCCACCAGCCTGCATTCATCCAGCAACATAATTCGCATTGCAAGATACCACACCTACCTTACATCACAGGTGCCGCATTTGGAATCAACGATCCTAGTTAATAGGTCTATACACCACTCCCTCACAAACACACTAGATGACTCATTCTAGCTCAAAGGTATACAGTACCTCTGGTCCTTTTTTTTGTGGCCACTCACTTACGACTATCACGTCAACAACTACACATAGACGTCCCACCCCGGGTTCTCCTTCTCTTCTTTGCAGTGCACCTGAAAGCTGTCACTCCCACACCTCTTTGAACACCACTAATGGCGGGGGGGATGGGGTTTATCTGGCCTGTGCCTTACAGTGAAATCGCTGCGAGCATATTGTCCCGCCCTTTTCCGCATTCTATGGGCATCGCAGAGAGACCATGTATGTCCGGGCACGTGGTCTCCCATAATGACCATCTTACACTCCATAACACATACATTGTTCCAGAACTCCGCGTACTATCTGACCATTTCCCTACTTACATGAGGATCTCATGAATGGCCAAAACTTATATCTATACCCCATCCCCTCGAGGAGTTCAAAGGAATCATACGAAGGACGGTCAATAGGTTTTGCAATTCGGATATAAGGAAACGAGATATGAGGAAAAGTGTTTTATTATTTTTCAATATAACTACCCTCGACTTCAATGCACTTGCGCCACTTGTCCCTGAGGCTTCGAATTTCCAACAGTTAGAGATAATCTCCCAACTACTGTTCCATCCACTCCTGGACGGCGAGTTGGATATCTTCATCATCTCCAAACCGGCGTCCACGCAGTGCAGCCTTGAACTGGCGGAATAAAATTAGTCGCTAGGAGCCAGATCTGGACTGTAGGGGGGATGGTTGAGCTCCTCGAATCCACACTCGCGTAGGGCAGTTTGTGTAACTCTGGCCTTGTGGACTTTAACGACGTTGAAGTCGATCATGGGGCGTGAGGTTTCTAGGAACCCAACGGGCAGAGACCTTGATCATGGCCAAATTGTCGTGGATCATGTTGATAACACTTCCATGTGATATTCTAAGTTCTCGCTCGATTTCCTCGACCTTCACCCGTCGATTTTCGAGGATCTTCCTCTCCACACGGGCCACATTGTCCTCGTTGGTCACGTTTGACGGGCGTCCTGGACGGGGGTCATCTTCAAGGGACTCACGACCATGGCGGAACTCCCTATTCCAGCGAGCAATGGTTGCATAGGAAGGGGCGGTGTCGGTGTACACTGCAACCATGCGTTCATGTATCTCTTTTGCATTCTTGCCTTCCTTGGTCAAAAATTTGATCACTGCGCGGTGCTCAACCTCCTGCATTGTTGAAAAATTTGTGACTGACGATCTGCGATCAGCTACTGCTTCTTAAATAGACGAGGCAGGAGCGTGCGGTTACAGGTCCTAACTTGTCATAACATGTCCTAACACCCCCACAAACAGCCATCTCCCTTCCTCTGTTTTGCCCTACCGATTCGCAAAAACTTATTGACCGCCCCTCGTAACTGAGAACACAATTTAAATTTACAGAGCACCAACCCTAGCCACATGGAGGACCACTAGTGTTTACTCGTGGACACCATAAACACCGCACGAAACCTACACATACCATGTAAATCATAAACACACATAAAAGACTACATTCTTCATACACGCAAATTCTCATTACGCAAAGGCTCAAAACAACATAACATCACACTCCAACGTCTCGCTTCCTCCAATGCGAGATGGGAACCGCCAGTGACTCGAGGTGATGGCTCTCGCTCCACTCAACCTTCCTTCTTCTTCTTCTGGCGGCGCCTAAAGAGGATATTAGGCATATATCAACCAAACCTCATCACCATTCAACCGTATGACATCCTCGGTGCATTTAGGTCCCACTGGGACACGGTGCCGGCTCCAGGCAGATGAGCTTGGGTCCATGCGCCCGGCCCATCCGGCCTTTTAGCCACCATAATTCGCTACTTTACTGAAACCATCTTCGCTACATTAATCCACCTATTGAACGCTTCATTCGCTTCTGACCACTTCCCACAACCATTTAGAATCTCACACAACATCCTACTGCACAAAAGCTGCAAACACCCCAACATTAACAGGCCTATTGCTCTGGTAGAGCTTTTAGGCAAGATACTATCACGTCTGGTCAACACTAGTCTCCAGAGGAGAGGAACTGGTTCTCTCCCGGTCAATGTGGCTTCAGGAGTGGCCGTTCCACTCAAGCGGTTGTGACCATCATTCATTACATAATACAAAGAGCACCACATAAAACACTCTCCGTCAATAAGAAGGTGGAGAAGGCCTTCAACAATGTGTGGCAGGAGGGTCTCCTTTGAAATATAGCCACAACACGTAGCTTCCTCTTAGTACAAAAAGGCTTCGATCTCAATGCCTTACAGACCGGGTATGCCACATATAATACAACATCACGCCCACTTATACAGCGCAGCTGTAGCCCAGGTTAGCTTACTGACACATACACTCTATATAATGTCCACATGTGACACATCACGCCTACCTGAGAACAGCAGGCACACATACATACTGTCCTATGCCGAGGACGACATATCTGCGACCAGGGACCAAACAGAGCGCACGCCAAGCACAAATAATAAGGAAACAAAAAGAGAATAAGTGGCTCATACTACGGATCCTCAGAAGACACAGGTGTCACTCTACGGCGCACGTGATCCCTACATGCACAACATACACACACCCCAGCCCCCAACTATCCGGACCGAGCAAGACTCACACTAAAATTTTAGGGGTAGCAAGAAGCTGCACAAGTTCTATCCTGCCAGCCGTAAACTACACTTATATAACACATGAGTTAGACCATTCCTTACATACTCTCCAATCACACTCATCGCTGCGTGTCACACAAGGCAGAGGGAAGCACAACGAATTCAGAACTCTGCTCTGAAACGCGTATTTCCTATGTACACACGAAAGGCCACCACACTTCATGAAATCAACAAACTAACACCACTCAACACATACGTCTAAGGCGACGAGTAGGGAAACTCGCAAGAAACCCCACATATGTACATATATACACACAAGGCCGTATGCTACGATGGTATTGAAATACAACGCAGACTTCGAATACCTCCAGCCAATACTTACCAACACATACAGTATATGTAACACGAACAGCGCGTTACCATGGTGCGTGACTTTCCTTCCATCTCCCATTCTCCGGCCGCTGCAGTCGTGACCAGTACCTCTACCTACTCACAAAAAAAACACCACGCTTCGGTATATAGCTGACAACTCTTCCTCCCTCCTTCTTAATTTCTTCCCGAACCCTTTCCTCTACCACTACATGACCCCTACAGTCTTCCACAGTGATCCCTCTCTGTTCTTTCTATACAAACCTGCTCGGTTGTAACTCTTTTTTTATTAATCGGACCATATATCATACACAACTTCCTCTTCAACATGACCCCTCTCTTTAATAGCCCATTTTAAAAACTTTCTAGCGTGCTATTTGGTGTTTCCTGACGTGGATTGATCGATACGTCAATAAAGTATCACGTAACATCACGAAAAAGCATTGCTATGGTTCATGGCAATTTAACCGACGATTCCATCTAATATTTGCAGAGTCATTAAGTAAAACATCTCTAATAGCTTGTGTAAAGGGCCACATATTAATGTAGCAGTGAATTCAGCGCTCAGTATTCTTGTGACAGTCTTAGGGTCTGTAGGCTAATGAGCTCGCGGAAAATTAGCTTAGAATATTCCTTTATTCCGACTCATCCTTAAAAGGTTTATTCTTATTTCAGGTCGCGAGAAACATTTCTGTGATCGAAAAGTCAAGTCATTAAAATTCCTTTTTAGAAGGCGACTAACGTGAGATTATGACCATGGGTGGAATCAAAGAAGTTCTGGTTGTAGTTAAGATACTACTGTTTGCTGCGGTACTTGGATTCGACCGCACGTTTGTCAAGGTGAGTTTATTGGTGGGTAAAGGAGATATGGTGGGTCTAGTGGCTAGTATAAATGCCTTGCATCATAGGATTAGACAAAATATCCGGTTATTTTATGAACATTGAAATAGAGCGATCTTAGAATCTGGGAAGTGTTACGATTTTCTAATTGGGACAAATTAAATGCCATCTACTTGTGCGTAGATGCATTGAGAAAACCATCGCTAAAAGTACTTACAGAATAAGTCAAAGTTTGTACAGGAATATCAACAAACTAACATCATCAATTTGGTATTACGGACGGCTAAGAAGTACGCTATTTACCCAGGACTGGTATTGAGAATGAGGATAATAAGGATTTGATCTCTAATCTCGGTGTGGACAAAGTCTCGATCGACTGAGAGAAAATAAAGAAAATCTGTAAAGCGCAATGGTTACCGAAACAATTTTGTCTACAAAACTTGCAATTTGTTAAGAGGGGTCAGCACATTATCAAAGCTTCTTTATTATGGGGGGCAATTTTTCATTTCTTTGTTCATTAAGGACCAAAGACAAAGAGTAAATAAATAGAGATTGAATAACGGCTGGTCAAACGGAAACATTTTTATGTTCAATTGGATCCTAATTCGCTTAGAAAACCGAACCAAACCTATTATAACTACCCTACCCTCAACCTAACCCCCCACCAAACTCCGACCTAACTCCGGCACCTAAAGAAACAAAAAGAAATAGATACATCCTTTTTCTGAGGTAGTGAGAGTAGCATGACATCATTAATTTTCGGCACCGTAAAATGTCTCAATCAACTCTAAAAGTGACCTTACTTTTATACTTTACTTTTTCATTTTGACCGAGGTCAGAAATATCGTGTGATTAGAAGAAATTACGACACCTTTGCATTAATGATATTACGGTAAAGGATCGATATCTCATTTCACCATAGGAACAAAGAGGCAACAAATGTATGGCAGCGTCTATTTACCCTTTTACCTATTAAGAATTGGGTCAAAATCACTGAGATCAATACGAAATCATTTGACGAGTTGATATAATATTTTACTACTTAGAAAAGAGGATCAATGATATTTTTGCCCATTGAACTCCTGGACGATGCCTCGAACGCCAAAGGACTCTAGAAAATAAGCCAAAATTTATTGTAAATTTAAATATTTGTTTACTTAGGAGAAACAAAGAGTTTGCACAATAGATTTCTTGTGATAATAACAGTTTATCTCTTATCTAATTCTGAAATATATATATATATATATATATATATATATATATATATATAATCAATCAGATTTAGAGTATTATATTACCAACCAAAAAGGTTTGGAGTATGACCCAAGAATGCATATGTGTGGTTCCTCTTTTGGCTCTAATGAATGGACATGTATCGTTTTGACTCTAAGGAATAGATATTTATGTGTCCTCTAAGGAAAGGATATCCCCCAGCATACTTCTTTTAATCTGCGACCCCTAGAGATCTTTAAAGCTTACTTCATCTTTACCAATCTGTCACATAACCAACTCACCTCACACACAGGGAAAGGATACACACTCGAGCTTTTCGTTTTATCCTTCTCAGTTCAAAGCATAACCATAACTATTTTTAAGCTATTTCTCCTCCAGGTTTTTTATTGCTCTTCCTCTTAGACCTAAACCTCAAACAGATCTTACCAGTAAACATTATTATCGTCGCCTCTTCCATTAATCAGGAGCAGATGAGAACGGATATCGCCCCTCTCCTTCTGGTAGGCTCCTGTTAGATCGTTATCTCTAAAATATCATGACTGTAAATCCTCTCTGCTTTCTCCTAATCTCCGCCGCATTTCTTCTGTTTTGACCACAGTAGGTTTGAGATTGGCATTCACGCCTTATTCACCTCTCGCCCTGACTAATGTAAGTCCCTTCTCGCTGGATCACAGGTCTCTAATCTTATACCTCTCCAACTTCTTCAAAACCTTGCAGAGCCCCTGGTGTTCTTCTTCACCTCGAACATATCTCCCTAACTTCGTTAACTTCACTGTCTCCCCATTAGATACAGAAACACCGTCATGGTCCTTCTTCTAACATATATGACTCTATATGCCTCACCTTCTTCCTATATTTCTCTCTCACCGATCCACCCAAGCCCTTTAGAACACTACACTCTGGCTCAACCAAATTGATTATTGCTCGTAGTCGTTTGTGCTGAATGAATAATTGTGCATTAACTATATTCGCCCCGAGCGTGTGGAATAAACTGACTGTTGTAGTACGTTCATCCTCCTCACTTGGGTCGTCAAGTGTTCCATTAAGACCCATCTCTTCTCCCAAGCTTTTCCATTGTGGATTGACGTGCGATTTGTAAAGGTCTGGGGCCTAAATAAGATCTTACACACAAACATATTTATTTATTATTTATTCAAATTAGGATACTGACAAGAACCATTAAAAATATTACTGTTGGGTTCTGTGATCATTAAAGTTTCACCTGTCTCAGGTTTGTTACCAAATAACTCTTTAATTTTCATGGTAATAATCATCCATTTGGATTTATAATTATGATTTAATCTACACCTTCATTTTCCGCCTTATTTGAAGCGAAATAATCTCAATATTGTTGGCTAATCTACATAATGCTAATGCCTCGAGGTGTTTAAGCTGAAATTAAGGGTTTATCATTGCCTCCAATGAAAATATGGGTGTCTCTATGTTTATTTCCTCATAACCAATGTTTTATAGATTTTTTTTAATCCCAGGTACCGAATCGATTTCCTACATCAATGTCTAATTGCTTTCTTGATGAGGCAGTGACTAGAAGCAAGTTCTTATGCTTGTTTTCCTGCTCTATTGAAGACAGGTGTATCCTCGCTTGCTACACAGGTAAAATAGTTTAACAATTGCAGCAACTGGTACCAATGTAAGAGCTATTTAACCTGAAAATTCTAATATCCATCTTAAAATCAACACATTTACACGACCTTAACGTAAAAACCTTTGTCGAAATAATGGTGGTAGATGACTGTACAATTAAAATTGATATGTAAAACTTAAATAGATAATTTTTGTCTGGTTTCAGTTAAATACCAGCGAATCGAGTATTTAAGTTTTGGGACATTTGGTATCCATTTCGTTTTCGACAGCTAATGGGTCATTTATTTGTCAGTGAATAGCGATATTCTTTTTGAGTGGCATATTTATGACTCTACTTAGTGCCTAATACATATTATGAATTAGTATGAAGCAACTTAGGTTATCTGACGTCTTCCCAAGCTCACGTGAGACTATCTATCCCCAGATTCAAGTTGCCGACGGTACAGTGCAGGTGTGACGAAATTCTGGGATCCTGACAACGCTACCTCCAACCTCAGCATCGGCACTGATTTGAATGGTTACCAGTGTTTTACGTCGTCGGTTCAGCAAGGAGAGATAACAAATAGAATCACGAATATCATGGCTTCCCCAACCCACTATATTGAAAACCGAGTTAAGGAAAATGCTGTGGATGGCTATTACTGCGAAGGGACGCAGGATTACTATCATTCCGATTATGGACCTGGAAAATTCTACCAGGTCGACTTTGGCACACCAATCAAAGTATCAAAAGTTATTATAAAAACGAGAAATCACCCTATTTACCCTAGCCACTTTGAGTCAATCGCAGTTTATGTTGGAAATTCGTCAATCAGTGATCATGAAGAGCAAGGTTCACTGCTGGGATTTTACACCGGACCGGCTGAAAATGGAGAAATTGTGACATTTAAAGGAAAAAAGTCAATACATGGACGATATGTTACTGTAAAAGGAATTGAGAATAATATTCATGTCGTCATCGTAGAAATGAAAATAATTAGTTAGTTCGGTTTGGGTTGAAACTTCCTACACAAGCAACCCATCTCGCGAATTTGTCCATAAAATAAAATGACTTTAGAATAGAAAGCCATTGTTATTGTGACTGAGGCACCTATAAGACCCCTACATTTTTGTCAAGCGAATATATTGCTAATCCATTATTGATAATTAAAAGGGTTTATGGTTTTGATGATACCTCTTCTTATTTAAAAGGTTTTATCACACTAGTCTTGTAACTAGTAACGGGGATAGTCTAAACTTGAAGGGAAAATGCCACACAACTTCATCAGCTTGTAAGGTTGCACCGTAAAAGAGTCTTCAATGTACGGAGTGGTTTGCTTCACAATAATTTTCAAATCACTACACCATTAAATATAAGTTTATATAAGATACCATTGCTCGGTTTATTGGCGTTTTTAAATGTTTATAAAGGGCATCAAAGACCGAGTGATCAGCTCACAGCAAGCCGTTTAAATAAATACTTACGCATTTTGAGCAAATACTTATAAATACTATGGTTGTACACTTTATTTAAAGCCAAGTGATTTAAATTCTTAATTACCCTGTAAGTGACAGTTTTACAATCACCTATTAGTTCATTCTCAGTCTACTTTTCTTGAATGTATGAAAAATATGTACCTTCAATGCGTTTTCTGAGTTTCGATCCAGCAACCTCTCCGATGAGAATTGCGTTAGTTGCTATTGAGTCAAATATATTAAAGAGAAACGCAACTCGAACACAATAGTTAGTAAAGGAATTTCTAATTTAATGGCGAGATTCCTTCTTTACGTTTTTCTTCGACACTCTTATAGTGAATGCAATTTATAATCAAAGGTTTTCAACTAAGTCGGTTTCTTCGCAGCATACGCTATTGGATATTATTGAATTCACAAAAATGCCACAACCATATAATGGATACTTTCGATCTAAAATATTTTTTGGCCTCCAAGTGTGATAGTGGATACTTAGGAAAAGACTCCTATCCATTGTTATGAACGGTATTTTTTATCTTCCAAAAGTCCTGGTGTTTTGTTTTAATATATCGTGATTATTTGGTAATACTCGATATTTTGATAGAAGAGCTCAGATGCATAGTATCCAATTTGAGGGTAATGAATAAACAAATGTGCTGCAGAATATAGAGTCATTAGTATTCGAGATCAAATTTAGGGGAGGTAAAAGAATACGATTATTTACGCCGGTGGGCAGTAATAAAGCTATATCTTTAGAATGGACATGACTCTATGCCCGACATATAAATAATACCGATGCCTCCATGATTCGATAATTAAGTGATGGTTGGTCACTTGGTGATAAAAAAAATGGGGTGCGAAACAGAATAACAGTAGGCAAGTTATTTTACGCCAGAGCTGTTTTCCTGGTGACGGAATTCTGCCAGGCATCAGCTGCTTTGATTTATTCCGCTATTTCGAGTAGTCCTCTATGATATATGCATATCAAAGACTTGACCTATTGTCGCAAAGTGGCAAAACAGATATACAACAGAGCTGCAGCAATATAAGTAAGAAGTCTTCTGTCTCTAATTATCTTATTTATTTTGCCTTGTGTGTATTCTAGTAAAATTCTCTATGCTGGAAATGCATGCAGAATTCAACATTTAGGAAATTTAACAAATGAGTTGCAGTTTAATAAACATATCCTATGTTGACCATTTTGGGGTATATTTTCCATTTTCGGTGGTAGAGGAAGTGTAGAGGGCACCAGAGACCAACCGAATGAAAGAAAGAATCACCCAAGAGTTGTAGACGTGGCAAGTGTTTAGCTAATCACGGTAAAATACAAATATGGTTTCCCTTTCGCAATCAGAATCACACCTACTGCCTGCCACGAAGACCTGAATCGTTATGGCGCGCTTACAATAGTCCCTAAAGCTATGAATCTGCACCGCTCAGGTTCGTCCGGTTATTTAATATAGAAAGCTCAGCTTTGGGATGGTGACCGAAATTATTGAGCGCTATTGCTAAACGCGCTCACCAGTTCCTCGAGCCGGAGCAAAGGAGTGACTGTTGGGATCGGGCTACTAACCTTTAATGACCACCTCTCTTGCCGAATGACCAAACGTTTCAAGATATGGTGTGCGACCGAATCTAATGTGTATAAGGATATAATACCAAAAATAAAGATTGAAGGATAAAAGGTAAAACGTCTGGTTAGAGGGCGAGCATGGTAACAACCACCACCCTAACCGGATTCAGGAGGAAAGAGTGGTAAACACACGCTTACTTTCTTCTCGCTCTAATCAAAGATAATGGATGAAATTTGGTCCGCGTCTAGTCTCCAATGAACTAGCCACCAACCAAGAGAACTAAGAGAACTGTGTGAGAAAAGTTTCTTAAATAAAGAGACTGAAAAGGGTAAAGTAAAAATGTCTACAATGAGGTCACCGACCTAGAAAAGACCTCAATGTGGTGATTGTCAACCATATAAATTTCTTTAGACTGTTTATTGATGCAAAAGCAAAGGCTCTTGTCACTATTAGGTTACATTTCTCGGCAGTTCAGGTTTAAATAAACAAGACATTATGCTGTCCCTGTATAACTTGCTGGTAAGACCTCACTTGAAGTACTCGGTTAAGATTTTGGCCCACAGCCTCCGAAACCCGCCTAGAGAAATTGAATGCCGCGGGTTGAAAACCTCGGTTAAGATATTATACGGTCACTTGCCGGAATTCCATCGTGGTGGTGGCCTGTGTGTTTTGGTAGAGGAGAAAGTAGTGTTGGGACACAGGCTGCGTTTGCTGAGGGACCTCAAAAGATAGAGTAGGAGTCAGCTCGAAGCAGCATAGGACAATTCATTCATACTGGAAAATTAAAGGCCAATGCGTCTTATTCTCAGCCTTTCCGGACAAAGTGACTCGGTAAACTCCACTTCTCACCCTCAAAGCTCCAATGTGAACAAGTCTGTGTTTAGCCGCTCATTGACCTCGTCGCAAACGTGGCAGTCAGCTACGAAGTGCCATGTTTAGGGGTAACAGCGGAAGAAGGTTTGAGAATAGCCAACTGTATAACTCCGTACTAGAAGTTCCCAGATAGGAGACAGCTACAACCCTTGGGGGTGCTATTATTTTATATCCCCAGGGGTCCGGTCAGTACCACGAGATAAACAATTATCCGTCTCTGTGCACGGAGGAAGTAGCTATGATATCCAAATCCCCAAGGATGCGGTGCCCTTGGCAGTAGCTGTTGATTCGCCCCCTCCGAGTCCACCCATCTCATCATCATTGGCGATACACGGGACTGGGAACAAAAAGACAGGAGAGGGGAAGAGCATTTTCCCCACCTTTGTTAACAAATCCAAACATCAATATAACGAAGCTTAATATTAAAAATATCCCTAAAGATAACAAAATGGAGCAAAGAAAGGCGAAACTGCGTTCTCCTCCGAAGTGGAACGAACCAAATCCAAGAAAGTCCCACTAAGGACCTTCCCCGGTCACTGTACGTGGAGCTAAATTGAGCACTAATCAGAGTAGTCGATGTGAGCAATGGCTTCATCAGTCTGTGCTCAGAAGGGAGAGAGGGACACGATCTTGTCCAAAGAGGGCGCCAAGGCACTGAATAAAATAGGCTTGGAAGACAAGTAGGCGCCAATAGAAACGTTATATACAAAAGGTTAGGGACCTGGAACGGCGCACACAACAGCGATGAAAGATGGATGCACGTAAAGGGCTTGGCAAAATTCAACCAATACACTCATGTTTTCAAAGTTGCCCCGGAAAAGAATAGAAGTGGGTGCAAAAGCAACCGCGGGAAGATTGCTGCTCTTCAATATGAAGATATCAGCAAAGCATCATTGAAAAGGGAAGTCTTTCATAACATCGAGATATGTTCCACATGCTACACAATAGAGCAACATATCACAGCAAACTGCTCAGAAATAAACGAGGTGCTCAGAATGTGCACAAGTGGCGGCTCAGAAATGAAGATTGTACCTCCCGTACAAAGAGGTGCCGAATTGCAGTGAGGAGTACTAACTATGGTTCTGTGGTACCTCAAAAGGAATGAATTAATGAGGAAGAATGTGGAAAACCGAAGGAAAACATAACCTACGCGCGAGCATAAAAGGAGAGTTGGCACCAACGCAATGGCAACAACACTTCCAAATAATGGGGGTAATCAATTCAAAAATATTCCCTTGCATTTCGCCCCCCACCTCGCAAACATAGTAAATCCAGGATGCTATGAGGATACATTATGTGGAGTACTCTAATTAAACGGATCATTTCAGATGGAGCTCTCATAACCCCAGACTCCGTACGGATATTCAAGTTGGCCATAGAAGGAGAACCAACAGCACCAAACACAGAACTAATGATACGAGGAAAAGCAAGCACTGAAACCAACGAGGGCACATCAGAACAAAGGCCTGAAAATAGAAAATTCCTAAAAAGATTCTTAACCCAACAACCCCTACAAAGAAGTCTCCCCCAAGAAGCACTTAAGAAAAAGCGACCAATGAGAAAAAAAATAATAATACACAGAAACAAAGCACAGCAGAAATCGCTCAGAAACAACACAAAGAGAGACATCCCATCTTGATATTAAGCAGAAACCGACAACTCCAGCCACAAAAAAGAGACCTAAGGACCAGACACAAATAAATCAAAAACTATGAACAGCAACAAATTAAAGATAATATAACTTTATACAAATAGCTGGGCAACAATGAGAGCGATGCTTGGGAATTTCTTTAAAGAAATTGACACCAACATCATTCTCACAACAGAACACGGAACGCGAACAAATGAAATGGTTGAATTAAACCACTATAAGCACAGATTAGTCTTAAGAAAGATAAGATGGAGCCGCGATTGCACTCAAGAAAGGTAAAAAGTTCCAAAATATCAGGAATTTGGAGGAGTCCGCGTATCTTGCGATAGAGGACGAAATTGAATTTGGAAAAATGGTGATTGCCACGGGATATGAACCTTCGAGGCGATCTTACGTATTTATCCATCCCTGTTCTAATGGCCATCTTTAACAGAAGCATCTCGGCTATCTTCATTGAGCATCTCAATGCAAGAGGCCAGAAATCTGGCTATATGTAGTGCGACGAGCCGAGTGGAGCACTGTTTACATATCCTCCTTGCGAGGAAAGTTTTCTAGTGCCTCGGGCCGAACTTTCCCACCTCTATAACAGCAAGATCAACTTCCAAACCCCGAAATTTGCCTAGTAAATTTCCTCTTAGGCTTGTGGTAACATGAACTCCATAGTAGCTCCGGATAGCGATCATATTGTCATATCACATATTATAAATAGAAGCCCCATTCATAAGGAATAAGTATTATAAAGCTGATTGGGAAAAGTATGGATGATTAGTAAGTACGCCCCCTCCTAACTTAGAAGACTTTACACTCGAGGAAAGTGATGAGGCAATTGAAAGGCTTAACGAGGTCATGATACGAGGAATCAGTTCTAAAATCTACTTGCAGCACCAGCCTCACTTTTAAGTGAAACAACCACTTGAATAGACTCCAACGTGAGCTAATAGATATATCCAAACTAACCATCGTACGAGCACCATCAATACCAGTTCACAATGGAAGCAGAGAGTAAAGGAGGAACTAAACCAGCTGATATTGGAGCAGTAGTGGCCAAGATGGGACAAATCCATCGCAGAACTTGATAGTGAAATGTGTCCAAAAGAGTTTTGGGTCAATTTGAGATTCTTAAAAGGTATAAAACCAAAACCGAAATGGAAATCCAAAACTCAGAAGGTGCTTTTTTTAAATGTGGTACCCATCTGGTGACTACGGAAAATTGCATAAGGCTCATTAATTATTTAATTACTAGCCTAATAATAGGCTATATTAAAATATAAAATATGTAATGGCAAAATAACCAAATCAAATAAACAAAGCAAAAACAAGAAGGGAACATACTAAGGCATCAGGGAAAGGGCTGCCTCCCTCGATGCAAAATGCAAAAATGCGACCTACAACAGATGGATGACGTCAGCCTCCTACAAAAAGTTAGTTAGTCCACAGGTCTGTGTACTCGAACCAGTCCGAGGGCAAGCAACAAGCGGTAGTAATCCCCTCATCCCGGTACCGGGTCAGGTAAAGTGCGTGAATATTCCCCAGACTGAGACATTCAACAAGAATGTGTCGTATTGTCTGGGCGAGAACAAAGGCATCGCAATAAGTGCGAGCGAGCGCTCCATCAAGTGGCTGTGCGTCCCGCGAATGCGCCAGATTCAAAGAAGACAATAAACGACCCGAAGCTGCCACAGCATTTTGGGGGTAAGTCCATGGAAACAGTCACGGCGGAAGGGCACGCAACTTTAAGCTCCGCTAAGCCGTCTCCCATCCTCTTTGTTAGGCTGCCCTGATTAATTCCATGTAGTGGTGGTGAGGAACTGCCAAAATATGGTTTGGTCGCGCAGTCCTCGCGGGCTCTTTAGCGCCCTCATTAGCGCGCTCATTCCCCTCAATTCCCTCATGATCAGGAATCCAGCAAAAATAATCTCGACATCCACCCGGCTTGTAACAACCGTAGGGTCACAGATACCACGAACCAGAGGGGGTGGAGATTCTAATGACCCGAGAAAACTATGTGATTCGCTATAAATCACAATCCGGTCTACGAACTGGGCATGATGCATTAACTCCCGTACCAAGTGTGGTATTGCAACCAGGTCGGCGGTGAAAACAAACGCAGCGCCTGTTAAAGCCCCAGTGCCTTTAAATAGAGGGAATACGGCGTAGAAATCGACCCACCACTGGAACTTGGAGTCATCCGTAAACACTGGCATGACTTCAGCAATAAAGCGATACCGTAGCGACTAAGAGTCAAGGCGCTAGCCTCCAGGATGTCGTCCTGGGCAGAAGCAGAGGAACCACCAGCCTGAGATATACACTGAACTCTTGAAGGAGCTTCTTATTTCTAAACTCAAAGCGTTTTGGGTATGATTGGCCTCTCTCGGGGGCATAGGCACCGTCGAGATTGGCTGCAGATGCAGTGCGCGCCATTGGCGACTCAAGGAAGCAACGGGCTCGCTCTTAAAGGCGGATGATGTGCAGTGTTCAGCGAAGAGCAAATTGCATCTCGCTACCATCGACAAGTAGGCTCTCATAGGGGGATGGGCGGAGGCCACGAGTTGCTAGGTGGAGACCGGTGTGGTGGAACGAGCCTACCTTTCACAATAAAGGCTCAGCAGGCTTTTTTTTATTTTAGGAGCCCATCTGGCGACTGCTTACTTGGGCATAATTTCCCGTACGCGACCCAGCCTATTACTAGGCTATATTAAAAAAAAAATAACAATATGCAAATAACAAAAAAACATAGGTAAAAAAATTACAAGGCTAAAAAAATAACACAAAAACAGCAAAAAGACAAGAAAGAAGCGCGCTTCTGCGTCGGGGTTAGGGCCCTCCCCCCCGGCGAGGGAAAATGCGACCCACAATAAACAGTCAAATAAAATGGAGGAGGCCAACCTGCTCCCAAAAGTCGTAAAGTCCACAAGTCAGTGTGCACGAATCCGCCCCGTGTACAATGGACAAGTGGTAGAGACTACGCTGGTCCCGGTACAGGCACAGGTTACTAGTGCGAAGATCGCCCAGAAATGGGACATTTAACAAGAATGTAACGAACAGTTTGGGGGGCAACGAAGTTTTCAAAATAAGTCGCAGGCGAGCGCTCCATAAAATGGCGGTGCGTCCCGCGAGTGTGTCCGGTTCGGAGACGACACAAAGCAACTTGAAGTGGGGTGCAATGGGAAGAGTCATTGCACCTGGGGAGGGGGGGGGGGCATGGGAACAGTCGCTGGCGCAATGGCACGCAACTTTAAATTCCCTTCGACCGTCTCCCAAATGATTTGCAAAGCAGCCCGAAGAGCTGCCCGTATTCCTGCCATGTAGTTGGCGTGAGGAAGAGCGAAACGCTGGGCCGGTCGCAGAGTCCTCACGGACTCTTTGACGCCCTCATCGTGGCGTTCATTCCCCACAATTCCCTCATGACCAGGAATCCAGCAAAGATAATTTCGCCATTCGCCCTGCTCGCCAACACCGTAGCGTCAGAGATATCGCGAACCAGGGGTTGCGGGGATTCCAATGATCCGAGAGCACTTAGTGCGCTTTGTGAGTCGTTATAGATCACAATCCGGTCTCCGAACTGGTCACATCGCGTAATCTCCAGTACCGAGTGATGTATTACCACCAGTTCGGCCTTGAAGACAGACGCAGCTCCTAGCAGAACCCCGCTGACTTCAAACAGAGGGGATACGGCGTGGAAGGCAACCCCCTCTTCGGACCAGGATCACGCGTACAGGCGAATGATGCACTGTTCACGGCATCTCCTCAGATCGACAAGTAAGTTTTCTCTCAACGGGGGATGCCGAAGGCATCAGTCGCTAGGCGAAGGCCGGAGTGGTGTATCGAGTTCACCTTCTGCAATACACCCTTTGCTGCTGATGTATAAAACTCGCATCCATAGTCGAGCTTCGAACGAACAAAGGATAAATAAAAATGTAATGTATTATCCCTATCAGAGCCCCAGGAGATGAACGCCATGGAACGAAGAATATCCATGTTGCTGGTACAAGAGACCCTAAGACTGCGAATATGAGCCTCTCAGGTGAGGCATCGGTCAAATACAAGACCAAGGAAACGGTGTGAGTCCACCACTTCCAGGCCCACCCCATTTAGAAACAAGTATGGGTCAGGGGGAGCCATGAAGACGGCCAAAGTGCAAAAGTGCACCAACTTACTCCTGGACAAGGAAAACCGAAGCCTGTGCGCCTCGGCATAGAGTGATACGCGGTTCAATGATTGTTAGAGTCGACGCTCCAGAGTTGGTATCTGGGCCGTGCCGGAAGAGATCGAAATGTCGTCCACGTAGAGTGTAGCGAGAACATCTTCCGACAGCAGCGAGGTAATACGTTGATGCTGAGGGTAAAGAGTAAGAAACTGAGAACACTTCCCTACGTGACACCTTCTTTCTACTCCATCAGGCCGGAGAGCCCCGTCCCCCCGTACGCGGAATCGATTATCTCTCAATAATTCAGATAAAGATTGTGAGACTTTCCCTAACCAAATCGTGTTCAGAGGCTCCATGATACGGTATCGCCATGCGGTATCATAGGCCTTCTCCAGATCGCAAAACAACGTGTTGTAGTGCTGTCTACGAAGGAAGGCCTGGCAAACGACATTTCCAGTCGGAGCAGAGCATCCGACGTGGAGTGGAACTTGCGGAAGCTCCACTTTGCAGAAGATAAATGGCCTCCGATGCCTATAAAAAAGCTAAACTAATATTTAACAAATTCTCCATCAACTTGCACGTGCATGAGGTTAGAGAGATTGGACGGAAACCCGTGAGTGTAGAGTGATTTCCCCCCGGTTTGCGAAAAAGCGAGCACTGTATCCCTTTATCAAGATGCTGTTGAACAAATATAACACAAAAGCCATACCTCGCTCGCCCAGGTGTCGAAGCATGCCGTACGTAACATTGTCTGGAATAGTAACGGCGCTTATATCACATGTAGGCATAACGCGTATGTTTGAGGGCCATCTCACTCACGGCTGACCAACACGGGAGCGGTTGCTGTGCAAAATGGCTACTCGTTCTAGGAATAGTAATTAGGCCCGCGGCGAAGAGGTTGCTGGAGAAGGATTCAACTGCCTCATCTACCGACCTAAACTACTTGACTGACATAGAGAAATCAGTTATTTTCTGAAATACAGACTACGCGCGAAGCCCCAGCGAGGTGGGCTCTCAGGCGGCAGTTTCCCCGAAAATGATAGTTGAATGGGAAAGTGATCACTACCATGGAGGTCATCGACCACCCACCAACCAAAATCAGGCTGTGCATCCGAGGAGCACAAAGATAGATCAAAGCAAGAGAATGGAGCGGTTCTCGGGCAGTGATGCGTAAACTCATTCACATTTAGGACACCTATCTCCAGCTCGTCGATCAGGTCGGCAAGGACTTGTTCCCTGGGATTTATTGAGTAATCTCCCGAGAGGGGTGTCTATCGTTCATATCTCTGAGGAAGAGAAACGTCCTCGGCTGACAATGGAACGTACGCGGTACGTACGTATACCTCTTATCCAGGTGCAGCTGCACAGCTACTGCTTGAAAAGAGGTATCTAATACAAAGAAAAGATCGGATACATCATGCCGAGTGTAAATCGCACATCTTTGTGCCCGTTGAAAATCCCGTGGTGGTGGAGTCGCACAACCATTATACCCCGGGAGGGTGGGCAGTAGTCACATTCCCAGCTTGGTCTCCTGTAAAAAGAGGCTAGAGGAAAACGAGAAGAGACGAGCTTCTTCAGCTCCTCCCAGTTGGCCCAGAGTCCGAGGCAATTCCATTGAAAGAATATGCCCTCCAGGCCTAGCTCGGAGGAGATGCCGGGGCCCTCATTAAAAAAGAGATCCTCATGGTAGAGTATGTACGTTTCCAGGAAGCAGAATTCCGTGTACTCTTCGCAGAACAATGCGCTGAAGGCGCTGTCGCTTTCAGCGACATCGCCTTGAGGGAGGGTGGCTTCGGAGGTGAAGGTCAATCTTTTGTGGAGGATCTACCGTCCTGAGTCACCCAACCTACAACAACTGGGTGTGGGCGAAGGAGCCGATGCTCCTTTCGTGCTCCCATCCTTTTCGGGGGCAGCTTTAAGAACCCCGGAAGATGGCCTCACGTCCATCTTCAGGGGTGTTGCCTCATGTGAGTCTAACTACTCGGTGGAGGAGCGTGGCCGTTTCGCCTTACGGGAAACGGTCACGCTGGGGGAATGAAGAGTAGCCCTAGCTTTAGGTAGGATTGAGTGTGAGCCCTTTATGCCCCCAGCTATACAAGGTGAGCGCCCGGGGTGGGTAGAACCCGCAGAAGGAGTGCGAATTAGCTCGGAACAGACCGTGCTCGTAGGCCTTTATGGGCCAAGAACAGAGGGTGTCTATCTTAACATTGAGGCATAAGACGGTCCCGGCAACGCTGGGCGCACCACGACTAAGTCCTTAAGCTCGTGAAATAAGATACAATCCTGGACCTGAATGACCAAGATTTCCTTCTCAAGGAGATACGCACTACATTGCGTCGAAGAAGCGAAGTGCAGCTCTCCGCAATTGATACAACTGGACAGACACGATTTGGACTTATCGTGTTCTGCCTCGGAGCAACTTACACAGAATTTGGGTAACGTCGACTTTGCACGTCTACAGGAGCATTAGTATGGCCAAAGCAGTGTCAGTAGTAGCACCTCCGCTACAGTAGCACGTATTCCTTTTACGCGGTAGTGATAGCAACCTGCACGCACCGACTCAGTGAGCTTGTAACAGTCGAACGCTACGAAGAGTTTAAGGGTGGGTTTCGAAGCTCCTCCTTGTTTTCTGATCACACGCTCGACCTTGACCGCTCCATGGTGGGCCAGCTCTAAGGTGATGTCATCTATGGAGTTGTCCACGAATTGCCTCGCATAAACTCCTCCTTTAGCAAAGTTCATTGGTGAGTGCAGCGTCACACTCACCGACGTGCCATCAAGTGTCCGTCCCTGTGGCTCCCGCGGAGGAAAAGGAACCCCGAGTCTTTTTCGCGTTTTTTCTATTTTGTTTCGTTTTAGGAGAGTGGGACGGGGAATCAACACGCTTCTCCCCTCCGCGGCAGGAGCACCTAGGCAATATGGACCGGTCTTAGCAAGATCTTTCTCTGAAATGGAGAAGGTCTTGGCTGTCACAGCGGCACCAGCCGGGAGGGGGCGGAGATTACTCCTCTTTTTGTGACGCCTTGTGGTCCCAAACCGTCTGAGGAGGAGCTTGCATAGGGGTGGACACGTGTTCTGTGCTTGGCACCGAGCTCAATTCAACCCGATGCAAGCTCCTACCGTCTGAGGCTGAGTCATCTCAGAGACTTGGTACATCTCAGGGGGCGGGGAGGGCTCCATGTTCCCATACCCCCTTGAGTTTCCTTTTTCACCTTCCAATGCCGGCGAACCGACATCCGTCGAGTAAGAGAATGGGGTAGATAGACTGTCCCCCTGCAAACTACTAGTCGAACATTATTGAACTCGGGCCGACGGGCTCTGCCTTCCTTAGCTGCCTTAAATGTCTTCGCTCTATCGAGTCGCTCAGACCGGGAGCGATCATTTATGGCCCACTTGCCTGATTTATTGGCAGTTACCTTGGAAAGTAAAGGGGAACTTCCGCTGAGAAAAGTGACAGAGAGGGGGGTGAGCGGGAGAAGGGTAAGCCTCATCTCCGGTTGACGAAATTTGGAGTGTCCCCTGAGAGAGCACAGGAGGGAGGGACCTCCATTCTTTTCAGTGTCGCTGCCCAAATGCGGCTCCGTTGATGGTGGAGGAGAAGGTAAAGGGAGAGAATTTTTTTCATGGACTCATCATTAGGCATGGTGACCCTCCTCTGTAATTCACGAGATGCACACGCTCATCACCCCACGCCGTAGCCCGCTCTCGAGGGGTGAATACGGGGCCGAAAGAAGCAGCTATTGCCATTTGAGGCCACTCCTTCCACCTAGTGATTTGGTAGCCCATCGGCATGGCGGTTCCATTTTAGGTACGGCGTAAAAAATGATGGATAGTGAAAGAAGAAAGAAAGTGTATGTGAAGAAGCTGTGTTAAAATTCAAGCACCCTAAACCGGAGCTCAGGGGTGAGGGGCATTGTGTTTTGCCCCCTCCCCCCCAATCCGGGATAATTTGGTGAGAGGAAGCGGGTCGGCATCTACCCTGTGAAATTAAAGGCTGACCAGAGAAAGTTGTGGGAGAAGTTTTAGGGAAAGTGAGGAAGGAGGGTAAGAAGACAGGGTGTCAGAAAGAAGGAAAGGAGGATAAGCTGTGTCCCTTCAGCATGACGTCTAGGAAAGCGAATCACCGTGCCCCTTACAGGGTTATGTCCCGGCGTCGGATGAATAGGATGTGAAGGGTGTGGGCTGGGGGTGAATATGTTTGGTGTTGTTGGGCGGGTGTGAGAGGGGTTTGGAAATGCTGATTAAAGTGTTTTTCATGCTATATGCGATGATTGGGACTGGAAATAAGTGGATGTAAGAGTGAGGAGGTCGTGTGTAGTTCAAGGAAGTATTGATCAAATTCATGTCATACGGGGAAAACATGTGCAATGTTTTAAGTATCCTGTGTGTGTGTGTTGTGAATGATGGTCTGCAGTATAAGTGAAAGAGACTGCAATAACAAGGATAAGGAAAGTGTCAGGTCTTAATTGCAAATAAATTGTATGAGGGAATGTGCTGATAACATCATTAGTGTAAGAGTGTGAGACTAGTGTGTGGAAGGGAAAGAAAATGCAACTAGACACATTCTGTGGGAACATTGGGGTAAGAAGAGTAGAGTGATGATGGAACGGTATGTGAAGCAGAGACTCAAGAAGCCTCTTTAGATTGTAAAGGCTTCAAAATGAAAGGATGAGAAGGAATTTGCGAAGGGAATATATGAGAATGGGTGTACTGGCGTAGCGTAGGCAGAAAGACTGTTAAAAAGATCCATGGATTATATCAGATGATGTTTAAGAAGAAAAAGTGGATTATATTGTGTACAACAGTTGTCCATAAAAGTGGTCCATGAGGGAGGATGTTTGAAGTGTTCTGTCTGGCGATGGACCTTTGGCCCTCATGCTGCAGCTCTACCACACAAGTGCATTGAAGGTGAAAAAGAGGATGAGTACTTTGAATTTAATAGGCCATAAACAAATGTGTTGTGAAGAAGGGCTTATTCAGCGGCGTTGATGTGCGAGGACCGCACTGTTTTGTGGGGAAGTTGATGATGCTGAATTTCTTTGTTCTGTTGGGAGGGACGGGGAGGGTGGGTCTTCTTGATACGCATTTCAAGCCCGCGTTTTGGAGTGTAAATTCGTGAAGGAATGACACCACGCTGGATGAAAAATGTGGAGAAGATTTGAATGTGGGAAGAAAGATGCTTCAGTCTCATAGTCATGTGGTCTTGGATTATGATGCTATTACATGCTGGATAATTATATAGACGAACGAAAGAGATAACTTCCTATGAAAAGGATTAATTAGTTCGCAACTTCAGCTGAAGATCGAATAAATTATATATGTAAACCGAGACACCAAATTTGTCGACGGTTACATGGGAGTTATTGTTAAGGAAATAAAATTAACTACTAGAGCTCGTATATTGACTATCAGTATATTTGTATGTATAATCATGTGCTTTATTTTATTAAGGCATTCAAATTATGTTCTTGCGAAATTTACATTTTTTTTCATTTTCCCCCAAATCGTCGCAGAAACAAAGAAAGAAACTTTCAAGTGTTTTCTTCCATCATTATTCGGAGTGGTTTTGCATCTGGGGCGGGAGAGTTTCTTCTTCCGGCAAAATATATTTTATATCAAATCATTCGATGTTTCTTCCTACCTTTCAACATTTTTGCGGAGAGTAGAGAATTTTATTGGGATTTTTTGAAGAAATGTTTAAATAAAGTAAACAAGAGAAGCAGCTTTCCCACAGGAGGAGCTTGTGCTTCGTAGGCAGATCTTCCGCCCGTGGCTTTCGGCCTCTCCGGCTCTGGCAACTTTATTTTAGTGCAAAAAACTTTAAAAGGTTTCCAGAACATATCTCCCAATAATTACTCTTGGTCTCTCTTTTTTCACTTCGATCCTCGTTTTCTAGGACTAAAAGAACCCCCCCCCCCCACTTTTTTCAGAAATCTTTTGAAATATCGAAAAAAGATCCTCGAAATTATTTGTTTACGTTTAAATTTGCTATTCCAATTATTTAATTTAGCTTTATTCGTTTTTAGGGGCCAGTAGCTATTTCCTCCTGATAAAGCTAAAATTGAAAATTTATTTTACAAATAACTTCGATAAAACATTCGAATATTTATACGATAAAAATAAAATTAAGGCCTAAATTTGAATAAATTTTCTGAACTTAACCATTTATAATTCTTTCCTCTTTTTAGAATCCAAAAACATTTGATAATCATATTTTTTTATGTAATTCACCATTCTGTTTTTTTAAATTACAAAGTTAAAATAGACTCTGACGATAAACTAATGTCTAAACTTTGTGCTACACTACCGAGCAAAATAAGAGAACAATTTTCATTTATTAAAATATTTTCAAAAATATAATAAGTAGGTAAATGAAATTTCCATGGTACATAAAAGCATGCATTTAATATATTTTATGAATATTTCATATGATACAATCGTGTATTCAAGAAATTAACTCAATGAACTAACAAAAGAAATATTGACACGTGCAAATTTTGAGAACGAACATTAACAGAATTACTTAGCAACCAAATACACAAGAAACATAGTAAGATTTGACAATAATAACCTTAAAACACTTAGAATGAGGTGTTGAAACCTTTGTTTCTATTACTTCGGCGCAACGACACCCATGGAATCCTGCCAGTTTGTTGCAAAATTCTGGTGTTATTTTGTTCCATTCTTGCACAATTTTCGTCCATAAATCCGTCAGAGTTGAAGGCTGCTCGTCTCGAACTTTGTCCCCAATGATATTCCAGAGGTTATCAATTGAGTTTAGCTGCGGGTCTGAGCAGAACACTTCATTACTTTGATATCTTCTTGTATGAAAGAGTATTTTACTCGCTTTACAGTATGGTGTAGCGCATTGTCATGCTTAAATACTACTGGCTGGTTTAGAGATGTCCTGAGTGAATGTATAATATATGTTATATGAGGTTTAGGTACACATTCCCATTTACCGTTGGAATTATTCGCAGTAGCGGACCAACTCCTCCAGAAGAAAACATCCGTCACAACATGACACTACCTCTTCTAAGCTTGGATCCTTCATAGAGAAGTGCCTAATAGCTATGTTTTATCGGGCTGAGCTGAGGAGTCACTTTCGCGTGTGGTGGCGTCTCTGCAGATTGAGTATGACAAGAAGGGCGGTTGTACAGTTCTTACGTACTGAGCATAATGTGGTCAGATTGTGGAAGAATGAGAGAGAGAAGGAATTACTACCCCCACCCTAGGTTCCACAGTTGGCTGTTGAGCAGTCTAAATTAGTCTGCCCTATATACTGCAAAAATTAGAACAATGGAAAGACTATTAAGTGGGCATCGCGACTTCACGCAAAGAACCTTATCGCGACCCAAGGCAATTAAGGAAGTCTGTTGGCAATGAATATCTCTCCCCGTCTAGATAATTTCGGGGTACATATTCGACACCTCAAAGTTCAAAGGCAAATTGTGTTTGAAGCCGCCGTCCAGTACGTTAGGGGTAACGCCTTCGTTAGCCAAAGGAAATCGACTACATTCTCGTCAATAGAAGAATTAAGTGGTTGTTGAAGAGCCAAGGAAGAGCTAGTCGTTACTCAATGTTGTTCGTGGAAATAGTTAGGCGCGCTTCAACCCTTCTCACCACGTCTTCAAATTTTAGGGATCGGAAAAGCCATCCCCGAAGCACCCTCCGTTTGCCTCTTAAGAATAAGAGGCGCCCCCTAACTTCAGTTTTCCGAAGTTAAATTGCCGCCTCGTGAGACGCCTACAAGTTCAAGGTCGAACTTACCTACCTGGTTCAAATCGCCGCATATCAAGGTAAAAGGGATTTAACCCCCGCTTCGTCACGCTCCTCCCACATTTCCTGCGTCGAGCATCAAGGATCCCCTTTGCTCTAGAACTTGCATAATTGTAAAACCATTACTTAATTAATCATCCTTCGGTTCAAACTTAATTGATAGTGTTAATCATTTTAGCAGTGAACCATCAATATTTAATTGCATTGCCATTTAACTTGCCTTATATCTATATGTAATCTTTAGAGTCCTATCAAAGTATATTTTTGTAGCCGTGTTTGAATATTCCTTGGACTAGCAACTGTGTATTTAAAGCTCTCTTAAAGCCATCCCCAGGTGGAGACTTAATTTCAGGTGGCCAATAGGCCCGTGTGTGTATAACGGCGTACACCGGGTCATACCACGACATAAAACTGGTGTCAGGTGAGGGATGTGGCATATATATATATATATATATATATATATATATATATATATATATATATATATATATATATATATATATATATATATATATATATATATATATATATATATATATATATATATATATATATATATATATATATATATATATATGCATGAAAGACTCGACGTATAGGTGAGAATGGATGGGGAGAAAGAAAAGTCCAGAGGGACGTCCGAGCACATAGAACTTCAAACTCGTTAGTGGTGCATATAGATGAATGTGGGCATTCACCCAAATGGGATGGGGTGAGCATAGTTCAAAAAGGTTTATCAAAACGTGAGCCTAGTATTATTGAAGCTACATATATTCTCTCCTATAGGTCGACAAATCACCGGGACGGTTTCTTCAAGCTGGCGACAGGTGCGGCAAAACTCATTAATGAAGAGGCGAAAGGGTCGAGACGAGGGGGAAACGGCCGGGGGAGAGCAATTGACCGCGACCCAGACTAACTCTCTTGTCAGTTCCATTCTGAGGAAGCCAAGAGGTGAAACGTCAATAAAGAGCTCTGTGTAGTGTCTGGACTTTTCTTTCTCCCCATCCATTCTCACATATATATATATATATATATATATATATATATATATATATATATATATATATATATATATATATATATATATATATATATATATATATATATATATATATATATATATATATGAGGAATTAAACCACATTCTCCAAAGACAATTTAATTCAGAACAGTTTCGGTGTATCTCACACCCTTTTTCAACTGACACTGGGCAGAAAATATAAGAGGAATGCATATAAGCATAACACAAGATCCCCTCTTTTTTCCCCCAATCCCCTACTTGTGGCTAATCTGGGGGGGTGGGGGTTAGGCCTAAACATATTGAAGGGCTGACATTTTACTATTTTATTTATTTGCGATCTTATTACAGGATTGAAAGAAAATTGACCCTCAGATAGATTTAAATTAGGAACTGACGATATCAAGTCGATTCTACGATTCTTCTCTTAACATAGTTAGCCAATTTAAATTACATTTTACTTTTATTGAAATCGATCGTATGATTCTTGTCTCTAACATGGCAAAATATTCCACTACTTTCACTGCCCACTCTAATATCTCTTTTGTGTTCGTACAATCTCTTGTCTAGATTTCTCCCCGTTTCCCCTATATAAACTTTATGGCAATCGTTGCATGGTACTGCATATACTCCTATGTTATGATGTTCTTTGGGTTTCCTGGCCATCATCAATTGGTTTAAGGAATTATTATATTTAAAGGCTAGATTAATACCCGCTTTTTCAAATATGCCCTTTAAACTTTTTAATTTATTATTAAATGGCAATGTTATACATTTGTTGAAGTCGTTAGTGCGGGAAGGCTTATTACCATAGAATGTTTTCCTAGCTGCAAAATGGGCAGACGATATGAACCAATCGGGGTAATACAAATTAGAAAAAATGGTCCTGATAATGACAATTTCTTCATCTAAATAGGAAGGATGACATATTTTGTATGCTCTAAGGAAAAGGTTAGAAATTACCGATTTTTTAAAAGTATTATCGTAAAACGAAAAATAATGTATATAGGCATTCGAGTGGGTTGGTTTCCTATACACGTCAAGTTTTAATTCCTGGTGATCTTTATTAATGAGGACATCGAAAAAGGGTAATCTATTATCATATTCCCATTCATATTTGGAAAAGCGGGTATTAATCTAGCCTTTAAATATAATAATTCCTTAAACCAATTGATGATGGCCAGGAAACCCAAAGAACATCATAACATAGGAGTATATGCAGTACCATGCAACGATTGCCATAAAGTTTATATAGGGGAAACGGGGAGAAATCTAGACAAGAGATTGTACGAACACAAAAGAGATATTAGAGTGGGCAGTGAAAGTAGTGGAATATTTTGCCATGTTAGAGACAAGAATCATACGATCGATTTCAATGGAAGTAAAATGTTATTTAAATCGGCTAACTATGTTAAGAGAAGAATCGTAGAATCGAGCTTGATATCGTCAGTTCCTAATTTAAATCTATCTGAGGGTCAATTTTCTTTTAATCTTGTAATAAGATCGCAAATAAATAAAATAGTAAAATGTCGGCCCTTCAATGTGTTTAAGCCTAACCCGCCCCTCAGATTAGCCACAAGTACGGGATTGGGGGAAAAAAGAGGGGATCTTGTGTTATGCTTATATGCATTTCTCTTATATTTTCTGCCCAGTGTCAGTTGAAAAAGGGTGTGAGATACACCGAAACTGTTGTGAATTAAATTGTCTTCGGAGACTGTGGTTTAATTCCTCATGTTTTCTTGCGATATTGCATTAATTTTCATCATATATATATATATATATATATATATATATATATATATATATATATATATATATATATATATATAAGACTGGCGTCAGGTTTTGGGGTTTGTAAAAGATTCCACCCTACCTGATCTTTTGCTATTTCCTTAAAGATCAATTATTTCCACTCTATACAGTTTCAAGTATCAAGAATATTCAAGCAAAAATAATAGGGCAATTTTTTTGTTAATAAGCAATGATATATATTTTTTTAGTTTTTAGTTGAGTGTATTTACGTGAGTCAAGATACCACTAATTAAAACTGCAAGAATAGCCGCCAAACTTTGGTTTCGCTGTGGTAAAAGTACTAGAAGACTCAGTCCTGAGTCAGGTTTACGCGTTAGTTGTTTTTTTTTTCTGGTGTGCATAATTAATTGAAACCTTTAGTAAGTTTTCTTTTGGTTAATTGTTGTCGATTCAACATTTTAGAATATACCTTATAGGTGGAGCCTTAATTTCGGTCGGCCAATAGGCGAGTGTGCATATAACGGCGTACACCCACCCGGTTATACCCCGACACAGATAATTTCAAGGAACTTCTAGAATGTTCCTGAAAAAAAGTTCCCTGTTTTCGCACCTGTCGTTATTTAATTGTGGCAGTTTATTCAGTATAATTTTTTTAATATACAATTGCATCATATGAAATCTTCATCAAATATATTAAATGCATCCCTTTATGTACCATGGAAATTTCATTTCCCATAGTTGTCATATTTATGTAAATATTTTTAATAAATGAAAATTATCATCTTATTTTCCTCGGTTGAGAACTAAAGAAAAATATGAGGGAAAAAGGAACGGTTAGAGTAATATGATTTTTAGGTTGAGTAAAATTTGATTCCCCAAATAATGTAAATTCTAATGCAAATATTACACTGACAAACACCAAATTTATTGACTAAGTTATTTTAGCTGATTTAGGGCAATTTTGATACGTTGAATTTAGATTCAACGTATCAAAATTGCCCTAAATCAGATCTCATTGGTTTTGCTCAATCGGATCAACCTTTTGAATTATCGCCACAAGATGTTTTTTGTTTGTTTTTTCACAATATACAATTATTTTCTATCTATCCGATGCACAAATAATTCTTATTTCTTTACAGGCCGCAATTTTTGACTAACTCGTATTTTTCTTCTGCAAGTGAATGAAATGGATTCTGCCAGAAGATGTTGCAAAAGTAAGCCCGATGTATTTCGCTGCCTGTGCACTCAATGTACCATTGTTGCTAATACGAACCAGTCACAAGTTGCATAAAGCCTTCTTACCATGCTTATTTTGGTAGGAAACTTGGTGACCAGGATAAAGCTTGGGTATGCAAGACATTCATCTAGTATCTGCTTCGTTGGAATTCCCACGATTTGGAGGGAGCCGATAAACCATGGCACTGAATGCTACTTCTGCGCTATTTCTTTGACTAGGTTTAGAAAAAACGGAAGCAGCTTGAAGTATCCTGATCTTCAATCATCATGTCGTCATTTAGCCAATTGTGATGAAATTCCAGTACCCGTTTTTGAAAAACTTACTGACGTTAGTGATGAAGATTACTCCAGTGTTAAAGAAATGTTGTTTTGACGATGATGGTCCACATCCTTTTCTCCAAAGGAGCTAAATGATCTAGTTTGAGATCTTAGCTTATCAGAGTCCTCTGCCAAACTGTTGGCATTCAGACTTAAGGGGAAAACACTCCTCTCTGACTCTGCTCGCAACACCTTCTACCGTAACAGACATCTAGACTACCTCTGTTTTTTCTCTGAAGAGAAGGACTTTGTAAACAGAGATAGGAGACTCTTCCGATCACCTCATATCTAACTAGGCTTGATCAAAGCTCTGTATAAGGATTAGTGACTGCTTCACTTACTTGTCCCACACTTTTCCAAAATTAACCATGGAAAAATTGAAATCTGGCATCTCTGACGGTGCTCGACCCCATCAGCCCCTCAGAGATCCAAAGTTTGGGAACTCAATTAACGAAGTGGAACTTTAAGCGTGGAAGGCTTTTGTTCTCGTCGTGAAAAACCTTCTTGGTAAAAAGAAGACCAGAAACTACCTATAACTTGTCAACAATATACTGAATGCTTTCAGAAACCTCGGATGCAACATGAGAATAAAAATGCATTATTCATTCTCACATATGGATCGGTTTCTTGAGAAACTGGATCAACGAGCGGTAAGGCAGGGGTAGAGATTCTATCAGGAAATGAAAGAGAAAGAGTCCAGGTATCGGGGACAATGAGATGGTCATGATAGCTGGTTACTGTTGGACCCTGGAGAGAGACACCCCTACCGCTGAGCATTCTAGGAGTTCGAAGAAGCGGAAGTTCATACCCTGAATTCTGAACCTAATATCTAATTTACATCTACGAGTACTTACCTTCATCAATGTCTACTTTTCAATGTAGACGAATCAATTTTTGTACCATTTAATTAATTGTTATTATGTTTATTGATCTTAAAAAACTATTTCTGATGAGAAATATTAACAAAAAACAAGAGAAAATGTCACAAAAATGTAATCGATTTAGTTATAAGCTCGGAATTTTTAAAATCGGAACTGATTGAAGTTAACGGACGTCTTTTTCGAATTTAGCGATGCAAAACTGTCCTAAATCACTTGAAAAAACTCAGACGACTTAGAAAACCTCTTCTCTTTTTTGCCACTCAGCGTTATCTACCAAAATCCTTACAACTAAATGGATCCCTTAGACGATGGCTTCCATACACTGGAGCCCGAATCGAATGAATTGGTATTCTCCAAAATCCGGATCGGATTCCGGATTCATCTCTAATTAATCAAAGGTGGAATTGGTCGGGGTTTTACCACCGATCTGCTGCCTTCTATTTCTTAGGGAGGGGCCTACTGATCAAGGTAGGCTATAGGTATCTTCCGCGTGCGAGAGACGCCCTGAAGGCGACCTCAAAGGCGACTAATCAGACCCGATGTATCTTAACTTCGCTGTAATCGAAAGGGAAGTTTCCACTCCGCTCGGCCGTTGCCCATCTCCAATTAAGCCTATCTGAATCCCTTTCCGAATCGGATAAATGAAGCCTCGAAATCCTAATCAAAGCCTACTAAGAACCAACGAGTGCGACCACTGCAATGGGGGTCTGGAAATAACCACACATTGGGGGGAAAGGGGTGGCCCCTCCCATTATCGATGGCCCTTCCTTGATGATCGTAGAAGAGGATTTAAGGAGGGGACAAATTGGACCGCTGCCCAATCAAATTGGATTCTAAACGAACGAATGGGGACAAATTAGTGATAAAAGAGGGAGAAGAAGACCACGAGGAGATAACCACGGAACTGAGCACCCCATTCTTCTCCTATAACCCCCCCCCCTATCCTTAACTTCTCCTCTTTTATTAATTTTTCCCTTTTCACTTCTTCTCCTCCTCTCCTTCCTCGGCCTCCGCCGTTCCTTCTCCCTCTGACACACCAAACCTGGTGGGACCTGGGTGAGGAGGGGGTCGGGGAGGGGGTCGGGGAGGGACCGGCAGGGGTCGACTGTAGGGTCATCTCCTCACCAGGAGCAGTAGTGAGCACCTGGAGCCGATTCACTTATCTCTCTTCCACACCACAACTCCTCACCTCCCTCCCTCCTTCTCCCACACCTCAGAACCCCCACACCCGGGTCACTCGGCCCAGTCACAATCGATTCCCCTTTTCTTTTTCTCACTTCCCCCACCAAATATCCTTCCCTCACTCCTAAATGGAAATGCCCTCGGTGAAATACACCTTTTCTTCCTCTTAAAAACTCTAGTCGAACCATTTCTTTTTCTTTCAAATAAAGTTTAACGCCCTCTGTCACCCTTTCTTGGGTCTAGACAGACGCGAAAAGTTACTAAGAGATTTCGAATAGAGGATAAAGACGACAGTTCCCCGTTTTTTCCCTTAGGGACCAGTGATGTTGTGCAGCTCCTCCAGGTTTCAGTTCTACCAAGGGCAGTGCCCCAGGTCCACCCTCCCCTCTTCCATATATAAATATACAGTTGTATTAAAATAATAGAAACTAAAATCAATTACTGTAATTTCTCTCAAGAGTTGAAATTATTTTTGTCTTCTTCCTCCATTTCCCATTTTTTCAATTTCTAAAGCCATTGCCGTTCATTATTCCATATTCAGACGCGCCCAAATTCGCCCCCAAAATAAATATATTTTCAACCCTTTAAACTTAACCCATTTATTTATTTCTTTAAATTCCATATTTATTCAGTTTCAAATGAGCCGAAAACCCGTGAGATAAACCTTTTCTAGAATTGAAAAAGCTCACTTCTTTTATAGAGAGGCGAAAGGCCGCGTCATTTTACTTTTTGGTGAAGTATTCCATATTTGAGGTATGAAGAGCAAACTTGGATAAGCCCAACAATGCCGACTGAATACAGGTAATGAACTAGTAAACAGAGTCTTTGAGAGGCAGATAAGGGATAACAAATCTAACTTATGGATAAATCAGATATTATACTTAAAGACCTTGAATATTAATTGAAGAGACTTAAAAACAGATGGTTAGAAAATAATAAAAGCGAAGTCATCGTTAAGTATATAGAGAGCAAAGAAAACTAAAGCTGGCGAAAAGAATATAGAATAATAGTTTCAGTTCTGTGCTCCCATTCAGATGCCGCTCGAAGACCATAAAACAAAAGTGGAGAAATCGCTTTAAAGATGAAAAGAGAAGACATGGAATATGTAATCAGAACGAAGAGGAAACACTTTTTAAAAGAATGGACAACTTTGGAAATTGTAAGGAATAAATAGGAGATAACAGAAGACAGAACCCTATAAGACATACTATAATTTAAAACAACGCACAAAGAAAACTCCAATAAATACAATTGAGGAACTGCGGAAGCGAAGAAATAAAGTAATAGAAGAAAACAGTGACGAGTAAATAAAAAACATACAACCAAAGCCAACAAGACACAGGGCGGTAGCAAAGGCAATACTGTTCAAATCATCCGAACTGTACTGACAAAACTTATTTCGATCGACCCCATTATTTTCACGAGCTCCGGACTTTGAAAATTGTTCCTATTTTCAATTTAATTTTTGGTCATTTTCAGAAATAAAAGATCTTCAATGGAAGGTTTAAAGGCCATAGAAACGATGTGGGGGCAGGATCAGGAATATTACGGGGGGAGCAATGACTTTAGACGTCAGGTTTAGGAAGGAGCGATTCCATTTTATAAAGCGACGATCGGGTGCCCAGAAGGCTACGACTTAAAGCTATAAAAGAGGAATCTGATAAAGACCAGAAGAAGAAGAAGAGAAATAGGACCATCGTAGCCTCTTGGCTTTGTTGTTTTCGGAGGAAAGAAAGAAAAGAATGATAACAAAAGATGGAAGAATAATAGAAGATAAGTGATAAACCTTATGGACTCTTACAATATAGTGAGGGATAGTGGGCCTGAATGAATAAATACAAAGGAATGATGAGAGTATTTTTTTAATATAAACCTTTAAACTGGGATCATATTATAACCTCTGGAGTATTTCCCTTTTCAGATCTTTTCAAAATAAATTCTTTTAATTGTGGTAAATGAATTTAAAGAGCCTCGAGTTATAAATAACAACAAAAAACAGATTTTCACTTTTCGACAGGTGAAAATGCCTTCCCCTTTACAGGAAACCATAAGTGGTGAAAGAAACCATCGCTTGTGACGCCATCCACCCTCTGGTTGCTTAAAGGTCCCTAAATAGTCCAATATTATGATATTGTAGAGCCCGCAAGAGGCCAAGATCAATTATACCCACTACCCTCTTCCTCCCGACCTCCACAATCCATTCTACCCAAAAGGACACAGGGAAAAATGTATACCCAAGGGTTTGATAAAAAATTGTTAAATACATTGAAAATAGACATAGTGCATCTAAAAGCTGACGAAGTAAGGGTTGTTTTTATAATCCAACAAAATAGTACTATTTTTACGCAGATTGTATAGAAGAAAAGGTTATTAGAGAGTGAAAGGCTAGTGCGTCCAGAGCCCACTCGACCTCCCTATATTTATATATGCAAACGACATATGTTGTCCAGAGTGGACTGAAATAGCTATTAAATTTTAAAACGACATATGTCGTTGCTGTCATTTGGAGTGAATCTCTTAAAAACGACATATGTCGTTGCTGACGCTTAACAGGTTAAAGAGTTAATCTGTGACGTCTCACTCTTAACCTATCAAATCTATCAATGACTCTCTGATGTTCAATGTTGTTAAGCATTTCCTTCTTAATTGACATCACCGCCATATTGTGTGTCCTACTTTGACCAGAAGTCCTTCTCAGCCAAGTGTGCAACCTAAGCAATGCAATAAATGACCTGTCACAGTTACAACTGCTCACAGGAATGGTTAATGCAACTTGCAACAATGGTTTTAGGGAAGGAAACATGTCATTGTCTAAGAGGTCGTACACTGAGAGTATGTCTTGTATTGGCATTGCCTCACTCTTGCGCCTAAGGTAGTTTTTAGCTACCAACACTTCTGCTGTCTTAAGATCAATGTGATAATGCTGGGCCAGTGTTGACAAGTGATGCTCAGACAAGAAAATTGCAGATGTAGGACTGCATACCTGAATACCTTGAAGCAACTCCTGACTAACACCAGAAACCCGCTTCTTAAGTTCAGCCAGCATTCGATCAAAACAAAGAAACAAAGGTTTCCTTTTAAACTCCACCATATCTGAGGAGCCATCAGCTTCCCTCCTTGCCCCACATGCAGATTCCACAACAAAATCCTCTAATTTCATTGTTTTTGCTCGTTTTCCTAAGGAGAGTTCTGGAATTTCATTTGCCTCACAAAGTGTCTTTGCTCGTGACATCACTCCGTTTGTCTTTCAGGGAATCAATAACAGCATCCTTGTATGCTAAAGCCTGAGCTAGGTCAACATTCTCCTTTTGCAGATACCTATGCAACCCCGCTGTGATTGATAGTAGAGCCTCAAAAACTAAAAGAAAATATACAGATGAAAACTTTGTTAGTTTTGCCTTTAATCCCACAGCAATAGGTGTCCCGATTGTGCTCAGGCATTCAATAATGGCGGAGAAACACTTTAGAACTGCGGTAACTGAATTGAGCTGACATGCCCAGCGTGTTTTATAGTGGCACAAGATCACTTGGTTGCAGTCCTAGTTGTTTTTGTGTGTCCATGAACTTGTAGTAGTGAACTAGTGAGACACTGAGAAATGAGTAAATAATCTCCAAGGTGTTAAATAAATCTGTAGCATCTGATACTTCTTTGCATGTGTGCCATGAAACGAGATTTAGGTCGTGAGCATAACAGTGGACATAAATGGCTGTAGGGTGTTGGTTTTTGACCAGAGCTTGAACAGCAACAACACCCCCACTCATCACAGCTGCTCCAACATACGCTTGTGCTACACATTTCAAGTCATGGATACCTTTACCTTTTAGCTGACTTTCAATGGTACCAGCTTTATATGCAGCATCAAAATTAGCCATCTCAGCAAGAGCTAGAAACCAGTCTAACCACACCCTCCACTGACACATACCTGACACAAAGAGCAAGTTGTTCTGATTTACCATCTCTAGCCTCATCCGCCATAATGGCATACATCTGTAAAGCTTTAATCTTATTAACAATTTTTTCTGTGACCTCTCGAGAGCAGCATTTAATCATTTCATTCTGGCTGGGTGTTGTCAGATAGGATGTGTTTGCAGGAGATTCCTAGTTCGGGAAAAAAGGGATCAAACTGCTTCAACAGTGACATAGACTCTAGAAAATTTTCCCTGTTGTGACTTTCACTTATTTCGTCATGGCCACGAAAAGCAAGCCCCTGCTTTCCCCCAAAAACATGTCACTGCCACAACACGCTCAAGATACTTCCGTCTCTCTTGAATCTCTATTGAACTTGCTGCCTCTACCTGTTCGAAAACATTACCATGAGAACAACTTGACTTGTATTGCAACCAGTAGGTGACACTATCCTTGTGTGTCTGGGTGTCTTGATGTTTCTGAAGTTTGTCCAGCGCCTTTTGACAGTTGGACACTCCTTCACTTACTAAATCATCCTTTTTCATATTTTTGCCTCAAACTCTACAAGCAAAGCAAAAGGCAGCATTTTTTCTTTTTGAGTATTCAAGCCATTTATATGTCTTAAACCAGCTTTTATGGAATGCCCGTTTTTGTTTTCCAAATTGAGTATGAGGCTATTGGTCAAGGTGCAACTGTCTTGGACCACTGTCTCCTAAATCACTTGCAGTTCCTGAAGAGCCTTCTGTATTGGAAGCTGTATTTTGTCTTTCTCTGAAACCTTTTGGAGACCAGCAAAGAACATAATGACTCTATTATGCATAAAAGGAATACAATGAGGTTGTTGTTGCGACAGCTCAAGCTGCAATTATTCCTTAAGCTAAAAATATCACAATCATTTTGCCTCTTTTTTTCAATGTTGTTGTACATTGTAGTATTGTTTTCTGACATTGCTGATTTTTTTTGTGATATTATTATCTTACCTGGATGCTGCTGCTCTCCCTAACTCTGCCCTTGATCACTATGCCTTGCTGATGTCTGATTCTCCTTTCCTTTTTCTGCTGCTAACCAAAAAACACTTAAGGAATCACAGAACAAGGAATCACAGAAAAACAAGGCCATCACCAGCAAAGGTCAGAAAATACTGAGTATTTTCACTTGGCTCATCTTCTGTCCTTTGCTGTTCTTGATGCCCTTAAAGTCCTCATATTTAAGGTCTATTCCCTAAAGAGTACCCAAACCTCACCTGAAGCTTTCCCTTTGTTTAAAAAAATGCAATAATATCCATCTTATTGCTGATGCCTACAAACAAAAATACATAGATTTATACTTTCATTATGAAATTATATTATTCATTTCATTTTTATAATTAGGTTGTGCATTAATGGTTTGTGGTCATTTTGTGACCTAATGTTAATGAATGCTACTTGATGTAAGCGAGTGACAGAAAGAGTAACATCCATTAATAATGGTACACAGATTGGGGGGGTTAGGCTAGGTTGATGTTTTGTATGTTTACTCATGTGGCTTTTATAGCTAAAAAAATATGGACTGCGTGTGTGACAAGCATAAAGAAAAGTAGCCTATATTACCTGCGGGGTGACGTGAGATCTATGACGAGCTTTTAAAACTACTCTATCTACCTGACCACCCAGACACGGCGCACTAATGTATTTCTAGCGTTAGCTGGGTGGACAAAATAAAGGTTGCACTGTTCCGACTGTCGCACTGGCAGCGTCTCTTCACTTTCAGAGAGACAAAGTCGGTTAATAAATAGTATAAATACCTATTAAATGTGAGAGTCGCCTTGGTTGTTGTCACTTGAGCGACGGCGCTGCTGCATAGCATGTTGTTGTCTTTCGGAGGGCAGCCTCTGGCGGAGGCAGCGCTCCACACATAGAGAGCAGACGCAGGTGGTGCGGATGGGAAGAGAGAGATGAAAGTAGCGCGCTCTTAATGGCTCGAACTATTTGCCAAAGAAGGGGAAGGGATCTAATTACTGTGTACTTGTAATATTTTACATTTGGTCTGTACATGTTTAAAATAAATAAATAAATAAAAACAGACAAAAAAAATCCCCAGTAAAAATGGGCTAGCCACGCCCTTATAATTAGGCCTCTAGTTTTTCTATCGTGTTGCTTGATTTCAGACATAAGCCTTTCCCCCGAATGCTATTTAAATCAATCATATTTTCTTTCAAAATGATTAATATGAAATGTCCACATCATATTTTAATTGAGAAAAAATTATCTTCAAAATTCACAATGTCTCTCCCGAGATGGCGGCAATCTTTTTTTCGCTATATCATCATAATTATAAATTTGCCCACATTAAGTAGTTAAGAAGCTATATATATCTTATCTATGAGATACGTTATATAGCATTTGCGTCCTTTTTTTTAATAGAGATATTTATAACAAAGCGCCCACAAAGTTCGAAGGTTGGCATAAACCAAACTTTAACCGATATTTTAATTCAGAAATATTTACCATCCCGAGGAACCTAGTCAGGGTGGAGGGAGCAAAGTTAATTATTCTGTTAATGATTTTTAAAATTAACATCAAAGTGAATCATCAACAAAAACGTTAACTTTGTTAATGGTTTGGTGCACCGCTTTGACAGGGATACTCTGACTGGGATTGTAGGATGCAACGTGAATCCGTCCACTGTCAGAAATTGGTTCTTTCCATCTCCATCCCACTAGCTACCAGACACTGAGTAATGGCACAATTGAATGTGTCGACCACCATATCGAGGGTAGCATATGTGGTAATGTGAGGCTGAGAGCCGGGTGGTGATACGATAAGCACTGTTGTCTTGGAAACAGGAAATGTCTGTTTAATGTATATGCTCTAGGGGTTTGAAGCTCAGAAGGCTGGAGTTCCTGAGAAAACTCTAGGAGGTGCCTTGTATATGCTATTGAGTAACTTTCTATACTTTTTGCATACTCATTTTCTTATATTCTTTTCTTAGGAAGAAAAGAAGGAGTCTGCAAAAGACTAATCAATAAATAATACAAGGCAGCTCCAGTTCCCATCACCCAGTTAAGCCCCATAAATCTATCCAGTCTATTCCTAAAATTCTGCAGGAGGACGCTTCTATCACATGACTAGTGAACCTATTCCATTCAGCTTGTCTATCTTAACCCCATTGCTATCTGTCCTATTCTGTTCACTGAAAATGAAAATCTTACCTATTTCTTCACTATTATAACCTTTTACCCGCTTAAAGACCTCAATTAAGTTGTGGTACTGGAACCACATTATATAATCACATATGACTCAAAACCACCTCCTCAGAGATGATCATTTTAAAGTCTTAAGAAGTTCTATAATTGGTTCACAGCAAATCGGTCCTTTCAATTCCTTACTGAGCGAAGGCATTTTTGGACTCCCTTTAAGCGTTGCCTCCTTTACCCGCTAGCGACATGCCAATAGCAAATTTATTTAGTCCAAAAGTTCAAAACCAAAAATCTTACATGACAATTACAATTATGTGGAAGAGGTGAGTATGTGAGTGCGAGAGATAGTGGTGTATTAGAATAGTGAGGTTTGTTTGTTTCATTATTGTTGTTATATATATATATATATATATATATATATATATATATATATATATATATATATATATATATTACTATAAGTCGTTCAAACCTTTGGATTCGTGTACTGATTTAGCTTTTAATGTTAACTTGACGTGTAGTTTGGTTGTTTAGGTTCCTTTTATGTGTTTTTTTTTGTTTCTACATCAATTCTTACGTGTGTCTTATTTGTTTTTGTTTTTAAATGTTTTTGCTATATTCATCTTTGGTTGTTAGTGTTCGTGTTTTGTGTGTTCTGTGATTCGTACTTACCTATTTTCTTCATTTTTATACTTCATTGTCTTCACTAGATAGTTTTGGTCTTCTTTGGTTTTGACGTAAAATCTGTTTGGTTCGTCGTTATCGGTTGCTTTTTATCGTCGATTTTGGTCGATAGTTTTTTCCTATGCAAAAAATGGGACAATTGCGTCTCCAAGCTTGACTACGCTGCTTGGATATCTTGCGCGACTGGGATCTTGTTAATTTTCTGCGATGAGTGACCGGTCTAACTTCGTCGTTGCTATACATTGTAATTTTCTCTTTCATATCTGACGCTCTTTCCTTTAAGATCGTATTGAGCGGTTTGATGCCCACCGCTCTGTGCAGATCCACTTGCTTTCTCCTATCCCTCCTTCGTGTATTGGTAATGAGATACATACAATTATTTTGTATCTTCTTTAATTCTTTAGTGCAGTTTTAGAGACCCCGAATAGAGATGCTGAAGGATAGATAAGGGTGGGTCTGACTAACGTCAGATACAGTTTCTTTTTGTTCTTTTTGGCTGAGGTTTCTGAAGCTGTAGAGTGTTCTGACTGCCGAAGATGCTTTTTTGATCCGTTCTGTGAGGTGCTTCTTGTGCCCGTTAGAAGTGACCTTTATCCCGAGTACATTGCACTCGTTCGTGTAGGGATAACGCGTATTCCCAACTCTCACATCTGCTGTTTTTCTTCTTCCTAATGGGACGATCTTGAATTTGTCGCCATTAGTTCTGATTTTCCATTGTGATTCATAAACGTTAATTTTTCTTATTTCCTTGTCAGTCATTTGAGCTTGCCAAGGCGCGTTTCTATATCCACTAACTATGAGTTGACTTATGTCATCGATGAATTGGATGTTCAGGCTAGAAGAGTGGCTTGCCCTGGGATGTCGGCTGTATATATCGAGTGTAAGGTTAGACTGAGACACCCGCCTTTAGGCAATCCTGCCTCTAGATTGAGGGTGGAACCGTCCGTGCGCCCTATACTGATGTAGGCCGACCTCTCCATGACATAATCACAGAGGAGTTTTTCAAGTTTTGCGCTAAAACCCAGCTGCAGGATCTTGTATTGCATCCCTCTTAGCCATACTTTATCGATTGCATTTGACACGTCCCTGGATACTATGTCGCTATAGCTCCTGTTTTTCTTCACTTAAGAGAAAAACAGCTGTATTGCTGTTCGTTGTAGAGCGAATTTTCCTTCAAGTGCTCGATGAGTCTTCTGTTCAGGATTTTCTCTAAGAGTTTCCCCTCAATTTACAGAAGGAATATCGGGCGATAACTCTATTTCCTCGTCGTTGTCTAACCAGGTTTGGCAATAAAGATAATTTTTGCCGTTTTATATGCGTCAGAAGAGTAGCCTACATTTAGCCAGGCATTAAAGATGTTGAGTAAACCTTCCCGCACGCATCTCGGTGCTTTAACGAAGTTTAACTTTGTCAAGCCTCACCGTCATGGAGCGTTTTGCTTAAAGGAGTGGAGCGCGCTTTTTTAGTTCTTCTAGCGTCACTATTTCTTTTTCTCCTTCCTGCCTGTTCACTTGGTGGTTAGAATGCGTCATCTCAATGATCTCATTCAGCTCGTCTATAATCTGATTTTCAAAATCTATGTCAAAGTCTTCATTTTCTTCTTCCCTGATTCTGAAAATCTGTTCCCAGTATTGCCATAGAATCTCCTCCATTTCATTCTCCTCTGATTTAATTTGACCTTGGTCGTCTTCTAATTCCATCTTTTTCTTCTGGGACTTTACTCTCATTCTCCTGATTTTCGCCCAGAATTCTTTCGGTGTTGCTTCGCTATCTAGTTCTTCGATAGCTTCCTTTCATTTCTCCTTTAATTGTTCCTAAATTATAATTTTTAGTTCTTCCTTTATTTCTCTCATACAGTACATTATATCACGGATGTTCCCGTGTTGATGCTCACCTGATACAATGCTTTCAGTTCACGGTGTAAACCATTCATACGTTGGGTCCATTTGTACGATGAGATCGTTCTGTATGTACTTTTGGGAATCGACTCTCTGTCAGCCTCGATCATCTGGGTCTCTACCCGCTCCATTTCTTCGTGTATTTCCTTGAGTGTCGATTCGTCGAGGTTCCCTGGGATGTAATTTCTTAGTATTCGCTCGTAATGATCCCAATTCGCCCTGCTATAATTCTTCCTTGTATGTGATGGTATCAATAGAGGGTTAGCTTTGATGTAAATATTAATCCCAAAATGGTCGATACAAGGTATCAATTCGGGGCTCATGTGATAGTTAAAGGGTAAGAGAAAGTTGGTCAAGCAGATGTCCGGCTTGGTGGAGCTCCTTTCCGTGATGAAGGTCGGAGGGTCGGGGCCCAGTCTCTGGACGATGTTCTTATCCAGGAGAGTATTCAAGCATCTGCCTATACCGTTGCTTCGAGTATACCCGGAATCGGCACATCGTGCGTTCAGGCCCCACATAAATATCGTAGGGACCCTTCGCCCGAGTATACTCGCGATAGTGTGGTTCGGAAATTAGTCTAGTCTTGGAGGTTGGTAGCATGTGGCAACGATCATCTTTCTCAGGCTTATTTCTACCTCTACGGCGAGGTAGGATTCTTCCAAGTCTTTGGCTGCTTGAATTTGATTCCCTTCTTAATCGCAATGGCTGCTCCGTCGTATTGTTCTTGAGAATGGTTCACTCTTAACACGTCATAGTTCCATATCTTGATTATGTCCCTATCTGTGTTAATTCCGTGCTCCGAAATTAGTATTATGTCAGCATCGATTTTTTTGAAAATTTTACCGTAGTGCACTCTTTTCGTGGTCCATCCGTCGGTGTTGATACTCAAGATTCTTAAGCTATCACTTTGCATTAGGAGGACTAATCTACCGTTTCTTCAGGCTGAGGTCCCGTTAGATGACCTTTTGGAGAGCAGGGGATGGATTTTCAGTAGTTTCTTCTTGGGTTACTTCCATGCCCTTGTTCTTCTTTGATAATTGTTTTCTGGGGGGACTGGTAGTCTTAGATTTACTCCTGGAGGCCCTCTGGGATTGCGTTCTTGGTTCTGTCTCTTTCTTTTCTACTTTGGATTGCGAGTCGCTTGAAGACTCTTCTTGGGATTCATCTGAATCTTCCTCAGATGTTGCCTGTTTTACTTCTTCTATTTTCTGTAGTTTGGATGAGGATCTATTGATATTGGGTCTTTTAATTGAGTTCGGGAATTTAAGTACTTTAATTGTAGGTAGATTGTTTGCTTGTAGCAGTAAATTAGGTTCATTCTCGTAACTTCTTGGGCTTCCCATATTATCAATGTGGTCGTGAATGATGCAAGGATCTTCGAGCTGAATTCGGGGTTGAGTTGCATCGTAGGTTGATTTATGGTTGTGGTTTGGTTGGCTCTTGATGCTGCAGTCGCGTAGCTCTGGGCACTACGGGCTTGAGCTTTATCTTTCTTCTTTATTGCATCTTTTCTTCTGGGGCAATTTAGTGCCAAAGTTCGGTGGTCACTGTTACAATTTAGGCCCTTTTTGGTCGTTGAGGCACAATCTTTAAACCTATGACCCTCCTGCCCCCATTCAGAACATAGCTTCTTTTCCTTGTTGGGGCAGGAGTGGCTCGTATGTATGAGTTTCCAGTTTGTAACAGGAAAAACACATTCGAATATTGTGGAATTTTTCCCGTTCAATGTTCTCGGATGGGATCCTCATTATGAAAGGCAGGAGCTCATCTCTTTTGATTTTCTGTGCTATTTCGGTGGTCTGGAAGGTGATTTTAAACACATGGGTGTGATTTTTAAATTTGATTAATTCCTTAATCTTCGCCCATAAGTTTTGTTTTTCAATCTCTCTCTTTATTTCCTCTGTTGTTCTTTCGCCAACCTAGTTTTCGATCTTATGACAGATAACGCTCCTATTGGCTGCCACCTGGGGGGGGGGGGATTCTTGCCTCAACCGATCTTATTTAGGGCTTTCGTTGTTCCCCCGGTAGACAGTATTTCGTCCATGTCTTTGGTTTCCTAGCAGAGGGCTATGTTCCCGTTGCTCACGTCAATCAAACGGATCAGTGCAACCTTAATTTCCTCAAATATAACCAGGCACACCCGAGCTTTGGCCAGAACTGTATTGCCGGGAGCACCCTGAGGGTGACTCTCTTTGTTGTATCCATCTCCCTGAAGGGGGTTGCGGTCCTTGATCCAAGTTGGTCCCTTCCTTTTTTTCTAGTCTTCTTTCTCGAATTGTGTTATGCGAAGGAGAGTTTAATGTGACTGATGTTATGTGCTTAGGTGAGTGAGATATAAATTCGGAAAAGGGATGTCCTCCGCCGTATTGCGGCCCCGTGCTTCCGTGAACTAGTACTGCAATTGACGGGGTGATGGTTGATGAAGAGTTGGACCCGGGAAGGGATCCTCCCAAGGGGTGAATTATGGCGGAGTTGATGTTGGGTGAATGCCGAATCAACTTCCTTTACCCAGGGATGCCGTCCTCTTGTTTTTATTAAATTTGCGACTACATCCTCCATAGCGTAGAGACAGTTGCTTGTCCCTCCATGATCCTGTTAGGTAATCCCCCATCGATAAAGCTAAAAACTAAATCAACGGAGTTCGCAGTCCGTCCCTTATCCCGGGGAGCCTCTGAAATTGATTTCTGCTGTGGGCTACTTCTAAAACCAGCTTCCGTCAATTCCCTCAATTATGCCATATTACAGTCGACTGGCATAGTTAGAACGAGGATTAGGAGCAGTCCAGGCCTACGATTGCACACTGCCCGACGAGGAACGATTTAGGACAACCGCAGGGCCAATTTAATCCCGTCTAACGCCCAAAATTGGCCTTTCTTCTATGTGGCAGAGACCAGAGGGTCATTACATAAACGTATATATGAACATAGGGGCGATATTCGTATAGTAAGCAATGCTTCTAGTATTTTTAACCATGTGAAAAACGCCAATAATGCAATATATTTCCATAGTGCCCAAATAATTTACCATTGTAACGATTTTAATAAATTGAATCCGCATTAATCAAAGAAATTCCAAATTTCAATCTGTCAGAAGGGGAGCATAAATGTAGTCCCTATGTACGAGGGGCGGTCAATAAATTTTGCGAATCGGTAGGGCAAAACAGAGGAAGGGGGATGGCTATTTGTGGGGGTGTTAGGACAAGTTATGACAAGTAAGAACCTGCAGCCGCACGCTCCTGCGTTGTCTATTTAGGAAGCAGTAGCTGATCGCAGATCGTTAGTCACAAATTTTTCTACAATGGAGAAGGTTGAGCACCGCGCAGTGATCAAATTTTTGACCAAGGAAGGCAAGAATGCAAAAGAGATCCATGAACGCATGGTTGCAGTATACACCGAAACCGCCCCTTCCTATGCAATCATTGCTCGCTGGAATAGGGAGTTCCGCCATGTTCGTGAGTCCCTTACAGATGAACCCCGTCCAGGATGCCCGTCAGACGTGACCAACGAGGACAATGTAGCCTGTGTAGAGAGAATGATCCTCGAAAATCGACGGGTGAAGGTCGAAGAAATCGAACGAGAACTTGAAATATCACATGGAAGTGTTATGAACATCATCCACGACAATTTTTCCATGACCAAGGTCTCTGGCCGTTTGCTCCCTAGAAACCTCACGCCCCATGATCGACTTCAACGTCGTCAAAGTCCACAAGGCCAGAGTTGCACAAGTTGCCCTGTGCGAGTGCGGATTCGAGGAGCTCAACCATCCCATCTACAGTCCAGATCTGGCCGCTAACGACTACTTTTTATTCCGCCAGCTCAAGGCTGCACTGCGTGGACGCCAGTTTGGAGGTGATGAAGATGTCCAGCTCGCCGTCCAGGAGTGGATTGAAAGGCAGACGGGAGATTTCTGGTTGTCGTAGCCTCAGGGATAAGTGGCGCAAGTGTATTGAAGTCGAGGGTAATTATATTGAAAAATAATAAAACACTTTTCCTCATATCTCGTTTCCTTATATCCGAATTGCAAAACCTATTGACCGCCCCTCGTATCAAACCTCATTTCAATGGATATTGTAAATCACCTAAAGCTAACGCCTCCAGATTAATGTCATTGCCTGTTTTCATATATTCCACTATTTCATGTTTCTTTGTAGATTTCTCTTACTTAACGGCTAAAGATGTATCGGAAACTACATATCGAAACTAGACCAGGTTTAATAAATATTATACTCCAAAACAGTGGCTTTTATTATACATTCAATTACTCGTTATTGAGTCAAAGTGTTTTCATTTTTCATTATTTGACTGCTCGGAACTCTTGGACGAAATATATTTGCTAGTTACATCGCGCTACCCGGTAAAGGAGGTAACGGTTCCGTTGAGTCCGAAAAACGCGTTGGCTTAGGAAAGTACTGTGAACACCTCTGATCACATATAACAACCTAATGGAGAGTCCAACGATGAATTTTTATTCACATTTAAGAAAGAGATAATACATTTTATTCGGAGAATTAATAATTAAATGAGTGCTTATAGTTACAAAAATGATTAAGCTGATTCAAGGATTATACAATTTCCTAGGACTGAAAATGCTCATATATGAGGTACTTTTGAGTCAAATTAGATTACATAAAGTGGTTCTAACACCACAAGGAACCCCCCAGAGCTTATTCTAACTAAATTTGTCGACCTGCCATTGCTGCAGGGTAATAATGTGCTCATTACTTAGAATGGCTTATATTTGTGATTGTTGAATACAATGGTGCTTGTATTTTAGCAAGACTATTATGACTGTTTCGATGCTACAATGGTTTTATGCCCTAAACACGAACTAATCCGAAAAGAATAGGCGCGGAAACTGAGCGGTAGTGATGCTGTTTTAGATTGACGCAAACGAGATGGAGACGCCAGTAATTTGTTGATCCGAAAGCAAATCGCGGGATTGGTTGGAACTAGGTTCCAATGGCGCGTTTCTATCTCGCTAAAGAGTGCTTTCTGCGCCCATCAATAGACAAGAGACAATACAGAAATGGCTAAATAATCGATTCGTCGATCTGTGAAACTAACGTTTTATTTAGTTAGATTTCAATCAATTATTGTTAATTATGATTCATCTATATTATTCCTTCGAGACTTTATTTTAACTTATATTTTAAAAATTTTATTGTTTATTTTATTTTCCAATTTAAATAACCTCGTGCCAGGAAAAATGATACACTTATATTTTGAATTCCCAATTAATTTTCTATTTCCTTCATAGTCTCCGTTCGAGCTGGCGAAAGTGTTCCTTAAAAGCTATTCCATTCAGAGAATTTTTTGGTTCTCTGCGTAGCTTAGTGTACTAACGGCATACTTTTAACTGTGATCAAAGTGGTGCTCGCTGCCTCAGTGTGCCTGGTTCGAATCGCTTCCCTGCACGGATTTTTTCGAAAAAAGCTAATCAAAATATTACTGCAAGGAAAAAAATTATTCCGTTTTCTCTTTCTATGTGGTTTAACGGATTCATTTTCATTATTCTCTCGTGCTACTTTGAGAGATATATACATTTGTATATCTGCCACGCGTTTACATATTCTTCATTTATTCTTTGAATTCCCAATTAATTTTCTATTTCTTTCATAGTCTCCGTTTGAGCTGGCGAAAGTGTTCCTTAAAAGCTATTCCATCCAGAGAATTTTTTGGTTCTCTGCGTAGCGTAGTGTACTAACGGCATACTTTTAACTGTGATCAAAGCGGTGCTCGCTGCCTCAGTGTGCCTAGTTCGAATCGCTTCCCTACACGGATTTTTTCGAAAAAAGCTAAAAAAATATTACTGCAAGGAAAAAATTATTCCGTTTTCTCTTTCAATGTGGTTTAATGGATTCATTTTCATCATTTTCTCGTGCTACTTTGAGAGATATATACATTTGTATATATGCCACGCGTTTACCTATTCCTCATTTATTCTTTGAATTCCCACTAAATTTTCTATTTCTTTCATAGTCTCCGTTCGAGCTGGCGAAAGTGTTCCTTAAAAGCTATTCCATTCAGAGAATCTTTTGGTCCTCTGCGTAGCATAGTGTACTAACGGCATACTTTTAACTGTGATCAAAGCGGTGCTCGCTGCCTCAGTGTGCCATGCTCGAATCGCTTCCCTGCACGGATTTTTTCGAAAAAAGGTAATAAAAATATTACTGCAAGGAAAAAATTATTCCGTTTTCTCTTTCAATTTGGTTTAATGGATTCATATATATATATATATATATATATATATATATATATATATATATATATATATATATATATTGGAGCATTTTATAGCGATATCTGAACATTTGGTCCATCGTCAATTTTACAAAGATTAGAATAAATATTATTAAACTAAATATTAATAAGGAAGTTGACGACTGTTGGCAATTGAGTTCAGGGGTGAGTTTGGAAATATATAAAGACTTTAAAATATCCAGATCGCAACTATTTGGACATGAATCCAAAATAGAGAATTCAGTGTCTGAAATCTTTGAATTTCAAGACATGGAATGGTTTCGAATAGAAGATAATTCAGGCGTAGTAAATGGTCTGGTAGTATAGTGGGAGAAACATCGATGCTTACTCATCCTCAATGTGTGTTAGAGAGTGGTTTTATCCACGTAGCAGCAATGGCAGCCTGCACACAAGAATTGCTGAACCAACGAGGACCGAACGAACCATTTTGGAGAGTTTTTCTTTATAGTTGAGAAAAGTGTTAATAGTTAGAGTGTTTATGAGAATTAAGTGAAACTGACATTGAGGGTATCTCTTAACTAACGCCGACTGTAATTCATTCGTCAATTTGGATGTAATAGGCCCAATGTAAGGTATTTAAAATAAACAGCCATTTTCTCAGGCTTAATGTTGCCATTTGAGCTATTTTATAATTTATCTAAAAATAATTTGGGAAGTTTGTGAAGAACTTGAGAAGGAAACAAATTAAATTGACAAAACTTTCTGAGGTAAATGAGTTCTTGGTGGAACAAAGCCCAGTTAGAGCATATTTTGTAGGCTCGGAAAAGTCTACAAGAAATGGAAGAAACATAAAATTAAGGGTCAAACTGAATAAATTAGTGCCTAAGTCGTGTAGGGGTGGGTTTGCAGTATACATTGGATAGATAACTATTAATGGGGATAATGTGTACTTCCAATTATGAAAATTTTACATTGGACTCATGTCGAACAGTGAAGTTTATGTTTGGATGTTGACTGTTTTGGCTCTCGTCGTGTCAACATCTCCGCATCTTCGGCTCCACTCATGGTCCTTCCTTGCGGTTTTGACCCTGACTGGGCATTCGTAAGAATTACCCAGCATGAGCACACGGTAGAGAGCCCAAGCACTCCTCTCAGATACAGAGCACGGTCAAGATCTTCCGCCTTCACAACAATCTACGCAAATGGAACCCTTCGTCATTACTAAAATTTCAACACGCTATCAACTGACGTCCATGTAACATCCTTCTCAGGACAGGGTGCCTCAAGACCACGGTTCCCTCTTCTAAACCTTAGTGAACCTGGTGAATTGAACTCTTGCTCCGGGAACTAGAAGAAAGAGATGAAATCGACGCCCGCCAAATTATTCTCCCGTAGACTTCCAGACTGGACCGGACACCCCAAAGTCTCAGCGGAGACCGCCCACCACTCGGTCTTCAGTCACAAGCCTTTACCCGTCGGACCAAGCTGCATTAGCTTCTGTACACTGGGACGTAGTCGTTCATAACCTAAACGATCACCGCGAGGCGCCGGTCTTCTAGGTAAGAGATCGCAAGGAAATCGTGACTCTCCTCTCTCTTTTCAGATTCCACTCACTGCTGGACCGGGAGTTATCCGCCTTCATCAACGACTCTGACTCTTCCATAACGTTTGGCAACACGTGTGGCGGGTCACGCTACGTGACGCATGCGAACAAGAAGGCAATTTCATCGGGCATCATCTTAAGCGAATCCGCCCTTACTGGACCACGCGTGCAACAGGTACGCGCACAACCGCCCCAATATTGATCCTGGAGATTTTCCCAACCTACGCTCATGGGTAGCAGAGGCCGAACAGGACAACGTGGAAGGCCTGCGACGCATGTGCCAGTTCCTCAATGACGTAGCAGGTGATTTGGACTGGCGAGGGCGTATGAGAGTCAACCGGATTCGTTGTCGCATGCAGTTATTGCCTCCCTCAACGAGGTCCTCCACTTCGGAGGAATTTCGGTCTTTGTCACCAGCCTACATTCCACTTTCCTGGGAAAACGCCTCCTTTTCCGTAGACTCGTCCTTCTTCACGCTTCCTGACCTTATACTCCCCTATCCCCATTAACCCCATCCATCCATTCCAGACGAACCTCTCCTGTGGTGGAAATAGCCGAGGTTATTGATGTAAACCTGGACGACCACGTGGAACTTCAAATAGACAATTCGGACCGCCTATGGCAAGAACTACGTGACTTTCTGGATGAAGCCGCCCGGGAATTAGGAAGCCTCCGCATTGACGACAGATGTCGAGGTCTTTCCTCTCCCCGGTCTCGTGTTACTCACAGTCCTTAAGGGAAACAGGGCTTCTACCACGTTCGGATCCTCGAGAAGCTCCACGCACCGTTTGGAACAGGGTGATGAGTTGCCCCTCGGACATTGTCGCACCTCCTCGCCAGGATAACGCACAAGCAGTTGCCGCTAGGAAACAGCGCAGCTGGGGCCAATGGACAACAACAACCACAGGAAGTAAATAACGACCAAGAATGAGTCAGCCCGACCATTTATCCTTTTGAACCAGAACAAGAGGTATTTGATCCTGCCAACCGTTTGGACGTGGTCACCCCGGGCTCTTTTGACTCTGTACCCGTCTCTAACCATATCATCGCTCCTGCTCAGAAACAGGGCGTTCGGTTTGGATCAAGAAAGGATATTAAAACTGGGTCTACTCTTCTGAAAGGGTTTGACCTTTACTGGAACAACTTTTGAAACTCAGTATCCTGGAACAGTCTACCAATATTAGTTATGGAATCTTCCCATTCTCTAAACCTAATGCATCAGTTCGTGTTATCTACGACATGCAAAGCATAGAGAACTTTTATTCCACTCTTGACCAAAGGAGTACGCTGCCAAAATTGTCCTCAGATGGCTTTTACCATATTCCCTTACACCCAGGAGCCAGAATATATTTCGGAATATCAGTCGCTAGAGAAATGTTTCGCTTCCAAAGACTGACTATGGTCTTTTCCTGAAGTCCATACATTATGCAATCTGCCGTCGCAGCTACCTTAAACATCTGGGCCCGCTGTACGGGTTGTTGTGCCTTCTTGAATTTGGAGGATATCCCCCTGATAGGCCACAGGAAGGCCGTTAGGCGCTGCCTGCGTATCACAATGAAGTCCTCGTTTAATGTGCATGTCCTTTAGAGTATCTTCGTCCCTACACGCTCCCTTGTCTACTTGAGAATCAAAGTTGATCTACGAAACCGCCGTATGACCCTCTCCTCGGGCATGACCAACAAACTTCGAGCTGTAATCAGGGTCTCCAATGAGCATGCGCTCTCCCACCGAGGATGGCTTCGTATGGAAGGGTTTCTCAACTTTGTGGCCCCCGTAATCAGAGTCCCCTTCTTCTGGATACAACGGTGTTTTCTTCAAACCACCTGCTCCCGCCCAGTCCCTCTTCGTCTCCTTCTCCCCTTTATCACCACTAAATGGTTCAACTTCTGGCGACCCAAGGCTTGCCCCGTACAGTGTTTCGTGACTCCTCCACTACGGGCATAGGGTTCCGGTCCGACGGTGGTGCACTCGCTATCCCCCCTTTCCCCTGAAGCAGTGGGCAACATTTTCACTTTTGAATCCATTGCGGTTTGGAATTCGTTGCTCCTATTCAACAAGGCAAGACTATTCATGGACAAAATGGGGACATTATGGAACACTGCCCGTGGAAAGCTTCCCGTGAACATCCTTCAACAATGCTCGGGAGGTTCCCCGGACCTTCTTACATGTTCAGTTTGCAGCTCGCCCCTTAATATTCACTACGTCAAGTCACGAAGAAACGGCGTCGATGCCGCCTCGAGGGTTTACGCCCAATTCAATTTATCCTGGTTGGCCGGACTCCCTAGAGTGACTATATAAGGAGCCGCTCCAGCACCGAGACGGCAGGGTCGTTTTGGCTCTGGCCGTGTCCCTCCTCTCCCCCTTTCCTTCTGTCTCCTTGATCTTCGTGTCTCGCTACGATTTATGTAACTTATTGTATTGTTAATACTAGGCTCTTGCCGGTCACCTCCTTGTATCCACCTCTGTTAGGCCTTGGCCTCGCCAGGCACCCCTTGGTCTTCTTCCTCTTTTTTCCTAACAAGATCCCTTTGTTAAGCAGGTCTACTGCCTGCCTTTGTGTATAAATTCTAATAAATAAAAAGGAAGGGTCCTTCTCCCGGGTCAGGGGGTAAAGACCACAAACTGGGTACGTTAATAAACAAAATTACTGATTTTGGTGTGCTGGCAACCCCATGGTAATTCACGAGCAGCCTCTTCATACACGGAATATTACGATCTGGTGCGGCAAAACCAGTTCGAGATCATTGTTCCCTACTTCTTCGAGGATGCGGAGACAAAAGCAGCGACAGTAACAGGAGACACGTACAGAGAAGTGATACAAGATTATTTATTGCCAGAACTGGAGGATTTTCTATATGTATTATTTGTGGTTTCAAAAAGATGGGGTGACACCATGAACTGGGGTTCAAAGGGGAAAGATCCAATCAATAACAGGGAATATATAAAAAAGAAGATAAAAGTACTTCACACTTTTAAAAAAGTGATTATAACATTTTGCTCTCCACCTATTTCTCTACTCTTCCTGTTTCAATATCCAATCTCCCTCTAAACCGCATTCTCTGTTTCACTATTTGACACAATCCACCCGTGCGGGGGTGGTCCAGGACATTTCGCTGCAGACCCTATTCGGCGCACACCTTGATAAAAATTTTAAAGTCAACAGATCAACTTTTTTAAATAGAAATCTTGAAAAGAAAGGTTAATGTTAGAAATCTCTGACAAGGAAGTCGGAGATTATTTGATCGACGGTTTTCGTTCGTTTTCAAATTTGATCAAAAAGTAGTGGATCGATTTCTACAAAATTTGGTGGAACACTAGAGCCTTAGCCAGAAGGAAATGATTAGTTTTTGACCATGATCTGTTTAGTATATCTGGATGCATCCGATTAGGTATTTTTCCATTACTAACTTTTGAACCAAAGTTATATTGAGGAAGTTCCAACTTTAATTAATATTGAGTTTTTTAATGGATTAGAAAGTTATTAACCAAGTTACAATTTTAAATCTAGGACAAACGTTATATTGGCCTACATAAATGATGCATATTGAATGAATACTTTAGTATTAATAATATTAACAATAATACATACTATCGTACATAAATGAAGCATATTGGGATATTGCATATACATATTGTTAAGCTAAGCCTTATTAATGTGTGGAATTTTATTTAGAACTAAATGATGGAAATTTAATGAGCATTTTTGGCGGAGATGTGCGCTCTATGAGTGCTATCGTTTTGCAAAACTAAATTCTTTGGGAATGTCTAAAAATGATTTGAAATCACTAAATCCTTCAACCTAGAAGAATCAGTAGTCTCTTAGCCTTTCGGGAAAGGAATCTGATTAATTTCTGTGCGAAATTTCTTGGAATCAAGGATACTGAATCCATAGCTAATCCCCCAAACAGATTAAGGGTTTCAAATCCGTCCCGGTCACGAAGGACTGTTTATTACAAATTGAACCGCAATTTAGTTATTTGTGTAGTTATTTTATTTGGTGTACAAACTAGCCTCTAAAAAGATTACCGAGTCATTTTTGCGCGCGCACATAGACCAACTAGCTCGCGTGCCACATTTTCCAAGCTAACCCTATAAGACGATCTCTTCGTTTGAACGATTTAAATGCCTAGTTGCGTTGTTAGGCCTCACTAGAAAGGACCTCCTATATATATACATGAAGAAAAAGAATTGAGGGAGAGAAAAGTAGAGGATTAGAAAATAAACAACGGGAAATGGAAATGAGCAGAGCAGAGATAGATGAAAGAAAGGCCCAAAGAGAGATAGGAGAACGCAAGGCGATCAGACAACACGAGTTCGAACTAAGCCGAAATCGATTGGAGACAATGTCGGTTAGCTCCCAACCTGAGGTTCCGCAATGCCCATCAGTAAAGCTCCCACTTATCAAAGAAGGCGAGGACTTCAGATCCTACCTCACACATTTCGAAAAGATCTTCGAAATTAATAATTGGGATATCGAGTCAGAAGGTGTCACCAGATTACTTCCCCTTATTAGGGCCGCGCTGCACGACATCTTTATTTTCCTTCCGTCAGAAGTCACCTTTGATTATTCTACCTTAAAGTCCGAACTCCTGGCCGCCGTAAGTAGGGGACCGGACTTTTACCGTTGTCGTATAATTGTATTTGTTGTTTGAAGGAAGAGCCTGTCAAACACGTAATGATTTAGTGAAACGCTCAGGAATTATCCACTAATAAATATATATTTTAAATTCATCAATTAACTAAAGAAAATAAAATATTTACAATCACCTAATAAGTTTAACGGAGATAACCATACTTGAAACCTGGCCTATTTCAGAAGCTATTCATGTCCAAAACGAAATAGTCTCCAAGTAAACAAACCAATTGCCTAATAGTTATTTTATAGTGACCCTTTTAGATTGGCATTAAACTCTAATTTAAGTTTCACTCTTCTAACTGTAAATATGACGGGATTCACTGACAATTGTCTCTACTTCAGTTAATTTGAGTACCGTAATAAACTCATGCTAAAGCAATACAAATATAAATGGTCATTCTGACTTACATAAAAGAAAGGATCAGGGGTTGCCGGATGTCACTAGATGGCTTTTATCGCGCTTTTTTGTGTTGGAGCGGCCGATTGTAGATTTTCCACAAGATGGCAGGAAAATAGGGAACACGATGTCACTTCTTCGGATTTACGTTAAAAAGCGGAGGGAAGAGTTGTACTCTCTGGCTCAAGGAGTGCTCTTTTGGGTGCTCTTGAAGCCTTTTTGTACCCTGGTCTTCTTCGACGGGGTGCCCAAATGGATTTTGGGGTATACGAGGAGATTTTGAATGTACGTAAAAAAATGGATCTTCCTCGGGTATTGATTCTTCTTTTCTCACCGGTATTAAGATCGCAATTTGAGTCCCTCGAGGGTGAACAGTTCTTCTTTTCTCTAACTTACGAAATTCCTGTTTAGCACTAGGAATGTTGGTCCAGCCAGGCTTCTTAATAAGCTTGTGAAGGATACTTCGGTATGGCACCGATCCAAAACGTGACGTTTCTAAATTATTTCGAAATTGAGTGAAGGACCGATCTTCTCAAACTGGTCCTCTATCGTCTCTCACCGAATAATCCTTTCTCTTTCCTTATGGGTCTTATTTATAGCCTGGCGACTGCTCCACCTAAGGGGAAAGGGGCGAGGCCACAGAGGGAGAGCGAGGGGTGAGGGCAGGGTGGCACCGCAGTGCCCAAGTCGGCTTCTTAATTAGAGGCACCGCCAACCGTCAAGATCCTTAGTGTTCTTTTTGACTGGCACCGCTTTTTGTGGCGATTTAACCACGGACCTCCGGGTCTCGTAGGTAATTGGATTCTTTGAGCGCTGCGAAATGGCCTTTGGTGATCACCTTGGCACAGCGGCCTTGCTTCCGACTACCAACGCGGTGGGGAGATCAAAAGGGTAGGCCGTTTGACTGTTATCCAGCCGGTTAACGTTCCCACGCCTCTCTTGTGGCTCGATTCTCGCGCTTTCTCCCCAGGGGGGGTCTTTAACGTTTTCTCCGCAATTCCTCTACAAACGTAGTTGTTTCCGTTAAGTGAGAATCCGACCTTGACACACATTCCGACAGTTTGATTTATCCTTCGAGAGAACCTCCAATTTGGGGTAGAGGTATGTAAAGTATTCCCAGAATACGAGTCCTTTCTGGCCTTTGTATTAAAAAAAAAAAAACTTTTAGCTTCCTTGGCCCCCGAAACACGCTCATTTGTGAAGGACAAGCGCTGTCTCACATTCAAACAGTGCTTGGAAGAAGAAGACCTGTACACCTATAGCCAAAACATATACTTTAAAGACAAAAAGAAACCTCCTTGTCGTCCCTCCAACTCCAAGATCGGTAATTCCAGACTCCTTCCACGAAATAACCCCAAATTCTTAAAGATTATTGGCCCCTCGAAGCCCAGATCTTCCTCCATGGGAACCCAGAGATATTAAGCACCTGATTACGACGGCCGCTTCGTCATCGTACCCATGATGGCCAATAATCTGTTTCTCCTGTGTACTTGAAGGGCATGTGCGTGCAAAACTCCCCCAGACTTCACAAATCAGAAGTGCACTATCTCACCAGGTGCTCCAAGTTAGTGCTGATCCTGATCCTCCATCGCTACTCCTCGAAACCCCCGCTCCTCTCTTCCCTACCAGCAACTCCGGTCACCACGCTAATTTTCTTTACAATAAGAGCTCCCCCGCTGGTTTAAAGTTCGAGAATGGAACCGTCAATGGATGTCGGGTGTACACCCATGTTCAAGACATCGGCTGCACCTGCATTGTCGTATCTTAGTATTTATTTCCCCCGGTTGGTCCCGATAACCAAATATTCACAGTGGTCCATGATTATCTGGGCCGAGCAAATAGCTTCCCCATTGTTAAATGGCACATCGCGTAGGCATATATGACTGGTTGAGCGAAAGTTGTAGCAGCTCCAATCAATTTCTGCTCGGTTCTCATTGGTCAGAGACCCCAGGCCACCCGAGACCCCGTAGCTCATCCCATTATCACGCGGGCTAAGGCCGCAAAAGAACCCCAGGCTCCCGTTCCCTTGGAAACCCCCCCTCGATCCGGAGTTGGGACGTTCTTCGGAGTGAAGATTTGGCTCACACCAAGAATGTGTACACAACTCTCATTCCGCTTTGTCAGAAAGCACCAAATCAGGCCCAAGGTTCCACCCGCGGAGAAAAGAAGGTATTCTTCGCCATAAGGGAAGATCTGTACCGCTCCTGTTCTGAAGGAACTGACCCCGTATCCTAGTCCTTATGTGTCTCCCGTTCGCACGGCCCCCCAAGTTCTTAGGCTCGCGCTCGATAGCCTCTTCTCTGGACACTTGAGCAATAACAAAACCTCCCAGACGGTTTTTAAGTATTTCTTTTGGCCAGGTGGGGCCAAGGATATAGCAGATTACTGCAAATTGTGCGATGTCTGTCAAAAGACATCTGCCAAAAGGCGCTTCAAGCCAGCCTCCCTCTAGAAAAGCCCCATTATAACTGAGCCCTTTTCCTGAATGGCCATTGACTTTATTGGTTCGATTGAACCCCCCCCCCTCCGTACAGTAAGAAACACATTTAGCTCTTTACCTTCGTAGATTTTGCCATCTGTTCCTTCAAAGCAGTTCCCATTAAGAGGATTGATAGTGCAACCTGTGCTGAGGCCCTAATATCCATTTTTTCCTGAGTAGGCATCCCTAAGGAGGTGTTGTCCGATAGAGGCAGACAATTTACCTCCGACCATATGGAGTATGTCGGAAAACTCCTTTCCACCCAGCGGCAAATGGTATTTGCGAAAATTTGAATTGCACCCTCAAGACAATTCTGAAAAAGCTTTGTCTCGAACAGCCCCGATAATAGCGCCGTTACTTTCCTATAGCACTTTATGCGTACAGGGAGATTCCCCACAGGACCCTCGGTTTCTTCCCTTTTGAATTATTGTATGGCTGTAATATGCGAGGCCACCTCTGCATCTTCAAAGAACTCTTTGCTAACCCCCATCTGGATAAAGGAATTCAGTCCTCTTACTTCTACCTCCTGGACCAAGGAAACGCCTGGGGACCTGCGTGGACATCGCTTAAGGGAAGGCAGATGTGAATCTGGAGAAGTATAGAAACTATTTTGACCTAAAATCAAAGAAAAGAAGATCTAAGCCTGGTGGAATGGCCCCTTCCTTGTCCTTGAGAGCAAGACATCCAAGTATACATGTTGAAGAAATTCCACCGCCACGCGAATTGTAATAATTTTGATAATTTTGTGGCTCTTGAGAAACAGGCCCCAGGAAGAATCGTATCCACCTGACCGCCTCAACATGGTCCAGGTAGTTTGCATCGATTAAGAAAGCAACGAGCCTCTCCCATCTCTACCTAAGTCTCCAGAATCATCCACCACGGCACTAGAACTCTACTCCTGGATAGCCCCTCAACAGAATAGTAAGGTGCAGCAGCTGCTGAACGACCCCGGGCCATAGAAAATAATTTGAGCATGGCATCGTTGTTACTACGCAAAAACTTGTCCGTACGAAACAGTATCCTCTTGCCATCCACCTGAGGCAAGCCTTTAATTCTTAGGTGGATAACCAACTCAAACTCGATATCATCGAGCCCTCGAAGTCAGATTTCTGTTCGTCAGAGTTTTAAAACCCGACTACTGTTTCCGAATGTGCGTAGACCTCAGGAAGTTAAACTCTGTGACGTTTCCGAAAGATAACCCCTTCCCCTGATTGACGACAACCTTCATCTATTCGAGTAGGCCAAGTAAATCTGAGAATTAGATCTCTGCAAGGCTTATAACAAGATTCCCCTCCGTGAAAGCGTACGAAAATACACGGCGTTCTCCACGTACAAAGAACTGATGCAGTTCAAGCGCCTCTCCTTCGTGCTTGTAACTGCATGCAGCAATCACAACCGGATGAGGGGGAAAATTATGGAGGACCTGCCTCATCTATCATTTTGCAAGTTTGGAACCCTAAGGCCAATTCCAGGTTCCGGTAAATAAAGACAAACCGGTGTCCGTCCATATTTTGAGGCTTCCAAACAGAAGACGTCGGATACGTACTCCTCCAGTACGCTGATAGCGGAGAAAGCCACCCTGTGGCCTACGTGTGTAGACCACTATTGTCGCGTGAGAAAAACTACTCAGTAATAGAATGAGAGAGCAAAAGTAGCAATATTATATGGACAAACAACGTGGCTGAGCCATGTGAGTGGATTTCTGGCCATCAGTATTACCAAAGCCCAGGTAAAATAGACCGGTGCTAGACAAACAGACAAGCATTACACCCAACTTAAACCAACCTAGATACATCACTACTATTGAAGGAAACAGTATTTGTAGACTGAAAATCAAAGAAACACCCTGCTATCTTCGAAAAATCAACACAGAATCTTACTTTGCAGGGAGGCCTCAAAATGAAAGCCACAAAATTGAATTTAGTAGCATCGGAAAAAGTGTAAAAATGCAGTTAAGTGGATATGGTTCAGCGATGAATCTTGGTAGAAGAAGACCCACCAAAAAAGAATTAGGTTGGAATTAATTGTAAAAATTGGGCCTACAGCCAAATATCGTTTTCCTTCGATTTTGAAAATCAGGGTATATAAAAACAATATCAGAAATCTGATTTTTTTTCTTGCTTGATCTATCTAATTTCCTCGTTCTTAGCCTCGAAGTAGAGTTTCGTTGCCTAAAAATAATAATTACAGTTTCCCATCATTTTGGAACAAATATCAATTTAATATGGACAAATAAGGTGGCAGGGTCATGTAAGCGAATCCTGCGCATTAGGATTACTCCTCCGCGGTGAAAAGAATCTGGTTATACAAAAACAGACATGCAGTACATTTTTTTAATTTTAGAAGACCTTCTGGCGACTCTCTACTTGGACATAAGTCGACGTAATCATGAATGCCTAGTACTGGGCTCCTTTAAAATAACGTGAAAAACAAAAAAAAAAAAAAACAATAAAAAAAGGGAAAAGGCAACAAGCAGGAAGCAAGCTCCGTGGTCGGGGGAGGTACCCCTCTCCCAGGTGCAGGAATGTGCGACCTACAAAGAAAAACACAAAAGAAATAGTTAAATAAAGAAGAGAGGGCCAACCTCTACCAAAAAGTCATAAAGTCCACAAGACAATGTGCACGAACCCGTCACAACTACAAGACACAGGCGGTAGTGACCCCACTTATCCCGGTACCGGGACAGGTTACGTGCGTGGAGATGCCCAGACTGGGACATTCAATAAGAATGTGCCGAAAAGTCTGGAGGACAACGCAGTCTTCACAGTAGGGCGCTGGCGAGCGCTCCATCAAATGGTGGTGCGTCCTGCGACTGCGCCCAAATCCGATATGACAGAAATCAACCTGAAGCCGTCACGGCATTGGTGGGTAGGTCCATGGGAACAATCGCGTCGCAATGGCACGCAATTTTAAGCTCGCGTCGACCGTTTCCTATCTTCTTTGTCGAGCAGCCTGGAGAGCTGGCGTATTCTTGCCATGTAGCCGGTGTGGGGAAGAGCGTTTTGAGAGGCGCTATAGATCACGACTGGTCTCCGAACCGGGCACGTCGCGAAATCTCCCGTACCGAGTGGTATATTGCTACCAGCTCACCTGTGAAGACAGACGTAGCGGCTAACAGAGTCACGCTGACTTCAAACAGAGCGGATACGGCGTGGAAGCCGACCCTCTCTTGGGACTTGGAACCATCTGTATACACTGGCACGGAACAAGCCTGACATGAAGTGTACTCAAACAATGCTGAACGTAATACTCCCGGCGCTGTACAAGTTTGGGAGCAGAGATGTGGCGACAAATAGCCAAGGGTGGTACCGTTTAGGGTCGTGTTCTGGGCAGAACCAGGGGCACCACCGGCCCGAGAACTATACTTAGCTCTCGAAGGAGTTTTCTAGCTCTAAACCAAAAGTGTTTAGGGTGTTCTTGTCGTCTCTCGGCAGCATAGGCACCGTGGAAATCGGCTGCGGATGCAGTGAGAGCTGTTGGCGACTAAGGGTGGTGCTGTGCTCTGGCGTAGATGCGAATAATGCAATGTGCATGAAACAGAGCGAGTAGCATCTCCCAGCATCGACATGTTAGCTCTAAATAGGGAAAGTGTGGAAGGCACTGGGCGCCAGGTGAAGGCCGGTATGGTAGATCGAGTCCACCTTCTGCAATACACGCTAAGTTGCGGATGCTTAAAACTCGCATCCGTAGTCGAGCTTCGAACGAACAAGGGATTGATAAAAAAGTAAGGTAGTAGTCCTATCAGCGCCCCAAGCGCTGAACGTCACGGAACGGAGAAAATCCATGGCGTGGGTACAAGAGACCCTTAGGCTGCGAATATGAGTCTCCCAAGTGAGGCGTTGATCAAATACAAGACCAAGGTAAAGGTGCGATTCAACCTCTCTCATGGGTAGCCTAATGAGAAACAAGTCTGGATCATGAAGTAGCCGAGGGTGTAGGCGGAAGTGCACCCCCTTAGTCTTGGCCAAGTAAAACTGAAACCTGTGTGCTTTGGCATAGCAAGAGACGCGGTTCAATGCCTGTTGGAGTCTACGCTCCAGAGTTGTCATCTGGGACACGTCCAAAGAGTTCGAAAGGTCGTCCACGTAGAGCGTAGCGGAAACATCTTTCGGTCGCACCAAGGCGATGCCGTTACTGTTCAGGGCAAAGAGTGAGGCACTGGGGACAATTCCGTGTGAGACATCCCCTTCTTTCTCCATTGGGCTGGAGAGAGCTCCCCCCACCCGTATGCGGGATCGACGATCATGCAAAAATTCAGATATAAAGATTGGGAGGCGTCCCCCTATCGTGTGGAGAGTCTCCATGATACCATATTGCCCTGCGGTATCATCGGGCTAATCTAGATCGAAAAATGCCGTGGCGAAGTGCCTTCTCCAAACGAAAAACTAAGGACAGCATTTTCCAGTCGGAGCAGAGCACCTGACGTGAAGTGAAAATTGCAGAAGCCGCACAGTGCAGTAGACAGGTGGCCACCACTGTTCAAAGAAAGGAAAATCCAACATTTGCCAATTGCTCCATCACCATGCACACGCAGGAGGTTAAAGAGATTAGTCAAAAACCGGCCGGGGTAGAGTGATCTCTCCTGAGTTTTCAAAAAGCTAGCAGAGTAACAATTCGCCAGTAATCTGGGAGATTACCCTCTACCCATATCCTGTTGAAAAATCTAACATTAATGCCATGCCTCGCTCACCCAGGTGTCGAAGCATGGCGTACGGGACATGGTCCAGACCAGGGGCGGGATCCGTGCACGAAGCGAGAGTGGAACTCAACTCGCACAGAATAAACCTGTCGTTAAAGTGTTCATAGCCTCTGGATGTAGAGTCAAGTCGGAGGCTTTCTGCCACATCAAGACGCGCATTGAATGCTGGCGGAGCAGCATCTCGGCTAGAGAATGCGTAGAAAGCGGTTGCGAATGATTCCGTTACCGACGAAGGGTACAAGGTGGCGCTCCGATTCTTCTGAAGAGCGGGAGGAGGATCCTGAGAGAACTTGCTCTAATCCTTTTGACTCGTTTCCACACTATTTCTAGAGGGATCTTCCCGTTGAGTCAAGATACGTATGCCCACCAAGAAGAGCAGCGGGCGTGCTTCGAAATATAACGGAACCTAGCCCTTGCCCGACGGAATTCACTGCGCTTTTACCGCATGTAGTCATAAAGCTTGTGTTTGAGGGCCGTCTCACACTCGGCTGACACCACGGGAGTGGTCGGCGCTCAAACCTGCTAGAGCTTCTAAGAATACTAGTTAGGCCCGTGGTTATGAGGTTGCCTGCGAAGAACTCAACGGCCTCATCTACCGACCTAAACTCCTCGACTGAGAGAGAGAAATCAGTTCTTTCCTGAAATGTAGGCCACTGCACCCGGGCCAAGCACCACCGGGGCGGGCCCTCGGGATGAAGCTGCCCATAAAATGATACTTGATTGGGAAACTGATCACTACCATGGAGGTCATCGACCTTCCCCTAATCAAAATCTTGCTATGCATCCGGAGAGCACAAAGATCAAGGCAGTAAAATGATGCGGTTCTCTGTCATTGATGCGTAAACTGATCCGTATTTACGACAACGATCTCAAGCTCGTCGATCAGGTTGGCAAGGACTTGACCCCTAGGATAAATTGAGTAGTCGCCCCAGAGGGGGTGTCTACCGTTCAGATCTCCGAGAAAGTTAAAGGGCAGGAGCAACCATGTCATGACGCGGCGAAATTCCCCTGCCTCGAAGTCGCCGGACGGTGGAATTAACACAGAAATAACGGTATATCTCAAATCCAGGTGCAGCTGCACAGCTACTGCCCAAAAGGAGGTTTTTAAAGCAAAGAGAAGAACGGAGTCATCATGCCGGGTGTAAATCGCGCATCCTCCTGCCCAGCCAACGTACCGTGGTGGTGGGGTTGCCAAGCCCTTTTACCCCGGGACGGGGGCAGGGGCGCGCGCCTAACATGGTCTCCTGCAAAAGATAGCTAACGGGGAACGGTATGAGACGAGCCTCCGCAGCTCCTAGTTGGCCTTGAGTCCACGGCAATTATTTTGAATGAAAATCCTTTCCAGGCATAACTCGAAGGAAATTTGGGCCCGTCTATTTTAAACAGCTCTCCGTAAAAAATGATACAGGGCCTGGTATAAACTCTCTAACCTTAGACAAAAGGGATACGGAGTGGAAGCCGACCCCTAATCCCCATACATTGAGACTGATTTACCATAACACGAAATGTGCTCCGTAAATGTCATTTTCAATACTTTTGTCGCTATGGAAGCTTCTCGAGAAGAGTTTTGGTGAGAAATAGTAAATTGTGGTAGCATCAATGATGGTGTCCTGGGCAGAACCAAATACGATTCAATCCATGATGGAGGAGTTGCAGTGTTAGAATCTTGGTTGCACCAAAATAAATCGAAATGTTGTATACGGAGAGCGTAGCGAGATCTTCCGGCAGCAGCCAGGTGATACCTCTGAAGCTCAGAGCAAAGAGTGTTACATTGATGACACTTCCTCTCTCTGCTGTCTAAGCCCTAAAGAATGGGAGGCTGGTCACGGCAAGAACTCGCTTCGTATCCTTTTGAAAAGAAAGACAGCACTAAATTGCTCATGGAGCACTAATGGGGTCAGGAGGCTAGAGAGCCTCCCGACGCCCTCTGGCCTCTCACTTATACTGTCCATTTTTATTTGCTTTCTCAACTCTAAACTCAGATTCTTGCACAGAGGGTGCACAGAGGGACTGGTCGGGCTTCTTTGACAAAGACTCAAATTTACTCATACTTGGAATCCCATACCCCCCCATCCTGAAAATGTATACCTCTGAGAGGTACCTTCCCTATTTTGGGTGGGTGGGGAGGATACCTCTTGCTGATTCAGCTAACAGGTGTATGGTATAAATAAGGTAAATAAAGGTTAAATGTTATTATGAAGTGCGAAAAATCTCAAGACCAAAGAATAAAGAAGAACAACAATGTCTGCTGACCAAAAGTCGCGTGCTCTCACTTGTATTGTTTATAAGCTTAAAACATAGAAAGTTTTCAGTAATTCACGGACTAACTTTTGGAGGACCATAGCAATTATAGCATTCGAAAGAGAATATAAGAGAGCATATGGGTTTCAAATAGCGTCAGAATCGGGTAAATAGTTAGAATGTCATTATCAAACGTATTACAATGTTATTGCCAAAACAAATAATTCCCGAGAGAATCTTGGATGGTGTTGGTGGTGTATGTGGTAGTGGAGCAGGTGCTGGTGGTGTCAGTGGTGGTATTGTAGGTGGTAGTGGTGTAGGTGGTTGTGGTGTAACTGATGTTAGGGTAGGTGGTAGTGAGGTAGGTAGTATTGGTGTAGGTGGTGGTGGAGTAGGTGGTGTTAGTGTAGATGATGCTTGTGTAGGTGATTTAGATGGTGTACGGGGTTTTACGTGGTGGTTTAGTTGGTGGTTGTGTAGGTGTAGGTGATGTAGATGGTGCAAATCGTGGTGCTGTAAGTGGAGGTGTAGGTGGTTTAGGTAGTGGCTGTATCAGTGGTGGTGGAGGACATAGTGTTGAAGGTGTAGGCGGTTTAGGTGGTGGTTGTGTAAGTTGTGGTGGTGTAGATAGTGTAGAAGTAGGCGAGGTAAGTGGTGCATATAGTGGTGGTGGTTTATGTTTAAATGGTATTGTTGTATATAGTGACAGGGTAGGTGGTTGTACTTTAGGTTGATGGCATATGTAGTGGTGATGTAGGTGGTGGTGGAGTAGATGGTAATCGTGTAAGTGGTAGTGGAGGGGAATGGTGGAGTAGACGGTGGTGGTTTAGGTGTTGGTAGTGTAAATGGTGGTGGTATAGGTAATTTATGGGCGGTGTAGGAGATAATGCTCTAGGTCTATGTGGTTTAGCTAGTGGTTGTGTAGGTGGTTTATGTGGTGTAGGTGGTAGTGGATTAGGTTGGGTGGGGTAGGTGGTGGTGGATTAGGTTGGGTGGTGTTGAAGCAGTTGTTGGTGAAGTAGGTTCTGGTGGTATAGTTGGTAGTGGTGCATGTGGTGTAGGTGGTGTTGGTGAAGGCGATGGTGGGGTAGGAGGTTGTGTTGTAGTTGGTGCGGTAGATGATATAGGCATGGGTGGTGTAAGTGGTGAGGGCAGTGATAGTGTAGGTGATATGCTGAAGATGTAGGTGGTTTTATTGGTGGTGGAGTACGTGTTGATGTTTAAGGTGGTGGGGGTGGTAGTATAGGTGATAGTGCTGAAGGTGTAGATAGTTTAAGTGGCAGTTGTGTGGGTGGTGGTGGTGTAGGTCATGTAGGAAGAGGAGTGCAGGTGGTGGTTGTGTAGGTGTGGTGGTTTCGGTGGGTAGGGTGTAGGTGGTGTTGGTCGCGGTGGGAGAGGTATTGGTGGTGTAGGTGATAGTGCTGAAGATGAATATGGTTTAGGTGGTAGTTGTGTATGTGATGAGAGGCGGTTTGGAGTTAGTGGTTTTGTACGTGTTGGTGTTGTAGGTGTTTGGGTAGTAGGTAGAGAGGTTGTGGGTACTGGTGGTGCAGGTGGTGGTGTTGAAGGTGTAGGTGGTGGTGGTGTAATAGGTGCTGGTGTTTGCGGGGATAGATGCTGAAAGTGGTGGTGTTGCAGGTGATGTAGGCGTAGGTCATACATGTGGTGATGGTAGGGTAGATGATAGTGATGCTGTAGGTGGTGGTTATGGTGTAGGGGTGGTAGTTTAAGTGGTGGTGGTGTAGGTGCTGGTGTTGTAAGTGTTGCTGTTGTAGTTAGGGCTAGCGTAGCTGATGGCATTGTAGGTGATGTAAGTGTAGGTTGTGGATGCAGTGGTGCTGTAGGTTTGGGTTGTGTAGTTGGTGCAGGTAGTGGTGCTGTAGGTTGGGATGATGTAAGTGGTAGTGGCGGCGTAGGTGTTGGGGTAAGTGTTGCTCTTGTAGGGAGGGATGGTGCAGGTGTAGGTGGTTGTAGTGTAGATGATGTAGGCGGAGACGGGGCAGGTGGTGGTGTAGCAGTTGTTTTGTTGTAGATAGTGATGGGGTAGGTAATTGTTGTGTAGGTGGTGGTGGTGTTAGTGTTTTGGTGTTGGTGGTGTAGGTGTCGGTGCTGGTTAGGGCGTTGGTGGTGTTGGTGAGGGTCCTAGTGGGGTAAAGACTGCTGTTTACGTGGTGTATGTGCTAATTGTGAAGGTAAATCAAGCGTAGGTGGTAGTCTAGGTGGTGGTAGGGGTCATAGTGCTGTAGGTGGTTTAGGTGGTGGTAGTATAGGTAATTTAAGAGGTGTTGTAGATGGTGTTGTCGTAGGTGGTTGTGTTGTAATTGTTGGTGTTGTAGCTAGTGGTGTTGAATGTAGTGGTGGTGATAGTGCTGTAGGTGTAGTTGGTTTAGGTTGTAGTGTAAATGTTGTGTTGTAGGTATTGTAGAAATTGATGGTGTAGGTGGTGCCGGTGCTGCTAGTGCTATAGGTGTAGTTGTTTAATGTGGTGGTTGTGTAGGTGCTGTAGGTAAATTAGGCGTAGGTTTTGCAGGTGGAGGTGTTGTAGGTGTTGGTGCTTTAGGTAGTGTTGGTGTAGATAGTAGTGGTCTAGTAAGTAGTGGTGTAGGTGTGGTTGGATTAAGTGGTGGTGTTCAGGTAGTGGTGCTGTAGGATAAATAGGTTGTTGTGTAGTTAATAGTGATGTAGGTGTAGGTGGTTTAGTGGTATACGTGGTGATACTCTAGGTGGTGTTGATGATGTAGGTGGGGTGGTTAAAGTGTTGTGTTGTAGAAATTGGGAGTGTATGTGGTGGTTGTGTATGGATTCGTGTTAGTGTATGCCTTGGTAGTGATGTACGCTGTGCTGGCGGTATAGTTGTAGATGTGGTGTAGGCCTTGGTAGTGGTGCTATAGGTGGTGGTGCTATAGGAGATGATGATGGTTTAGTTAGTGGTTGTGTGGCTGTAGGTGATATAGGCGTAGAAGGTGCACGTGGTGTTTTGTAGCTGGTGCTGGTGAGGGTAGTGATGGTATGAGTGATTTAGGTGGTGGCAGAGTTGATAGTGGTGAAGGTGTGGCGGTTTGGGAGGTAGTTATGTATGAGGTGGTGTGGTAGGTGGTGGTGGTGTAGGTTTAGGTGCTGGTGGTGTGGGTGCTGGTATGTAGGTAGTGGTGGTGGTGGTTTAGGTTTAGGTGGTTGTGGTTTAGTAGGTGTTGGGTAAGGTAGTGGTGGTGTATGTGGTATTGTTGTAGGTGGCCGTCTGGTAGGTGGTAATGGGGTAAGTGGTGGTGGTGTATGTAATGTTGGAGTATAGGTGGTTGTGGTTTAGGTGAATTATATGGTGGTATAGGGGATAATGCTCTAGGTGTAAGTGGTTTAGCTGATGGTTGTGTAGGCCGTGGTGGTGTAGGTGATGGTAGTGTAACTGTTGGCGGTGGTAGTGAAAGTGTTGGTGGTGCAGGTAGTGATGGTGTAGGGGGTGGTGGTGCTTGTGTAGGTGGCGGTGGGGTAGGGGTTACGTTGTAGTTGGTGTAGATGATGTAGGCTTAGTTGGTTTAGGTGGTGAGGGTAGTGGAGGTTTAGGATATGCTGAAGGTGTAGGTGGTTTAGTTGGTCGTGGGGTACTTAGTGGTGATTTCGGTGGTGTTAGTGTTGGTGTAGGCGATTTAGGTTGTGGTTTGGTGATAGTGCTGAAGGTGTATGTAGGTGGCGGTTGTGTGGGTGGTGGTGGTGTAGGTGATGTAGCCGTGGGTGATATAAGTGGGGCAGGCAATCTTAGTGTAGGTGTGGTGGTGTAGGTGGGTGCGGTTTAGGTGGTGTTGCTAATCTCAGAGGTGTAGGTGATATAGGTGGTGGCGTTGATCGTGGTGTGTAGGTGATATAGGTGGTGGTGCAGGTGATATTGCAGAAGTTAAAGGAGGTTTAGTTTGTGGTTGTGTAGGTGGTAGTGGTTTAATTGATGCAGGCGTAGGTGAGATGGGTGGTGAAGGGAGTAGGTGGGGGTTTACGTGTTGGTGTTCTGGTGTTTGGGTTGTAGGTTGTCGGGTCGTAAGTACTGGTGGGGGTGGTGTAAGTGGGGTGAAGTTGGGGGTGAAGTAGGTGGTGCTGCTGTACGTGGTGGTGGAAAATGTGGTGCTGTAGGTTGTTGTGTAGGTGGTGGTGGTGTTGCTGTAAGTAATGTAGTTGTGGGTGGTGTAGGTGGTGTTGGTTGTCGTGCTGTAGGTAGTGGTGGTGATTTAGGTGGTTGTGTAGGTGATAGTGATGTAGATATTACAAGGTTAGGGGTATAGGTGGTGTTATTGTGGTTATGTAAGCCTAATTGTTGCAAGTGGTGGTACTGTAGTAGGTGGTGGCGTATGGGTTGTGTTGTAGGTGTAAATGTATTAGGAAGTTGTGGTGTAGCTGGTGTTTTTGTAGGTGGTGGTCGTCGTATAGGTGTTGGTGTAGTTGGAGGTGGTGGTATAGGTAGTGCTGGTGTAAGATGTGGTCTAGTAGGTCATAGATGTGTAGGTGGAGGTAGTCTGTGCGGGGTAGGTGGTGGTGCTAAGGTGTTGATGGTGGTGCTGTAGTTATAAGTGGTGCAGGCAGGGGGAGTGTAGGTAATTTAGGTGATGTTTTAGGTGGTTTGGTGGTGGATGATCAGGTGTTGTAGGTGATGGTGATGCGGGTAGTGATGATTTAGATGGTGTTGATGTAGGTGGTGTAGATGATTTGGGTGATGCTGTAGGTTATAGTGGTGTAGATCGTTCAGTTTGTGTATGGTGTGGCGGTGTAGGTATGTAGGCGTAGTGTTGTAGGTGGTAGTGTAGTAGGTGTAGGTGGGTTTTGTGTAGGTGGTGGTGTTGTATGTAGTGGTGGTGTAGCTCGTGGTTGGGAATGTAGTTGTTGTGTCGGTTGTTGTGTCGTAGGTAGTGGGGGTGTAGGTGATAGTGCTGTATGTGTAGGTGTTTTAGGTAGTGGTTAGGTAAGTGATGGTAGTGTATGTGTCGGTGGTTAGGTGTTGGTGCTGTTGTTTTTAGGGGTCTTGGTATAGGTGGTAGTGGGGTAGGAACGGGTGGTGCAGGTGGTGGTGATAGAGATGGTGGTGGGGAAGCTGATGTTGGTAAAGGTAGTAACGGGGTAGGGAATGGTGTTTTAGGTAGTGGTGGTGTAGCTAATTTAGGCGTAGGTACTTATGGTAGGTACTTATGGTCTCGGGGATGTTGTTGTAGGTGTTTGTGGGGTAGGTAGTTGTGATGCAGGTGGTATTGGTGTAGGCGTTTGTGGGGTAGGTAGTTGTGATGCAGGTGGTATTGGTGTAGGCGTTTGTGGGGTAGGTAGTTGTGATGCAGGTGGTATTGGTGTAGGTGTTTGTGTTGTAGATAGGGATGGTCTAGATGGTGGTTGGGTATGTTGTGGTGTTGGTGGCGAGAGTGCTGTAGGTGTAGGTAGTTTAGGTGGTGGTTGAGTAAGTGGTGTAGGTGATCTAGGCGTGGGCGTTGCTGGTGGTGGTCGTGTTGAACGAATTGGTGTTGAGGTTAGCGGTGTTGCATGTGGTGTTTTTGTAGGTGGTGGTAGTCTAAGTGGTGTTTGAATAGGTGGTGGTGTAAGTGATGGTGGTTATTAAGGTTGTGGTGCTTGTGATAGTGCTGTAGGTTGTGGAGGTGTAGGTGGTCGTTTTGTAGATGATGTAGGCGTAGGTCGTGGAGGTGGTGATGGAATAAATAGTAGTGGCGTAGGTCGTGTTGGGGTAGGTAGCGGTGCTGTAGCTGGTAGTGTATGTGGTGGTGTAGGTGTTGTAAGTAGTGATGGTGTATCTTGTGTTATTGTAGGTGTAGGTGCTGTATGTGGTGCAGGTACTAGTGGGGTAGGTATTGGTGGTGTAGGTGGTGGTGCTTTAGGTGGTGGTGGTGTGGGTGTCGGGCTTTTACGGAGGGATGGTGTAGGTGGTGGTGGTGGTGTAAATGTTGGTCTTGTACAAATTAATGATGTAGGTGGTGTGGCTGGTGGTGATAGTGATGGAGGTGTAAGTGGTTTAGGTGGTGGTTGTGTAGGAGGTTGTGGTGTAAATGATATAGGCGCAGATGGTGGTGTTTTATGTTTTTTTTGTTGTAGTTAGTGGTGGGGTAGGGGGTTGGGTGCAGGTGTTGTTGTAGGTACTGGTAGTGTAGGTGATATTTCTGTAGGTGTAGGTGGTGGTTGTGTAGTTATGTTAGCGTAGATATTGGTGATGTAAGTGCTGGGGAAGGTGTTGGTGTTTTTTCGGGTGCTGTTGCTGGTGAGGGTGATATGTGTAGGTGAAGGTCGTAGTTAGAAAGGGAGTGCTGTTTTACGTGATGTATATGCTAGTGGTGTAGGTGATGTAGGCCTAGGTGGTGCAGTTGTTGGTTGTGTAGTTGGTGGTGGGGTAGGTAGTGTTACTGTAGGTAGTGGTAGTAGTGATAGTGCTGTAGGTGGTTTAGGTGGTGATGGTGGACGTGATTTAGGCGTAATTCATGGTGTTGTATGTAGTATTGGTGATAGTGTAGGTGGCGGTGGTAGTGTAGGTGTGGTTTGAATAAGTGGTGGTAGTGTAAGTAGTTGTGCTGTAAGTTATTTAGGTGGTGGTGTAGGTAGTAGTGCTGTAGGTTATTTAGGTGATGGTGTAGTTGATAGTGCTGTAGGGTCAGGTGGTTTACATGGTGATAGTGTAGGTGTTGCTGGTTTTGTTAGTGGTAATGTAGGTGGTGGTGGTGGTGGTGCTGAAAGTATAGGTGGTGGTGGTGGTGTAGGCGGTCCTAGTGAATGCTGTAATGGGAAAGCTAGTGTATGTGCTGGTGGTGGTGGTGCTTTAGGTGGTGGTTTAAGTGGTTGTGGTGGTGTAGGTTGTAGTGGTCTAGGTAGTGGTGTAGGTGGTAGCGGTGTAGGTGGTGTAGGTGAGGTGGTCTAGGTTTTATATGTGATGATTTTAAAGATAATGTAACACAACATATGGTTTTCAAACTTCATTAGAATCTGTCGAATATTTACATAACCAAAACAAAAAAAGCAAAACGGAGAACGACAGACCAACCGACATAGTCAAATGCAGAGTCGCACGCAACTAAAAATGAATAAATTATGAATGGAGTAAAGGATTGGTCTCCTCTCGCGTCTCACTACCCATTGACGTTACGAGTGATTTTGGAGGTTAGGGGGAAGATGGTAGTAGATATAATTTATTTTAGCCTCTTGCGGGCTCTTCACTATCATAATAGTCGACCATTTTGAGACCTTTAAGCTGCCTCATCTGATTCTACAAAATAGTTGAGAAGAGAATAAAAGGGAATCGGCTTGGGCCTTTAGTGGGGAAGCGGGAGAGGCAGTCCTATCAAGCATTTCAAAACTTTTCCTTTTAATGTCAGACAATCTCTTTAAAATTAATAGCAAATATCGAAATGAGAATAGATGGCAAGCTCATTTTAATTTAAAACGATTAACGCCATCTTTCCCCCTTTATTGGGTCTTTCCAGGCGCGGCAAATATAGTGAGAGATTGAAAAGAGGCAAAAAGGACGACCCAAGAGTGTCAGGAGCACCAGGTTCTCTTGGGTCGAGAGAACCTCCCACCCCTCGGGGTTTCAGTCGTAGCTGGGGCATCATAACACCAGCCATCACCCGATGGGTGGATTAGGTTACAGGTGATGGTTTCCTTTAAAGGTGAAGGCATTTTCACCTGTAGAAAAATGAAAGGTGAAAATGTTTATATATTTTTTTTTGTTTTTGACAAATAGAGGAGGTTTAAGAGAACTATTTTCATTCACCATAATAAAAGAATTCATTTTGTAAATATTTAAAAGGTGGGAAACTCTCGAAAGTTATTTTATAAATAAACAAATAAATATGATCTCAGTTTAAAGGTTTAAAGAAAAAAATTATACTCTCATTATTACTTTATTTATTTATGCGTGCAAACTTTCACTCCCAATAATTTACGAGTTTATCACATATATATATATATATATATATATATATATATATATATATATATATATATATATATATATATATATATATATATTATTACTTTCCTATATTATCATCCTATTTCCTCATTCATTTCTCTCTTTCCCTCGTACACAGCAAAAACAAGATGAGGAGATGTTCTTAATTCTGTTATTTTCCCTAATTTTCTTCTTTTTCTCCTCCTTACAATATTCTTGTCTTATGGTTCTAAGTCTCGGCCTTCTTGAAACCCGACTCGTCGTTCGATAAAATTCAATCCTTCCTTCGCAAACCTGACGTTTAAACTCCTCTATTACTCTGTCAGATTCTTGATCCTCCTCCCACATCCTTTCTATCGCATCTAATCCTTCCATCTTTTTTTAGGAGAATGATCAAAAAATTGAATTGAGAGATGAACAATTTTTCAGGAGGTCAGGAGCTCGTGAAAATGATGCGGTCGACCGGAATAAACTTCTCGACAACCGACCAAACACAACCACGCGATTACTTATATAAACTCGGTATCACAGTTGGGAGTCAAAGATCAAAAGTAAAGTACCTCAAATATTGAATAATAAAAGAAAAAGTATAATGACGTGGCCTTTTTGCCTATCTATAAAAGAAGTGAGCTTTTTAATAATCAATGTTTATCTCATAAGGGATTTTATCTCATTCGAAAATGAATAAATTTTTAAAGATTTTAAAAACTGAATTGGCTTAAGAAAAAAGGGTTGAAAAGATATTTAGTTTTTCGCGAATTTTGACTGGTCTAAATATGATATATTGAAGGAAAAGTGATTTAGAATGGGAGAAAAGAGTAATTGAGAAACAAGACAAAAAAATATTTAGCCGGAAAGAGAAATTACAATAATGGAGTGGGGAGAGGGAACTGTGGAAATGCTAAAACTAAAACCTGGAGGAGCGGCACAAAATCACACCAGAAAAGAGAAAAGAGAAAAATTAGCGAACTCTCTAAGGGCTTCTTTTTCAAAAATTTGAAATCTCTCAATATCGTTTCCAAGTAGGTTTAGACCCAATGACGGTTGACAGAGGGCGTTAAATTCTATTTTAAAGAAAACTCAATAAAAATGTCTAATTATTGGGCTTTGGTGTTTAATCGTATTATTTTTATTTTTCTGTCTGTATGTTTTTTTCTTTAATAGATCAAATCTTTTAGTTTGTTATGTTACTATTTCTTTTTTCTTTGTTGTTCTGTCGTTTCTTATTTTTATTTAACTTGGGTTATTTCCTCGTTCTTGGGTGTTTGTTCCTCTTCTGTATTTGCTGAGTCCATTCTCCTTTCTTCATTCTACCCGTAGAATGGAGAAATAGTTAAGCTGACATAAAACTCTGATTATTTGGCCTACTATGGTTTACTCATCCCATCCCCTCTGGGAAATATGATGGTGGTCAGATAATACAGCAAAATTTTGATAATCTCTGAATATCTTCGATGAGCTCCAAACTCCGCCCGATCCTGCCGCCTCCCAATCACCTATCGCAAATCCATCCGGAAAAAAATACTTAGAAGGAAGAAAAAATTAAGAGAGAGTAAAAGAATAGGCTTTCGGAGCCTATCGATCCTTCCCCCCTCTCTCCAGTGAGCAAGGGGGAGAAGAGAGGGCGAGGTGTGTAGCTTGGACGCCCCTCGCTCTAACTTATCACCGCGGAGACTGTGCCAAATACAACGGGCGGTCTATAAGTTTTGCAATTCGGACATAAGTAAACGAGATATGAGGAAAAGTTTTATTATTCTTCAATATAACTACCCTCGACTTCAATGCACTTGCGCCACTTGTCCCTGAGGCTTCTAATTCCTGACAACCGGAAATCTCCCTACTGCTGTTCAACCCACTCCTGGACGGCGAACTGGACATCTTCATCGTCCCCAATCAAGCGTCCACGCAGTGCAGCCTTGAGCTGGCGGAATAAAAAGTAGTCGCTAGGGTCCCGATCTGGACTGTAGGGTGGATGGTTAAGCTCCTCGAATCCGCACTCGCGTAGGGCAGCTTGTGCAACTCTGGCCTTGTGGACAGGGGCATTGTCGTAGAGGAGCATGGGGCGTGAGGTTTCTATGGACCCAACGGGCAGAGACCTTGTTCATAGCCAAATTGTCATGGATGATGTTGAAAAGACTTCCATTAGATATTACAAGTTCTCGCTCGATTTCTTCGACCTTCACCCGTCGATTATAGATGATCATTCTCTCCACACAGTCCACATTGTCCTCATTGGTCACGTCTGACGGGCATCCTGGACTGAAGGCAACTTCAAGGGACTCACGACCATGGTGGAACTCCCCATTCCAGCGAGCAATGGTTGCATAGGAAGGGGCGGTGTCGATGTACACTGCAACCATGCCTTCATGGATCTCTTTTGCATTCTTGCCTTCCTTGGTCAAAAGTTTGATTACTGTGCACTGCTCAACCTTCTCCATTGTTGAAAAACTTGTGACTAACGATCTGCGATCAGCTACTGCTTCTTAAATAGACAAGGCAAGAGCGTGCGGCTGCAGGTCCTGTCTGGTCATAACTTGTCCTAACACTCCCACAAACAGCCATCCCCCTTACTCTGTTTTGCCCTACACATTCGCAAAATTATTGACCGCCCCTCGTAGAGGAACAGATGAGGAAGTTTAAATGGAGAGTGGAGATAAAGATAGGAAGAGTATGGAAATAGGGAGAGAGTAAAAAGTGGGCATAGGTGGTGTTGGGTGATGCTACTATCTCGGTGTGTAGCACTTCTATCTTCTTTTTTTCTTTCCCTGTTATTGATTGTCCCTGTCTCTTGTAAACCCCGTTTTGGAGCGACAGCAGCAAACCGTTTCCTAATGGGTTTTCGCAATTATTTCTCACTCTGGAAGGTGGATTGAGTATTCTATAGCTGGTGTTCATTCATTTAGCCTTGAAACGGCCTATGTGCGCTTGTTGCGCCATATCTTTGTCTTTTCGCATTTTCTGCAGTTGTTTGTTAGTCCTACGAGGGATAGGAAACACGCAATCCCTTTTCGGTGTGCGCTTCCCAATCTGAGAACGTGCGTTGCCTTCCTACGGTCCCCTTACATTCTTTTGCTCGCCAACATTTTGCAGGTGGGATGTCTTTTTTTCCCGAGGTACATTCCGTTCACCGTTTGCTGTGCACAGTTTATTTTGGAACACTGTAGCTTTGAATGGATACTGTGTGGCGTGTTTTGGGGGCTGAACCCCGTACAAGATCGACCGTTTCTGTTTTTGTGAACCGTTTTAGCCCCCCGCAACGTCATATGCGAGCACTTTTTGCACCAAATTTTGAATTAATTGTAGCTTCTCCGCAGGATGTTCGTTAGTCCTTCGAGGGAATTAAAAGTACGAACTCCCTTCTGAGAATCTCCTCTGCCAGTTATGAGTAGGCATTAGCCTCTTAGGGTCATTTGTGGGGTTTCTTTGTACTTTTTCTTTGTGGGACTTTGATGTTTGCACTGGCCTTATGCCGAGGACCTTTCCTGGGAGGGGGGGGCTGCTAACAGTATTTTTTAGGGACAATTGTCCTGTGTATGGGTGTGCGTTATAATTGGGATGAGGGGGGAGGGGACATAACCGGACACGAGTCAAACCTCCTTATGCTGTTGTGCCTATCTGTTTTTCATGGTTACGTAAGTTATCATAAATAAGGACAGTTTTCTTTGGCAGTATTTCGTTTTCTTTGGATTTTAGATGGATAACTACGCTAATTATCTTTTGCAATTTTTCGAAGAATACCTTCACTGTGATCGGTTATTTAGATTTTTTTTTCCCAATCCCTTCCTCGTGTTCACCGTTTACTATTTGTAATTTCTGTCCCTGGATGTGCGCCTCTAGCTTTTATTTCCAGCCTGTTATGGGCCGTTTCCTTCTACCTTTATGCGATTAGTTCCTGGTTCTCGCCGTAGTTTGCATAGGTTGCGCATCCTCGACCTGGCTTGATCGTACCTGGGTTGAAGGTAGTTACTTTTTGGGAATCCTTACGCCAATGTCTTTGCTTTTTGACGATGGTTACGAATGAATAAACTTTGGATTTAGTAGCCCTCCTTCCCCCAAAAAACAACAACAACAAAAGGAACATTCACCAGAAAACCTTTAGCACGTTTTGAACACCGATCTTCTGCAACACGTAGACGCGGTTCGCACGTATGCATAGGGCTACAAACTGCAAAGAATTCGTACTTAATTTTGCTTACTGATAAATCGATTGCGGCGTCATCTGCTTCTTGATCTTTTGGGTGCTGCAAGTTACATCTGGAAAGCAATGTAACTATTTGTTGCTGCGTCGGAGTGCAGCGTATCTATGTTTCGTTTTCGATATATAGGTTCGAATATATATATATATATATATATATATATATATATATATATATATATATATATATATATATATATATATATATATATATATATATATATATATATATATATATATATTCGAGTAGCTGCAGGTAAAATTTCTATTGCTGCCTTGCTGCAGCTAACATTTTAAAACGTATGTCCGTTTGTTTTTCCCCTGTCCAGACATTACATGCGAATTTAATTAGTTTGTTTGTTACCAACTGGGGCCCGAAGGGCCCCAGTTGCCTAAAACTGGATTGAAACTACCTGGGCATTATTCCCTTAGGCATTTCCGATTATACTTTTTTTTTTGCAGGTTGTTTGCATCCCTTTTGTTGCCTATCTTATGACCGGTGGGTATTTTGACAGGCTAGTCGCCAAACAGCTTTCATACATTCACCCCAGGAAGGGGGATGGGCTGCATCACCCCTCCCCCTTCGCTCCGGTTGGGATGGTAATTTTCTTACATATTCCCCTCCTACTGCCACCCCCTATCTTTGTTTCCTTGTCCACCCTTTTACGCCTTTCCTATGGGATGTCAGTGAAATTGTGGAGGGAGGCCTGTGCCCTCCCCCTTCCCCCGAGCACCAATACTCGCAGGATGATCAGCCTCTATATTTTCCGCACTTTTCCTTTCTCTAAATTTACAGATTTCTCCTTACAAACCCCCTGCGTCAACTGCTTCCCACTTATACCTGTACTGATGTAGTATAGTGTCTATACAATTATGTGGGGGGGAGGAGGGGAAATTTGGGTTGGAGTTAAACACCCCCAAAACAACAACCCCGAAAAATTCAAGATACGCAGCATTTATCAGGGAATATTTCCCAGTTTTCTTGCTATTAACGGATTTCCGCAGGGGTTTTCGCTCTTAATTCCGATTCTGGGAGGTGCGAACTAATTCTTAGAAGTGCTTCTCCTTCGCTAGAGCTCGTAGGAAGCTTTTGCATGGAATTTGGGGGGCCGCGTTTAAATACTTTTCTAGGCTTTGAATAAAGTCCTGGAATAAACCTAGCTGATTTTTTTTGTCGTTGGACAGTGTGAGGGAACAAACACGTGATGAGAGAAATAACGTCGCTCTTAAGCATTGCCTCCACGTGATGGGCTTCGTGTGGAAGCTCAAAAGCGTAAGAAACTATAGGAGCGGGTTCATAGAAATCAGCCCTTATCAAGGCGAGTATTTAAACAAGACGAGAAGTCTCTCCCTCCCCCCCTTCCAGCCTCGCTGGGAGCCGATGAGACAATCGCCACCCGGACCGCGTTCGCCATGACTCAAACGATGGGTGATAGTCCCCCCCCCCTTCTATGGGAGAAGTTCCTTGACTTCTGGTGTCCATATCTACCCGCCTGAGGAGGAATGAAGATAGATTGGTGCAAGAGAAACTCACGAGTGCAGACGATCTCTCTCCTCCTCGATTCGGGTTGTCATACGCCGAAGGCAAGGAAACGATTTGGGACAAAATTAATTACCCTCTTTGGATAAAACAAATATCCGCCCCCTAGAATTAGTTAAGAATTCTTCTCCCCGTAAGAATACCCATCTGACTCCGCTCATAGACGCCATCTCCAAACAAGAACCAGGTCTTATCCCAAAAGGCTTCAGTGAAGATTAATCTTAGCGTAATACCCCCTTGATTACGCATATCCGACCAAACAAACCGTTTGACATCTCGGAGAACTTATTCTCCTTTTTCTAAAAAAGTAATTTACCCCAGAAGAATTCCCAACCTCTCTTCTCGAAGACTCTGCCCCCCACCCCTTTATCTCAAAAGAATATTTCACTACAAGCAAGTTGGCCTTGGACCCCGTCGAAGTGACCCAACCATCATCTCACCGCTTCGCCGGAAACGACCATCGTCTCCCCCAACCAATCCATTTGTGTACAAGGTATCGTAACGAATATTTTAGCTTCCCCAAATTTATAATTTCTGTCTACTGTTCCCCATTACCATTTTAGAATACCTAGTATTCTTAGTGACCCGTTGACCAATGTAACTATTTGTCTTATATGTCTGTGTATTGTTGTATCATTATTAACTTTAATTATTAATATTTATTAAAGTCTATTTTTGCCGACTCCTTTACTTTCCGACCCTCGAGGTCATCATAGCCGTATAACAACAACCTGTAACTACGAGTAAGTAAGTTTTGGAACTCTCAGCCAATACCAAGTTTCAAAGTAGCATCTATTTCACTAGCTCTCCCTTACGAGGATATGACCTTGTAACCGGACCTCGGCCTACCCAAACCTATTCAATGGTCGTCTCATATTTAAAAGCAACAGAGATGTTAAAGTCATTCAAAAGACGGGGAAGATCACTAAAGTTAAACGTTCTGTTTTTTCTTCTATGTTTCTACGGGCATTACGAGTTGTGAGCCCGGAATATATGGATTTGGAATTTTCCAATATCTTTGAAATTGGCCATAAACTTTGTTACCCTTACCCGTTTCTTCAAAACTGTCTTTCTTCTGCTAAAAAGACATTTGATCAAACTGTCCCTACTCTCCCTTTTAATAGTAATAACAATTTAGTTCTACCTTTTTCTCTTTGTTTTAGTGATCTTCCCCGTCTTTTGAATAACTTTAACATTTCTGTTGCATTTAAATATGAGACGACCATTAAGAATTTATTAGTACGTAATAATTGTAATAGTTTGGGAGGAGGGGGAGTTTATTCAGTTGAGTGTTCTGGTTGTCTAAGTAAATATTACGGACAAACAGGTAAACAACTTTCTGTTCGCATAAATCAACATAAATATAATGTCCGAAAAGGGGAAGATAACAGTGCTTTCTTTGTCCATATGTCAGATAAGAACCATTTAATTAACTGGAACTCGGTCAAATTTATTTATCATTCCAATGACCCTATAAAAAAGAATATCATTGAATGTGCTTTTATAAGCCAATGTGATAATTTTAACCTTTCCCCTGCCTCATATAAAATAGATGCTATAATTAAAAGATAAATACTTAAAGAAATTAGTTCTGACTTTTGTTCTTAGTTTATATATATATAGATATATATATATATATATATATATATATATATATATATATATATATATATATATATATATATATATATATATATATATATATATATATATATATATATATATATATATATATATATATATATATATATATATATATTTATATATATATATATATATACATATATATATATATATATATATATATATATATATATATATATATATATATATATATATAATCTTTTAATTATAGCATCTATTTTATATAAAATAACTTTCGAAGGTTTCTCCATTTTTTAAATCTTTACAAAATGAATTCTTTTAATTATGGTAAATGAAAATAGGTCTTTTAAACAACCTCCATTTTTCACTAACAAAAGAAAATATAATAACATTTTCACCTTTCATTTTCCGAAGGGCGAATATGTCTTGAGCTTTTAAGGAAACCATTACCTGTTACCTCATCCACCCATCGGGTGATGGGTGAGGTTATGATGCCCCACTACGACTTAAATCCCGAGGAGCCGCAGGTTCTCCCGACCCAAGTGCACCAAGAGAACCTGGTGCTCCTGACTCTCTCGGCTCGTCCTTCTTACCTCTTTTCAATCTCACACTTTATTTGCCACTCCTGAAAAGACCCAATAAAGGAGGAAAGATGGCGTTACACTCTGAAATAAAATGGGCATGCCATACATTCTCATTTCGATATAAGCTATTAATTTTAAGGAGATTGTTTGACATTAAAACGAAATGTGTTGAAATGTTTGATAGGACTGCCCCCACCCCCACCCCACCCCCGGCCCTTCTAAAGGCCAAAGCCGATTCTCTCCTTTTACTCTCAAATTATTTTGTTGAATCAGAGGAGGCAGCCTAAAGGTCTCAAAATGGTCGACTATTATGATAGTGAAGAGCCCGCAAGAGGCTAACATAAATTATACTCGTTACCCTCTTTCCCCAACTTCCAAAACCCTTGTACCTCCAATGGGTAGTGAGACGATAGAGGAGACCAATCCTCTATAAACTTTTAGTCGCGTGCGACCCTACATCTGACAATGTCAGTCGGTCGGTCTCCGTTTTTTGGGGGGGAAGGTTATGTAACTATTCGACAGATTCTAAGGAAATTTGAAACCCTTATTTGTTTTATATTCTCTTTCGAATCATTAAATACACAGCCTACACCATCAACACTAAAACCTACACCACCATTTACATCCATAAAACCTACACCACCACAACCTATACCATCGCCACCTACACCACTACCAGCTGCACCACCACCACATACATAGGCTAAATCACTATTACACACTACCACCGCTTACACCACCATCTACACTATCACCACCTACTCCAACATCAGGTACAACACCACCACCTACAACACCACCACTACCTACAGCACTTACACAACCACCACCTTAATCACTTAGACGCCCACCACCTACTCCACCCCCATACACCACCACCACTACCTACAGCACTTACACAACCACCACCTTAATCACTTAGACGCCCACCACCTACTCCACCCCCATACACCACCACCACGTCCGACATCAACACCTACACTACATCACCTATACCATCACCACCTAAACCAGCCAGGTAAATATGTAGATTAGCGGCCCGGCCGAGAAAAAAAATCTGTGTAAATATTATCGTTCACCCGTGTCGGAATATTCATGCGCGTTTGAGTCCTTTTCGAATTATAGTGGGCGCCCTTTTTTTTATAAAAAAAAAATGCCCCAAAGTAAACAAACGGAAAACACTGTTTACTTAGGCCATTTTTTTTTTTACAAAAATGCCCGAAAATAACCAAACGAAAAACGCTGTTTACGTACTTTATTGCATTGGTTATACTTCTGAAATATCGATGAGGAAAGCCTATTTTTTTTCTCGCGTTTGAGTCCTATTCGAAATATAGCTGACGCCATCTTTGTTATACAAAACTAAAGAACGAAAAACGCAGTTTACTTATTTTATTTCGGGGGTATACTTCAGAAATAGCGATGAGGAAAGCGTGGGATCTTTCTTTAATTCCCGTTTTGGTCAACGGGAAGCGCTTGCAAGATAGGCGTCGAACTGTTCGTTTTTTCTTCCGTATTTAGGGATTGAACTACGGACGAAATAGACGTCCCGACGTTCGAGTCACTAATCTACATATTTACCACATCTAATGCCCGGCCACAAATCTCGCAATCGCTTTTAATTTTAACTAAATTATGAACGTCCAAAAAGGTTACCAATTTTTCTTTATCAGAAACTAGAGTTAATAATTGAGAAATAGACGACGGACAAACTTCGCCAACCGATTCCATTTTGAAACTACCTAATAAATGATCCAGCTAATTAGATTTAAATGTATAAAAAAAGGTAATAAAAATAGTAAAATGGGAAAAAATATATTGACAAATAAAAATGACTCCAAATGAGGATAATAAAAAGCTATTAAGTGAAAAACAAAATAAAAATTCAAATTATTAATTTCTGACGTCAGACCCCACCCCCACCCCTATTATAATTCGCAAAATGATTAAAGGCACTGACATGATGTAGTTAAAGCATTCACCTCTGTAAACGTCAGAACATTATTCTATAAACAATTAGGATTATATACTGGGGGGCTGTGCCCACACAGAACTCCCCCCAATTTAATGAAACTCAGGATCATCGTAGTGTGGATGTCCTCATTGTGTTTACCCCCACACGAGCCATTCCCTTAAATGTACTCCAAAAACGTGAAACATTTTGGAACACGGACGAAATAGTACGTCCCATCGTTCGCGCCGATAATCTACATATTTACAAAAACCCAGTCAGTAGGCTTCCATGACATTACAGCATGCATTGATTGATGGCGTAGCAAAATCCCGGCTATATAATACAGAGAAGAATTCCGCCAGAGACACAGGGTCCAAGATTGTCGTCCCATTCTCCTCGAGATGAAGGGGGGCCTGCGAGAACTTGCACCGAATCCTTTTAAGTCCCTTCCACACTGCTAGTGGGGTATTCTCGTTAAGAGAAGGCATGTATGCACACCAGGAAGAGCGGTGGGCATGCTTCAAAACAGCCTAGAACCTAGCCCGAGCCCGATGAAATTCCCTGACAGTAGAATCATCGTATGGCGCTTATTGCACATTTATACATAATGCTTCAGTTTGAGTGCTTTCTCACACTCAGCTGACCACCACAGAAGCGGTTGACATTAAAAATGGCTAGACATTCTAGGGAATAAGAGTCAGGGCCACGTGAAGAGGATGCCGGAGAACTTAACGGCCTCATCTACCGACCTAAACTCCTGGACTAAAATGCAGACCACTGCACCAGGCTCTCAGGCGGCAGTGACCTAGAAAATGTTATTTGAATGGGAAAGTGATAACTACCATGGAGGTCATCGACTACTCACAAAATCAGGCTGTGCAACTAGAGAGCACAAAGATAGATAGAGACATATGAAGCGGTTCTTGGGCAGTGATGCTGAAACTCATCCACATTCAGGAAACCGATCTCCAGCTTGTTGCTATCAGGTCTGCAAGGACCTGACCCCTAGGATTGATCAAGTAATCTCCCCAGATGGGGTGTCTCCCATTCAAGGGAAACTGCGTCGGAAACCATGCCACAATGTAGCATGAGTCCTCAATATTGAAGTCTATTAACGGTGGAATATGCGCAGAAATAACACTATACTTCCTATCCAGATGCAGCTGCACAGCTACTGCCAAAAAGTAGGTGTCTAAAACAAAGTGAAGAACAGGGACATCATGCCGGGTGTAAGTGGTGCATCCTCTTGACCAGGCCCCATCTCTTGGTGGTGAAGTCTCAAAACCCTTATACCCCAGGAGGGTGGAGAAGGGGCATGCACCCAGCATGGTCTCCTGCAAAAATATATCTAAGGAAAAAAGAAGACGAGCCTCCACAGCTCCTCCTAGCTGGCCCAGAATAGCCAGCAATTACATTGAAAGTATATGCCCTCCAGGGCTAGCTCAGAGATGAAGTGGCCCTCTTCAGGAGGAACGACCCTAGCGAAAATGGACATATGCTTCCCGGAGGTATAATTCCAGGCACTGTTAGCGGGACAATGGTGACAGCTGGTAACATCGTCTGTTACGACTGGAGAATGCACGATGTTCGGAACATCGTCTGATACAACTGATGAGGAAGATTATGCTCGTTTACGGTTGGTAACATCATCTTATACGGCTGGAGAAGTCGCAAAGCTTGGAATATCATCTGATACCAGTGGCGATGAAAGCACACCACATTACATTTGGTAACGTCTTCTCTTACGACCGGAGAAGGCACAATGCTCGATAGAGGAGATTATCAGTCACTTGAAGATATGCATGTTATTTTGAATTACAGGGGACAGGACAAAATGAGACAACTTCAAGGTGGTGGATTTATATATCAGACGCTCCTCTGTCACAAAAAGTTTCAGATTTGTTTTTATATACCCGTTTTAAGTGGGTGTAGTTATAATGATAATGGTCCAGTTAGATTTGATTTAGTTACTAAAGTTCTTTTGAGGGTCTACAATTGAGCCAATGGCTATATATAGCAGTGAACACAGTGGGATGTTTTTTCACAATAACTATCCAGTTAACTTTATCATAGGCTTAATAGGGTAGAAATTTCTAACAAATGAGCTGATACCAATACTATATAATGGAAGGTGATAAGAGGTTTAAGGTAAGGAACCAGTGGGTTGCTGTCCAATCCAAGTGGATTCTATATGGCAGCTAGGATGAAACGAGGCAAATCATCTATAAAAGATGGAGGAGACAACTTCGTGCCAAAAATGTAAAAAACGACGGGTTAAAAGATTCCTCCGCCAATATAAATCGAAGATGGGGGTGTTGAGGAATAGTTAAAAGGGTCGGGAAACAGGAAAACAAGAGAATGGCGAAATAGCTACAATCCAATAAAAGGTGGGCAACCGATTGGTCCCCACCGCACAAAACGACAGCAAGGGCTTATATGAGCGTCACCCGAAACAATATGGCCGTGAGTAAGTCTCGTGTGGCCAATGCGAACTCGGCAAAGGGCCACCTCCAACGACCGCATTCTATGACGGCTCGAAGGCTAAGAGCGAATAGAATTTTTTTAATTTTCTATAGTTTAGACGATGAACAGTCATCTTATTCATTCTGCCACAGTTGAAAAATATATTTTCTTATTGAAGGAAAGTAGTCCCTAAAAGGCAGAGCCGTGTTCGCAGGTGACACATAATGTGCTGAGCGAGCCAGCCGATTAGCCCTCTCGTTGCCCAGGACCCCGCATGCCCAGGGACCCAGCAAAAAATAATTCTATATCGGGATGCATTTGGGATCAGCCAGTTGCAAATTTCTGTGACTAAGGGATGGGACGCATTAAAATATCTAATTGACTGTAAGACACTCCTTGAGTCGGAAAGAATGACAAAATCACTAAAAGGTAAAATTTGGATGAGTCGAAAGGCTAAAAGGATTGCTGAAAGTTCAGCGGTGAAAATGGATGCTGCCTGCGGCAACGATAAATTTAAGAATTCCCCTCCTGGGTAGATGGCTGCGGCACCCACGCCACCGTCCGACTTAGAGCCATCCGTGTATAGTTGGCAGCATTTTTTGTACAAGATCAAATGCTCTAAGAACAGGCTCTTAATGATGCGAGGGTCCATGGAGGACTTCTTCAGGCTCCACATGTTGGTAAATATTGTGGGGAGAGGAGCACGCCAACTAGGGGTCACTAAGGATGGAAGGGTAAGGGCCCTTGGAGCACCCAGGTTAGAGAGATGATCTCCTATGCGAAGGTTCAAGGGTCGAGGTAAAGATGGCAACTTATCATATGCAGCCATTGATTCGGTAGCATGCAGGCATCTGTATACCTCTGATACAGGGGCTTGCTGTACACGGCAGAGGTATCGCATGCAGATTCCAAGTCTATGGTAGGGCAAAGGGAGAACCCCACTCTCGCAGTAAAAGCTGTTGACAGAAGAAGTACGGATGGCCCCACTAGAAAGGCGAACTCCGAGGTTTCGAATGGGGTTCAGCATTTTAAGGGCTGAAGGGGAAGCCGATGAGTAAATTTGACAGCCATAATCCAATTTGGATTGGAAGAGGGCTCTGTCTAATGTCCACAATGTTTGTCGGTCGCTGCCCCACGAAGTGTGTGAAAGGACTTTCAAAATGTCTAGAGCCCGTAGAGAGCTTGTTCGAAGTGGTAACCAGGATAATTTGGATCGAGAGTTACGCCAAGGAACCGAAACTTGGAGACAAACTCTATATCTTTGCCTTTTAGGAAGATAGATGGCGGAACAAGAACCCCTCTGCCTCAGTGGAAATACATTGTTTTGGTTTTGTTCGTGGAAAAGCGGAATTCCTTAAGTTGTGCCCTTTTGGATACAGCATCGACCGCCAGTTGTAGCCGACGCGCTTGTGATGTAAAGCGAGGTGAGGAACAGTATAGTGCTAAATCATCGAAAAACAGAGTTGCCGATACACTCGCTGGGAGAGACGAAATAATATCATTGACGGCAATTATAAAACATAAGACACTTAAAACACTGCCCTGAGGAACTCCCTCTTCTTGGGGTTGCAGGTCAGAGTATGCGTATCCAACAACTACCTTGAAAGATCGAGATGCTAAAAAACTTTGAATAAGTGACGGTAAAAAGCCTCTCATCCCCCAGACGTATAGCTGCTTCAAGATGCCGTATCTCCATGTTGTGTAGTAGGCTTTCTCAATATCGAAAAATATGGCCAGGACTCGGTGCTTTAATGAGAAAGCTTTCCGGACCAATCCTTTGAAACGCACTAGTAGGTCAAGGGTACTATGACCTGTGCGGAAGCCAAATTGAAATGGAGAGAGGAGGTGATTGGTTTGTAGGAACCGGTTTAGGCGCTCCAATATCATTTTTCCCACCAAATTACTCAAACAGCTGGTGAGAGCTATAGGGCGGTAGTGATCTGCGTCCAACCCGTCCCTGCCCGGTTTGACAAAGGGAAGGATGATCCCAATGCGTCATGAAGAGGGGTAAAAACCCTTCACCCATATAAGGTTGTACACTCAACAATCAAGTAAGAAGAGAGTATAGTGTGGATGAAGGCGCCGAATCATATCGAAATGGATCTCGTCAAGGCCAGGGGAAGTAGATCTGCAAAGGGAAGTTGTGAAGTTGAGAGAATAAGATTCTTTCTTTGATTTTTAGGATTGAAAATCTTTATCGTAACGGCTGACACTGCTGACGGCGTGGAAATGGTCAGCAAAAGCATTGATGACCGTCAGGCCGTCATTCTCTAAGGAACCGTCTAAGTTGAGTGTAGGGGTATGATGATTAGTATAACGGCCCCTGATTTTATTAATCCTCATCAAGATCTTAGCAGTAGGTGTCATAGAGGAAATTGATAAACGTAACGGCGCTATGAATTTCGGCGAGCCTGACGAAGGCTTCTTTGGCAAAGCGCACGAACTCGGTTTCGGTCGATCTTGTTGCACAAAGTTGGGTTCTTTCGGAATCGGATATGGGTTAACTTGTAATTTTTGATAGCTGTTGCACACGTCGAGATCCACCAGGGCACGGTTGAGCGTCCCGTGGCGGGTCGCCTCCGTGAGATGGTATGTGTTGCTGCATTGTAGATAGTCGATGTAAAGTATTCTACTGCCGCGCCCACTTCATTGAAGTTCCCCAAGGATGCACTTGTTAAGGAAACCTCTTGGAAACCTTCCCAATCTGCATGACCTAAGTCCCACTTAAGGGGCATGGTTGTATGAGGGCTAACTTGAAGGGCCGACAAGACAATAGGAAAGTAGTCACTCCCATGGAGATCGTTAAGAATTGACCATCGAAATTCTGTCAAGCAATCCGGGGAACAAAGAGACATGTCAACACAGCTTAAAAAGGGTCCGTCTGGACATGATATGAGGTAAAATCACCAGTATTTAAACCTCAAAGAAAGTAAGATAATAAAAGAAACTCTAAAACACTGCCTTTGGCATTTCGAGTGATGTCATCCCAGTATGGGTGACGGGCGTTAAAATCTCCTAGAATAAGAATGGGGAGGGCAACTGGTCTATAAGTTCTAAAAGATCTGGCCTTGCCAATGATAAACAAGGGGGTAGGTAAATAGAGCAAACTGTAAAAAGCTTAGTAAGAAAAACCCTCCCGGCAACAGCTTGGAGGGTAGTATGTAGTGGGATGGGAGAAACATGGTGGGATGAAGATAGCATGATTGACATCCCCCCATGAGAGGAGCTTCCAGCAGGAGCAATAGAGTTAAAAGTGAGAAAGCCGGGTACCGAGCGAAAGGGCCGCATACCCAGTTTATTCTCCTGGAGACAAATAACAGCGGGGTGGATAGTCGTCAAAAGAATTTTGAGTTCTTCCCACTTTGGAAGAACTCCTTAACAATTCCATTGTAAAATGGAAGATATTATGTGTGACGATTAGATACCACTGTGGATATCTTTTTCTCTTTTGAGGCGAATATTGTATTTGAGGTTCATCTCAAAGAGCTTGGGAGACGGAGAGCTGATTTTGAGGAGCCTGCTTTTGCAGGGGGAGAGATCCTAGATGGAGCAGTAAATGTGGCGTTTTTCATGGGTTTTGGAGAACCGACCGAGGCGCTTGAATGTAATTCGGGCTCACAACCTGGCGGCAAAGGAAGATCAAGAAGGGATTTTCGGCCGGTAGATCCGGATTCATGGGTCGAGGGCATTTTCGGTGTTTGAGGAGTTGGTCAAACCGCCGCGATTGGTGATGTTGGAATATTAATTGCTTCCATCGGATTATGGGTTGAAGGGTGAGCGGAACGAACAGGTGATCTGAGCGAGGTGTGTGGAGCTGGGTGTATATCTGTCATCGTTTGGATCAGGATGGGGCCTAAGTCCTGTGAAGGTCGGGACGGACTTAAGGGCATAGAATGTTCAGCCATAGGGAAGGAGTCCATTCAAGATTCCCAAGGCTCGGCCGAGTCAGCTACTGAGGCTGCCCGCTTATTGGTGGTCGATGACCCAGGTGAGGAATTCTTCCTCTTACTACTGGGCTTTGGGTCTCGGGGCCGGGTGGATGAACCTTCACTGGTCGATGTTGAGGATTCTTTCAAATAGCGTCTGATGTCTTCAAGTGTCTCACCCTGAGCGTCTCTCCCAGCTAGAGCTGCTGGAGAGAGGAGGGCTACATTGGTTATCTCGGTGTGAGAGTGATGCTTCGACTGCATATTCTGAATGTTTGCGAAGCTTCGAGTAGATGTAAGGTGAAGTGCTTCAGGCTGGTCGAAACTCGCGCGTGATGGTCGGTTTCGTCCAACGTCACGTAAAACGTCAGAGAAGAGCCGGCCGAGTGGCGAGGTTTGTGCTCGGGCACGCTGGCGAGCCTCTCTTATATCTAGACGTAGGGAGTCGTGCAAAGCGAGCACCTCCTTTTCATATAAAAATATAGAGCAGAGTTTTGACGCAGCACTGTTGGTATCTCCACAGTTAGCTCAGCGAGGTGTTTTGGTGCATTCTTAGCCATGGTAGTCAGAGCTACAATTCACGCAGGAGTAAGGGTGCCGACAGGCACAGTAACATGTCCAAATTGATTGCAATTGAAGCAGCGTCTGGGTAGTTCGATGTAGGGACTTATCGGGACACGAAGGTACTCAGCTCTAAAATACTGCGGCAGTTCTTGTCGTTCAAATATTAAAATCAGTGTGGTGGTTGGGATTTTAGTGGAGCCTAATGTTTTAGTTACCCTGTGGACGCGTGCGACACGTTGGGTACTAAGCTTAATTTGAAGGCGGGTAGGGTCGTAGTCCTTTAGTTCGTTTGAACGGACGACACCTTTGACAAAATTCAGACGCGGATAGGGCGAGACAGTTATTGGAATTTCAGCTATCGAAGATAGATTTCGCACAAGGTAGTATTGAGAGTGAGATGACACCTCAACTACGACATCACCACTACCTCTTGAACACATCCGGCGGGGTTCACCACAGCGGGACTCAAAAGATTTATTGACGTCAAACACATCGACTTTTGCAAGTGGGATGTCGGATGATGAATTCATGACAAGAAAGCGAGGATAATCTAGATCTGGGTCTACTTCTTTGGAATAGGGGTCCAACGAGCTAGGGAAGGCTGAAACAGGAGCTAAGGAACGTTTGGCACGAGAACCCTTACGAGAAGGGGAGGTTTTTGGTTTATGGCTAGCCATTGCAAAAAGAAAAAAACATCGCATTCTCCCTCGGGGCTCCCCACCATGGAGGCCTACAAGGGCCAGGCACTACTGCAACTATACAATAAGTTACGTCCGGTATGTCCTCTTGGAGAATGGATACGGATCCACCACACCATCTTTAGAAACCTAAGAGGCTGCCCGAGTTCTCATATGCACAGAGAAAAGGGGCCAACGATGGGTTTCTCCTTGGGCATTCGCTAGACGAAGGCGGTGTAAAATGCCCAGCCTCTTTCACCTTCATGAAAGAACAATTCAGATTCAATCCATTAAACGAGCTGAGGTCGGTTATCCATTTGGACCACTAGATAGGTGAAGGAAGAGTGTGAAATAAAGGGCAGTGGAAGAACGTAATAGGGGAAGAAAGAAAGAGGGGCATGTTAAAATTCTTGTTGGCAGCACCATGAGTCCCCTAAGGGGCCCAGGGCTGACCCCCCTCGCCACGAGAAGGCCAGAGCCTCTCTGGGAACAACCCCTGAAGAAAAGATCACAGAGAGGGAGGGGGAATGAGGTGATTAGAAGTGAAGCCCATCAACATTTACCGAAAAATTTCTTTTGCAAAAAAAGTGAAACCCCCACAGGAAATAAGATGGTGGTAATAAATAATTTTGATACTTATGAGGGAAGATTGCTTTTGATTGCCATAGGAGTGGGCTGAAGTATGGAAGCTAACTCAGCAAGAAAGGGGTTGGGAAAATGGAATGAATTCGTCAGATACTACAGTTTTAGCTTAAGAAAGTAATGTACATTTGTGTGAATTTCTGAGCTCTTATTTCTTGTCTCTGATATTTTTTTAATTACTCTTATTATTTACATTATTAGTATCATTATAACAAAGTACAGTTGTAGTTTGATTATTTTTTAGGATGTAATCCAAACACAATAAGCTGAATGCACAGTCGCCTTTGAGGACTTATGGGGTTGGGCTCGCTATGCTTGTCTTATTCTCCCTCTGTCTCGAAAGTTAGGCAGTCAGGTTGGGGGTCTCTCCTTTGGAGGATCTACGGCCTTTCGAGTTATCTAGCCTAGCACTATGTGTGGGCGTATGAGCTGAAACTTCTTTAGTAATGTCTTCCTTTTAGGAGGCAGCTTTAGAAACCGGCAAGATGGAATCACAATAAACTTCAGGAGTGTGGCCTCCTGTGAGTCTAATCAATGTGGAGGTGCATGGCTGTTTTGCCTTATAGGAAACAGTTACATTAGGGGAAGGAGAAGGAGCCCTGGTTTTAGTCAGGGCTGGGTGTGAACCCTTTATGCCGCCAGCTCTACCAGGAGAGCGCCCAGAGAGGGTAGAGCCCTCAGAAGGGTTCAGAGCGGAGGCAGAAATGCCCGGGTTCATAAGCCTGGGTGGGCCAGGACCTAATAGATTATTTCTTAATATTGAGGCTTAAGACGTCGCAGGAAGATCCAGCATCAAGTCCGGACTCTCGCAAAATGAAAGATGATCCTGGGCCTGAATGGAAACGATTTTTTTCTCAAGCACAATATGTACCACACCGCTTTGCTTTGAGGAAGCAGGGTGCAGCTTTCTGCAATTGTGACTCTTTGCACACATGATTTGGACTTATCAGGTACGGCCTTGGAGCAAATTAGACATCGAGTAACTCCGACTAGTCACGTCTATAGTATAATAATTTATGTTTGATTTCATTGTCATTTTCATTAATGTATATATTTCAATGATCATTAATTTAAAGATAAAATATTCAGTAATTTTCTAGAGAATGATAATTTTGCTTGGCTAAACTTTGATGTTAACCAGGTGTTACATTTTTAACTAAAATTTAAATATCACGAGAGGCATGATAAATGCTCCTGCGCGTCAAGATAAAAGCGACAGATCTCTGAAAAAGGTCAACATCAACGTATTGTTAACAAGAGGCGTTTAGGACGTGTCTTTCAGTAAATTCATAGTTACAAGAGAAAGTTAATGATAGCTTACCCAAAATACTATACAAGAGGGATAAGCTACTCTAGATGGCAACGATATTGTTTGGAACCGAATATCATAAATCCCTGGACACAGTATTAGTCTTTTTCTCAAGCTAAGCCAATCATTTATCATTTTCGTTGCTCATGTTATGTTTAACTCATTAAAATTTCTTATATTAAATATGCCAGAGAATATCGTATTATTAATTGATTCATTTCCATTTAGTTGCCAAACATATTTTATAATATTTTCTCCCTCGCTCTCCTCTCGCTTTTCATTGTAATCCGGTGTTCGAATACTTGCAAATATACGTTACAATTCTTTGTATAGACCCGTAAGGGGCGCGGCGATTTGCCATCCTGGCCGCCGTGCTGACGGGACTCAGCACCCCGTCCGAACCCAGCTTAGCCACTTCTCCTTCTTTCAGACAGCCTGTATTTCTCCCCTATTTCGTCGCTTTTCATACAGCCCCTCCCACAACTTTCTCTGGTCGGCCTCTATTTTCACAGGATAGATGCTGACTTTCTCAGCCAACCGTCTCGGCATGGAACCGCCATGCCGATGGACTGCCAGACCATCAGGCTGGAGGGGTGGTCCTGAATGGCGGCACATTGCTCTGCCAGGCCTGTACGCACCCCTTGCAGTGCAGACTACTGCGAGGGGTGATGAGCTATTGCGTCCTATATAAAATACAGGGTCACCATGCCCAATAATGAGCAAATTAAAAAAAAAACAACCCTCAACTTTCCCTATTCCATCGACGGAGCCGCCCTCGGGTAGCTCCACGGGAAAAAATGGAGGTCCCGCCCTGTGCTTGCTCAAGGGACCCTCCATATTTTTCTAGCTGGAGAGGAGGCTTACTCCTCTCCTACGCCTACGGGTTTAGGGGACTCCACCTCACCCCCTTCTCTGGAGGTGCTTTCGGGCACCTCCCTGTTTTCAGCTGCAGTCCCTCCTTTTCTTTCCAAGGGGACTGCCAAGAAACCCAGCAGGCAGCCTATAGCCGACCGCTCTCCATTGAAGCGGCTCGGTAGGGCAAACCCCCTTAGGGGGAGAGGGAAGCCAGGCCCCTTCGGTCGCTTCCCTCAAAAGGCATGCTGGCAAGAATATTAAACCTTGCGGGGTCAAGGCCTGTGCCTCCCCACACCTGACTAATGACAATGATGCCAACAGGTCCTGCGATGTCCTGGGAGGGAAAGGGGAGATGGCCAACTGGAGGCCCCCCTGAGATAGACATGGTCCTTGAGGCACCCGATCCTCGGACGGTAGGGAATTCCTTGGGGGGGAAACCGTGCTAGGCGCCAATCACCGAACCCGAATCCGCCCCTATACAAGGTCCTCCTCAAACAGGTAGGGTTTCCGAGGAAGTACCAGGAGGGGAGGGATCTCCTCCGACCGGTGCCCCTACGACTGCTAGGACCTTCTCTATTTCAGAGAAGGACCTGGCTGATGCCGGTCCATCTGGCCTGGGGCCTTCTGCCGGCGGAGGGGAGAAGCGGGTTCATTCGCCGCCCACCACTCCTAAAAAGAAAATAAATAAGAAAAAGACTAAGAAGACTCGGGGCTCCTCTCCATCGGCGGGGGCTGCTGGGACAAATGGGCCTGCTGCCACTTTGGTTAGCGACCAAGCCAAGATCGGTATTTCCGGCCCCACTGCCCGCCCGGGTGCGGAGCTCCTGACTATGACTAAAACCAAAAGTGCACTGGGCGGAGCCTCGATAACATCGGGGCCACTCATTCAGAGGTTACCTGGCGTTTTCGAGCACGCTGGCTTCAAAGCTTCCTCGTTATTCGCTCCACTGATGGCAGCATGTTGGCCAAGGGCAACATGATCCATCAGATGAGAGCATCAGCTGGTGTAATTGGTAGAGAGCCGAAGGTGACCTGTTTCTCGGATGGGAGCCTTCTGGTGAATGCTGCGAATCCCTTCGAGGCAGCCAAGATAAGTGCCCTTCGGACACTTCATGGCACCCCGGTGAGTGTGACGCCGCACTCTACCATTAACTTTATGTGAGGGGACTCGTCGACTACTTCATAGAGGACATCACCTTAGAGCTGGCTGACCATGGGGCGGTCAAGGTCGAACGTGTGATGAGAAAACAGTGATGGGCCTCAAGACCCACCCCTACACTCTTCGTCACGTTCGATTCTGACAAACTCCCTGAGTCGGTGCGTGCCGATTGGTACCGCTACCACGTGAAGGAATTCGTGCCCCTGCCGCGGCGGTGCTATTACTGTCACCGCTTCGGCCATACCAGTCGTTATGGTAGACATGCAAAGTCGGGGTCACCCTAAGTCTGTGTAAATTGCTCCAAAGCCGAACACGATAAGTCTAATTCGTGTGTGGCCAAGAGTGTCAATTGCAGAGAGCCGCGCCCCGCTTCGTCGAAGCAATGCGGTGCCTATCTCCTTGAGAAAAAAATCCGGGCCGTTCGGGCCTAGGATCGACTCTCCTTCCGCGAGGCTAAAGACTTGGTCCTGGCGCGCCCGGCTCTGCCTGGGACGTCTTATGCTTCAATGGTTAGAAAGGCAATCTCTGCTCCTGGCCCATCCAGGTCAACAAGCACGGTTGTTTCCACGCCCATTTGGAGCACTTCTTCGGGCTCTACTCAACCTGGGCGCTCCCCTTGTAAAGCTGGCGGCAAAATGGGTTCATACGCAGCCCCGGCTAAAACCAGAGCTCCTCCCTCTTCCCCCACGTGACCGTTTCCCGTAAGGCAAAACGGCCACGGTCGCCAGGCCATCTTCCTGGGTTCCTAAAGCTGTCCCCCGAAAGGAAGACAGCAACAAAGGAGCTTCGGCTCATTCGCCCACTCCTAGTGGTGGGGTGAGTAGCTCGGAGACGGTGGTTCATGAAAAGAGGGCCACCGCCTCCAAAGCCGCAACACCCGCCTAAGGTTACGAGGCGGAGGGAGGAAAAGTCTCTAATGGCGAACCCTACGTTCCCAAATAAGTCCTCGAGGGCGACAGCACATTCCGCGCTTTGTCCAGCCAATAGCGCCCGGGGTTCTGCCTCCGGGAATCCTACGACCATTCCCGTGAGGGTCTTCTGTTGAGGAGGGCCCCCGCGTCTCCTCCGAGCTAGGCCTGGAGGGCATATTCCTTCAATGGAATTGTCATGGACTCCGGGCTAACTGTGAGGAGCTGCGGAGGCCCATCTCGTCCCGTTCCCCGTTAGCGATTTTTCTGCAGGAGACCATGCTAGGCGCGTGACTCCTGCCCGCGCTCCCGAGGTATAAGGTTCTTGCGACCCTACCACCACGAGATGGCGCGGATGGGGGATTATGTCTCCGTTCTTCCTTTCACTTTAGATACCTCCTTTCAGGCAGTGGCTGTGCAGGTAACCTGGATAGGAGGTATATTATCATTTATGCGTACATTCCACCGTCAGCTGACTTCGACGCGGGGAACTTCCGCCGCGTCGTGGCACGGTTGCCGAGGCCTTTTTCTTGCTTGGAGATATGAACGGCAGGCATCCTCTCTAGGGAGATTACTCAATAATTCCCAGGGGACAGGTCCCGGCTGATCTGATCGAAGGCTTGAGATAGGTGTCCTAAATGTGGAAGAGTTTACTTATCACTGCCCGCGAACCGCTTCATTTTCTTGCATTGATCTATATTTGTGCTCTTCGGATGCACAGCCTGATTTTGATTGGGGGGTGTTCGATGAAATCCATGGTAGTGATCACTTTCCCATTCAAATATGATTATCAGGGCAACTGCCGCCTGAGAGCGCACCTCGGTGGTGCTTGATGCGGGCGAGGTGGCCTGCATTTCAGGAAATCAGTAAATTCTCTATCTTAGTCAAGGAGTTTAGGTCGGTAGATTAGGCCCTTGAGTTCTTTTCCGCAACCTCATCTCGACGGGCCTGACTACTTTTTCCAGAACCTCTGGCCATTTTGCAAGCCAACCACTCCCATGGTGGTCGGCCGAGTGTGAGACGGCCCTCAAACAGAAGCATTATGCCTACATGCGCTATAAACGCCGCCCGAACGATTTCTCTGTCGGTGAATTTCGTCGGGCTAGGGCTAGGTTTCGGTATATTTCGAAGCACGCCCGCCTCTCTTCTTGGCTGGCATACGTCTCTTCACTTAACGGGAAGACCCCTCTAGCAGTGCTGTGGAAGCGAGTCAAAAGGATTAGGGACAAGTTCTCGCAGGAACCCATTCCCGTTTTCAATGAGAATGGGACCGTGGCGGAATCCTTTGCAACCGCTTTTTCTGTATTCTCTAGCCGGGATACTTCTCCGCCAGCATTCAATGCACGTCGTCATGTCGCGGAAGGCCGCCGGCTGGACCTTACCTCCAGAGGCGGAGAACCCTTCAACGACAGGTGAGTTGCGTTCTGCTCTTGCTTCGTGCACGGACTCCGCCCATGGTCCGGACGATGTCCCGTACGCCATGCTTCTGCGCCTGGGTGAGCGTGGCTTGGTCTTTCTGTTAGATTTGTTAAACAGGATATGGGTGGAGGGTCTCCTTTCAGATTCCTGGCGAATCGCTACTGTGCTCGCCTTTCGAAAACCGGGCAGAGATCACTCTACTCCGGCCGGTTTCCACCCAATCTCTCTAACCTCTTGCGTGTGCAGGTTGTTGCAGAAATTGGTAAATGTTAGATTAGCCTTTTTCCTGGACAGCGGAGGCCATCTCTCTTCTGCACAGTGTGGCTTCCGCAAGTTCAACTCCACGTCGGATGCTCTGCTCCGACTGGAAAATGCCGTCTGCGATGCCTTCCTTCGTAAACAGCACTACGCCATGGTGTTTTTCGGAGAAGGCCTATGATACAGCATGGCGATATGGTATCATGGAGACTCTCCACACGATGGGCGCGAGGGGACGCCTCCCAATGTTTATATCTCAATTTTTGCGAGATCGTCGATTCCGCGTAAGGGTCAGGGGGAGCACTCTCAGGCCTAATGGAGCAGGAAGAGGGTGTCCCGCAAGGGAGTGTCTACAGTGTCACACTCTTTGCACTGAGCAACAACGGCATCTTCTCAGCGCTTCCGGAAGATGTTCTCGCTAAGCTCTACGTGGGCGACCTTTCGATCTCTTTTGGCGCGGCCCAGATGCCAACTCTGGAGCGTCGACTCCAATAGGCATTGAACCGCGTCTCTCGCTGTGCCTAAGCGCACAGGTTTCGGTTTTACTTAGCCAAGACTAAGGTGGTGCACTTTTGCCTTCCATCCTCGGCTCCACCCAGACCCAGACTTGTTTCTTAATGGGGTACCCCCGGAAGTGGTTGAATCGCAGTTTCCTTGGTCTTGTATTTGACCGACGCCTCACCTGGGAGGCTCATATTCGCAGCCTTAGGGACTCTTGTACCACCGCCATGGATATTCTCCGTTCCGTGACGTTCAGCGCTTGGGGTGCTGATAGGGCTACTGCCTTACTTTTGTCTCGATTCTTTGTTCGTTCGAAGCTCGACTACGGATGCGAGTTTTATGCATCCGCAGCCGAGCGTTTATTGCGGAAGGTGGACTCGATCCACCACACCGGCCTTCGCCTTGCAAACGGTGCCTTCCACATTTCCCACATTGAGAGCCCGTTGGTCGATTCTGGGGAGATGCCACTCGTTCTACGCCGCGTACAGTGCATCACTTGCCTGTACGCGAGTGCCCGGCGCCTCCCTCAGTCGCCAACAGCTCTCACTGCATCCGCAGCTGATTTTGACTCTGCCTATGCTTCCGAGAGACGCCAGTGATACCCTAATCCCTTTGGGTTTAGGGGCAGGAAACTCCTTCGAGACCTATGTATAGCTCTCGGGCCGATGGCGCCCCTGGTTCTGCCCAGGATGCTACCATGGAGGGTACCACATTTGGCTATTTGTCGCCACGACTCTGCTCCTAAAGCTTGTACAGCGCCGGTAGTATTGCGCTCGACCATTTTGGAGCACACCTCGTGTCACGCTGGAACCGTGCCAGTGTATACGGATGGCTCCAAGTCCGAAAGGGGGGGTCGGCTTCCACGCCGTATCCCCTCTGTTTGAAGTCAGCGGGGCTCTGCCAGGCGCTGCGTCTGTCTTCACGGCCGAGCTGATGGCAATACACCACTCTGTACGTGAGATTTCGCGACGTGCCCGGTTTGGAGACCGGATTGTGTTCTATAGCGACTCACAAAGCGCCCCGAGGGCTCTCCATGATGCCACAGTTTTGGCACGCCAGGCGGATGTCGAGATTATCTTCTGCTGGGTTCTTGGACATGTAGGAATTGCGTGGAATGAGATGAATGCGCCGATTACGGTGCCAAAAAGTCCTTGAGGATTCTGCGACCGGACCAGCGTTTCGCTCTTCCTCACACCGACTACATGGCAGGAATACGGGCAGCTCTTCGGACTGCTTGGCAAAGAAGATGGGAGACGGTATAAGGGAACTTAAACTTTCGTGCCATTGCGCCGCGACTGTTCCATTGACCTCTCCCCCAATGCCGCGACAGCTTCAGGTCGCTTTCTGTCGTCTCCGAATCGAACACACTCGTGTGAAGCATCGCTATCTGATGGAGCGCTCGCCTGCGCCCTATTGTGACGACTGCGTCGTACCCTAGACTGTTCGGTACATTCTTGTCTAATGTTCCAGTCCTGGTGATCTTCGCGCACGTTACCTTACCCGGTACTGGGATGGGAGGGGTCGCTACCGCCTGTGTCTTGTACTCGGGATGAGTGCGTGCACATTGACTGGTGGACTTGTTGACTTTTGGGGGAGGCCGCCCTTCTCTCTATTATTTAACCAGGTTTTTTTTTTGTTTTTTGCTTTTGTTTTTTTCCCTTATAGGTCTCACGCTCCTGCGCCGGGGGCCCTTTCCCTGACGCAGGAGCTTGCTTACTGCTCTCTTCCTTTTCCCATATTTTTGGGGGGTTATTTTTTATCTTTTTGAATTTTATTTTTAAATAGCCTAGTACTAGGCCGGTTTTTAATACGGCGACTAATGCCCAAGTAGGCAGTCGCCAGATGACCTCTTAAAAAAAAAAAAAATCTTTGTATAGATATATTTTTTGTTAATTTATTTATAGTAGTCCATTATCGATAATATTGTTTAAAATCCAGTGTTTGTTTGATTGGTAAGTTACTCAAGTACTATTTTTTTTTTATATTAGTTTTTCTTGCATAATTCAAGATAAAATAAAATTGATTTTATTATATTGCATTTTGTTCTAAATCTACTACGATATCCGTATTAAAATGTAACAACTCTAACGCCTATTGTTTATACTTATAAGTGATCTATTTTATTTGTTCTTGAAATGGATGTTACAAATTAGAAATAATTTGCTGCCAAAATCGCTATCATTATTTGGATTTAACCTAGTAAATATAACTTACGGTTTTTCGCGATCCATGGTGTTGACGTATCTGATTTGCTCCGCATAACTAATATTTCATTAACTAAATCTTTCTATATACATTTGTAGTAATTAAGGTTTGCTGCACTTATTTATAATTAGGAGCTTTATACAGGCCTACTGATTTCTGGTAGGTCTTTTGAAATGGAGGATGACCCCGATGGGTCTCCTCCTGATAATATAAATCTTCCATTCAAATACTTAATAGTACCTGTAAAAGAAGATGATAAATTTAATGACAAGCCCCTTCAATTTAGCATTGCCCTCAAAAACAGTAATTTTCTTAATGATATTCAAAAATATGGACATACATATAATTCCTGTCGATCAAGAGCAAAATGTCTAATATGTAGCAATGACCACTCAGCTAAAGACTGCCCAAGAGTCACTTTAAAATGCGCAAATCGCAACTTAAACCATGGATCAACCTTCAAAGGATGCAAAGTATTCCAGGAAGCTAGGAAAGTCGAAATCGTAGCAAAAAGGTTAAATATTAGGTATGAAAGTGCTAAAACACAAATAAAAGAAAACAATAATAAACCTTATAATATAAACTCTTATCCATCCTCTATTTCCAAGGAAACTGCTACAATTATCCAAAACCCCCAAGAAGTTAACCAAGCTAGCTATGCGCATACCTTAAAAACTAACCTACAAGATAGAACCATCAATAATAATACAGCAAATGGAAAATCAATTCACCACCAAACTTTGATTAATAACCCCAATCCACTTGTTTATGATAAGACAAGCAATCAACTCAAATACATCCTCTACTGACCTCCTCAAAATTAGTAATCATCAAAATAATGCCTACGATACACATATTTACAACTTTCTCTCAATTGCTTTGCTTAAAAGACTCTTGGGACAGAAGGAATTCGAAGAAGCATTAGTTGAAGCAAAACAAATGCAACAAGAAACTATACACTCTCAATCTGCTGATACAACGCTTAATAATGAAACTCAACGAATATTAGGTGAAAAAGGAAATAAAAATCAGGAAATGCTCACTGAAGCTGATAATCAGGGCAAAACTGTCAGGCAAGACACAAGTATTCCGAAACCTAAAGAACAGGTAGCACGTGTTTCGTAGAGCTCCCGGAATATTTTGATTATTTACTATACTTTGGTGTGTGACATAGTAAACATAAATATTAAGTTATTAAATCGTATATTTGGTTAATATAACGAAGTTAAATTGTGGATATTTTGCTTTGGTGAGAAAGTGACTTTTGTTTACTTCGGTGACCATCTTGATTAGCAGGTTTTAAACTTGCGCGCACAAATTCGGGTCAAATTCTTGTTGTTCGTAAGTTTTTGTTTCTATTATTGTTCTTGTTTAAGTATGGCTGACTGTTTGGATGTAGAGAGTATGCCTTTTGAAAGTAGTGTGTATGTAGTGTGCGATGTCTGTGGTGTAGAGAGGAGAGTGAATGTGTCTGAGTGCCGTGTATGTGCTTTGACTGAGGAGGTGAGTCGATTATGTGTGGGATGCTTGAGACTGAACGATTTAGTGTCTGAAGTGAGAAGAGATGCAAGTGTACGTTTGAAGAGTCAGATTGGGAACAGGAGGGAGGAAGTTAGGCCTAGAACAGGGACTGGAGAGAAAGCAGTAAGTGAAGTAAGTGATGATGAGTGGTGGGTGAAAGTGAACAGAATAGATAAGTTAGGAAAGGTTAGGTGTGTGAATGAGAGGGACATGGAACGTGTTAGGCTAACTAACAGATTTGATGCCCTAAGAGAGGAAGAATTTGGTGTGGCCGTGCCTGAAAGTAGAATAGGAGGTCGAGTGAGTGAGAGCAGGAGGGAGGGTAATACTAGGCCTAGAGAGAATAGGAGAATGACTGAGGTGATTGTGATGGGTGACTCTCAGATTAGGTATTTAGATAGGAAGTTGAGTGAAAGTAAATGGAAGGGAGTGAGAGTTTGTCTGCCGGGTGCTGGTGTAAATGATGTGTGTGAGAGGTATGATAGGTTGGTGTCTGGGTGTGAGAGGGAAGCAGTTGTGATTACACATGTCGGAGTAAACGATGTAAAGAAGGTGTGTACTTGGGAGTTACGACAGCGGTATAAAAGGCTGATTGAAAGGATGTGTGAAAGTAGAGTAAAAGGCGTTGTTTCAGGTGTGCTTCCCAGAATGGATGTGGGGATGGAATGGTTGTCTCGTGCAATGGGGTTGAATGAATATGTGAAAGGTTTGTGCGAGGAGTCAGGATTGGTGTTTGTAGATGTTTAGAGTGGGTTTTATGGGAATAAGGGTTTGTATGCGATGGATGGACTCCATCTGAGCCGAGATGGGGTTGAGGTTTTGTGGCGGGAATTAGATAGTGTTATTAGGTCTTTAGAGGCGGGAAACAAGGTTTTGATAGTGGTCAGGGAAATTTAATGGCTCAAAGTGAGGCAGGGAAAGGAAGCAAACACAGATTTGTAGAAGGTAGGCAGGCTAATGGAAGTGCATTAGGGTTAAATTACTTGAGTAGTGATAGTGGTCAGGAAAATACAAGAGTACACGGTCGGGGAAGGAGAAAAAGGAGATGCAGAGGAGATAGGCCCTCAGGTGCTTCAGGGATAGGTGGGCTGAGTTGTCTTTACACAAATGCTCGTAGTCTTAGAAATAAGAGGGATGAATTATTTAGTTATATAATTCATGAAGATATAGATATAATATGTATAGTTGAATCATGGGTTAATGAAAATATATTTAATGATAATGTCAGTGAATTTGAACTAGAAGGTTTAACTATGTACATTAGTCAAAGGAGAGATAGGACTGGTGGTGGGTTGATTATTTATATCAGAAATAGCATTTCTTCAAATCTAAATAACTCTATAAAGCAAGGAGAAGGTGAATCATTATGGATAGATATTAAGATTAGTAAAAATAGCAAAATACACTTGGGAGCTTTTTATAGACCACCAGGACAGACTGATTGTATCGATTAGTTAATGATTAGGGAAATAAGTAAAGGATGCAAAGAAGATACAGTTATTCTGGGTGACTTTAATTTAACTTCTGTAGACTGGGAAAATATGATAGGAAGAGATAGAGCAAGTTGTAAGTTTATGGAGTGTTTTGAGGATAACTTTTTGACCCAATTTGTTAATAAGCCAACAAGGGGTGCCAATATATAAGATCTAATTCTTTCAAATGATGATCACTTAGTTCAGGGATTGAGTGTAGGGAAATCATTGGAAAACAGTGATCATCAGAGGGTTCGGTTTAATTTGCAAATAGTTAAGGGTAGAACAACGACAAACTCCACAAAAATTCCAAATTTTTATAGGGGAGATTATGATAAATTACGCAGCATGGTAAATCAGATCAGGTGGTATATAGAATTCCATGGAAAGAATACTTATGAGATGTGGAATATTTTAAAGACTATATTAAACATGGTTCAGGAACAGTGTACTCCAATGAAGTCTATTAGGAAGAAATGTAGGAAACCATTATGGTGGAATCAAGAAATAGCTAATAAAGTTTCAGAGAAAAAAAGGGCATACCAGAGATTACAAAGTGAGAGTAGTTTCGATAATTTAAATCATTATAGGTCACCAAAAATGAACTAAATAAGATTATTAAGAAGACCAAAAGGACAGCTGAAATTAATTTAGCCAAAAATAATAATAAAGATCCTAAATAATTCTTTAGCTATTATAGAATCAATAATAAATCTAACAGTGATAAAATAGGGCCTATTAAATATGAAGGGGTTTTGAAAGAATCTGATGAGGAAATAGTAGAGGTCCTTAATAATCATTTTGCTTCAGTATTCACAGAAGAGAAACCAGTTAGATTAATTGATGATTATTCTAGGTCAAGGGAAGTAGTGATAAATTCTATTAATATAGACAGAGAAGAAATTAAAGGGCTTATAATGCAGTTAAATACTAGTAAGGCATCTGGCCCTGACAACATTCATTCTAGGATACTCAAAGAAGGTGTAGAAAGTATTGCAGTATCTCTTGAGAAGATATTTATTAGATCACTAGAGTCTGGAGAAATACCAAATGATTGGAAATTGGCAAATGTAGTGCCAATTTTAAAAAAGTGAAGCAAAGAGGACCCAAATAACTTTAGACCGGTAAGCTTAACTTCTATAGTCTGTAAAATTCTTGAAAAGATGGTTAAGAAGGGAATTTCTGATCATCTAGAGAGTAGCAGTTTAATTAATGATGCTCAGCATGGTTTTAGAAAAGTTAGATCGTGTTTAACTAATTTACTGGATTTTATGGATTATTTTGTGGTAGAAGCGAATGTGAGTGTGTATGAAGGGCCATTCTCCAACCTTCTTTTCCGAATACCCTCTCCTTCCTTCTGTAAGAATGTGTGTGTGTGTGAATAACTGGAATTTAAATTTTGTTTTGTTTTTAATTTTATTGATGTTTGTATTCTCTTTTCAGAGATTATATTTTGAAAGAATAGTTTTAAAGATAAATATTTAAAGAATTTTAATGCTGAAAATTGTTTGGGTATACATTTAGAGGTAAGATAGTCGATAAATTTACTTGGGTAATGCCCACTTATTAGTTTCCATCCAAGTATAGTAAATGGATCATAAACGGAGGATATATCTCTTCTACAGAGAGTCGAAGCTTGGACGGACTGCGAGAAGGGTTCTCTAGACTAGTGCTCCACCCAGCCCTGAGACGGAGAGCTTTCATACATCGCTAGACACCTGAACTACCACACCCGCATTGGCTGATGAGCCTGCCTCCTTTTATGTTAGCCTACTACACCCCACATTCAGCACAAAAGTGATAGCGCGTGCCCCCTTTTCGTTCGATTGTTGTTGTTTTTCATTTCGTTGTGTAGATATATTTAAGTAAATTTGTTCTATTCGCCCGTTATAAAATTCTTTTGGTATCTTGTTTGGATTGGGGAATTTAGCCTCATTTTGAAGTGTGCACACTTCCCTTGTAAATATAAATTGTTTTAATTATCATTGTACATTTTTTTTTGTAAGTAAAGGGACTGTATATACAATCCGTTTCATTCTCCTTCGATTTCTCACGTCCGGATTAGTTTAAGAAGCGGGTTGGATCGATTGGGGGTTAGTCTAGATTTTTGGCCCGCTACATTTGGCGCCCGAATAGGGACGTGAGACTTCAAAACCGGGAGCGTGATGTGATTGGATTGCAGTCCATACCCAATTAGCATGACAAGTAGTTTGATTGATTTTTCCCTCCTCCTATCTTTTTACTAACTTGGGAACCATGGCCCTGGCAGAAACTTTGAATGAAGAAGTAGTGCGATTGAGACTGGAGTTGAGGAAGAAAGAAGAGGAGTGTGAAATGTTGCGGGGAATGATTGAGGGAATGAAGAATGAAATGAAAGGGATGAATGAAAAGACTGATAGGATGAAGAAGGAAATGGGAGACCGAAAGGATCAGACTGCCTGACGGATGCAAGACCTATATAACATGATGACAGGGGCTGGACCAGCCTCAGGACCTACAACCCTGACCCCTGATCCTACTGAAGGGACTCCGCTAAATGGAATGGATGGCAGTGTGATTGAGTCTAAAGAAGATACTGTGAGTGGTAGGAAAGGGGGTGAATGGAAGAGAGTGGAAAGTAAGAGAGGAAGGAAGCATGGTTCTAAGGTTAAGGATAGGAAGGCGAGAGGGAAGAGTGTGGATTCGCTATACTCAGATGAGGGAGAGAGTGATGATATGATTGGATTGAGTGAGATCGAGAGTAGCTCTTCGGAGAGTGAAGTGAATGTGGGAAAAGGAATTTTGATTAGGGAAGTGCCAAAGATAGATAGATTTAGGTTACATGGTGGGAAAAGTGTGGAAGAATTATTCGGGGAATTTGAGCGATATTGTAAGCTCAAGTACCCGGAGAATAAGGGATACTGGATGAATGTTTTGGGGGAATGTTTGGAGGGAAAAGTATTGGAGTTTTTCCATGTGATTACAAGTGTGGGGGAACCGAGGTACGATGTAGTGAAAAAGAGATTGATTGGTCAGCCGAAACGAATGAAAGAGAGTGTGAAGTATAAAAGGGTGAATGAATTTGAGAAGGCTCGAATGGGGAAGAGTGAAAGTGTGAACATGTATGCACATAGGCTTGAGAGTATGGCGAGAAAGAGGTATGGTGATGATGATGTAAATGAATGTAAACCACTGATCAGGAAGTTTTGGGACACGATTCCGCGAAAGGTAAGTGAATGGCTGAGTGGAAAGAGAAAGGAGAGAATGAGACTGACAGGTGAACGGTTGATGTGGGAGGATGTGTTGGAACTGTTAGAAGATGGACGATTTGATGATGAAAGTGATCTAGGAGAGGATGGATGGTACAGTGTGAATGTTGGGGGTAAGAAGCCCAGGAACTTTCATCCACCCCAGCAGTTTGTCAGCTACATGGATGCCCTGAAGGCTGCACCAGCTGGAGTGATGTCAAACTTCCTGGGCCGGGAGAATGGATGGGTAAATGGAGGGTGGTTGAATGGAAGGGGGCAGATGAATTTCAAGCATGGGAACGGATATATGAGAGAGAAACCGAGGTATGTCCCAGCAAACGAGAGACCGAATGGTGGGAGAAAGATTGTGGAATGTCGTCGGTGTGGAAGGAAAGGCTATATGTTGGCAGAATGTAGGTGGACATCTGGTGCATGTTTTGGGTGTGGTAAGAAAGGGCATATGACAAATGATTGCCAGGAAAGTGTGAAAGAGTGCTTCGAGGGTAAAGAAATAGGCCATTTGAAGAAAGATTGTCCGAGGTTGAATGGTGGAGCAACTGCTTGGGAAAGTATGAAATATGCATGTGGTAATTGTGGAAAGGCTGGTCATTATGCAAGGATGTGTCGTGACCAGAGGAATGTATGTAGCTATTGTGCGATGGAGGGACATTCGAGTGAAAAGTATCCTCTGGGTGCATGAGTGTGAGTAATGTGTTGGTAAGTCTGTCTGGTAGGAAGTAGGAGTGTCTGAATGTGAAAGTGGAATTGAATGGAATTGAGTGTTTGGCTTTAATAGATTTTGGATGCAAGGCGAGCTTGGTGTATAAAGATGTGTATGACAAGGTTAGCGAGAGAGCCCTCCTACCTGAGTGCAAGGGTAGTTTGGTAGGTATTGGTAATAGGAGAGTGCCTGTGATTGGAATGATAAGGTCAGCTGTTCGAGTGCATGGTATGATGATGAATGAATGTAAATTCTCTCTGATTGATAAGGTGAGTAGTGAGTATGGTGTGATTTGGCGGTATGATTTTATGAAAATGAATCGTATGGTTTTGCATCCTGCGAGTGATCAGATTGAGAGAAAGATTGGTAAAAATGGGGTGTATAAGTTGTATGTAGGAAAAGATGGTAGCGTTTTGAGGAGTGTGTTTACTGGTATTGAGGTGACTGCTATGGAGAATGTAAGGCTTGTGAAGGTTGAAAGTGAAAGGGTGTCTGTTAGAGTGAGTTGGAGTAAGGATGTTAGTTTGAATGTGGGTGAGAAAACTGTGATATTGGATGGAAAGGATGCGTGTTGCTTGTGTGTTTGATGGCTTGATGAGAATGAATGATCCTTTTGTATGTGTGCAGGCGGACCCCAGTGTGAAAGGGCAGGTGAGGGGAATCCAAGTCGGAGATGTACAGGGTCACCTCTCCACTGCCAATGAGGTAGCTATGGATGATAGTACGGGTGTCAGGGGGAAATGTTGCAGGTGAAAAGACGTGTGAATGGACGTATAATGAAGTGAAGAGCATGGTGGAATTGGATGGATATTTAACTGAGTATGAAAGGGAGGATGTGTATCGAATGAGATTTGAATGAAAGGAAGCCCTCAGTAAGGGTGATCTGGATTTCGGGGTTGCAAAACTTCCGGAATTGAAGATTGTGCTGAAGGATGACTCCCCAATCTATCAGCGGCCGAGGCATTTCCCACGTCCGGTTGCTGATGAGATTGAGGAGCAGTGTGTAGAATTAGAGCAATTGGGGGTGATTGAAGAGAGTGAGAGTGCCTGGAATAGTCCAATTGAACCTGTACATAAGCCGAATGGAAGATTGCGTCTGTGTGTGGATTATCGAAAGGTTAATGAAAGGACTGTGAAAGAAAGGTTTCCGATGTGTGTGGTATCTAAGTGTGTGTATAGTATGCATGGGATGGAGTGGTTTACGAAGCTGGATCTGGTACAGGGGTATTACCAGATGCCCATTGCTGAGGAGAGCCGGCCGGTAACTGCCTTTTCTTCCTCAAAGAGACATTACCAGTTCCGGAACCTCAGCTTTGGGTTGGTTAATGCTTCCGGAGCCTTCCAGCGGGCAATGAATGTTGTGTTGAGTAAGTTTGCGAGTAAGAATGTGATTGCGTTTATAGATGATATTTTGATTATGACTGAGAGTTTTGAGGAGCATATGAGGTTGGTGAATGATGTGTTGAGAACGTTGGAGAGTGTTGGTGTGAAGGTGAAAGTGGCGAAGTGTGAATGGTTTGCGAAAGAAGTTGAATTCCTTGGGCATATGGTGAGTGAGAATGGGTTGCGAAAATCACCGAAGTATGTTGAGAAGGTGCGAATGTTTCCGAAACCGGTGACTATGAAGCAACTGAACTCGTTTTTGGATTTGATTGAGTTCCAGCGAAAGTTTATACGTGATTGTTCTGGTGTGAGTAAGCCTCTGACTGAGTGGATGCCCGGGCAAGAAAGGTAGTACAGTTGTCAAGTGGAATGATAAGATGAATGAGGCGTATGAGAGACTGAAAGAGGCAGCGGCTGGAGATGTTGAATTGGTTTACCCAGATTATAGTGTGAATGCTAAAATGCTTGAATTGTATACAGATGCGAGTGGGTATTGTATGGGAGGTTTTCTGATGCAAGAGCAGCGTTTGAATGGAGAGAATGTCAGGCGAATAATTGGGTATGTATCCAAGGCTATGAATGTTGCAGAACGAAAGTATTCGAGTGTGAAACGAGAGTTGGCTGCAATGAGATATTGTTTGAAAGTGTTGCGTCCGTTTTTGTATGGTGTGAGGTTTGTGATCAAAAACAGATCATCAACCTCTTGTGTATCGGCAGCGTATAAAGTGGGCCGATAGTAGGATTGCAAGGACTTTGGAAGATTTGAGTGACTTTGAGTATGTGCCTGGTGAACGGAATGGAGTGGCTGATTTGATGTCAAGGTATCCTGGTACGAATGATGAAAATGTGTGTGGAGTGAGTGATCCTGAGTATTTGCCGAAAGGGATTATGAATGGAAAAGAGAGTAAGGGTGGTGTTAATTCCTTGTTTGAGAGTGTATGGAATGGTTTGCAAGATTTGAAGAGTGATGGAGTAGACGCGAGAGTGCCCGATAGTGTGGATGATTTAAGGAAGGAGGTAATGAATGAAGTGTGCAGGAAGCCCTAAAGCATTGGTATGGCAAAGGTGCAGAACTTCATGAAAGAATTGAGAGCGATGTGTATGCAAGGGGTCCTGCCATTTCAGGAAGTGTTGATTGTAGGGATTCGTTTGTATGGAGTGATTGTTTATGTGCACTTTGGTGGTGAGAGGCTGATTGTGTACAAGGATGAGAAGATGAAGGGTTTGAATCCTAATGTGGTACATCTGCAATGTTTGAGCGGTGTGCACTACAATTGGGTAATTGAAAAGTGTTCATATATAAGAGAGAAGAATGATTGTCTGGATGAAGATGAGTGTGTGTTGAGTGATGATATGGGAGTTGATGACAGTGTGGATATCAGTGCTGATGTTGGTGTGTTTGTTCCTTCTGTGTATTGCGAACATGGTGGACCTGATATGATGGAAGCGAGAGTGAAAGTTGGTGAAAGGTTGTTCTGTGGTTTGATTGATACTGGAGCACAAGTGTCTTTAGTGAATGAGAGGTTTCTGAGTAAGTATGATGAGTTTAGATGTTGCGAGCATAAACCTGTGAAGTTACAGATAAGAAGTGGATTACGGAATGGCATGATAGTGGCATGGAAACAAGTTAGTCTGAAAGTGAATTTGGGTAATGGTGTGAATGTGAAGCATGACTTTGTGATTCTGAAAGATGAGCAAATTCCGTGTTGTTTATTGCTTGGTGTAGACTTTATGAGATTGAATGATTTGTCTTTGGATGCTGATAAGGATTGTCTTATGAAAGGTATATGTGAGGTGATGAAGTTGAATGAGTGTGTAAAGAATGTTGTCAAATTTTGTCGTATGATTGAGTTGGTCATGGATGATGAGAATGAGATTTTAAGTGATGATGATATTCTAGAGATGCAAGAGTTGTGTCCTTTTGTTAGTGAGTTGAAGAGGTGTGTAAAGACGTGTGTTGATTTGAATGAATGGCCAGAGTGTTTAAGTGATTTTAAAAGGTATGCTAAGGATTTTGTTGTTTGTATGGCTGTTGTATATTTTGTGAGGCATGTGAAGGGTGGTGATGATATGTATGTACCTGTGATGTCCTTAGTTGGCATGATTGGTCTGGTGAAGGTTGTGCATGATAATTATGGGCATATGGGTAAGTTTAAGCTGTGGGAGTGTATGAAGGAACGTGTGTTCCATCCGTTTCTGAGAACTGTTGTGAATGATGTTGCAACTACGTGTGAAAGGTGTCAGAAGCGAAAGGTGCAAGTGAAACCACCGATGTTGAAAGTTGATGCGAAAGAACCGTTTGAATTGGTAGGCAGTTGTTTTTTCCTATGTGTGTTTGGAAGCCTAGAAGATGTCTGAGTGATAATTGGCCTGAATTTGTAGGAGAAGTGTTTGAGCAAATGTTGAGAGAGAATGGTGTGGAGCATGTGAGAACAACTCCGTATGTACCGTCTTCAAATGGATTGGCTGAACGTACTATAAGAACCTTGTGTGAGATGTTGAGAATGATGAGTACAACAGTGAATGACTGGGATGTATGTCTGGGGAGTGTGTTGTGGGCGTATAATTCAACTGTGCATAGTGCAACTGGAATTTCCCCATTTCAGTTTGTGATGAATTTTGAAAGACGAGTGAAAGATAGGTTTTGTTTGAGTGAAAGTGAGCAGAGTGTATGGCGTGAGACACATAAAAAGTTCCGTTCATTTGAATTAGGTGCGAAAGTATTGAAGGTGAAAGAAGTGAAGGGTAAGTTGAATGTGTTGAAGATGAGTGAGAAGTTTGCTGGACCTTATAGAGTTGTGAGAGTTTGGGAAAATGGGGTGACCTAGGTTTTGGAGAGTTTGAATGACGATATGACTGAGAGAGTACGGGCTCATCAGAGTCAGTTAAGGAGATGGAGAGAACCTCCTGACTACCTGGTGAGCCATCCGGTGTATGAATTGTGCAAAGAGAAGGGTAAAGTGTATGATGATGAGAAGGAATGTAGTAGTATGGATCTGTCTGGGAAAGAGTTTGTCTTGGTCTCGAGGAGTAGAAAGCGTACAAAGAAGAGTGAAAGGAAGAATGAAAGTAAGTCTGAGCAGAGTCTTTCTGGTATGGGGGATCTTGAAAGGGAGATTGAGTTTTTGCGTAAACAGGTGACTGATTTGGCTGGTATAAGTAGACGAGTGAGTGAGCTGCCTGTACCTGATTTTTCTGGTTTTGGGAACAGTATGTATGATAGTGTGTTTGGGCAGAATGAACCTAGTGTGGCTGATTTTTCTGGTTTTACGAATGGTAACAGTAGGGGTGAGTTTGATGTAGTGAATGATGAAGTGGCTGATTTTTCAGGTTTCTGGTGGGAACCAGTCAAAGGGGTTTCTGGTATGCCTGTTGAGAATACAGGGGATGTGAGTGACCTGTCTGTTTCGCAAGAATGTACCTTGAGTTGGATGAGAGCTGTGAGTGAGGAGCTGATGAATAGGGGTATGAAGAGTAAAGGTTCTGAATGGAAGAGTATGAAAGAATTCTGTCTCCAGATGGGAGAACTTGTAATGAGGGCTAAGAGTATGGTTGATGAGATGATCAATAGTGACAATGAGACTGACAGGACGACTGACGAACAACCCCGACCAATTGCTACGCGTAGCCAGGGACCAGTAGATGAGTGCAGAAGGATGCGATTGAGTATAAAAGGTACCGTGAGTAATGATTGAGAGTGTATTGTGAGTGACTGTGGTCGAATGGCTTAAGGAAGGAGGGGTGTGGTGGAGCGAATGTGAGTGTGTATGAAGGGCCATTCTCCCACCCCCTTTTCCAAATACCCTCTCCCTACTTCTGTAAGAATGTGTGTGTGTGTGAATAACTGGAATTTAAATTTTGTTTTGATTTAAATTTTATTGATGTTTGTATTCTCCTTTTAGAGATTATATTTTGAAACAATAGTTTTAAAGATAAATATTTAAAGAATTATTAATGCTGTAAATTGTTTGGATATACATTTAGAGGTAAGATAGTCGATAAATTTACTTGGGTAATGCCCACTTATTAGTTTCCCTTCCATGTATAGTAAATGGATCATAAACGGAGGATATATCTCTTCTACAGAGAGTCGAAGCTTGGACGGACTGCGAGAAGAGTTCTCTAGACGAGTGCTCCGCTCAGTCCTGAGACGGAGGGCTTTCATACCTCGCTAGACACCTGAACAACCACACCCGCATTGGCTGACGAGCCTGCCTCCTTTTATGTTAGCCTACTACCACCCACCTCCAGCACAAAAGTGATAGCGCGTGCCCCTTTTCGTTCGGTTGTTGTTGTTGTTTTTTATTTCGTTGTGTAGATATATTTAAGTAAATTTGTTCTATTCGCCCGTTATATAATTCTTTTGGTATCTTGTTTGCATTGGGGAATTTGGCCTCATTTTTGAAGTGTGCACACTTCCCTTGTAAATATAAATTGTTTTAATTATCATTGTACATTTTTTTGTAAGTAAAGGGACTGTATATACAATCCGTTTCATTCTCCTTCAATTTCTCACGTCCACATTAGTGTAGGAAGCGGGTTGGATCGATTGGGGGTTAGTATAGATTTTTGGCCCACTACAATGTAACTAAAGAATTAGATAGGGGTGAGAAAGTTGATGTGATCTACTTAGATTTCAGCAAAGCTTTTGATAAGGTTCCACATAGAAGACTAGTTCATAAATTAAAGCTGCATGGGATATGTGGGAAGGTTTTAAATTGGATAACTGAATGGCTGAAAAATAGGAAACAGAGAGTTGTACTGAATGGAGTGAGGTCAGAGTGGAGGAATGTTATTAGTGGGGTACCTCAGGGATCAGTTTCAGGCCCTTTATTATTTATAATCTATGTAAATGATCTTGGGCAAGGTGTAAATAGCAAAGTGTCAATTTTTGCTGATGATACTAAATTGGCAGCTGTAGTCAAAGAGGTTGAGGGTAGCTTTAAAGTGCAGGGTGACTTAAATAAGTTGTTAGCTTGGGCTCAGAAGTGGCAGATGACTTTTAACCTTAATAAATGCAAAGTTATTAACATAGGGAGAGATAATAGGGAATTTAGCTATGAGATGGATGGATATTGGCTTAATTCAATTGAAGGTTTTTTTTGTGTTTTTTTTAAGGGGCTATCTGGCGACTGCCGACTTAGGCATAAGTCGCCATAAACAACAAACAGCCTAGTTCTAGGCTACTTTAAAAAATTTGAACAGGAAACAACAATAACTAGAAATAATAACAAGGGACAGGCGGTAGCGACCCCGCCCATCCCGGTACCGGGACAGGTATCGTGCGCGAAGATCACCCAGACTGGGACATTCAACAAGAATGTGCCGAACAGTCTGGGGGACAACGCAGTCGTTGCAATAGGGCGCAGGCGAGCGCTCCATCAAATAGCGATGCGTCACACGAGTGTATCCGATTCAGAGACGACAGAAAGCAACCTGAAGCCGCCGCGGAATTGGGGGATAGGTCCATGGGAACAGTCGCGGCGCAATGGCACGCAACGAAAGTTTAAGTTCCCTTCGAACATCTCCCATCTTCTTTGCCAAGCAGTCCGAAGAGCTGCCCATATTCCCGCTTATAATATAAAAAGACAAAAAATGATAGGCAATCTAAGCTTACTGAATATAAAAAATATAACTCTCAAAACCCTTGGTAAATATGTAGATTATCGGCGCGAACGATGGGACGTACTATTTCGTCCGTGTTCCAAAATGTTTCACATTTTTGGAGTACATTTAAGTTGACGGCTTGTGTGGGGGTAAACACAATGAGGGGACTACACTACGATGATCCTGAGTTTCATTAAATTCGATGGGGGGGTCTAGGGGGCACAGCCCCCAGTATATAATCCTAATTGTTTATAGAATAATAATTCGAAAAGGACTCAAACGCGCATGAATATTCCGACACGAGTGAACGATAATATTTACACACAAATTTTTTTTCCGGCCGGGCCGCTAATCTTCATATTTACCAAACCCTTTTGGGAGGAGTTTGTTTCAGCCCACATACCCCCAAAAAGATAAAAAAAATATTTCTTATATTATTACCTCTAGTGGGTTCGTTAATAATCTGCCTCAGAAAATTATCTTGGACAACATTCAAAAATTCCTCAGGCTCCTGATCACCCACAAGAGCTTTCCAGTCTATATTTCTGTAATTAAAATCGCCCATTATACACACATACTTACTTCTACATGCCCGTTCTATCTCCTGCCACAGAAGATTTGAAGCTTCCTTACTAAGATTTGGTGGTCTGTATAATAATCCTATGACAAGCTTGTTTTTACCTTCCTTTACATTTAGCCATAATGACTCTGTGTTATCATCTAATTTAATTGTACTGTTTACACAACACTGGAGATTATCTTTAATATAAATAATAACCCCTCCTCCTCTCTTCTTATTCCTATCTGTATGGAACATGTTAAAGCCCTCAATCTCAACCTCAAGTTTAAAGTGATTACCTGCCAAATCAAGCCATGACTCTGTTATCGCAATTATATCAAAATTCCCTTCACTCGCTAACGCTCTTAAGAGATCTATCTTATTCCTTATACTCCGACTATTTGTGTAGTATATTTTTAAGGTTTTTTTATTATTCCCATCTTCATTGCATCGTGCTTTTTTATTCCTAGTTATCTGCTCATTCACTTGTGCATTAGTCCTCCTATAACGCATCAGTTTGCCCTCTCCCTAGCTATTCCTCTATCTCTGCATCCCTTCCATTTCCTACACCTGCCCTCTATTCCTGTTATTCCCTTACCTCTAACAGCTTCTAGTTTCCCACCCGTAAGGACCTAATCACACTATCCAGCTCCCCCCATAGAGCCTTAACACCTGCCCGACTAAGATGGAGCCCACCCATCGCATACAACCTCCTATTCCCGTAAAACCCACCCCAGACATCTACAAACACCAATCCTAACTCCTCACACAGTCCTTTCACAAATTCATTCAAACCAATCGCACGCGACAACCATTCTACCCCCACATCCAATCTCGGAAGCACACCAGAAACCACACCTTTTACCCTGCTTTTACTCATCCTTTCAACTAACCTTTTATACTGCTCACGTAACTCACATGTGCCCACCTTCTTTACATCATTCACTCCCACATGCGTAATCACAACTGCATCCCTCTCACACCCAGAAACCAGCCTATCATACCTCTCACAAACATCACTTACACCAGCACCCGGCAGACAAACTCTCATTCCCTTCCACTTGCTATCACTCAACTTCCTATCTTAATACCTAATCTGAGAGTCACCCATCACTAGCACCTCAGTAATTCTCCTATTCTGTCTTGGCCTAACATTGTAGCCTCCCGAAAAAATTTAGACTAACCCCAATCGATCCAACCCGCTCCCTACACTAATCCGGACGTGAGAAATTGAAGGAGAATGAAACGGATTGTATGTACAGTCCTTTACTAACAAAAAAATACAATATTTACAAAAAAATATGGGTAAATATGCACAAAATATCTACAATAGAGAGGGGCGATTATATTGGAGATCTCCATATTTTTCACCAAAAAAATACAAGAAGAAAATCCTATATATATGAATACTATTAATCGATCCTAAGAAACATAAAAAATCAAACAACCAAAAAAATCCTGACTACAACAGTCAATATATAAATAACAAACAAGGCCTCACTTGGTACAAAGAGGATGGGGAGATGTCCAGCCACCTGCCACTCGAGTGAGCAAAATGCCTAGGACTTACAACAAGTGTAGCGCCTCAGCGCTTGATGGAAGATAATGACCTTAAAAAGCTTGCGTGGCTATTATAAGCCCTCCTTCATTAAGCTATTCTATTGGCCTTTATTTATTAACAATAATATATAGCTTCCCAGGATATAACGCTTTGTTTGTAATATAAGGATATACGAAACTAAGTCCTGTCTTTCCAGAATATGGCGCCTGGAAAGAAAGAAAAAAAACATGGTAATCATTTTTATACATAAAATAAACAAAAAACAACAAACCCATTCCCATTCAGACACGCACACATTTTTACAGAGGAAGGGATAGGGTACTGAGAAAAGGGGTGGGAGAATGGCCCTTTTACACACACTCACATTCACTCAACCACAACATTACCCTCCCTTCTGCTCTCAGTCACACTACCACCCATCCTGCTTTCATCCACAATCACACCAGGCAAATCACTTTCACACTCTTCCTTTCTCAGGACATTGAATCTGTTAGTCAACCTAACAGGTTCTATGTCCTTCTTTTTCAAACACCTAATCTGTCCTAACTTATCTATCCTATCCATTTTCACCCACCATTCATCATCACTCACAACTTCCACACTATTCCCAGTCCTAGCACTAATCTCACCCTTCAATCGCACACTTGCATCTCTTCTCACCTCAAACACCAAATCATTCAACCTCTTACATTCCCCACTCAACCTCCTAACCTCCCCTTCCAGAAAACACACACGGCATTCAGTTACATTCACTCTCCTTTCAACTCCACATGCATCACACACCACATACACTACTTTCAAACGGCATGCTCTCACCATCTATAAAAACAGCCATACTCTCAGAAATTTACTAAGGACAAAGTTAACACTCACCCCAAAAAATTCTTGCTCAGGATTGCTGCCAGTTATCTTCCCCAAAAGTATTAATCACTAATGTATTTATTACACAGTGATTGATGTATTAAATAAATACAAGAAAAACTACACATCCAAATCAGTATTATATCCCAATCTTACAATGAGAATCAGGAGCTTCCTGTAAGAAAACCTTCCAGAAAAAAGCCAGACAGCCAACTGAGAACAAAGCCAGACAGCCAACTGAGAACAAAGCCAGACAGCCAACTGAGAACAAAGCCAGACAGCCAACTGAGAACAAAGCCAGACAGCCAACTGAGAACAAAGCCAGACAGCCAACTGACAAAGCCAGACAGCAAACTGGCCAAGCCTTACAGACAACTCAACAAAGCCAGACAGCCAACTGACAAAGCCAGACAGCCAACTGACAATTAACATAACATAACATAATTTAACGGATGACAAAAGCCACAAGGGCCTATCAAAGGTCATCCGTATCCATCAAATCCCACCCATATAATGCATCCATAGGATTTTGTCAGATCATGCATCTACAATATACAATTTAACAATCCATAGGAATGTCCAACCATGCATCTACAATATATAATTTAAAGCCTCCATAGGAGTCTGTCAAAAACAAAATCAAAATCCCCCAAAATATACAATAAAAAGAAACTGCATCCACAGGAATGAGTCAAGAAACATATCCACATACCAAAAAGTAAGAAATTAACCCTCCATCCCCATATAATCATCCAATCTGCGCTTGAAAACATTCAAGTTTGGGCTGTCTACAGTCTCAAGGAGAAATTATGAAATTAAAGTGGCAAATAGGGCAAAGGAAGATCCTAAAAGTTTTTAGCAATTATACAAAACTAAGTTTAGAGATAAAATAGGCCCACTTATAGATTCCAATGAAGAATTAGTGAGTGGCAGGGACTCAATGGCTGGAATGCTAAATGACTTTTTTCTCTCAGTATTTACACAGGAGGATACTCTAAATATACCTGAGGTGTCAATGATCTTTCGGGGTAATGATGAAGAGAAATTAAAGGATATCTTGATCACAAAGGAGATAGTGACAAAGGAAATTGATAAAATCAAAAGTAGTAAAGCACCCAGTCCTGATGAGCTCTTTCCTAGAATTTTGAAAGAATGTAAGGATGTGTTAAGTGAGCCCCTAGCATGCATCTTTAGAAAATCATTGGAGAGTGGCATTGTGCCAGTGACATGGAAGAAAGCTAATGTGATACCTATATTTAAGAAAGGGGATAAAACAAATATGTCTAATTACAGACCAGTAAGGTTGACATCAGTGGTAGGGAAAATGATGGAATCTATTATAGCAAGGAATATTAGAGATCACTTGGATAAGCATAAGTTGATAAAAGAATCACAGCATGGCTTTAGTAAGGGTAAATCCTGTCTGACTAATTTGCTGTCTTTTTATAGTAAGGTGTATGAAGCAGCAGATAATGATGAAAACTATGATATTTTATACTTGGACTTTAGTAAGGCTTTTGATTGAGTGCCACACTTACGGCTTCTGAGCAAAGTTAAAGCACACGGGATCGATGGCAGTATATTTAGGTGGATTCAGTCATGACTTGGTGAATGACAGCAAAGAGTTAGTATAGATGGAGTTAAATCTGAGTGAGGGTGTGTTAGCAGTGGAGTTCCGCAAGGATTTGTTTTGGGTCCCTTGCTATTCTTAATTTATATTAATGATCTTGACATAGGTATAAGTAGTGACCTGAGTAAATTTGCTGATGATACTAAGCTAGGTAGGGCCATTAGGGCTGATTCTCATGCTTTTGTAATGCAGGAGGAATTGACCATTCTGTCCAATTTGGCCGAGAAATGGCAAATGAAGTTTAACATAGACAAATGTAGTGTACTTAGTATAGGTAGAAATAATCCATTGAATAGTTATAAATTAAATGGGAGAATTTTAGGGAGGACTGATTGTGAGAGGGACTTGGGTATTTTGGTAAGTTCAGACCTTCGTCCTAGAAAGCAGTGCCTAAATGCTAAGAATAAAGCTAATAGGATATTGGGATTCATTAGGAGGAGTGTAAGCAATAAGAGTGCTGAAGTCATTCTAAAACTGTATCTGGCACTAGTTAGGCCTCATCTAGACTATGCAGTACAATTTTGGTCACCATATTATAGGAAGGATATTGATTTGCTTGAGTTTGTGCAGAGAAGGATGACAAAGATGATTGGTGGGCTAAAGAACTTACCTTATGGTGAAAGGCTCAGAAAACTAAATCTACATACATTGGAAAGGAGAAGAGTCAGAGGGGAATTGATTGAAGTCTTCAAATGGGTAAAAGGATATAATAAAGGGGATCTGGGTAAGGTTCTTATACTTAGTGAACATGACAGGACACATAGCAATGGGTTTAAGCTTGATAAGTATAGGTTTAGGAAGGAGATTGGGAGGAATTGGTTTACAAATCGTGTGGTAGATGAATGGAATAGGCTCACTAGACATGAGATAGAAGCCTCCTCTCTGGGTAGTTTTAAGAATAGATTAGATAAATATATGGATGAAGCTGTTAGATGGGACTGACTTTTTTTTATGTACATATGTATATATTTTTCTAAGGAGTGGGGAGATTATATTTTGCGGTTGCATGATTGGACATAATCCTCTGGATGCATTTTATGTATATTGTAGATTAGATCTGACGAACTCCTTTAAAGGGTGACAATGTTGATGACTTTTCTCTGGTAAGAAATCTTTTGTATGTCGACTGGAACAGGAGCTGCCAAGTTGTAGGCCATGAATGGTCTTTTGCAGTCTCCTTCTTTTCTTATGTTCTTATGTTCTACTTATTTCGGAGAACCAGATCTAATATATTGGCACCCCTTGTTTGTTTATTAACAAATTGAGTAAAAAAAAATTATCCTTTAAGCATTCTATAAACTTACAACTTGTTCTATCCATTTATAAACTTACAATTTGCTCTATCCATTCCTATCATATTTTACCGCTCTACATAATTTAAATTAAAGTCACCAAGAATAACTGTATCTACTTCACATCCTTTCCTTATTTTCCTGATCATTAGCTCATCTATACAGTCTGTCTGTCCGGATGGTATGTAAAAGGCTCCCAAGTGTATTATCCTATTTTTACTGACCTTAATATCTATCCACAGTGACTCAACTTCTTGCTTTATAGAATTATTTAGATTTGAAGAAATGGTATTTCTGTTATAAATAATCAACCCACCACCAATCCTATCTCTCCTTTGACTAATTTACATATCATAACCCTGTAGTTCAAATTTACTCACATTGTCATTAAATTTATTTTCATTAACCCATGATTCTATTACACATATTTATATATTCATCAATAATATAACTAAATAACTCATCTTTCTTATTTCTAAGACTCCGAGCATTGGTATAAAAACAACTCAGCCCTCCATTCCCTCAAGCACCTCTTTTTAGAATGTATACCTTCCACTCTATCTCCTCTGCATCTCTTTCCTTTCCCTACCCTACCCTGTACTCATATTTCCCTGACCACTATCAATAACTAGTTTCCACGCTTATAAAGACCCAACCCAATGACACTATCTAACTCCTGCCACAACACGTCAACCACAGCCTGGCTTAGATGGAGTCCATCTAATGCATACAATGCCTTATTCCCATAAAACCCATTCCAAACATCTACAAACACTAATCTTGACTCCTCACACAAGCCTTTCACATATTCATTCAGTCAAATCGCATGAGACAACCATTTTATCCCTACATCCATTCTCAGAAGCACAACCCCGTCCGACGCCAGCTTAGCCTCTTCTCTTTCCTTCAAAACAATTTTGTTTCCCCCCAGGTTTCCTCGCTTTTCATACAACCTCTTCCACGACATTCTCTGGTCAGACTCTAATTTCACAGGGTAGATGCTGACCTACTTCTCAGGCAACATCCCAGATCGGGGCTAAAGGGGGAGGGGACAATGTTCCCCAATCCCTGAGCTCTAGTTTGGGATGGTGGTTTTTTAACAACCTGCTTCATCCCCACCCATACCTTCCTCAGATCCCTTTTCCTTTTCTCTTCACAGACTAGCAATTTTAAGCCGTGCCAAAGGTGGATGCCATGCTGAAGGGCTGCCAGGTCACCAGGCGGGATGGGTGGTGGTTAAATGACAGCACCTGGTTCTGCCAGGCCCATACACACCCCTTGCAGAGCAGGCTACTGTGAGAGGTGATGAGCTATTGCTTCCAGTAAGAAAAAAAGGGTCACCATGCCCAATAATATTGAAATTAAAAATCTCCACGCAATTTGTCTTGTTCCATCATCGGAGCCGCCCTCGGGCAGCTCCACAGAAAAATGGAAGTCGCCCCCTGTGCTTGCGCAGAGGACCCTCCAAATTTATCTAACCGGAAAGGATACTCCTCTCCTTCACCTAGAGGTGTAGGGGGCTACCCTTCATCCCCTTCTCCGGGTGTGCTTTGGGCATCTCCCTCTTCCCTTTTTTACCAAAGGGGCTGCTAAAAAAGCCAGCAAGCAGCCCATAGCCGACTGCTCCCATTTAAGCAGTTTGGTAGGGCAAACCCCCTTAAGGGGGGAGAGGGAAGCCAGGGCACTTTGGTCGCTTCCCTCCAAAGACCTGCTGGCAAGAATTTTGAGCCTTGCCAGGTTCAAGGCCTGTGCCTCCTCAGACATGACTTGTGACAACGCTGCAAACGGGACCTAAGATGTCCTGGGGGGGGATGGCCAACTGGAATCCCCCCCCTGAGATAGATAGGGGCCTCCATGGGAGCAAATCCGGGCTTGGCGCCAAGCACCGAACCCAAATCCGTCCCTATGCAAGGTGATCCTCAAACAGCCCGGGTTTCCAACGCAGTACAAGGAGGGGAGGGACTGCCAGGACCTTCTCCATCTCGGGGAAGGACCTGGCTGAGGCCGGTCCATCTGGCCCGGGGGCTCCTGCAGGCAGAGGGGAGAAGAGTGTTTATTCCCTGCCCTCCTCTCCTAAAAAGAAAAAACAAAAAAGACTCAGGGGCTCCTCTCCATCCGCAGGGGCTGCTGGGAAGGATGGTTCTGCTGCTTTGGTAAGCGACCAAGACAAGATCGGCACATCCAGCCCCTCTGCCCCCGACTATGACTAAGACCAAAAGAGCGCAGGGCAGAGCCTAGATGACATCGGGGCCCCTCATTCAGAGGTTACCTGGCGTTTTTGAGCGTGCTGGATTCAAACGCTTTTTATCTATTCACTCGACTGATGGCAGCATGTTGGCCAAGGGCAATATGATCCATTAGATGAGAGCTTTAGCTAGGGTAATTGGTAGAGAGCCGAAGATGAACCGTTTCTCGGATGGGAGCCGTGTGGCAAATGCGGCGGATGCCTCCAAGGCGGCCAAGATAAGTGCTCTAGGAGACTTAATGGCACGCCGGTGAGTGTGATGAAACACTCTACCATGTACTTTATGAAAGTAGTAGTTTATGCGAGGGAACTCCTTGAATACTTGCATAGAGGACATCACCTTAGAGCTGGCTGACCATGGGGCAGTCAAGCTGGTACCGCGACCGCGTGAAGGCATTCGAGCCACTGCCGTGGAGGTGCTATTAGTCTCTCCACTTCGGCCATAAAAATCGCTCATGGACACGTGCAAGGTCGAGGTCACCCGTAGTATGTGTAAATTACTCCAAGGCCGCACACAATAAGTCTAAATCGTGTCAATTGCAGAGAGTCACACCTTGATTCTTTGAAGCAATGTGGTGCATCTCTCTTTGAGAAAGAAATCCTGGCAATTCAGGCCCAGGATCGACTCTTATTCCGCGAGGCTAAGGACTTGGTTCTGGCGTGCCCAGCTCTGCCTGGGACGTCTTATGCCTCAATGATTTGAAAGACACCATCTGCTCCTGGACCATCCAGGCCAATGAGCACGGTTGTTTCCGCACCTATTCGGAGCACTTCTGCGGGTTCTAATCAACCCAGGCCCTTCCCTGGTAAAGCTGGCAGAAGAAAGGGTTCACACCAATCCCCAGCTAAAACCAGGGCTCACCCCCTTCCCCCAGCATGACCATTTTCCGTAAGGCGAAATGACCATGCGCCTCCATCGAGTTGTTAGACTCACAGGAGACAACATCCCTGAAATCGGTCACCAGGCCATCTCCTGGGGTTCCTAAAGCTGTCCCTGGAAAGGAAGACAACAACAAAGGAGACTCTGAAGCCGCAACACCAGCCTAAGGTTTCGAGGCGGAAGGAGGAAAAGACTCGCATGGTGAGCCTAAACATCCACCAATCAGTTGTCGAAGTCAACAGCGCCAGGGTTCTGGCTCAGGGAAGCTTACAGCCATTCCTGTGAGGGTCTTCTGTTCGAAGAGGGCCCCGGCATCTCTGAAATAGGTCTGGAGAGCATATTCTTTCAATGGAGTTACAGTGGACTCTGGGCCAACTGGGAGGAGCTGCGGAGGCTCGTCTCATCCTGTTACCTATTTTTCTGCAGGAGACCATGCTAGGCGCATGCGCCTTGTGCCCCGTCCCAGGGTATAAGGGTTTTGCAACCCCACCACCACGAGATGGGGGCTGGGCTGGGGGATGCGCGGTTTACACCTGGCATGATGTCTCCGTTCTTTTCAATTTAGATACCTCCTTTCAGGCAGTGGCTGTGCAGCTTCATATGGATTTTTTTTTTTTAAAGAACTCATCTGGCGACGGCCTACTTGGGTATTATTCGCCTTATTAAAAAATTGCCTAGTACTAGGCTACTTTAAAATCAAATTCAAAAATACAAAAAACAACCCAAACCAAACCCCCAAATTTTTTAAAAAAAAAAGGGAAAAGGAAGCGAGCAGTAAGCAAGCTCCTGCATCAGGGGAAGGTCCTCCGGCGCAGCAGCGTGTGACCTATGAGGAAGAAGAAACCCCCCCCCCAAAAAAACCCTGCCTAAATAATAGGGCGAAGCCCGGCCTCCATCTAAAAGTCAACAAGTCCACCAGTCAATGTGCACCCACTTGTCCCGAGTACAAGGGACAGGCGGTAGCAAACCTGCCCATCCTGGTACTGGACAGATAACGTGCGCGAAGATCACCCAGACTGGGACATTTGACAAGAATGTGCCGAACAGTATGAGGGACGACGCAGTTGTCACAATAAGGTGCACGTGCAATCAAATGACAAAGCATCACACGAGTGTTCGATTCGAGAAAAACAGAAAGCGACCTGAAGCCATCGTGGCATTGGGTGATGTTTTTTAGGAACAGTTGCGGTGCATTGGCATCCAAATTTAAGTTCCCTTCAACAGTCTCCCATCTTCTGGGCCAAGCAGTCCTAAGAGCTGGCTGTATTCCTGCCATGTAGTCGGTGTGAGGAAGAGTGAAATGCTGGTCCAGTTGTAGAGTCCTGGCAGACTCTTTGGCGCCCTCATTCACCGCAATTCCTACATGTCCAGGAACCAAGCAGAAGGATATTCTCAACATCCGCCTGGCTCGCCAAAACCTTGGTGTCACAGATATCGTGAACCAGGGGATGCGGAGATTCCAATGGCCTGAGAGCACTCAGGGCACTTTTTGAGTCGCTATAGATCACAATCAGGTCTCTTAACCGGGCACGTCGCGCAATCTCCCATACCGAGTGATGTAGTGCCACCAGCTCAGCTTTGAAGACAGACCCAGCGCTTGGCAGAGCCCTGCTGACTTCAAACAGAGGGAATACGGCGTGGAAGCCAACCCCCTCTTGGGACTTGGAGCCATCTGTATACACTGGCACAGTTCCAGCGTGACACAAGATATGCTCCAAAAAGGTCGAACGCAATACTCCCGGCACTGTACAAGCTTTGGAAGCAGAGACGTAGCGACAAATAGCAAAATGTGGTACCCTCCAGGGTGGCGTTCTGGGCAGAACCAGGGGTGCCACTCGCCTGAGAGCTATACCTAGCTATCGAAGGAGTTTCCTGGCCCTAAACCCAAAGGGCTTAGGGTATGACTGGCGTCTCTCGGCAGCATAAGCACAGTCAAAATCAGCTGCGGATGTAGTGAGAGCTATTGGCGACTGAAGGAGGCACCGGGCTCATGCGTACAGGCAAGAGATGCACTGTATGTGCCATAGATCAAGTGGCATCTCCCCAGCATCGACTAGTATGCTCTCAATGGGGAAAGTGCGGAAGGCACCAGTCGCCAGGTGAAGGCCAATGTGGTGGATCGAGTCCACCTTCGGCAATAAACACTTGGCCGCGGATGCATAAAATTCGAGCTTCGAAAGAACAAGGATCGATAAAAAGGTACGGCAGTAGCTCTATCAGCACCCTAAGCGCCGAACGTCATGGCACGGAGAATATCCATGGCGCGGGTACAAGAGACCCTAAGTCTGTGAATATGAGCTTTCCAGGCGAGGCGTCAGTCAAATGCAAGAACAAGGAAACGGTGAAATTCAACCACTTCCAGGTGCACCCAATTAAGAAACAAATCTGGGTAGGAGTGAAACCGTAGATGGCGGCAGAAGTGCACCACCTTAGTCTTTGCCAAAGAAAACCGAGACTTGTGCACTTCAATGCCTGTTGGAATTTAGGCTCTAGAGTTGGCATCTGCGCCACACCAAAAGAGATTGAAAGGTCGTACACATAGAGCGTAGCAAGAACATCTTCCCGCAGCACTGAGGTGATTCCCTTGATGCTCTTGGCAAAGAGTATGACACTAAGGACACTTCCCTGCAGGACATCTTCCTGCTCCATTGGGCCAGAGAGGGCTCCCCCCACCCTTATGCGGAATCAACGATCTCGCAAAAATTCAGATATAAAGATTGGGAGATGTCCCCTTGCACCCATCGTGTGGAGAGTCTCCATGATGCCGTATCATAGGGCTTCTCCAGATCGAAAAACACTGTGGCATAGTGCTGTCTACGAAGGAAGGCCTCGCAGACAGCATTTTCCAGTCGGAGCAGAGCATCCGACGTGGAGTGGAACTTGCGGAAGCCGCAATGTGCAGAAGACAGATGGCCTCCGCTGTACAGGAAAAAGGCTAATCTAACATTTACGAATTTCTTTATCAACTTTCACACGCAAGAGGTTAGAGAGATTAGGCGGAAACCGGCCGGAGTAGAGTGATCTCTGCCCGGTTGGCGAAAGGCGAGCACAGTAGTGATGGTCCAGGAATCTTGGAGGAGACCATCCACCCAGATCCTTTTGAACAAATCTAACAGAAAGGCCATGCCTCGCTCACCCAGGTGTCGAAGCATGGCATATGGGACATCGTCCAGACAATGGGCGGTGTCCGATCACGAAGCAAGAGCGGAATGCAACTCAATCACAGTAGACCTATCGTTGAAGGGTTCTCAGTCTCTGGAGGTGTAGCGGGCCGAAAATCTAGACTAACCACAATCGATCCAACCCCCCTTCCTACACTAATCTGGATGTGAGAAACCGAAGGAGAATGAAACGGACTGTATATACAGTCCCTTTACTTACAAAAAAAATACAATAATAATTACAAAAATATGGCCTAAATATGCACATGAGCCTATTTATATATAAATAAAACAATCCTATCTTGAAATCCTATCAATCAAAAATATATACACAATTACTAAAGAACAAACAACAAATATAAAAAGAAGAGACAACAAAAGGGGAGTTATCTTACGTCGTACCACGGTTTACGATTTGCCAGCCCCTGGGGCAAAATCTTGCCGGCAGTCACTCTTGTGACAAAAATTGGGTGTGCGCGTCTTATGGGGCCTGGCGCCTTCAAGCTCATTTTTCTTCACAATCCTGGCGTTTTTATGCTATTAAAGAAAGATGGTGCCTCTGAGCCTGATACAATATATATATATATATGGTGGTCGTACCTTTGGGGCTACAAACAGCTCTTCTGTTCCAACAGGACGCAAAACTTCTGGTGTAATAGTATTTATAATTTCTTTACTTGAGGGTTTGATAAAAGATTATTTTTAAAAATTAGCAGCTGGGAAAGAAAAAACCCCCAATTTTAATACAACATGAAATCAAATACATATGTACAAAAGAAAATATAATAAAAAAAACTCCATTCCCACTCACACACACATTCTTACAGAGAGAGGTAGAAGGTATTGAGGAAAGGGGTGGGAGAATGGCCCTTCTTACACACACACATTCGCTCAACCACAGAGGTAAAGTCTAGTCGGCAGCCTTCCGCGACATCACAACGTGCATTGAATGCTGGCGGAGCAACATCCTGGCTAGAGAATGCAGAGAAAGTGGTTGCGAAGGATTCAGCCTGCAGTCCCCTTCTCCTGGAGAACGGGAGGGGGGTCCTGCGAGAAATTGCCCCGAATCCTTTTGACTCGCTTCCACACCTCTGCCAGAGGGGTGTTCCCGTTAAGTGAAGACACGTATGCCCGCCAAGAAGAGCGGCGGGCATGCTTCAAAATATACTGGAACCAAGCTCTAGCCCGAAGAAATTCACCGACAGTGAAATCGTTCGGGCGGTGCTTATAGTGCATGGAGGCATAACGCTTCTGTTTGAGGGTCGTCTCATACTCGGCTGACAACCATGGGAGTGGTCAGTGTGCAAAACGACCAGACGTTCTGGGAATACTAGTCAGGCCTGCAGCGATGAGGTTGCCGGAGAAGAACTCAACGGCCTCATCTACCGGCCTAAACTCCTCGACTGAGATAGAGAATTCAGTCATTTCCTGAAATGCAGGCCACTGCGCCCGTGCCAAGCACAACCGAAGTGGGCTCTCAGGCGGCAGTTGCCCTGAAAATGATAATTGAATGGGAAAGTGATCACTACCATGGAAGTCATCGACCAATCAAAATCAGGCTGTGCATCCGAAGAGCACAAAGATAGATAAATGCAAGAAAATGAAGCGGTTTGCGGGCAGTGATGCGTAAACTCATCCACATTTAGGACACCTATCTCAAGCTCTTTGATCAGATCGGCAAGGACTTGTCTCCTGGGATTTATTGAGTAATCTTCCTAGAGAGGATGCCTGCTGTTCAGATCTCCAAGCAAGAGAAAGGGCCTCGGCAACCGTGCCACAATGCAGTGGAAGCCCCCCGCGTCGATGTCAGCTTGTGGTGGAGCAAATGTGAGTGTGTGCATAAGGGGCCATTCTCCCACCCTTTTTCACAATACACTCTCCCTCCTTCTGTAAGAATGTGTGTGTGTGAATGGGAATGGATTTGTTTTGCTTTTTCTTTATTTTATGTATAAAATAAATTACCATGTTTTTTTTTCTTTCCAGGTGCCATATTCTATAAAGGACTTAGTTTCATATATCTTTATATAGCAAACAAAATATTACTTTGTCTTAAGTAAATTTAACGAAGCGCCATATTCTGGAAGCTATTTATTATTGTTAATGAAGGAGGGCTTATAATAGCCACGCAAGAGTGATAAGTTCATTTATCTTCCATCAAGCGCAGAGGCGCCAATTGTTTGCAAGTCATAGGCATTTTGCTTGCTTGAGTGGCAGGTGGCTGGGCGTCCCCCCCCCCCCCGCCCTCTTTGTTTCACGTGAGGCCTTTGTTTGTTAATTATATATTGACTGTTGTAGTCCAGATTTTTTTTTTTTAGAGTGTTTCTTTTGATTGATTAATAGTATTTGTAAGTAGGATTTGTTTATTTTGTTGATTGCGTGTAAAAGGAAATTTAGCTGTATTTTTTGTGTGTAAATAGTAACGAGATATCTAATATAATCACCCCACTCCATTGTGAATATCATTGTACATTTTTTTGTTAGTAAAGGACTGTACATACAATCCTTTTCATTCTCCTTCAATTTCTCACTTCCGCTTAGTGTAGGAAGGGGGTTGGATCGATTGGGGTTAGTCTAGATTTAGGCCCGCTACAAGCTGACGTTGGAATGTACGCAGAAATGATAGTATACCTCGTATCCAGGTGAAGCTGCACAGCCACTGCCTGAAAAGAGGTATCTAAAGTGAAAGGAAGAACGGAGACATCATGCCGGGTGTAAACCACGCATCCCCCAGCCCGGCCATCTCGTGGTGGTGGGTCACAAGACCCTTATACCCCGGCAAGGCGGGGAGGGGGCACGCGCCTAGCATGGTCTCCTGCAGAAAAATAGCTAACGGGGAATGGGACGAGACGAGCATCCGCAGCTCATCCCAGTTGGACCGGAGTCCACGGCAATTCCAGGCCTAGCTCGGAGACGCGGGGGCCCTCTTCGAACAGAAGACCCTCACGGGAATGGCCGTATGCTACCCGGAGGCAGACCCCGGGCGCTGTTGGCCGGAGAAAGCGCTGTCGACTTGGAGGACTTATTGGGGGAGGTTGGGCTCGCCAAGTGATTCTTTTCCTCCCTCCGCCTCGAAACCTTGTGGGGGCATTGCGGCTTCAGAGGTGGGGGGCCCTCTTTTCGAGGAACCACCATCTCCGAGCCACTCAGCCCACCACTAGGCATGGAGAAAGGAGCCGAAGCTCCTTTCTTGATGTCCTCCTTCCGGGGAACAGCTTTAGAAACTCCGGAAGATGGCCTGGTGACCAACTTCAGGGGTGTTGCCTCCTGTAAGTCTAATGACTCGGTGGAGGAGTGGGGCTGCTTTGTTTTACGGGAAACGATCACGCTGGGGGAAGGGCGGGAGCCCTGGTTTTAGCCAGGGCTGGGTGTGAACCCTTTTTGTGCGAAGTTTACCAGGGGAGAGCCCGGGTTGAGTGGAACCCGCAGAAGGGCTCCGAATGGGCACAGAAACAATCGTGCTCGTTGGCCTGGATGGGCCAGGAGCAGAGGGTGTCTTTCTAAATAAAGAGGCATAAGACCTCCCAGGCAGAGCCGGGCGTGCCAGGACCAAGTCCTTAGCCTCGCGGAATGAGAGTCGATCCTGGGCCTGAACGGCCAGGATTTCTTTGTCAAGGGAATATGCACCACATTGCTTTGAAGAAGCAGGGTGTTGCTCTCCGCAATTGGCACCCTTGGCCACTCACGACTTAGACTTATCGTGTGCGGCCTTTGAGCAATTTACACAGACTTCGGGTAATCACGACTTTGCACATCTACATGAACAATTTGTATAGCCGAAGGGGTGACAGTAATAGCACCCTTGCAGCAGTGGCACGAATGGTTTCACGCGGTAATGGTACCAACCGGCACGCACCGACTCAGGTAGCTTGTCAGAGTCGAACGTGACGAAGAGTGTAGGGGTGGGTCTCGAGGCCCATCCCTGTTTTCTCATCACACGTTTGACCTTGACCGCCCATGGTCGGCCAGCTTTAAAGTGATGTCCTCTATGGAGTAATCAACGATTTCCCTTGCATAAACTACTCCTTTCACAAAGTTCATGGTAGAGTGCGGCTTCACACTCACCGGGGTGCCATCAAGTGTCCGAAGAGCACTTATCTTGGCCGCCTTGAAGGGATCCACCGCATTCGCCAGAAGGCTCCCGTTCCAGAAACGCGTCACCTTCAGCTCTCTACAAATTACACTAGTTAATGCTCTCCTCTGATGGATCATGTTGCCCTTGGCCAACATGCTGCCATCAGTGGAGCGAATAACAATGAAGCATTTGAAGCCAGGGGGTTCAAAAACGCCAGGTAGCCTCTGAATGAGGGGCGAGATGTTATCGAGGCTCCACCCTGCGCTCTTTTCATCTTAGTCAAGGGCTCTGCATCCGGGGGGGGGCAGAGGGGCTGGATGTGCTGATCTTGGCTTGGTCACTTCCTAAAGTGGCAGAAGACCTATCTATCTCCGTAGCCCCCGCGGATGGAGAGGAGCCCAGTCTTTTTCTTTTTAGGAGATAAGGGCGGGGGTATGAACCCGCTTCTCCCCTCTGCTGGCAGGAGCCTACAGGCCAGATGGATTTGCCTCAGCCAGGTCCTTCTCCGAAATGGAGAAGGTCCTGGCACTCGTGGGGGCACCTGTTTGAGGAGATCCCTCCCTTCCTTGTACTGCCTTGAAAATCCTAGCCGTTTGAGGAGGACCTTGCATAGGGGCGGATTCAGGCTCGGTGCTTAGCGCCGATCCCGGATTCTCCCCAATGGAAGGCTCTACCATCTGAAGCTGGGTTGTCTCAAGGACCATGTCTATCTGAGGGGGTCTTTCAGTTGCCCCCCCCCTAGGACATCGCAGGTCCCTTTGGCAGCATTGTCACTTGTCACAGGTGGGGAGGCACAGGACTTAACCCTGGCAAGGTTCAATATTCTTGCCAGCAGGTCTTTTGAGGGAAGCGCCCGAAGGGGCCTGGCTTTCCTCATCCCCAAATGGGGTTTGCCCTACCAAGGCGCTTCACTGGGGAGCGGTCGGCTATGGGCTGCCTTCTGGCTTTCTTGGCAGTCCCCTTGGAAAGAAAAGGGGGGACTGCCGCTGGAAAAAAGGGAGGTGCCCAAAAACACCTCCAGAGAAGGGGGTGAGGGGAAGTCCCCTACATCTGTAGGTCAAGGAGAGGAGTAAGCATCCTCTCCGGTTAGAGAAATATGTAGAGTCCCCTGCACAGGCACAGGAGGGAGGACCTCCATTTTTCCTGTGGAGCTGCCCTAGGGTGACTCCGAAGTTGGATGGGGGGGAAATTAAGGGTTTTTTTTTTTTAAATAGACTTATCATTGGGCATGGTGACCCTCTTTTAATTACAGGATGCAATAGCTCATCATCCCTCGCAGTAACCCGCTCTGAAAGGGGTCGGTACGGGGCTGGCAGAGCCAGGTGCCACCATTTAAGGCCACCCCTCCCGCTTGGTGACCTGGCAGCCCTTAAGCATGGCAGCTCCACCTTGAACATGGTGTAAAACCGATAGTGTTTGAAGAGAAAAGGAAAAGGTATGTGAGGAAGGTATGGGTGGAGATGAAGCAAGTTGTTAAAAACCAACCACCCCAGACAAGAGCTCAGGGGTTAGGGAACATTGTCCCCTCATCCCTCAGCCCTGATCCGCGACAGTTGGCTGAGAAGGTCAGCATCTACCCTGTGAAATTAGAGGCTGACCAGAGAAAGTTGTGGGGGAGGTTGTAGGGGAAGTGAGAAACAAGGCGAGAAATACAGGCTGTCTGAAAGGAGAAGAGGCTAAGCTGGGACCGGACGGAATGCTGGATCCTGTCAGCATGGCAGCCAAGATGGCAAATCGTCAGGCCCCGTGGATGGAGAGGAGCCCTAAGTCTTCTTAGTCTTTTTCTTATTTTTTTTTTTTTTAGGAGAGGATGACGTATGAACTCGCTTCTCCCCTCGATGGCAGAAGCCTACAGGCCAGATGGACCAGTCTCAGCCAGGTCCTTCTCCGAGATGGAGAAGTTCCTGGTAATTTCAGGGGCACTGGCTGGAGGAGATCCCTTCCCTCCTTGTACTGCCTCGGAAACCTGGGCTGTTTGAGCAGGACCTTGTGTAGTGCAGATTAGGGTTCGGTGCTTGGCGCCGAGCCCAGATTTCCCTCTAATGGAAGGCCCTACCGTCTTAGGCTGGGTTGCCTCAAGGAGCATGTCCATCTCAGGAGGGGCCCTCAGTTGGCCATCCCCCCCCCCCCAGGACATCGCAGGTCCCGTTGGCAGCATTGTCACTTGTCACGTGTGGGGAGGCACAGGCCTTAACCCTGGCAAGGTTCAATATTCTTGCCAGCAGGTCTTTTGAGGGAAGCGCCCGAAGGGGCCTGGCTTCCCTCTCCCCCAAAGGGGGTTTGCCCTACCGAGGCGCTTCACTGGGGAGTGGTCGGCTATGGGCTACCTGCTGGCTTTCTTGGCAGTCCCCTGGAAAGAAAAGCGGGGACTGCCGCTGGAAAAAGGGAGGTGCTCAAAAACACCTCCAGAGAAGGGGTTGAGGGGGAGTCCCCTATACACTTAGGTGAAGGAGAGGAGTAAGCCTCCTCTCCGGTTAGAGAAATATGGAGGGGCCTCTGCACAAGCACAGGGGGGGACCTTCATTATTTTCTGTGGAGCTGCCCGAGGGCAGCTCCGTTGATTGAACAGGGGAAGTTGAGGGTTGTTGTTTTTTTATTAGTTAATCATTGGGCATAGTGACCCTCTATTTTATACGGAAAGCAATAGCTCATCACCCCTCACAGTAGCCTTCACTGCAAGGGGTGCATACAGGCCTGGCAGAGCCATGTGCCGCCATTCAGAACCACCCCTCCCGCCTGGTGGCCTGGCAGGCGGGAGGGGCTCTACCTTGGACATGGTATCAAATTGATAGAGTGTGAAGAGGAAAGGGTAGGGATGAAGCAGGTTGTTAAAAACAACCGGAGCTCAGGGGTTAGGGAACATTGTCCCCTTCCCCCTCAGCCCCGATCCGGGGCAGTTGGCTGAGGTCAGCATCTACCCTATGAAATTAGAGGCTGACCAGAGAAAGTTGTGGCAGAGGTTGTAGGGGAAGTGAGGAAGTAGGGAAGAAATACATGCTATCTGAAGGAATGAAGAGAGGCTAAGCTGGGGCCAGATAAAGCGCTGGATCCTGTCAGCACGGTGGCCAGGATGGCAAATCACCGCGCCCCTTACAGGGCCGGAGCTCAGGGGTTAAGCAACATTGTCCCCTCGCCCCTCAGCCCCGATCCGGGATGGTGGTCTGAGAAGAAGGTCAGCATCTACTATGTGAAATTAGAAGCTGACCAGAAAAAGTTGTTGTAGAGGTTGTATGAAAAGGGACGAAGTAGGGGAGAAATACAGGCTGTCTGAAAAGAGAAGAGGTTAAGGTGGGGTCGGAAATGGTTCTGAAGGCATAATCAGAAAGAAAGCTATTAGACAAGTGAGTTTCCCAGCATCTGATAAAGATTCACAGGCATCTATACAATCTTGAAACTGTTTTAAAAAATTCTTGAATTCAAATTTATCACATGATTTACCACTAAATGTTTTACATTTAAATTTAGGCATTTTAACTGAAGATTTACTAACATTAACTGGTGGTAATTCTGAAGATCCATACCTTGTGAGCTTTCCCGCTTGCATTCCCATAATATTTATTGCACCTCCCAACATGTTTTCACCCATGATTAATTTGTATTATTACTTGTTCCTGAGGGCAAGCAAGGGGGTATGGGGGCTATACTCCCCCATATAGCAATCATTAAACTTGAAGATCCATACCCTGCGAACTGTACTATGGGTTACTATATGTGTGCATAGCCCCCCCCATACCCCATACCCCCCTCACTACGCTCGCCCTCAGGAACAAGTAATAAAACAAGTTAATCACACAGTTGGGTGAAAACATGTTGGGAGGTGGAATAAAGGTAAATATGTAAACAAGCGGCGCGGCCGATAAGACGTACTATTTTCGTCCATGTTCCAAAATGTTTCACATTTTTGGAGTACATTTAAAGGGACGGCTCGTGTGGGGGTAAACACGAGGGGGGACCACACTATGAATATCCTGAGTTTCATTAAATTGGGGGGGTCTGGGGGGTACAACCCCCAGTATATAATCCTAATTGTTTATATAGAATAATGGTCTGATGTTTACAGAGGTGAATGCTTTAATTACATCATGTCAGTGCCTTTAATCGTTTGGCGAATTATAATAGGGGTGGGGGTGGGGTGTGATGTCAGAAATGACTGATATGAATTTTTTTTTCCCACTTAATAGCTTTTTATTATCCTCATTCAGTCATTTTTATTTGTCAATATATTTTTCCCCATTTTACTATTTTTATTACATTCTTTTATACATTTACCCCTAATTAGCTAGCTTGTTTACAGGAACTACTTTTTTTAGCCATTTGCATATCATAGAGACGTTTTATACATAGTTTCAAAATGGAATTGGTTGGCAAAGTTTGTCCATGGTCTATTTCTCCATTATTAACTCTAGTTTCTGATAAAGAAAAATTGGTAACCTTTTTGGACGTTCATAATTTAGTTAAAATTAAAAGCGATTGCGAGATTTGTGGCCAGGCATTAGATGTCATAAATATGTAGATTAGTGACTCTAATGGTGGGATGTACTATTTCATCTGTAGTTCAATCCCTACATACGGAAGAAAAAACTAACAGTTTGACGCCTATCTTGCAAGCTATATTTCGAATAGGACTCAAACAGCGTGTTTCATTTGTTTTTTCAGACAATTTTGTAAAAAAAAAAAAATGATCTGCGTAAACGGCGTTTTCCGTTTGTTTACTTTTGGGCATTTTTTTCTAAAAACAATTGTGCCAGCTATATTTCAAAAAGGATTCAAATGCGCATGAATATTCCAACACGGGTGAACAATAATATTTACACAAAATAATTTTTCCAGCCGGGTCGCTAGTCTACATGTTTACCCAACTTTTTTATTCACTTTTCAAACTACATTATAACATTGTAATTATGAAAATTCATTAAATTTTTTTATTTGCAAGCTTTTTCATTTTATGGGCAAAAATGCAATCTTGTGATTAAAAATTTTTCCCAAATACGCTGCACCAAAAGGGTTAAAAAATACAAAGTTCTTAACATGGGGAGGGATAATAGGGAATTTAGCGATGAAATGGATGGGCATTGGCTGAATTCAGTTGAGGATGAGAAGGACTTAGGTGTAGTAGTAAATAGGTCACTGAAGTTTTCAAAGCAATGCATTGGGGCAAAAAATAGAGCAAATAGGGTGCTAGGATACATTAAGAGGAATGTTAGCTACAAGAGTAAATAGGTTATCCTTAAACTCTACAACTTGTATGTTAGGCCACATTTAAAGTACTGTATACAGGCATGGTCACCACATTTTAGACATGACATCAACCTGCTAGAGTCAGTACAAAGGAGGGCAACACAAATTATACCTTCCCTGAAGCACCTTGAATATGAAGATAGACTGAGGTACTAAATATGTCTTCATTTAAGAGAAAATGTGTGAGGGGAGATATGATTGAGGTTTTTAAAATCTGTTCTGGGATGGATAATTTCGATTTTAGCAAGTTATTTGAGTTGGAAGGGGGTCACCACTTAAAAATTAAAAAACCTATGTGCATGTTGGATATTAGAAAATATTTTTTTACCAATAGAGTGGTAAATTACTGGAATAGTTTGCCATCTGAGTTAGTAGACACTCCAAACTTGTATGTATTCAAACGCAGGTTAGCTGATTATATGGGCAGGGAGGGTTAACTTTGGTGGGGCTTTTGGACTCTTTCCCGTGGACTTAGTTTTTTATTTTTGTATTACGATTGATTTGGATTTTGACAAGTCTTGATGATGATGCTTTTGGGGTTTAGGGCCAAGAAACTCCTTCGAGAGCTAGGTATACCTCTCGGACTGGTGGTGCCCCTGATTCTGCCCAGGCCGCCACCCTGGAGGGTACTACATTTGGCTTTTTGTCGCCACGCCTCTCTTCCCAAAGCTTGTACAGTGTGACCTTCTTTCACGCTGGAACCATGCCAGTGTATGTGGATTGCTCCAAGTCCCAAGAGGGGGGGTTGGCTTCCATGCCCTATGCCCTTTGTTTTAAGTCAGCATAGCCCTGCCAGGTGCTGCATCTGTCTTCACGGCCAGGCTAGTGGCAATACACCACTCAGTACAGGAGATTACGTGACGTTCCCGGTTCGGAGACTGGATTGTGATCTATAGCAACTCACAAAGCACCCTGAGTGCTCTCGGGGCATTGGAATCTCCGCATCCCCTCGTTCGCGATATCCGTGATGTCACGGTTTTGGCAAGCTGGGTGGATGTCGAGATTTCTTCTGCTGGGTTACTGGACATGTAGTTGCTGGGAATGAGGGCGCCAAAGACTCTACAACCAGACTAGCATTTTTCTCTTCCTCACACCGACTATATGGCAGGAATATGGGCATCTCTTTGGGCTGCTTCGCAAAGAAGATGGAAAATGGTTGAAGGGAACTTAAGGTTGCGTGGAATTGCACCACGACTGTTCCCATTGACCTACCCCCCCAATGCCACCAAGTCTTCAGGTTGCTTTCTGTCATCTCCGAATTGGGCACACTCGCGGGACAAACCGCCATTTGATGGAGCACTCGCGGGTGCCCTACTGTGAAGACAAGACTGTCCAGCACATTCTTGTTGAATGTCCCAGTCTGGGCGATCTCCACGCACGTTAGCTGTCCCGGTACCGGGATGGGTGGGGTCGCTACCGCCTGTCCCTTGTACTTGGGACGAGTTCGTGCGCATTGACTGGTGGACTTATAGACTTTTGCGGGGAGGCTGGCCTTGTCGCCTTTATTTAACTTTTTTCTGTTTTTTTGTTATTTTTGTAGGTTGCACGCTCCTGCGCTAGGGGGAGGTCCCTCTCCCCCAATCGCTGGAGCGTGCGACCTGATTGTTAGCATCTTCCCTTTTTATCATTGTTGTGTCTGCATATTCTTATTTTAAAGTAGCCTACTGCGATGCAGGCTGTCTTGATTCCAGCAACTTATGCCCAAGTGGGCAGAGCACAGATAGGCTCCTAAAATTTTTTAAAAAACAAAAAACCCTGATTATATCCTCAAAGGCGACAGTGCCTTCAGTGCATTGTGTTTGGATTATATTACATATAATCAAACTCCAACTGTACTTTGTTATAATAATATAAATAATAATAGTAATTAAAAGATTATCACATAAGCAATAAATAAGAGCTCAGAAATTCACATTAATGTATAATACCTTCCGAATCTAAAACTGCAATATATGATAAAGTAATTTCATTTTCCCAATCCCCTTCTTACTGAGCCAGCCTCCATGCTTCAGCCCACCCCTATGGCAATACAAGCAGTGTTTCCTCTTAATTACCACCTACTAATTTCCTGTGAAACCTGTTGGTGAATTTCATCAGGCTAGATTCTGTTATGTTTAGAAACATGCCCGCTGCTCTTTCTGGTGGGTATATACATTTTCTCTTAATGGGGAGACACCACTAGCTGTGTGGAAGGGATTTCGGGCAATTTCTTGCAGGACCCCCCCTCACCTCCAGGAGAATGGGACCACAATCTTGGACCTTGTATCCATGGCAGAATCCTTTGCGACTGCATTCTCAGCATTATATAGCTGGGATTCTGCTCCCCCATCATTGTGATGTCATAGAAGCCTGCAGACTGGACTTTACCTCTAAAGGCAGAGAACCCTTCAATGCCAGGTTACATTGAGTTGCCTTCCACTCTCATTTCATCCATGAACACTAGCCCTGGTCCCGAGGTTGTCCCATATGCCATGCTTCGACACCTGGGTGAGCGAGGCATGGACTTTCTGTTATATTTGTTTAACGGGATCTGGATAGAGAGTATCCTCTCATACTCCTGGCAAATCGCTACTGTGCTCACATTTCACAAACTGGGGAGAAATCACTTTACCCCTGCCAGTTTCTGCCCAATCTTGGACCTTGTATCCATGTCAGAATCCTTTGCGACCTCATGCAGTTGCAAGTTGATGGAGGAATTGTTAAATATTAGTCTTTTCTGCACAGCGGAGGCCATTTGTTTTCTGCACAATGTGGCTTCTACAAGTTCCATTCCACATTTGCTGCTCTGCTCAGACTGGAAAATGCTGTATGCAAGGCCTTCCTTTGTAGATAGCACAAGCCACAGTATTTTTTAATATGGAGAAGGCTTATGAGCCAGCATCTCAATATATGATGTAGTCTCCATCTGAATATTTATGAGATCATCAATTTGGCGTATGGATGCGGCCAGCCCTCTCCCACCTAATGCATCAGAAAGACAGTGTCCCACAGGGAAATGTCCTCACTGGAAGTTGTTTTACTCTGATGACCTATTGATTTCTTTTGGCATGTCCCAGATGCTAACTCTGGAGCATAGACTCCAAAAGCCATTGAACCGTCTCTCTCGCTATCTTGAATTGCATAGGCTTCTGTTTTCATTTACCAAGACTAAGGTGGTGCACTTCTGCCATCATCCACAGCTCCACCCTGACACAGATTTGTTTTTAATTATGATTTGCCTGGAAGTAGTGGACTAGTGCTATTATCCGCGAGGCTCAATTTCAGCCTCATGTACCATGGATATTCTTCACTCTGTGACGCTCACCGCCTGGAGTGCTGATAGGGCTACTGCCTTACTTTTTTATTGACCCTTTGTTCTTTTAAGGCTCTACTATAAATGTATTTTTCTGCATCTGCAGCCAAGGGTGTATTGGGGAAGGTGTACTTGATCCACCATACCTGCCTTTGCCTGGGAACCGGTGCCTTCCACACATTCCCCACTCATAGCCTACTTGTTGCTGAAGGAAAGATGCCACTTACTGCATGGTCCATTATTTGCCTGTATGTGCCATCCCTGTGCCTCGCTCAGGTGCTAACGGCTCACTGCATATGCAGTTGATCTTGATGGGGCCTATGCTTCCGACGAGAGGTGAGTCATCTTAAGCCCTTTGGGTTTAGGGCTTAGATCTCCTTCATTCATATTAATGGAGGGGTGTGAAGACACTTTCACCTTAAAGCTAAAAATGCAGTGTATGTTGTAAAATTATTTAGTCTTTAATATACTATTTAAACTGAACCCTCAGTTTATATGATTACTTTGTTCCTGGGAGTAAGTCAAAAACTTAGAAATGACCAAACCAAAATAATATTTCCCATTTAAATACAAGTAGCCTAATTAGAAATAATTTTTTTTTCCTGGGCTTAAATAGTTACCCTCACAATTTAAAAGAATATGAATATTTTAATGCAAATAAAAATTCTAGTGTTATTTAATAATAATACAGTACCTCTAAGTTGTCATTCCTGAAAAGTCCTCCCAATAAATTAAGAATCTATATTAGTCAATGCTTTAATAACATCTGCTTTATTAGCCTGTCTATTTTTTACTTTCCCTCTCGAGGCTGTTATGACCTCACCATATCTTTTGCAACATCAGTCACTCATCGGCCTCTTCATTCATTGGTATACATTTTTAATTCAATGGTTAATCTTGTGTTTATTTGGCAATGCCTGGGCACTCCAAACTTATTAACAAAAAGAGTAGCAATTTTCAGATACATCAGGCAAAACTATACTTTGCACAAGACTGATGCCAATTGAATCAGCCATGTCTAAAAGTACTTAACACAAATTTGTGATCACCAGAAAATATTTTTTGGTTAAAAACCAAAAATGACAAATACTGACTGATATGGATAAAAACTGAAGGTTACTGTAAATTTCTCATTATGTTTCACATTAATAGTTTAAGAATAAGTCTTATAAATATTGTAACTAAGATGTGACATTTAAAAGTTTATTACCTCATATTTCTTTTTTAAAAAGTTAATAACTCCACATCTCCGGAACTATAAGCTAAATGATACTATTTATCTTTTCTCATTCATGTCAATAAACATTAATTTTAATGTGGAATGACTCTAAATCAATCTCATCACAAGTCCAGTTCTACCAGTAGCATCATAAATAGCTTTGATCTTCCCTCTCCAATTCACAACTTATTAAAACACATCCCACTCTCCTCTGTACTCACAGACACTTAAACAAGCTCCCACCAAATGAGACTAAATGAGCCACCACTCAGAGAAATTACCACATATGTGAGAAAGCACACTTATAGCACAATAAGCTCCAGCCAAAAAACTATCCTTCAAAAATACTGATATGTTAATTAAATAATGAGGTACCGAATTGAATTTTTGATGAGATTGAAGCAACTTTGCTTTTATTTGTTATAGGATTTCTTCAGAGGCTATAAAAATGGAAGAAATGAAAAAGGAAGTTATTGAATATCCACTTAATTTTCATCTAGATGATAAAAATGTAAGCATCTCAGGATTTTCTTATATATATTAGCATTCAATATCATTATTTTGTATGCATTTTAGCTAATATACCTTTACCTATCTAATTATTAACTTGTAAATCTTTACTTGTGCATAGTTATAGAAAGTAAATTACCTATTTTTTTGTATTAGGATATTTATAAAGAAACCACCATCAAAGAAATGAAGGAAGAGCTGTCTGATTCAGCTCATGAAAATGAAGTAAAATTGATCACAAGTCAAGAACGAGCAGTTGTTGATGGTTCTAATGAATTGCTCTTAAAAGATTGCCCAGTCAAAGAGGTAGTTACAATGAGGTGCTTGTTATAATATTTAGTAATGTTCCCATGGTAGCTTAATCTCTCTAAAACCTATTATTGTTTAAAGAGAAATAAGTTTAGAGGGTTGAATTTTATCTAGGCCTTTATTGAAAGCCATTTCATGAGAATTTTTGTTTAGATGCTAGCTAGCTAAGTAGTCTAAGGCACTGCTTTAACTGAAATAAAAGTAGTGCTTGCTTCTCAGTGTTCTTGGTGCGATCGTTATCCCTGCATGAATATTTTATAATAAAGAAAACATTTTCCATAAAAGAAAATCATTTATCTTTCTTTATGGTACCCCGTAAGGGGTGCGGCGATTTGCCATCCTGGCCGCCGTGCTGACGGAATCCAGCGCTCCGTCCGGCCCCAGCTTAGCCTCTCTTCCTTCCTTCAGATAGCCCGATTTCTCCCCTACCTCGTCGCTTTTCATACAACCTCTCCCACAACTTTCTCTGGTCAGCCTCTAATTTCACAGGGTAGAATGCTGACCTTCTTCTCAAGCCAACCACCCCGGATGGGGGCTGAGGGGGGAGGGGACATTGTTCCCTAACCCCTCAGCTCCGGTTCGGGATGGGTTTTTTTTAACAACCTGCTTCATCCCCACCCATACCTTCCTCACATCCCTTTTCCTCTCCTCTTCACATTCTATCTGTTTTACGCCGTGTCTAAGGTGGAGCCGCCATGCCGAAGGACTGCCAGGCCACCAGGCGGGAGGGGTGGTCCCAAATGGCGGCGCCTGGCTCTGCCGGGCCTGTAAGAACCTCTTGCAGTTCGGGCTACTGCAAGAGGTGGTGAGCGATTGCGTCCCGTAAAACAAAGAGGGTCACCATGCCCAATGATGAAAAAAAAAAACATCTCCCCTTAATTCCCCCTAAAACAACGGAGCCGCCCTCGTGCAGCTCCACAGAAAAGATGGAGGTCCCCCTCCCTGTGCTTGCGCAGGGGACCCTCCATACCTCTTTAACCGGAGAGGAGGCTTACTCCTCTCCTACGCCTACGGGTGTAGGGGACTCCCCCTCACCCCCTTCTCTGGAGGTGCTTTCGGGCACCTCCCTATCTCCAGCGGCAGTCCCTCCTTTGCTTTCTAAGGGGACTGCCAAGAAAGCTAGCAGGCAGCCCATTGCCGACCGCCCCTCGTACAAGCGGCTCGGTAGGGCAAACCCCCTTAGAGGGGAGAGGGAAGCCAGGCCCCTTCGGTCGCTTCCCTCAAAAGACCTGCTGGCAAAAATATTAAACCTTGCCGGGGTCAAGGCCTGTGCCTCCCCACTAAAGACTTATGACGCTGCCAAGGGGACCTGCGATGTCCTGGGAGGGGATGGCCAACTGGAGGCCCCTCCTGAGATAGACATGGTCCTTGAGGAAAACCAGCCTCAGAAGGTAGGGCCTTCCATGGGGGAGAATCCGGGCTCGGCGCCAAGCACCGAACCCGAATCCGCCCCTATGCAAGGTCCTCATCAAACGGCTGTAGATTCTCAGGCAGTACAAGGAGGGGAGGGATCTCCTCGGGATGATGCCCCTGCGACCACCAGGACCTTCTCCATTTCGGAGAAGGACCTGGCTGAGGCCGGTCCATCTGGCCTGGGGGCTTCTACCGGCGGGGGTGAGAAGCGGGTTCATTCCCCGCCCTCCTCTCCAAAAACGAAAAGGACCAAAAAGACGAAGAAGACTCGGGGCTCCTCTCAATCCGCGGGGGCTACGGGGACGGATGGGTCTGCTGCCACTTTGGCAAGAGACCAAGCCAAGATCGGCACATCCGGGCCCTCTGCTTCCCCGGGTACGGAGCTCCTGACGAGGACAAAGACCAAAAGTGCACAGGGCGGAGCCTCGATGACATCGGGGCCCCTGATTCAGAGGTTACCTGGCGTTTTCGAGCCCGCTGGCTTCAAACGCTTCCTCGTTATTCGCTCCACTGATGGCACCATGTTGTCCAAGGGCAACATGATCCATCAGAGGAGAGGATTAGCTAGTGCAATTGGTAGAGAGCCGAAGGTAACCCGTTTCTCGGACGGGAGCCTTCTGGCGAATCCCGCCGAGGCGGCCAAGATAAGTGCTCTTCGGACACTTCATGGCACCCCGGTGAGTGTGACGCCGCACTCTACCATGAACTTTGTAAAAGGAGTAGTTTATGCGAGGGAACTCGTTGACTACTCCATAGAAGACATCACCCTAGAGCTGGCCGACCATGGGGCGGTCAAGGTCGAACGTGTGATGAGAAAACAGGGAGGGGCCTCGAGACCCACCCCTACACTCTTCGTCACGTTCGACTGTGACAAGCTCCCTGAGTCGGTGCGTGCCGGTTGGTACCGCTACCGCGTGAAGGCATTCGTGCCACTGCCGCGGCGGTGCTATTACTGTCACCGCTTCGGCCACACGAATCGATCATGTAGACGTGCAAAATCGGGGTCACCCGAAGTCTGTGTAAATTGCTCCAAGGTCGCACACGATAAGTCCAAATCGTGTGTGGCCAAGTGTGTCAATTGCGGAGAGCCGCACCCTGCTTCTTCGAAGCAATGTGGTGCATATCTCCTTGAGAAAGAAATCCTGGCCGTTCAGGCCCAGGATCGACTCTCATTCCGCTAGGCTAAGGACTTGGTCCTGGCGCGCCCGGCTCTGCCTGGGACGTCATATGCCTCAATAGTTAGAAAAGCACCCTCTGCTCCTGGCCCATCCAGGCCAACGAGCACGGTTGTTTCCGCGCCCATTCGGAGCCCTTCTGCGGGCTCTACTACACCCGGGCGCTCCCCTGGTAGAGCTGGCGGCAAAAAGGGTTCACACCCAGCCCCGGCTAAAACCAGGGCTCCCCCCTCTTCCCCCAGCGTGACCGTTTCCCGTAAGGCGAAACGGCCACGCGCCTCCACAGAGTCGTTAGACTCACAGGAGGCAACACCCCTGAAGATGGTCGCTAGGCCATCTTCCGGGGTTCCTAAAGCTGTTCCCCGAAAGGAGGACAGCAACAAAGGAGCTTCGGCCCCTTCGCCCACGCCCCGAGGTGGAGCGAGTGGCTCGGAGACGGTGGTTCCTCGAAAAGAGGGCCCCCCGCCTCCCAAGCCGCAACGCCCGCCTAAGGTTTCGAGGCGGAGGGAGGAAAAGACTCGCATGGCGAGCCCAACCTCCCCCAATAAGTCCTCGAAGGCGACAGCGCCTGGGGTTCTGCCCCCGGGAAGCGTACGGTCATTCCCGTGAGGGTCTTCAATTCGAGGAGGGCCCCCGCGTCTCCTCCGAGCTAGGCCTGGAGGGCATATTCCTTCAATGGAATTGCCGTGGACTCCGGGCCAACTGGGAGGAGCTGCGGAGGCTCGTCTCGTCCCGTTCCCCGTTAGCTATTTTTTTGCAGGAGACCATGCTAGGCGCGTGCCCGCTGCCTGCCCTCCCGGGGTATAAGGGTCTTGCGACCCCACCACCGCGGGATGGCCGGGCTGGGGGATGCGCCGTTTACAACCGGCATGATGTCTCCGTTCTTCCTTTCTCTTTAGATACCTCCTTTCAGGCAGTGGCTGTGCAGCTGCACCTGGATAGGAGGTATACTATCATTTCTGCGTACATTCCACCGTCAGCTGACTTCGACGTTGGGGACTTCCGCCGCGTCGTGGCACGGTTGCCGAGGCCCTATCTCTTGCTTGGAGATCTGAACGGCAGGCATCCTCTCTGGGGAGATTACTCCATAAATCCCAGGGGACAAGTCCTTGCCGATCTGATCGAAGAGCTTGAGATGGGTGTCCTAAACGTGGGTGAGTTTACGCATCACTGTCCGAGAACCGCTTCATTTTCTTGCCTTGACCTATCTTTGTGCTCTTCGGATGCACAGCCTGATTTTGATTGGGGGGTGGTCGATGACCTCCATGGTAGTGATCACTTTCCCATTCAAATATCCTTTTCAGGGCAACTGCCGCCTGAGAGACCACCTCGGTGGTGCTTGGCGCGGGCGCGGTGGCCTGCATTTCAGGAAATGACTGAATTCTCTATCTCAGTCGAGGAGTTTAGGTCGGTAGATGAGGCCGTTGAGTTCTTCTCCGGCAACCTCATCGCCGTGGGCCTGAATACTATTCCTAGGACGTCTGGCCGTTTTGCACGCCGACCACTCCCATGGTGGTCGGCCGAGTGTGAGACGGCCCTCAAACAGAAGCGTTATGCCTACATGCGCTATAAGCGCCGCCCGAACGATTTCACTGTCGCTGAATTTCGTCGGGCTAGGGCTAGGTTCCGGTATATTTCGAAGCACGCCCGCCGCTCTTCTTGGCGGGCATACGTGTCTTCACTTAACGGGAAGACCCCTTTAGCTGAGGTGTGGAAGCGAGTCAAAAGGATTCGGGGCAAGTTCTCGCAGGACCCCCCTCCCGTTCTCCAGGAGAATGGGACCGCAATCTCGGACCCCGCGTCCGTGGCGGAATCCTTCGCGACCGCTTTTTCCGCATTCTCTAGCCGTGATGCTGCTACGCCAGCATTCAATGCACGTCGTGATGTCGCGGAAGGCCGCCGGCTGGACTTTACCTCCAGAGGCGGAGAACTCTTCAACGACAAGTTTACTGTGAGTGAGTTGCGTTCCGTTCTCGCTTCGTGCGCTGACACCGCCCATGGTCCGGACGATGTCCCGTACGCCATGCTTCGACACCTGGGTGAGCGAGGTATTGCCTTTCTGTTAGATTTGTTCAACAGGATCTGGGTGGAAGGTCTTCTCCCAGACTCCTGGCGAATCGCTACTGTGCTCGCCTTTCGCAAGCCGGGGAGAGATCACTCTACTCCGACCGGTTTCCGACCAATCTCTCTAACCTCTTGCGTGTGCAAGTTGATGGAGAAATTGGTAAATGTTAGATTAGCCTATTTCCTGGACAGCGGAGGCCATCTGTCTTCTGCACAGTGCGGCTTCCGTAAGTTCCACTCCACGTCGGATGCTCTGCTCCGACTGGAAAGTGCCGTCTGCGAGGCTTTCCTTCGTAGACAGCACTACGCCACGGTGTTTTTTGATCTGGAGAAGGCCTATGATACCGCATGGCGATACGGTATCATGGAGACTCTCCACACGATGGGGGCGAGGGGACGCCTCCCAATGTTTATATCTGAATTTTTGCGAGATCATCGATTCCGCGTACGGGTGGGGGGAGCCCTCTCCGGCCCAAAGGAGCAGGAAGAGGGTGTCCCGCAGGGAAGTGTCCTCAGTGTCACACTCTTTGCCCTGAGCATCAACGGCATCACCTCGCTTCTGCCGGAAGATGTTCTCGCTACGCTCTACGTGGACGACCTTTCGATCTCTTTTGGCGCGGCCCAGATGCCAACTCTGGAGCGTCGACTCCAACAGGCATTGAACCGCGTCTCTCGCTATGCCGAAGCGCACAGGTTTTCTTTGGCCAAGACTAAGGTGGTGCACTTCTGCCGCCATCCACGGCTTCACCCCGACCCAGATTTGTTTCTTAATGGGGTGCGCCTGGATGTGGTTGAGTCGCACCGTTTCCTTGGTCTTGTATTCGACCGACGCCTCACCTGGGAGGCTCATATTCGCAGCCTTAGGGTCTCTTGTACCCGCGCCATGGACATTCTCCGTTCCGTGACGTTCAGCGCTTGGGGCGCTGATAGGGCTACCGCCTTACTTTTTTATCGATCCTTTGTTCGCTCGAAGCTCGACTACGGATGCGAGTTTTATGCATCCGCAGCCGAGCGTTTATTGCGGAAGGTGGATTCGATCCACCACACCGGACTTCGCCTTGCGACCGGTGCCTTCCGCACTTTCCCCATTGAGAGCCTGTGGGTCGATGCCGGGGAGATGCCACTCGCTCTGCGCCGCGTGCAGTGCATCACTCGCCTGTACGCGCGAGCCCGGCGCCTCCCTCAGTCGCCAACAGCTCTCACTGCATCCGCAGCTGATCTCGATGGTGCCTATGCCGCCGAGAGACGCCAGTCATACCCTAAGCCCTTTGGGTTTAGGGCCAGGAAACTCCTTCGAGAGGTAGATATAGCTCTCGGGCCGGTGGCGCCCCTGGTTTTGCCCAGGACGCCACCTTGGAGGGTACCACATTTGGCTATTTGTCGCCACGCCTCTGCTCCCAAAGCTTGTACTGCGCCGGGAGTATTGCGTTCGACCTTTTTGGAGCACACATCGTGTCACGCTGGTACCGTGCCAGTGTATACGGATGGCTCCAAGTCCCAAGAGGGGGTCGGCTTCCACGCCGTATCCCCTCTGTTTGAAGTCAGCGGGGCTCTACCAGGCGCTGCGTCTGTCTTCACGGCCGAGCTGGTGGCAATACACCACTCGGTACGGGAGATTACGCGACGTGCCCAGTTCGGAGACCGGATTGTGATCTATAGCGACTCACAAAGCGCCCTGAGTGCTCTCGGGGCATTGGAATCTCCGCATCTCCTGGTTCGCGAAATCCGTGACGCCACGGTTTTGGCGAGCCGGGCAGATGTCGAGATTATCTTCTGCTGGGTTCCTGGACATGTAGGAATTGCGGGGAATGAGCGCGCCGATGAGGGCGCCAAAGAGTCCGCGAGGACTCTGCGACCGGACCAGCGTTTCGCTCTTCCTCACACTGACTACATGGCAGGAATACGGGCAGTTCTTCGGACTGCTTGGCAAAGAAGATGGGAGACGGTCGAGGGGAACTTAAAGTTGCGTGCCATTGCGCCGCGACTGTTCCCATGGACCTATCCTCCAATGCCGCGGCGGCTTCAGGTTGCTTTCTGTCGTCTTCGAATCGGACACACTCGTGTGACGCATCGCTACTTGATGGAGCGCTCGCCTGCGCCCTATTGCAACGACTGCGTCGTCCACCAGACTGTTCGGCACATTCTTGTTGAATGTCATAGTCTGGGTGATCTTCGCGCACGATACCTGTCCCGGTACCGGGATGGGCGGGGTCGCTACCGCCTGTCCCTTGTACTCGGGACGAGTGCGTGCACCATGACTAGTGGACTTATTGACTTTTTGGGGGAGGCTGGCATTCTCCCTTTCATTTAACACAGTTTAATTGTTGTTGTTGTTTTTGTTATGGTTTTTGTTATTGCTTTTTTATTGTTTTTTTTTGTTTTATTGTTTCCTGTTTAATTTTTAAAGTAGCCTAGAACTAGGCTGTTTGTTTACGGCAACTAATGCCTAAGTCGGCAGTCGCCAGATAGCCGCTTAATTAAAAAAAAAAAAAAATCTTTATGGTATGACTCATTCTATTTCATAATTCTCTCTCATCCATCAGGATAGGGTCACAGCAATTTGCTTTCCTGTCCCAGTGCTGAAGGGACTCTGTACATTGTCCTGCCCCAGCTTATCCTCTCCTCCCTTCTTCTGACAACCTATCTTATCCTCCTCCCTAACTTTCCTTACAACCCCTCCCACAACTTTCTCTAGTGTGCCTCTAATTTCACAGGGTGATTGGCTGCCTAGCCACTGGGCCAGAAGAATGGTCCCAAATGCTGGCAGCTGGCTTTGCCAACAATGTATTCACCCCTCGCAGAGCTGGCTACTGCATGGGGGTGATTAGCGTTTGAGTCCTGTGAAAACAATAGGCTCACCATGCCTAATGATGAGATTTTTCATTTAAATACTCACCCTTTACCTTCCTCTCTACCATTGCCTTAGCCCCTCAAAGTAGCCCCCATCCCTGTGCTTTCTCAGAGGCCCCTCCTAACTTCTCTGGCTGGAAAAGAGGACTCTTCCCCCTCCCTCACACCCATAAGGTGCCCTTGGGTGCCTCCCTCTTTCCAGCAGCACTCCCCCTTGGGTATATAGTGAGTGAGAATGGTTTACGAAAATCACAGAAGTATGTTGAGAAGGTGCGAATGTTTCCAAAACTGGTGAATGTGAAGCAGCTGAAGTCGTTTCTTGGTTTGATTGAGTTTCCACGAAAGTTTATAGGTAATTGTTTGGGTGTGAGTAAGCCTCTATCTGAGTGGATGGGCAAGAAAGGTAGTACGATTGTCAAGTGAATGATAAAATGAATGAAGTGTATGAGAGACTGAAAGAGTCAGTGAGTGAAGATGTTGAATTGGCATACCCAGACTATAGTGGGAATACTAAGATGCTTGAATTTTATACAGATGCGAGTGGGTACTGTATGGGAGGTTTTCTGATACAAGAGCAGTGTTTGAATTAAGAGAATGTCAAGCGAATAACTGGGTATATATCAAAGGCTATGAATGCATCAGAGTGAAAGCTGGCTGCGATAAGGTATTGTTTGAAAGTGTTGTCTCCATTTTTGTATGGTGCGAAGTTTGTGATTAAAATGGATCACAAACTTCTTGTGTATTTGCAACGTTTGAAGTGGGCTGATAGAAGGATTGCAAAGACTTTGGAAGATTTGAGTGATTTTGACTATGATTGAGTAGATGCCTGGTGAACAGAATGGATTGGCTGATTCGATGTCAAGGTATTGTGGTACGAATGATGAAAATGTGTGTGGAGTGAGTGATCCTGAATATTTGCCAAAAGGGATTATGAATGGAAAGGAGAGTAAGGGTGGTGGTGATTCCTTGTTTGAGAGCATATGGAATGGTATGCAAGATTTGAAGAATAATGGAGTAGATTTGAGAGTGCCGGATAGTGTGGATGACTTAAAGGAGGTAATGAGTGAAGTATGTAGGAAGCCTGAGAGTATTGGTATGCTTAGGGTGCGCAACTTTATGAAAGAATTGAGAGCAATGTGTATGCCAGGGGGTCCCGCCGCTTCAGGAAATGTTGATTGTAGTGTCATTTGTATGGAGTGATTGTTTATGTGCACTTTGGTGGTGAGAGGCCGATTGTGTACAAGGATGAGAAAGTGAAGGGTTCGAATGCTAATGTGATGCATCTGCAGTGTTTGAGCGGTGTGCATTACAACTGGGAGAAGAATGATTGTCTGGAGGAAAATGAGTGTGTGGTGAGTGATGATGTGGGAGTTGATGATGGTGTGTATGTCACTGCTGATGTTTGTGTGGTTGTTCCTTCTGTGTATTGCGAATATGGAGCACCTGATATGATAGAAGTGAGAGTGAAAGTTATTGAAAGGTTCTTCTGTGGTTTCATTGATACTGGAGCGCAAGTGTTGTTAGTGAATGAGATGATTCTGAGTAAGTACGATAAGTTTAGATGTTGTGAACGTAATTTTGTAAAATTACGGATAAGTGGATTGGGGAATGGAATGATAGTGGCATGGGAACAGGTTAGTCTGAGAGTGAGTTTGGGCAGTGGTGTGAATGTGAAGAATGATTTTGTGATTCTGAAAGAGGAGCAAATGCTGTGTTGTTTTCTGCTTGAGGTGGACTTTATGAGATTGAATCATTTGTCTTTGGATGCTGATAAGGATTGTGTTATGAAAGGTGAATGTAAGGTGATGAGGTTGAATGAGTGTACATGAATGTTGTCAAATTTTGCAGTATGATCGAATTAATCATGGGTAATGAGAATGAGATTTTAAGTGATGATGATATTCTAGAGATGCAAGAGATGTGACCTTTTGTCAGCGAGTTGAAGAGGCGTGTGATGATGCATGTTGATTTTAATAAATGGCCTGAGTGTTTGAGTGATTTTAAAAGTTATGCTAAGGATTTTGTTGTTTGTATGGATGTTGTATATTTTGTGAAGCATATGAAGGATGGGGATGATATGTATGTGCCTGTAATGTGCTTGGTTGGTATGATAGGTCTGGTGAAAGTTGTGCATGGTAATTATGGGTAAGTTTAAGTTGTGAGAGTGTATGAAGGAGTGTGTGTTCCATCCGTTTTTGAGGACTGTTGTGAATGATGTTGCCACTACGTGTGAAAGGTGTCAGAAGCAAAAGGTGCGAGTGAAGCTGCCGATGTTGAAAGTTGATGCAAAAGAATAGTTTGAATTGGTAGTGATTAATTGTGTGGCTTTACCACATACAAGTGCTGGGAATGTTGGTATGGTTGTTATGGTCGATCATAAAAGCAAGTTTGAGTATGCAGCGGCTGTGAGAGATAAAAAGAATGACTGTTGCGCATGTGGTTGAGCAGTTGTCTTTTTCTATCTGTGTATGGAAGCCTAGGAGATGTTTGAGTGATAATGGGCCTGAGTTTGCGAGTGAAGTGTTTGAGCGAATGTTGAGAGAAAATGGTGTGGAGCATGTAAGAACAACTCCATTAGGATTTTGTGAGATGTTGAGAATGATGAGTGAAACTTTGAATGACTGGGATGTATGGTTGGATAGTGTGCTATGAGTGTATAATTCGACGATGCATTTTGAAAAGTGAGTGAAAAATAGGTTTCGTTTGAGTGATAGTGAGCAGAGTGTATGGCGTGAGGCACATGAAAGTTTTGTTCATTGGAAATAGGTGCAAAAGTTTTGAGGTAAAAGAAGTAAAAGGTAGGTTGAAGGTGTGGAAGATGAGTGAAAAGCTTGAAGGTCAGTATGGAGTTGTGAGAGTCGGAGAATGATGTGACGTATGCTTTGGAGAGTTTGAATGAAGGTGTGACTGAGAGTGCGGGCTCATCAGAGTCAGTTGAGGAGGTGGAAAGAACCTCCTAACTATCCGGTGAGCCATCCGGTGTATGAACTGTGCAAAGAGAGAGCGAGTTAAGGTGCATGAGGATGAGATGGAGTGTGATAGTATGGATCTGTCTGGGAAAGAGCTTATTTTTGTCTCCAGGAGTAGAAAGTGTGCAAAGCAGAGTGAAAAGAAGAATGCAAGTACAAATGAAAGTAAGTTTGAGCAGATTCATTCTGGTATGGGGGTGCTTTAGAGAGAGATTGTGTGTTTGCATAGGCAAGCGCATGATTTAACTGATATGAGTAGGCGAGTGAGTGAGCTTCCTGTGGCTGATTTTTCTGGTTTGGGGAATAGTATGAATGATAGTGTGTTTGGGTAGAATGAACCAAGTGTGGCTGATTTTTCTGGTTTTTCGAATGATAAAGGTAGAGGTGAATTCATTATGGAGAATGAAGAGGTAACTGACTTTTCTGGCTTCTGGTGGGAACCAATTGAAGGGGTTTCTGGTATATCTGCTGAGTGTAGAGTGGATGTGAGTGATTTGTCTGTCTCGCAAGAGTGTACCTTGAGTTGATGAGATCTGTGAGTGAGGAGCTGATGAATGGAGATATGAAGAGTGAAGGTTCTGAACAAAAGAGTATGAAAGAGTTCTGTTGATAGATGGGAGAGCTACTGATGAAGGTTAAGAGCATGGTGGACGACATGATCGATAGTGACGACAAGACTGACTAACGAGCCCGATAGATTGCTACGTGTAACCAGTGACCTGTAGACGAGTGTGCATGGGCGCAGAAGGGCGCGATTCAGTATAAAAAAGTACCGTGAGTAAGGATTAAGATCATATTGTGATTTACTGTGGTCGAATGGCCTAAGGAAGGAAGGGTCTGGTGGAGCGAATGTGAGTGCGTTTGTATGGCCATTCTCCAACCCCTTTTCTAGCAAACCTCTCCCTCCCTCTGTAAAAATGTGTGTGTGAATGTGGAGGGTTTATATATATATATATATATATATATATATATATATTATTGATTTCATGATTTGTTTAAAATGTATTTTTTCTCTTTCCAGGAGCCATATTCTGTAAAGATTGTATATATTTTTGATATATCATTATTTTTAAAACAAAGAGCCACTCTGTGTTGGGAACTCCAAAATTTAATCTTTCCCTTTTTAAAGAGTGCTGGCATTAAATAATTAGAGCCAATAATAGAAATTGGCAGATGTCCATAATTTATTAGTGGATATTACGTATGACAGGAGGTCTTGTTATAGTGATATATCACATTGTTACATGCACACTTAATTTGGGGTCATAAGAGTAACTGCTAGCAGGACTTTCCCCCGGAGGGACCTAAATATAAAAACTGCTGTAATAGCATATAAGAATAAGGCCTGTTTTTCTTTGCTTCCAGTGTGTTTGTGAGGCCTCTTTTGTATCATTGTGTATTTGTTTTTGTTTGCTCGTTCAACTGTTCTTTTGTCTATAATATTTTGATCGGTAGTATTCGTAAGATAGGATTAATTGTTTTGTATATATTTATAACGTGTTTGTATAGTAAATTTAATTATCCATACTTGTGTAGATAAAGGACTGTATATATATAATCTGTTTCATTTCTCAATCGATTTCTCACATCCGACTTAGTGTAGGAAGCAGGTTGGATAGATTGTGGTTAGAGTTTAGGTTTGGTGCCTACTACAACTACACTTGACCTCAGTACTGGTTTTTACATATAGACTTGCATACTATATGACCTTTTTGAGAAGACTGGCCTCCCTTTTATTAGAGTATTTGTTGTAGGTTGCATGTTTCTGTGCCTGGGGAAGTCTGGCATACCCCAATGCTGGAGTGTTTCATTCTCATTACTTTTTGTTTTTATTTTTGTTGTTTTTTTAGCCTGATTTGCCTTTGTTCTTATATCTTTCTTTCTCTTTTTTTGTAATCTAACCTACCCTTAGGCTTTCTGCTAATTACGGTGACTTTTGCCCTAGTTCGGGGTTGGTTGCCAGATGGGTTCTTTAATTTTTAAAAAAATCACATTCATGAGATGCATACAATATAGGTACATTTGCCGCATCTTTAACTCTATTTCTTGTTTGTCTATTGAGCTCCCTATTAATTTTGATCTCATAGTTCTTCCAATTAACCTTGGGAAGCAAGTCTTAAAATTTAAGCCTCTCTATTTGTAAGAATTTTTCTCCCCACATGTAGTTGTGGTCTAAGGCATTGCTCTAACTAAGATCAAATCAGTGCTTGCTTCCTCACTGTGTTTGGTTTGATCCTCATCCCTGACTAGATTTTTTGGTGTATTAGGAAAAAACATTTTTCAGTAGAAAAATGACTATTTATCTTGGTTCTTTGCATTTTGACACTGAGTGATAAGGCATTTGTAGATTTGTAGATGGGGTCATCTGCTAGATGTTTTTATGCTATACCCTTGATCAGTTTGTTCTTCCTTATCTTTTCAATCTCCGATTATCATATTTAACACCAATATTTAGCTGTTACCATTCACACTTCAGCTAGTTTCACACACTAATTTTACAATTTGTTCCATCACTCATTATTTTCACCTGGAAGTGAACATATCTAAATCTCCAAAGTAACCATTAAAAACATGAATATAAACATATGAAAACACAAGTGATTTCTGGATCCTCTGTAAGAATTAAATTTTGTGCTACTTCAAGCAGGACTTTGAGAAGATTTCATTGAAGGAGGAAGTTAGTGAGGAATTCTTTCATAGAGAGATGAGTTCTTTTACTTTTGATGTACTGTGCGCAAAATCTGAAAACACTCTTTCAAACACTAGCTGTGAATTTTTGCAACGAGATCTCCACCAAGAAAAGGTAATCTTTGTTATATTTAGTTTCTTGCTGATTTATTTACCTAATAAATAATAATAGGAGAGTTTATAGACTTATCATGCTTGCTTGAATGTCTGTTTCACGGAGTGCTGTGTAAACAGTACTTCTCCCATCCATTTAAGTAGGGTTCCTCTTATTTGTCCCTGGTCCCTCTCGCACACCTTTCAATTAAGTTAAATCCCTGTCTACATAGTCAAGTGCTTTTGTTGCCCTCCTTTGTACTAACTAGCAGGTTGATACTATGTCTAAAATGTGGGAACCATGCCTCTATACAATACACTAAATGTCGCTACCATACAAGTTATAAAGTTTAAGGATAACATCTTTATATTTATAATATTTATCTTAATGATGCCCAACACACTATTTGCTTTATTTTTTCTTCAAAACACTACTTAGAAAACCTCACTGACTCATCTATTACTACTTGTAAAGAACTTTTCAACCTCAACTAAGTTCAGCCAAATTTTGTTAAACATGATTTACCCCTTCTAAATTGATGCTGTGAGCATCGTTGCTCACATGCTTATAAATTTGCAAACATACTGGCCTAAAGTTTTTTAGGTCTTCTTCCCTTCTTAAAAATGGCTACTACATTTGCTATTTTCCAATTATCTGGCACTTCTCCCAAAATGTAGTGATTTACTATATATTTTATCCAGAGCTACACTTCTATGCTTTCCATACCTTCTTTAAGTAACCTAAAATGAATGCCATCTGGAAACACTACTCAAACATTAGCTTCCTCCCAACATAGACAAACCTAAAAAAAAATCAATAGCACATAGATCCAAGACCAAGCATTCCGCTATTCACACATAACATCCCACAACCACTTATTAATCAACACCCATGCAGACACACTGGCTGACACAAAATTACATGACTGCCTCAGCAAACAAGTCAAAAGTATTGCTTTTCACACCACACTACCACAAATCGAAAAACACACCAAAATCAGGCTAAATGCACAATGCCTGCCAATATACAAAAATAACACCCTCCTAAGACTCACACTAGACACACACATGGCATTCAAAACCCACACAGCGATCATTACAAACAAGGACACAAAGAAAATCAATGACATCAAAGCACTATCAAACATTAAATTTGGAGATCAGAAGGAGCCTCTCACCACTCCATACAAACAATTCATCAACACCACCCTTGACTATAGCTATTTGGATTTTTTGCCATTTAACCAAAAATGTCATCCAATTCCTCAAATTAACATTGGTTATAACAACTTTTTTCTACTTGAATGTACAAATGTACATTTGACATTCCTTATTTGTTCAGTCTCCCTTCATTACTTTTGACACTGCTATTTAGCCATAGCAACATGCACACTTCTGATAGTTGCACACATTAATCTTTTCAATCTGATGGATCACTCATTCTTTTCACATAAAGATGATCATATCTCCAAAATAAGCTATAAATAACATGAATTTAAAATATGAAAAGAGCACAAACTGATTTCCATAGATAAACATCCATTAGTGACCTGAACAATATTGGTTATTACCTCGTATCTTGGTCATATTGTGTGGAATTTAATTTTGTATTTCTTTATGCAGGACTTTGAAGATATTTCTTTGAAGGAAGAAATTAGTGAAGAATTCTTTCATACAGAGACAAGTTCTTTTCCTGATGTTGAGGGACCATGTGCAAAATCTGTAAACTGTCTACCAAACACACCCACTAAGTTGTTGCAACAAGACTCCATCGAAGAAAAGGTAATTACAATTTATATTATAGCAGGCAAAATTTTCCTATTTTCACCTTTGGTTTTTAATGGTAACTGATTTACCACCCATCTGCACTGATTTTAAGAAGCTCCCAAAGTGGGGTACCTAGTGGTTATAGACTGATAGACTTGGCACAGATGCCAGATAAGGAATAAAATATACTACACTTGGCACCTGAAGGATCAGCAGTATGTCCTCCAGGCCTGAGTGCATGTTGGCTAAGGGCAAGATGATACATCAAAGGAGAGCTCTAGCTAGTGTGATTGGTAGAGAGCCGAAGGTGATCCATTTCTCGGACAGGAGCCTTTTGGCGAATGCGTCGAATCCCTCCGAGGCAGCTATGATTAGTACCCTTCGGACACTTGATGGCACACCTGTGAGTGTGACGCCGCATTCTACCATGAACTTCTTAAAACGTGTAGTTCATGCGAGGGCACTCGTGGGCTACTCCATAGATGATATCACCTTAGAGCTGGCCGACCATGGGGTGGTCAAGGTCGAGCGTCTGATTAGAAAACAGGGAGGTGCCTCGAGACCAACCCCTACACTCTTCGTCACGTTCGACCGTGACAAGCTACCCGAGTCCGTGCGTGCCGCTTGGTATCACTACCGCGTGAAGTCATTCGTGCCGCTGCCGCGGAGGTACTATTACTGTCACCGCTTCGCACATACTAATCGCTCCTGGCGACGTGCAAAGCGGGGTTACCTGAAGTCTATGTAAGTTGCTCCAAGGCCGCATACGATAAGTCCAAATCGTGTGTGGCCAAGTGTGTCAATTGCGGAGAGCCGCACCCCGCTTCTTCGAAGCAATGTGGTGCGTATCTCCTTGAGAAGGAAATCCTGCCCGTTCAGGCTCAGGATCGTCTCTCATTTCGCAAGGCTAAGGACTTGTTGGTCCTTAGCCTCAATTTTGAAAGACACTCTCTGCTCCTGGCCCCTCCATGCCTACGAGCACGGTCGTTTCGGCGGCCATTCGGAACCCTTCTGCGGGTTCTACCCACCCTGGCCGCTCCCCTGGTAAACTGGCAGCACAAAGTGTTCACACCCAGCCCCAGCTAAAACCAGGGCTCCCTTACCCCAGCGTGAACTGCTGCGCACCTCTACTGAGTAGTTAGACTCACAGTAGGCATCTTCCCGGGTTCCTAAAGCTGCCCTCCGAAAAGAGTCTAAGATGAGACACCATTTACGGAGCTTCAGCTCCTTCGCCCACACCCAGTGGTAGGCTGGGTGGATCGGAGACGGTTAATCCTCTAAAAGAGGGAACCCGGCTCCTAAGCCGCCCCTCTCGCCTAAGGTTTCGAGGCGGAGGGAGGAAAAGACTCGCATGGCACACCCCGGTGAGATCACTCTACCGTGACTGAGTTCCTCTCAATCTCTCTCTCTCAACTTCTTCCGCGTACAGGTTGATGGATAAATTCGTAAATGTTAGATTAACCTTTCTGGACAGTGGAAGCCATCTATCTTTTGCACAAAGGCGGGTTCCGCAAGTTCCACTCCACCTCAGATGCTCTGCTCCGACTGGGAAATTCCGTCTGCGAGGCCTTCCTTCGCAGACAGCACTATGCTACTTAGTTTGGGGATTTGGAGAAGGCGTATGATAGCGCATGGTGGTATGGTATCATGGAGACTTTCCACACGATGGGGGCGAGGCAACGCCTCCCAATCTTTATATCTGAACTTTTGCGAGATCGTCGATTCCGCGTACGCGTGGGCAGAGCCCCATCTTACTCAATAGAGCAAGAAGAGGGTGTTTCGTAGAGTAGTGTCCTCAGTGTCACACTCTTTGCTCTGAGCATCAACAGCATCACCTCAGTAATAGCGAAAGATTTTCTTGCTACGCTTTACGTGGGCGACCTTTCGATCTCTTTTGGCGCGGTCCAGATGTCAACTCTGGAGCGTCGACTCCAACAAGCATTGAACCGCGTCTCTCGCTATGCCGAAGCGCACTGACTTCGGTTTTCCTTAGCCAAGACTTGTGCCGCCAACTGCGCTCCACCCTGACCAAGACTTGTTTCTAAATGGGGTGCGCTTTGAAGTGGTGGACCCACACCGTTGCCTTGGTCTTGTATTTGACCGACACCTCACCTGGAAGGTTCATATTTGCAGCTTTAGGGTGTCTTGTACCCCCGCCATGGATATTCTTCGTTCCGTGACGTTCAGCGCCTGGAGCGCTGATAGGGCTACTGCCTTGCTTTTTTATCAATCCTTTGTTTGTTCGAAACTCGACTACGGATGCGAGTTTTATGCATCCGCAGCCGAGCGTGTATTGCGGAAGGCGGACTCAATCCACCACAGCGGCCTTTGCCTGGCGACCGGTGGCTTCCGCACTTCTCCCATTGAGAGCCTACTTGTCGATGCTGGGAAGATGCTACTCGCTTTGCGCGGTGCACATTTCATAACTCGCCTGTACGCGCGAACCCGGTGCATCCATCAGTCGCCACCAGATCTTACAACATTCCCAGCTGATCTCTACAATGCCTAGTCTACCAGTTATACCCTAAGCTCTTTGGATTCAGGACCAGGAAACTCCTTCGAGAGCTAGGTATAGCTCTCGGGCCGTTGGCGCGCCTGGATCTGCCTAGGACCACACACTGGAGGATACCACTTTTGACTATTTGTCGCTACGCCTCTGCTCCCTAATCTTGTACAGCGCTGGGTGCATTGCGTTCGGCCTCTTTGGAGCACACTTCGTGTCACCCTTTTTTCGATGCCAGTGTATACGGATAGCTCTAAGTCCCAAGAGTGGGTTTGTTTCCTCGCCGTCCCTCTGCTTGAAGTCAGGAGGGCTCTGCCAAGCGATGCATCTGTCTTAACGGCCGATCTGGTTGCAATACACCGCTCGGTACGGGAGATTACGCGACGTGCCCGGTTTGGATATCGAAATCTGATTTATAGTGCCTCACAAAGCGCCCTGAGTGCTCTCGGGGCATTGGAATCCCCGCATCCTCTGGGTTTATCGATATCCGTGACGTCACTGTTTGGGAGAGCCGGGTGGCCTCCACTTTATTTTGCCTTTCCTGTGTGTTTCTTTTTGTAGGTTGCATGATCATGCTCCTAGGCGGTGAGTAGGCATAACCCCCGACGCAGGAGCATGCTTCCCTCTTTCCTTTTTTGCTTTTCCATTATTTTTTTAAACCATTTTCATTTTTATCGTTGTGCTTAGTTATTTTCATATCTTACTATTTGTTTTTTTATATAGCCTAGTAGTGGACTGTTGTGTACGGCGACTTATGCCCAGGTAGGCAGTCGGCAGATAGGACACCACAAGAAAAAAAGCCGAACGTGTGATGAGAAAACAGGAATGGGCCTCGAGACCTACCCCTACACTCTTCGTCACGTTCCACCGTGACAAGCTTCTTGAGTAGGTCCGTGCCATTTGGTATCGCTACTTCTTGAATGCATTCGTGCCACTGCCACAGAGATGCTTCTACTTCCACCATTTTTGCCATACGGCTCTCCTTTGCATTTCCCCCACCATCGCTTTCTGATAGGCCAAACCTGTAGACACAGAATGGTGACGATATCTTGTGCTTGGATTTCCCTGTCGTGCCGTCTCTTCCATCAATATGTTCACCCTATTGGGCTTCTCCTCCGACATAAATATATATATAAGGAATATGGCATTTTCAAAAAGGATCCGTTGACCCTGTTCTACTCTGCTCTTTCTATCTGAAACATGTCTCAGTGATCATGCCCTCAGCGGTGAGCGCCAACAGAGATAGCGCTCTTGAATTAAAAAAAGAAAAGTTCTCTAGACTTTGGTCTCTTGATCAAAGTCTACTCGCAATTTGAGCGCAGCAGTGGTGTATCAGTCATCACAGCAGCTAACTTCGCCTAGGATATCCTCTATTTAACTGTTGAATTATCACATGTTCTTTTAAATTTCCGCCTTATTTTTACTTTCCACAATTATATTATTACTTGTTCTAGAACTTTTGGAATCCGTTCGTTCTTTCGGCTCTTATCCCTTTGTCTAAGAAATTTGTGGGTGACTGATGCGGAAGGCTTCGGGATATAATATCACCTTATGTTGAGGTCATAATGAGGTGGGAATCCTAAAGAATGAATTTTAGATGGGTGGGTTTCATACCCTTTTTTCGTATTTCAGGATGCTCTCTTGTACACCAGAAAGATCTTGAATGAAAAATTTTAAAATAACTCATTGTTTCCTTTTCAGATGAAATGTGGATCGTCCAGTAACCTTAAGGTTATTCCACAATGCAGTGGTATGATATCACCTCGAGCCCTTTGCCCTAATCAGGCTGCCATAAAAGTTACTAAGAAACATTCATATAATCACACTAGTGAGAAGCCGTTCAGATGCAATATTTGCCCTTATCAAGCTGTAACAAAAAAAACAAGTTAGAAGACATTCAAGGACTCACATTAGAGGGAAGCCTTTTAAATGCAGCCTTTGCCCGTACCAGGCTGCAAGGAAAGATCTTCTTAAAAGCCATTCATTTACTCACACAAGTGAGAAGCCTTTTAAATGCAGGCTTTGCCCTTATCAGGCTGCAAAGAAAGCATATCTTAGAAAACATTCTAGGAATCACACTGGAGAGAAGCCTTTCAAATGCAGTCTTTGCCCTTATCAGGCTGCAACGAAAGTTCATCTTAAAAACCATATATATACACACTCAGGTGAGAAGCCTTTCAAATGCAGCCTCTGCCCATATCAGGCTGCAACGAAAGTCCTTCTTAAAAGCCATTCATATAATCATACTGGAGAGAAGCCTTTCAAATGCAGCCTTTGCCATTATCAGGCTGTAACGAAAGTTCTTCTTAAAAGACATTGCTTTACTCATACAGGTGCTAAACCTTTTAAATGTATGCTTTGCCCTTATCAGGCTGCAACGAAAGGAGATGTTAGAATGCATGCAAGCAATCATACAGGAGAGAAACCTTTCAAATGCAGCCTTTGCCCTTATCAGGCTGCAAAGAAAGCATATGTTAGAAAACATTCAATCACTCACACTGGAGAGAAGCCTTTCAAATGCAGCCCTTGCCCTTATCAGGCTGCACAGAAAGATTCTCTTAAAATCCATTTATATATTCACACGGGTGAGAAGCCTTTCAAATGCGACCTTTGCTCCTATCAGGCTGCAACGAAAGATCAAGTTAGAAGACATTCAATCACTCACACTGGAGAGAAGCCTTTCAAATGCAGCCTTTGCCCTTATCAGGCTGCACAGAAAGATTCTCTTAAAATCCATTTATATAATCACACAGGTGAAAAGCCTTTCAAATGCAGTCTTTGCTCCTATCAGGCGTCTAAGAAATGTCAGCTTAAAAACCATTTATATACTCACACAGGTGAGAAGCCTTTCAAACTTGTGGCACACTTAAGAACCCACACTGGTGATAAATAAACCTTAAAGAGAAGAAAAATGTTAATTCGCTATAAGCGTCGCCTGAACTATTGCACCGTGGGTAAATTTATCGAGTGCCTCCGTATTAGTCAGCTGAGCGTGAGGCGGCCCGCAAGCAGAAGGATGCTAGCCTACTCCCATTTTATTTAACTTTTTCGTCGTGTTGGTCGCATTCTCCGGGGGATGGCAGGTGGGCGAAAAACAGGGAAATGTCTTTGTTATTTTGAAAAGAATCTGCAGAGGTGACCAAAGAGTACAGTATGGTAGCTCTAACCCTAGACCACAAAGGATGACAAGACGTACACAAGCATGGCATTGAAAATACTTTCCCAAAAGATGATGCTGGTGCGCATTATCTCCACAATCGGTATGAATGTTGATGTCCGCGGCACACTGCCCATTACCGCCATTACATATCGCTGGTAGGAGCGAAATTCTGCTGCGCAGCCCACATGTAAGCGGCCCCCTATCTGGGTTTATCCGCCCTTCACGACTCCTGGAAGCCGATATGGGTAGTCTTTGTGCCTCACATACAAGGAGAAGAAGGATATACATTAGTAAACTCTCTTCTCAAACAACAAACCTAATGATAGATAAACTCCACGGCATCTACTTTAAAAATATGGCATAACTTTCTTTTCCTGTCAACGTCTCGATCTCAAAATGGCAATCCAAGCCCACGCCATTTCCTTTTAAGAAACTCATTCAGATTAGGGCTTTAAGGAAGAAAAAGTTCACCAAATCCAGATTATCTCTCATGACTCGGTAACCGTATTATATTAAAGTTATCGGTGTCCTTTTGCTTAATAGGGCATATATAGGGTGGTAGGTTAGCCGTTAGGCGTTAGGGGTAGTATATTTAATGCTAAGAGCACCCACCCCTCCTCGGTCACGGTGTTTCCAGTGGCTCACCGCGACAATGCTTCTACTTTGTCGGTGGAGAGGGGGCGGAGCCCCCTCTACTTTTATTCATGGTCTCATTGTTATGGCATTCATGATCTCTTGACCCCTCTCCGTCCCACATTATCTCTCGTTCTCTTTCTTTTCCTCTTAGGGACCTTTTCGCCTTTTCAGGAGTTAGTTCCAAAGGCTCTGGCTTTCTCGTTGTGAGGGGGTTCTCCCCAGGGCCCTTGGGGGGGACCCTAGTGCTGCAAACTACACTTTTAATGCACCCCTGGAGCGTCAACTCCAACAGGCATTGAACCGCGTCTCTCGCTAAGCCGAGGTGCACAGATTTCGGTTTTCCTTAGCCAAGACTTAGTACACTCTTGACGCCATCCACGGCTCCACTCTGACCATGACTTGTTGCGGAAGGTGTACTTAATACACCACACCGCTCTCCACCTGGCGACCGTTACCTTTGCACATACTTCATTCAGAGCCTACTTGTCGATGCTGGGGAACGCCACTGGCTCTGCGTCGTTCTCAGTGCATTAGGGGCCTGTACGCGCAAACTTGGCAGCTCCCGCAGGCACCAACGGCTCTCACTTCATCATCAGATCTCGACGCTGCCTATATCGATGACAAAAGCCTGCCATACTCTAAGCCATTTTGGTTTAGGCCTAGGAAACTCCTTCAGGAGTACGATGTAGCTCTCGGGGCGGTGGCTCCCCTGGTTCTGCCCAGGACGCCCCCCTGGAGGTTACCACCTTTGACTATTTGTCGTCACGCCTCTTCTCTCAAAGCTTCTACACCGCCGGGAGTATTACGTTGGACCTTTTTTGGATCACTCTCTCTCTCACACATTGTAACCGTGCTGTTGTACACGAATGGATCCAAGTCCCAGAAGAAGGTCGGTCTACACGCCGTATTTCCTGTGTTTGAAGTAACTAGAGCTCTGCCAGGCACCCCGTCTTTCTACATGGCGAGCTGGTTGCAATACACCGTTCGCTATGGGAGTAAATGCATCGTGCCTGGTTCAGAAACCCTATTGTGATCTATAGCGACTCCAAATCGTCTTAAGTGATCTCGTGGCATTGAAATCTCCGCATCCTATGGTTCGCGATATCCGTGACGCCACCGTTTCAGCCAACCAGGCTGATTTTGAGATGATCTGCTGCTGAGTTCCTTGAAATGTGGGATTGACGATGCGAAAGAGTCCGCGAGAACTGGGCAACCGGACCAGCGTTTCGCTCTTCCTCGCACAGATTAAATAGCAAGAATCAGGGCAGCCTTCCGAGCTCCTTGGCAAATAAGATTGGAGAAGGCTGAGGAGAACTTAGACTTGCAGGCAACTTCCCATGTTGAATGTCCCAGACTGGCTTATCTTTGCGCACGCTAACATGTCTCATTAAGGGAAAGGACGACCGTGACGTTACCACTTGTTCCTTGTACTTGTGATTGATTAGTGTACACAGACCTGACAACTATTTTACTTTTTGGAGGAGGCTGGCCTCTTCCCCTTTACTTGAGACTCATCGTTATAAGTTCCATGTTACTCGCCGGGGGAGGCGGGCCTTCCCCAGAGCCGGAGCGCGCTTCCTTGTTTCCTCTTTGACTATCTTGTTTTTATTTGTTATTTTTTATCTCGTTTCTTGTATTTGTTCCTTGTTTTATCTTTCGGCAGCTGCCCCTTTTCTTTCTCACTTTTCGCAAACCGTAGAAATATCGCTCTACCCCGGCCGGTTTCCGCCCAATCTCTCTTAGCTCCTGCGTGTGCAAATTGATGTAGAAATTAGTAAATGTTAGGGGGCCTCTGCTGTTCAGAAAAAAATCTAGGCTGTCTCCTGCATCGTTTGCTCGTCCTTTTTCTCCGACGCCTGAAATGCCAAGCTCATACTCTCAGCCTTAGGGTTTCTTGTACCCGCTCTATAGACCTGTGTTCTTGTGATGTTCATTACCTGGGGTGATGATAGGGCTACTGCTTTACTTGACTGCAAATTCAAGTTTTATGCATCAGTAGCTCATCGTGTATTTCCTGGCGTCTCAATCAGTTGCCAACACTCTGACGGCATTGGCAGCCGATCTCGACGGTATCTATGCTGCTGAGAGACGCCAATCTTTCCCTAAAGTCTTTGAGTTTAGAGATAGGAAACTTTCGAGAGCTCGCTATTACTCGGGTCGGTGTCGCCCCTGGTTCTGCCCAGGACACCACCCTGGACGGTACCACAGAGGCCTGCTGTAATTTCTGGGTGCATTTATCCTGTCAGTTGAGTTCGACGCGGGAGACTTCCGTCACCTCGTGGAATGGTTACCGATATAACGGTACATGTCATATGAACGGTAGATACCACTTATAGCGAACGTATTCGATTCGGAAGACATTAAATTGATATACCTTTCGTACCAGTTTGGTACTCGTGAAGGTTCCCTGATACTCCGTATGCAACGTCGGAATGTGCCGGTAGTGCACCCACCGGCATCGTCACCAGATTTTCGAAATATGGGATACCTAAATTGGAGAGGTAGTTAAACACTACACTGGACACATTCAACTTAGGTGAAGTTAGGCACGCAACGCGAACTCGCTCTCAGCTGTGGTCCAGATTGTCCAAGTCCTATTTCATTAACTTTTGTTTTGAGTTGTGTTCATTGCATTTTTTGTTATAAACGGCTGTTCTTTAAATATGTCAAAGCTTATATTATTGCATTTGTGCATATTTTGCAGAAAGTACCTTTATAACTAAAGTGACTTGGCATAATATAATGAGTAAATTGCAGAAAATAAAATGCATATGATCTAAACCTTTCCATAATCCTTTCAAAATTAGTTTCCTGATTGTTATTAGTATGTTATTTTTTATTTATCATAGCTTGCACTCGATCCAACTGCCATCAAGAGATATCATCCTTATTTTAATTACGAGTTCATATAGCCTGCGTTTGAGACCACCCCAACAATTAAATTGCTCATGCCGATAGTGTTTATTTAGGTGCAGAATGCAATAGAGCCACATGGCCACCTCCAAGATTTAGTATTGGGAAAGTGAATAAAAGAGTAGAGTCACTCGTACACACACTCTTCTCGGGTTCCACAAGCCAGATTAGTCCATGCATGTAATCTCGCATATGTCCCTCTTACTCCCCACTTCATCCCGGCTTGCTCTAAGCTACCGAACATTTCCAAGGACCTCCAGACTAAGAGTCCGGGGGACATGGCAATAAAGATAGATTTGAAGAATGGTTTCTACCATTTATCCTTTCATCTCCAGGCAATGCATCAGTTTAAGGTTAAGATCGGGGACAAGTGCTTGCAATTCAAAAGATTGTCCATGGTCTTTTGGGGGGCCCTTCTTAACGCAGATCTGCTTCGAAAGCATTGCTAATAAATGAGCCATTTGATTGGCCTGCTTGACACATGAAAATGTTTCTTCTGCAGCTAGCTTCCTATAACTGACCAGCGCTAAAATCCATCTTTTCACCAACCTCCAGTATTGACTACCTCCGGGTCCGCCTAAATCTTAATCGTCCTAACTCCACCCATCACCAGTATTTTCGTCCACTAGCTATTGCCACCATCTGTCTGAAGTTAACACAATACTCTCACTAAGAGAACTTCATTTTTTGGCAACTCTGCTAATCTTCCGTAACGCCAGACTCCTGTCGCACTGCAGCCCCAGCATCCATAATACACGTTAAGTACTCGTATACGACCACAACGTCACAGGAAGCGACCAAATTCCTTAGGTGAAGTCCAGGAGACTGTCTCTTCATTTTAAGGAAGGAAGCGTCTTCGAAGAACCACTTGAGAGCATCTGATGAAATACCGCAGTTACGTTATAAGATGAGACATGTTAAGGATGACATCTTCTGGATCAATTACAAGGAGTTATCAGAAAGGTAGTAACAGTTGAGACTCAGCTCGGTCGACGCGGTGCATTTTGATATAAGCATGACGTCGTCCTCCTCAATCTGACTCATCAAACTGAGACTCTTTTAGGGTAGTGGAGTAGTGACTCCTGAGGGTTTTAAGGTCTTTTTAACGGGAGTTGATTTACCCCAAAACTTAATAAGTTCAAACTTAGAACAGTCGAGTTGAAGATACTTCTGGAAGCATAAATTCAGGTCGAAGCAGTATAATTCCCTCAGTTCGGAGATTGCATCGACCAATGCTTGCGTCGATGCCCCTTCCACCTTAACACGTGGAAGCAGCGGGGCGCTTTTAATAATACTCATACTTACGATGACCATCTCTGGAAAATAGAGAGATAAAGATAAAGACTTCAATTGAGGTACGTACAGCTTTGTGAAAGTCAAACAACGTGACAAATCCCATGTAAGTAAGTTAATAATCACCAGATGTTCCAAATTGCGACACTTCTCAAGAACCTTTTGGATGAAGTGGGTACCCATTGTCCAAATGGGCGTACCTGATCGAGTTCCAGAGAGAAGAGCCTCGAATCGGGTTATTCCAGCGTTTTTTAACAAACTGGACATCGTCATTAAGAAGGAAGGTTCTAACAATGAGGAGATTCCTTCCATGACAAAACCAAACAAGGGAGGTCTTCAATGTTCTTTGTCATTTTATCTTCAAGGGCGAGGTGGAAGGGCCAAGGGTGAGGAGGAGCCAATGGGGTGGTGACCAATTGGGGCTGAAAGTGGTTCTCAAGCAGAATTAGACCACTCAGGAAACTGCCGCTCCCAAACGCCGAAAACAAAACAAAATGCATCAATTTAAAGTAAGTGAGGATTCTATGCATTTTCACAATTGAATCTTCTCTCTCTTTCACACCATTTCACTTCTCTGATAAGGGAACAGTAATGGCGCCGTCGTGATGCTAGTTGCGCGTCGTGGATGACTAAAATTTAAATGAGCTAAAATAAAAAAAAAACGTGTACACGAACAAGTCCTGATTACAAGAGACGGGTAACGTGCCCGAAGATCGCCCAGACTGGGACATTCAACAAGAATGTGCCGAACAGTCTGGGGGACAACGTAGTCTTCACAGTAGGGCGCTGGCGAACGATCCATCAAATGGCGGTTCGTCCTGCGATTGTGTCCAATTCGGAGACCACAGAAAGCAGCCTGAAGCCGTCGCGGCAATTGGGGGTAGGTCCATGGGAACAGTCGAGGCGCAATGCCACTAACTTTAGGTCCACCTCGACCGTCTCCCATCTTATTTGCCAAGCAGTCCGAAGAGCTGCGCGTATTCCTGGTCGCCCACGACTCGCTGACTATTTGGCCCCCAGCAGGAGAGAATTTCTACATCCGCCCGGCTCGCGTAAACCGTGGCGTCATGGATATCACGAACCAAGGGATGCGGAGATTCCAATGCCCCGAGAGCACTCAGGGCGATCTGTGAGTCGTTATAGATCACAATCCGGTCTCCGAACAGGGCACGTCGCGTAATCTCATACCGACCTGTGTATTGCAACCAGCTCGGCTGTGAAGACACGCAGTGCCTGGCAGAGCCCCGCTGACTCCGAACTGAGGGGATACGGCGTGGAAACCGAACCCCTCTTGGGACTTGGAGCCATCCGATACACTGGTACGGTTCCAGCGTGACATGAAGTGCGCTCCAAAAAGTCAAACGCAATACTCCCGACGCTGTACATACTTTAGGAGCAGAGGCGTGGCGACAAATGGTCAAAGGTAGTACCCTCCAGTGTGGTGCCTTGGGGAAAACCAGGGGCGCAACCGGTTCAAAAGCTGTACCGAGTTCTCGAAGGAGTTTCCTAGCCGTAATCCCAAAGGGCTTAGGGTATGACTAGCCACTCTCGGCGGCATAGGCACCGTCGAGATTAGCTGCTGATGCAGTGAAAGCTGTTGGCGACTGAGGGAGTCGCCGGGTTCGCGGTGACAGCCTAATAATGCACGGCGCAGAGCGAATGTCATCTCCCCAGCATCGACAAGTAGGTTTCCAATAGGGGAAAGTGCGGAAGGCACCGATCACCAGGCAAAGGTTGGTGTGGTGGATCCAGTCTACTTTCTGCAATACACGCTTGGATGCGGATGCATAAAACTCGCATCCGTAGTCGAGCTTGGAACGAACAAAGTATTGATAAAAAAGTAAAGCAGTAGACCTATCAGTCCCCCCAAGTGCTGAACGTCACTGAAAGAAGAATATCCATGGCGCGGGTACAAGATAAACTAAGTCTGCGAATGTGAGGCGTCGATCAAACACAAGAACAAGGAAACTGTGCGGGTCCACCACTTCAGGCCAACCATTTAGAAATAAATCTGGGTCAGGGTGGAGTCGTGGATGGCGGCAGAAGTGCACCACCTTAGTCTTAGCCAAGGAGAGACTGTTCAATGCCTGTTGGAGTCTACGCTCCAGAGTTGTCATCTTGGCGGCCCCAAAAGAGGTCGAAACGTTGTACATGTAGAGCGTGGGAAAATATCTGCCTGCAGCATTAGATGATACTGCTCATGCGCAGGGCAAACAGTGACACGATGGACACCTTTGCCTTACTCCAGTGGTCTGGAAAGGGCTCCCCCACCCGTATGCAGAATCAACGTTCTCGCAAAAATTCAGATATAAAGAGGGAGGCGTCCCCTCGCTCCCATCGTGTGGAAGATATCCATGATACTGTATCGCCATGCATTATCATATGCTTTCTCCTATCGAAAAACACCGTGGTGTAGTGCTGTATACCAGGAAAGGCCTCGCAGACCGCATTATCCAGTCGAAACGGTACCCGGCGTGGAGTGGAACTTGCGGAAGCCGCACTATGCAGAAGACAGATGTCCTTCATTGTTCAGAAAAAAAAAAAGCTAATATAACAGTTACAAATTTCTTCATCAACTTGCAAACGCAAGAGTTTAGAGAGATTGGGTTGAAACCGGCAGAGGTAGAGTGAGCTTTCCCCGGTTTACGAAAAGAGCGCACAGTAGCGATTTGCCAGGAGTCTCGAAGGATACCCTCTACCCATATTATGTTGAACAAATTTAACAGAAAGCCCATGCCTCACTCACCCAGGTGTCAAAGCATGGCATCCGCGCACGAAGCAGGAGCGGAGCGAACTCTTATAGAAAACGTGTCGTTGATGGGTTCTCCGCCTCTGGAGGTAAAATCTAGACGGCGTCCTTCCGCGACACCAGGACGTGCAATGAATGTTGGTAGAGCCGCATCTTGGCTAGAAAAAAAGCAGAGAAAGCGGTCGCGAAGGATTCCGCCACGGACGCGGGGTCGGAGATTGCGGTCCCATTCTCCTGGAGAACTTCCCCGAATTCTTTTGACTGGTTTACACACCTTTCCTAGGGTGGTCTTCCCTTTAAATGTAGACACGTATGCACGCCAGAAAAAGCCACGGGCGTGTCTCGAAATATACCGGAACCATAGCTCGACGAAGTTCACCGACGGTGAAGTCGTTCGTGCGGCACTTATAGCACATGTATGTAGGCATAGCGCTTCTGTTTACGGCCAGACGTTCTAGGGTGGAGTGGGTGGGGGGCAGGCTATCAATAGCAACAGCCCAGAAAATGATATTTGAATAGGAAAGTGATCACTACCATGGAGAACATCCGGAGAACACAAAAATAGATAGTCAGAAAAATTATCGGTTCTCGGTGAGTGATGCGTAAACTCGTCCACATTTTATGACATCTATTTCCATCTCGTCGATCAGGTCGGCAAGAACTTGACCCTTAGAATTATTCGAGTAGTTTCCCCAGAGAGGTTGTCTACCCTTCAGATCTCCGACCAAGATAAAGGGCATCAGCAACCATGCCACGACGCGATAGAAGTCTCCCGAGTCGAAGTCGGCTGACGGTGGAATGTACGCAGAATTAAAAGTTTACCCCCTTTCATGGGCAGCTGCACAGCTACTGCTTGAAAGGTGACTAAAGCGAATAGAATAACGGAGAACTCATGCTGGGTGTAAATGGACCGTCATCCCTCCTGGCCCAAGTCCCGTGGTGGTGAGCTCGTAAAACTCGTACCCCGAGACGGTGGTCAGGTAGCACACGCCCAGCATGGTCTCCTGCAAAAAGATAGCTAAGAGAAAACTGGAGACAAGCCTCTGCATCTCCTCCCAGCAGCACCAGAGTCTGCGGCAATTCCATTGAAGCAATATGCCCTCCAGGCCTAACTCGGTGGAGATGCGGGAGCCCTCCTCGAAGAGAAGACCCTCTCACGGAAATGGCCGTACGCTTTCTGGAGGCAGAAGTCCAGCTGCTGTTGGTTGGACAATTCGCTGAAGGATCTTTTGCCTTCGAAGACTTATCAGAAGAGATTGGTCTCGCCATGCGATTCTTTTCCTCCAGAAGGAATTCACCATGAGGCTCCCTTCCGAGAAACGTGTCACCTTCGGCTCTCTACCAATCACGCTAGCTAAAGCTGTCATCTGATAGACGATGCTACCCTCAGTGGAGCGAATCACGAGGAAGCGTTTGAATCCGGTGGGCTCGAAAACGCCAGGTAATCTTCGAATGAGGGACAAATTGAGACAGAAAAATGAATCAGTTCTCAGTCAGTGATGCAAAACTCATCCATATTTAGAACATCCCTAGTTCATCAATCAGGTTGACAAGCAGCTGACTCCTGGGATTGTGTAATTCCCACCAAAGGGGTGCCTATCATTCGTCATCCAGAAGGGAAAAGTGCCTTGGCAACTGTGCTATGATGCTCTGTAAGCCCCCCCCCCCACAAACAAAGTCGGTTGATGTGGAACGTTTGTAGCGATATTAGTCTATCAATCCCCGGTGTAGCTGCACTGCAACTGTCTGAAAGCAGGTATCTATAGCGAATATAAGAATTTAGACGACATCATGACAGATGTAAATTGTGCATCTTCTCTGCTGGACCCAATTCTGTGGGTTAAGCTGCAAAATTCTTATACTAGGAACCGTCTCCTGTAAACAGACATAAGTGGTAATGAGAGGAGAAAGCAGAGAACTTCTGGCTATCAAAGGCAATATCGCCTTTGAGCACTTATAAAGGAAGGTTGGGCTCGCCATGCAAATGTTTGTCTGTCTGTCAGGGCCATGCTGGTTGGGAGTGGGGAATCTGAAGCTACTCTGGTGCTGTCTTCTGTGGACACCTTTATTAGTCCCTGAAGACTCTTACAACCTGTGAGTGGTAGATGCATACTACCATTTTACCTAATGGAAAACAGTAATATGAGGGGAGTGCGGGGGATACTGGTTTTAGGCAAGGTTGGGTGTGAACCTTTTATGCCACTAGATATACTAGGGAAGAGGGTGAAAATCTACCTGAATGGTTCTTGATGGGTAGGGAAGCAACTCTGCGTGTAGGCCCCGAGGGACCAGGAGTATAGTATATAGTTATTTATGGGATTTATTTTCTGCTAATAAATTAGCCGATATAGCGTTTCGAAAACCATAACAATAAATTTGTTTGATCGAAGTTTTCGCCTGCTAGTTTTTAGGCCTAAGACGAAAGCGAAATAAATTTTTAAATAATGAAATAGGTTTTAATAAAAACAATTGAACAAATATAAATCTATTCATAGAATCAACGAATGTACAATGATATAAGTTTGATTAGGTATACAATGTAAGATATGGGAAAATATGATTTACAGTAACGAGATGTGAAGAGAAATGAAGTAAGTGAAATATATGTAATAATAGGGTAGAATTATATGGTGAAATGAAATGGTGACTATGATGGACTGAATTGGGGCTGAAATATAAAAAGTAAATAGAATTAGGACCTACTCTCGTATGGTCGTTTGCAAAGAATTGTGAAAGAAAGTGGAATTAAACTAAGTACGATTTGTTTGGAGGTAATGACTAATTGTAGAAGGAATGATTACCGACCTTTATACAGAGAATGGCAAGAGTCGAATGGGAAAGAATAGTGCGCTATTTGGTGCGTTTGTTAGTTTGTCTGTGAAATTTTAAGAGATGTTTGAAACAGAAGTACGTTAAATGAATTGACAAGTAAGATAAATTAATTAATTAATTATTAAGTTGTACATAAAATCTGATTTAATTTACAAAAGTTAAGTAAAATAATTGCATGATATGAATTTTACATAATAATTAATGTATATATATATATAAATATATATATATATATATATATATATATATATATATATATATATATATATATATATATATATATATATATATTTAAGTTTCCCAGGAGGTTTTTATTATAGGAATGCCCAGAGGGCATTGCTATAAGGAGTAGAGGGTGCCTTTTTGAAAATTGATGCCTAAGACACGGGTAGCGATGGGTGTGGCCAGACCAAATCCTTAGGCTAAAAAAAGGATTGGTTCACATCCTTATTGGCTAGGACCTCTTTGTTGAAAAGATACGAGCTACGAGGGGCGGTCAATAAGTTTTGCAATTTGGATATAAGGAAACGAGATATGAGGAAAAGTGTTTTACTATTTTTTAATATAACTACCCTTGACTTCAATGCACTTGCGCCATTTGCCCCTCAGGCTTCGAATTCCCGACAACCAGAAATCTCCCGACTGCTGTTCAATCCACTCCTGGATGGCGAGCTGGACATCTTCATCCTCCTCGAACCGGCGTCCACGCAGTGCAGCCTTGCGCTGGTGGAATAAAAAGTAGTCGCTAAGGGCCAGATCTGAACTGTAGGGGGGATGGTTGAGCTCCTCGAATCCGCAGTCGCGCCGGGCAGCTTGTGCAACTCTGGCTTTGTGGACTTTGACGACGTTTAAGTCGATCATGGGGCGTGAGGTTTCTAAGGACCCAACGGGCAGAGACCTTGGTCATAGCCAAATTGTTGTAGATGATGTTGATAACACTTCCATGTGATATTCCAAGTTCTCGCTCGATTTCTTCGACCTTCACCCGTCGATTTTCAAGGGTCATCTTCTCCACACGGGCCACATTGTCCTCGTTGGTCACGTCTGACGGGCGTCATCTTCAAAGGACTCACGACCATGGCGGAACTCCCTATTCCAGTGAGCAATGGTTGCATAGGAAGGGGCGGTGTCGGTGTACACTGCAACCATGCGTTCATGGATCTCTTTTGCATTCTTGTCTTCCTTGGTTAAAAATTTGATCACTGCGCGGTGGAGGCAGGTCCTGACTTGTCCTATCTTCTCCTAACACTCCCACAAACAGCCCTCCCCCTTCCTCTGTTTTGCCCTACCGATTCGCAAAACTTATTGACCGCCTCTTTTACATTTCTTCAAGGAATGAGGGTGCACATGGCCATAATTCACACACTTGGGACAATACAATATGGATTTATTATGCAATAACTTTGAGCAGATTTGGGGTTGAACCAAGCCAAAGTTAAGCCATTTGCAAGCAGTAACTCATGAGGCCCCATGAGGAGAGGAGAAGTGTTCCCTTCTCCTCCATTTCGTAGGTCCCGTTTTCGGTTGTGCCCCACCCTCGCCTCAATTTGCCCCAACGAATTACTGCTCTATGATGTCTTGAGACTAAAGGAAAAACTTTCGTCCCAGAGGTTTACAGACCTTTATAGGGTATCTAAGTCTGTTGGTCCCGCTAAGGTCCATACGAGTACGCTCATCGTCCCCTTTGAGCGTCAGGATCTGCCCCAGCTTGTTCGTGTCTCGTTATGTCGAGCTCCCCAGACGTTGTTTTAATTGCCACAGTTTGGCCATATGAGCAGCAATTGTATGCCGGGTCCTCGTTGTGTGGCCTGTGCGTTGGCGTATCATGGCTCCTCTTGTGAGAATCAAGAATGTTGCGCCAATTGTGGAGGTTCCCATAGCGCGGCTTCACGTTCTTGTCCCGTATTCCTTGAAAAGGACGTCCTGGCTCTTCGAGACTTCCGTGAGGCCCGTCGTAAGGTGCGGGGGCAACTCATCCCTTCCGGCCGTCTCTTCTCTGACGTTCTCCGTGAGGCGAATTCCCACCGCCCTCCCCCTGGCCTTCCCACTCCTCTGTACTCTACTCATGGTCCCTCTGTTGCTCCCTCCTTTGCCTTCGGCCTCTCCCCGCGGTTCTTCCATTGCTCCCTCTCTTTTGCCTTTGGTCTCTTCTCATGTTCTCCCCTCTGTCGTAGACCGTGAGACCGACTGAGGTGAGACGCTGGAGGATATCCGGCAATTCCTCTAGGCGTCTTACCTGCTGTTCCTACCGTTCCTTTGCCTCAGCGCAAACGGAAGGGTTCCTCCTCACCCCGTTCGGAGTCCAAGTGCGCTGCCTTTGGTCCCATAATCGATTGTAGGGTCGCGCTCCGTTTTGATGTCTTCTCCCCGTCTTCGCTGGCATCACCGATGTCATTGTGAGGGCGGAGGTTCACCCGGTTCCGTCTTCCGTAGTCCTTGTCTCCTACTCCGGTTCCTTCTTCCTTGACACTTATGTTCACTCTTCGATGCCTCCTACCCAAGTTCCGTCTCTCTACCACTGTTCCGCCTTCCTTGCCTCTTACCTCAGTTCCGCCTTCCTTGCCTCCTACCCGTTTCGTCTTTCCTGCCTCCTACACCAGCTCCTTACTTGCCCGCTGACCCTGTTCCTTCATCTCCATCTCACCCAATTACCTCCTTACTCTGTGACCCTGTTCCCTCCACACCCTCTATCCATGTTATGTCTTCTGCTTCATCTTCTTCGCATCTTAGTTCTCGTCCGTCTCTGCTCGATCTTCCTTTCCCTCGTTGGGGGTTCGATCTGGCTCTCAGCTGTCGCCTCTTCCCGTTCACGCAGCCAAGTTCGTGGCATTTTCGTCCCCGGCTCACCTCGATCTACCCCTTGTTTCCTCTCGCTCTTCTAGTCGCCAGGGACCTTCATCAGTTTCCGTCACTAAACCCCGACATTGGTGTCGAGACGACAGTTATGTCTGTCATCCTACAGTGGAATTGTCAAGGAGTTGTCCCCAAGTGGAAGGAAATCCAACTCTTGCTACCTAGTGTTCGACCTTTTGTGGTCTTTTTGCAAGAAAATAAGCTTGGGACTCGTCCCTTCCAGGTGTTTTCGCACTACCGGGTGTTTAATTACACCCCACTTGCCGGAGGCATGTCCCATTGTGATGCTTCTCTTTTAATTTCCTCTTCGCTATTTTCTGCGCCACTTTCCCTCCGCACTACTTAGTAGGCTGTTGCTGCGAGGATTTTTATCTCCAAGCTTTTAACTGTTTGCTCTGTGTATATTCCCCCGACTTTAATTTGAGTCAGTCTGACCTTTTAGAGTTAACAAGTCAGTTACCTACCCCATTTTTATTACTTGGTGATTTTAATGCTCGCCATCCATCTTGGGGTGATACTGCCCGTAATCCCCGGGGCGGTGTGGTTGAGTCCTTTTTATTATCCGATTCTCATTGTCTTTTAAATTCCGGCGATTTTACTTCCTATCACGTTCAGACGGATTATTTTAGTATTGTAGACTTGTCCTTATGTTCGCCCGACTGTTTGCTTCCTTTATTGATAACGGCGGGGTTCTTTCGATACCGTTGATTCAGCGGTCTCATATTTTACGTGCCATATTTTCGAGGCTGTTGAGCGCTTTGTCAGTTGGCTCATTTTCGTTTTAGGCGGAACCCGACAGTCTTGAATAGAGTTGATCGGAACCGGGCTCGTGCCATCCTCCAGGGGACACTCCGTCGTGCCCGCGGTGAGTCTTGGCACCGGAACGTATCATCCCTATCTTCGTCAACGTCGGTGACTCGGTTTTGGAAGCGGGTCAATAAGATTCGTGGTCGCTACGCTGGTCATGCCATCCCCACTCTGGATATCGGAGGGTCGTTTGTGTCGGATGGCCAGTTGGTCAGCGATGCTCTGGCTGACCACTTTGCTTTGGTGAGTACCGCTGATAGCTATCCTCGACGGTTTACGATAATAAGGTCGCTATAAAGTAGCCGCCTTTTAGATTTTACCACGTGCGCCACGTACTCTTATAATGGTCTCTTTTCCGTATATGAGCTACGGGATGCTTTGTCTCACTGTGGCTCCACCTCTCCCGGTGACGATTGCATCCACTATAACTTTCTCTGTCGTCTTCATTCTGATCTTATGGCTTGAGGGCGGAAAATTAAACTACAAATGTCGAGCCAAGTGATTGGCTTTATTCTATCATAAACCAGAAGTGTGAGGAATGGATGAGAGGCTTTAATTTTGCCTTGCTGTGTTTCGGTTGTAGCTTGCGAGGATTGCATAGTTGAAGACGTTTGGTCATTCCCGATGACTGGTTTACCATTGTGATGCTTTTTTGTATGTATGTGATTTGTAAAGAGAATAATAATAATAATAATAATAATATAATAATAATAATAATAAGTATAATAATAAGTATTTATAATGCGCCCTTCAGGGCTGTTAGCCCTCACAAAGCGCAGGTTGTGTAGCGAGTGTAGAGAAAGTTTAGAGGGAAGAGAAGGCAATTTTGAAGAGATGAGTCTTCAGGAGACGTTTAAAAGTAGCAAGGGAGGGAGAGGATCGAACTTCGACAGGAAGAGCATTCCAGAGTCTAAGAGCACAAACTGAGAAGGAACGGTCACCCATCGAGCAGAGGACAGAACGAAGAGTCTTCAGGATGGGAGCGAGGTTAGACCGAAGTGCCCGAGGAGTTTGACGACGGGAGAGGGCAGACGAGAGATAAGCTGGAGCCTCGAGGTTTAGGGCCTTGTAGATGATGAGAAGAATTTTATAGTGGGTACGGAAGCGAATAGGTAACTAGTGTAGCTCCTGTAATAGAGTCATTGAAGGAGAAAACCGGGAGCGATGGAGGAGGAGCCGGGCAGCATAGTTTTGAAAAAGTTGTAGGGGGCGAAGTGACGAAGAAGGGAGATTCACTAGAAGAGAATTAAAGTAGTCTAAGCGTGAGGTGACGAAGGCATGAATATCAGGCTCAAGGCCTTGTCGATCAAAATGGGATCGAACACGTGAAACGGTGCAGAGGAAACCGAGGGAAGACTTACATATACGATGGATGTGCAGTTTAACGAGAGTTGCTCGTCGAAAATAACACCAAGATTACTGACAGTAACAGAGAAGGCAACATTGGTTTCTCCAAGGTTAAAGGAGGGAAAGAGAGCTTTAGATTTAACGACCATCGAAGCTGTAACAACAAGGAGAACTTGAGTTTTATCGTGTGGTTAAGTTTGAGAAAGTTGGCTGACAGCCATTCGTTTATGGAGGTGTAGGCTGAAAGGAGCTTAGTAATTGATTGAGCGAAGGACACAGGGGCTGAGGAAAGGTATATCTGAGTGTCATCAGCATCAGCATAGAGGTGGAAGGACAGGCCCAAATTACGAGGAAGGGAGCTAAGAGGAAGTAAGTAGATGCGAAAGAGGAGGGGACCAAGGACAGAGTCCTGAGGCACCCCAAAATGAATGGGCTCAGGCTTGGAAGAGAGGTTATCGAGCGCGACCGACTGAGTGCGAGAGGAGAGATATGAGCGGAACTAAGCAAGTGCAGTACCCGAGAGACCAAGGAAAGTTTGAAGATAATCAAGGAGGACAGTGTGGTCGATGGTGTCGAAAGCAGAGGAGAGATCTCGGAGGACTAGAATGGACGTACAACCCTTATCGGCAGCTCTACGTAAACCATCTGAAACATTAAGAAGAGCGGTTTCAGCAGAGTGCTTCCCGCTGAACCCCGATTGGTACGTTTCATCGATATTGCAGTTAAAAATATGGTCATTAAGGCGAGAGAAAAACTACTTTCTCGAGGATCTTAGACAGGAATGGAAGCTGTGAGATATGGCGATAGCTAAATGTTTCAGAGGGTCGAGGTGTGTTTTTTGAAGGATAGGAGGAGGACTTGAAGTTAGGGTTGGATTACTTCGTGGTGAAGAATGAGATTTTCTCTATTCCAGAGAGACGTAATCTTAACTCAAAACGGTTCTGAAGATCGCGAGGTAGTTTCAGTCTCGAAAGAACGGGAATCTTGAAGGGGTGGTGAAGATGAGAGGGCCGCACAACTCTCCGGGAAAAAGGGGGCTCGATAGCTTTCTTCTGAACGAAGGACAAAGCTTAACGAATGTAGATCTGCTGACGAGATCTTCGACGACGTACGACGATGGATTACGTGGTTCACGGGAAACAGGCTGCATTCTGGACGGAGTGGATGGCGGGCTTTCAATCTCATCGAGAGATTGTGAGCTTTGGGTTAAATACCCGGGTGGCTGATCCGATAGACTCCTCAGAACCTTGCGGATCCTAGGGATTCTTGGCGTCAGTCTAAGCAAACACATTTTCATGATAACGCGTCGTTCAGACGATGAACTTGCCTCGTGATATGGGGGTAGGGTAAATGTGGCTACGCACGGCGTTATCGCAGGGGAGAGGTAGGGGATGTTTGGCGTCCGAAAGCAAACGGACGGGTGATTAAGCGAGTGACGGATTCTTCCTCAACTTTCTAAAATTCTCACGCTGGCTCACGCGGTTTTGAAAGAATAGAGGAGTATTTCCAAAGGGCTTCCTCTCACGGTGGTCCTTCGAGTGCATTCCCACACACTACCCTGATGGACATATATAATGAATCCATTCAAAGTGGCACAAAATGCAACATCCGTGTTTTATAAAACTGATTTGGAAATTTGGGATAGGAACTGGATTATGCGTCTGAAATAAGTTGTTCAAGAAGGCCTGCAGCGCGATTGTCTATCCTTCTGCGAATTGTATTGTTGAAGACTGAAATAGCGTTAGACCTTTTGGCTTGGCCCAAGCCACATAATTTTTCCACCATTATTATTGAGCATGGTAAAACAAATACTTCAGTAATTGTATGTGGCTTTTGTGTTTCTGCAATTCGATATGCCACTTCATACGAAGCTTCAACAGAAGCCGCCAGTTGTTCAGATGCAAGTCCAGTTTTTCCAAACTTCACAGCTTGCAGATTGTTTGTTGTTTGTTAAAAAAATGTGATTCTCCGGGAGACACTTCCGGGATGACACTTCATCAGATGTTCATTCAGCTTTCCTGGTTTCAGAGTTTCATTGATGAGAACTTTGCAGCACATCACACATTGTGGGCGATCTCAAAGAATCAGGCATAAACGCAAAGCCATACTGTAAAAATATCTCATTCTAGGTTCGTTTCCGTGTGACTTTACTTGCAATCCTTTGAAAAAAATGTATGATTAGCAAGAAACAAAAGCATCAGCAGAAAATAATAATATAAATAATAATAGTAAATACAAATAGTGACAATAAAAACCACAGCAAATATAATATCAATTAAAATACTCCACAATAATAATAGTAATAATAATAATTTCTTTATTTTTTATAAGTTTCCCCTATCATTCTCTATACTCCAGTTTTCTTTGATACCAGTGCTTTGCAATGCTTTTGCAACGTAACCTGCGACACGCCCAGTAGCGCTTTGCTGTCCTCTCTCCGACCTATCGCGCCAACATGACCAACCATTGGATGCCTAACAGCTCTGTCTCGCTCATAGGCCCCTCGCATCACACAGTTACACCAACATCCACTCCCTTCTTACATGTTCTCGGATTTTATCGCCTTTCATGTACTTATCTCAGTCATTTTCTCGCTCACGTATCGACTACGCTGCAGCCCTTTCTAACTACACTTCTTGACTATGCAGGCATGCTTTCCGACACCATCATACTGTCAATCGCTATATGCTCTCATCCACCGCGGGCCGCATAATTACCTGTCTCCGTATAATAAAAGCATGACGGTAGACTATATTTGGGGTCTGAGCGTAATAAAAACTTCCATAATAAGCGTAAATCACGAAAAACTACTCAATTCTAATGCTGTGAAGCTTACAAAATTTAATATTATGCCACTTACCTTTTGCGATGCTTACAGTTTCTTCAGTTTAAATCACGTATTGTCTCGACTGTCGCCAGAAAAATCAAGAAAAACACCTCGACGAACCCATCCAACGACGCCTACTGCCAACACGGCAACGATCCAACTGGCGCCTCACAGCGCCAGCCATTCATATCGCGTGACCAACTATCCTGTATGTAATGGCGTCACTTACTGCAGATAGGAAGGTACGTTTGAGAATATATAATATATATTCTCAAACGCACCTGCTCCCCCCCCCCCCAGTTTATTAGAAACCACATACTGGGATCACGCCATGTACGACGTCATTTCCTGTTCGAACATTCTCGAATTTATTACTCCTGAGCACGTTGGAAAAAAATATTTCCTAATCCAGCGAACTCGTCTCAAGCCTCCTCCCCCTCCCCCCTCCTGGTCATGAGGATGTGAAAGAGCCCTTCTGTCTCGCCGCTTGCTGCTAAATGATGAATCGACTCCGCCTCCGGATTAAGATGTCTGGAGCTTGTGACTCCTTTCTCCAAACTCCCCCTTCCCCTCCAGAATCGGGCGTACAAATACCCGGTTTTGACTTGAGATCTCTGAGTACCAGCCCGCACCGTATGGCTGCCCTTATTGTTTCGTCCCGTGAGCGTTCGTCAGACAGCAGCCTTCTTCAGCCGTGAAGCTACCCAAGTCAATTGGTAGCTTCTGTGAATAGCAAGCCTTTTAATTTGCGCAACAGTCTCCCTTTGTTTAATCGCACCGAATAAAATCACCATCGATTACCTTTGAGGAAAAATAAGTTTTCTCTTCCAGTAGAATTACGAGTAATCCCACATTTCCCTTCGAGCGTCATCTTTGAAGTTTGGCTATCTTCATCAGATGGTTGATTCGGATCGTGCCCCACTTGCCTCATTCGGATCGTGCCTCACTTGCCTCATCGTAAGAAGGACCTTCCTCAAAGTCATCAACCCGTAAGCCTAAAACCCCCTCCATTATTAGAATTGTCAAGTTCCCCCTTTTTGATCTGAGCCTAGTTACATTAATCACTTGATTCTATTTGAGAATCCCTTCTCATGATAATTATCAAGAGACTTTTTTAATTTAAATAATTTCCCTTTGCTTATTATTATTATTATTATTATTATTATTATTATTATTATTATTATTATAAATAAAATTATATTTTGTTATTTCATTTGTAACTAACTTTGAACGATATTCTCGGCCTATTCAAGTAAATCTCACCAACCATTTATGCACTCTGTTTGATTTTTAAGGATTTGAAACCGAACGCCCTAAGTCGGTCGTTAATCCCTGCGAACAGTCATTCAACGGTTCGCGTTGCAGTAGGTGATTAAGTCGCTCCCCTACATAATATAGGAGTAGTGTATGGTATAGAGTGGTTGTACCACGACATATATATATATATATATATATATATATATATATATATATATATATATATATATATATGATATTTTACAACAGATGGTGCAGAAAATATATACCTCAAAATCAAAATTATACCACCCGCTTCTTATAGCCCCCTGGGAAACGCCCTATTTGCCATCAGGGAAGATCAACTTCCAGTTAGCCATTTCTAGTCACTCCCCAAAAGTTGACTAGAAATGGATATATATATATATATATATATATATATATATATATATATATATATATATATATATATATATATATATATATATATATATATATATATATATATATATATATATATATATATATATATATATATATATATTCTATAGGCTTGCTTCTAAGAAGGCTTATTTTCAGATTGAGGATAAATCCCAAAATGAGACATGTAAAATTTCTCATTTAATTAAGTACAACGTTTTGGATACCTTACCCATCTTCTGGTCTATAAGATAGATTTAGAACAAGTTTAAAATCACGAAGATTACAATGCACACAAGGATTAGAAATAAATTATTTAGTTAATTGAAATTATGACAAATCGTTTGAAAACTATTGAAACTTTAGATATGGATCAATTATGGGTACTTTAAATATGGATAAATATAACACTAGTTGATGCAGTTATTGGTTGACACAGATTTTAGTCACTTAATGAAGCAGAAATAGTAATAAATTATTTAATGAATTAAAAATGTGAAAAAATCATTTGAAAACTTGACACTAAATATAGATGCTATAAATATGGATAAATATAATCAATATACTAATTGGGGCAATTAATTGGTACACAAAAATATTAGTCACCTTCAGTGGACGGCAAAAGCGGAGAGACTGAGGAAAGATTATAGAAGGAACCGATTAAAGATTGGTAGGTTGTGAAAATATTTTGAGTGATTTATGAAATGAGAAGGGAAAAAGCAGTTGAATCAGAATTTAAACTGGGATTTAGTTGTTTTATAAATAATGATTCAAGAATGCGGAGGGAAGTGGAGTCCTTTGCATGTCCTATAATTTGAAAGTTTTTGTGTGAAATTTCTGTCTTACATTTAATTGAATGATCTCGAATGGGAGAAGTTTCTTTATTGGTCAAGGTAGAGCCAGTGCGAGAGCTAATACCAAGATGAGAAAAGACCCTAGCCCTAAGTGAGCGAACAGTGCTGCCACTGTAGATCCCCTGGTGGCACCTGAGGCAATATATATATATATATATATATATATATATATATATATATATATATATATATATATATATATATATATATATATATATATATATATATAATTGGCGAGACTTAAATTGATCGATGATTTGGTCAGGCTACCTCTTCTCACACAGAACATCCATTACCCCACTAGTGTAATTTACCCCAAGGTTGGGAAACATAGGGCTAGAGGAAGGATACCTCTATCACAAACCAGGATCGGGAATGCCTATAGGCAATCATACTCGTTCGAAGACTGCACAAATCCCTACCCATTTAAACGTGTTGATGCCCTCAAGAGGGCATCCGTCATCATCGACTCAATGGACTTCCCAAAGCCAATGAAGCCATTTATAGGAATAAAGGTCACACACTCAACATAAAACTAGAATTGTATTTTTGTTTCAAATTTTCTGAGAAAGCTAATGGAAGTGGTTCCCAGTCTCTAGCTTCCCCCTAGTGGAGGTAAAGGCCCCCTTTTTTATTGAGTGAAAGTGAGCCTGGTGTAGAACCTACATAATTATTATTCACATGTGGGAAGCCAAAGCAGCCAGCCTGTCCTTGCACCACAAGGAAAGGCGAAGAATATTGTCTACCAAGAAGTGTTATCGTGTAGCCTTAGTTAAAGAATAATTTCTAATAAATATAATAATTTCAATGATTTTTTTTTTTTACCCATTCAACGCCGGGTACTTCATTCAGTGGCTCATAGGTGATCCTTAGAAGCACTAGGCAGGATAATCCGAGATATCAGAGATTGTGAGGCTCCTATGGAAGGTCATTCCTTTGAAGTAAGCTGATATCAAGCAGACACTTCCAGTTATCTATAAATTAACCAGGACAGATGCGGTCCGGGCTTGTCTCAAATTATCTTCTTTGTGCAGAAATATTAGGACACTGTCTCTAAAAACATATAGGAGAGCTCTTTGGTTATCAATTGTCAGCATGATTTGCCCCAAAAGATTCTGACACTGGAAATGGCAAATTACCTCTTGATAATCTCAAGGCAGAGGAATTACCCAATCTTCAGCAAAACTACAACCGGCTTTGTTAAAGAGCTAGATTGGCTTCAAAGTAAAACACTTTCTGCAAAATCAAAACACATCTGCTGCTTTCCCTCTCACGAATTCCAACATTTACGTCATTTTATACAATTTCTGATCATACTTAAATAGTCGATTATTCCACAGAGCTCCTAAAGTCTCTAGAATCTCTTGACATAACTCCTCACCAACTTGAACTGCAATTTCGATCTAACAAAACTCTAATTCCACTCGTCTAGTGGTAAATAATTTGATGCCCCGCGTCATAGAGGCAACCCTTCTTGCTAGAAGTAGAAAAGGAGAGGATGTCTTCATTCAGAGGATATCACTAAATCCATCAGGGTCGGATTGCCATTCAAATTCAGAAGACTACATTTCCCAATCCGTGTAAGTTTTGCAAAGTGAATTAAAAAAATCTTAGGTGAGGCTATTAGTGGTATAGTTATAATGAGAGGAACCCTGTTTTACTTATGGACAACTTTATGTTGATTCCTCTAGAGTTAGAAGCAAAAGTAATCTTTTTCTATTTTCTCTCCAAGAAAAATTTAAAAATAATATGTACCAAGATGTGTTGCATCGCTGAACAAGTTTAGTTGATAGAATGAAAATATTGTTTGGGAAGAATAAAAAAAAGATCAAATCCTTCTTAGTTTATTTATGAACGCATATTTTACCCGGGCAACGACGGGTATCTCTGCTAGCATATATATATATATATATATATATATATATATATATATATATATATATATATATATATATATATATATATATATATATGAAGACATATGCGATAGTTACGAACATTTAATTTTCAGGACGTTTCGGTCATTAACGATGACCATCCTCAGCGAATTCTTATTTCGTTGTCCGAGGGCGGAATACAAGAAATTCACTATAAACCACAGCAAGAAAGAATTATAAGGGCAGGGCGAACAATCCAAAATAAGTTAGATCAAGGGGTATGTAATCAAAGCGGATATTAATAAATATTAAATAAAAAATAATGGAAGGGCCAAAGAGGACGACTAAAACATTAAATTAAAGAAAAGACATTTTTAAACAAGATCATTTGGATATAAATGGGACAAACTAAAATAAAAATAAAAATTTCTCTGCACGAGTACTAACCTTATTTCGTTGTAGTTGGGAGTATCAACTGATATTAGGGACAGAATTAGGCAGAAAGAAAACTATTAAGGGGGATGTGGTTGGTTGTACGTTTGTCTATATAGTGAATAATTTGAGGGATGATAAATAATTATTGAGTTCCGGCTTTATTTGTTTAATGTAAAGTGATTGAAGAATTTTTAAATCCAGAGAAGAGGAGTCAGAAGAGAGTATACTAAAGGAATCAGGGTCAAGCGGGTGGTTATGTTTTAGTGAATGTTCTCGTATAGAGGAGTGTTCGGGTTTGGAAATAGAAATGTTTGTTCTTTATGATACTCCGATATGCTTAGCGATCCTACATCTTAATTGTAGACTTGTTTGGCCTACATAGCAACTTTGGCAGGTCGCACAAGTGAATTGATAAATGATAGAGGAACGCAGGCATAATGGGAGCGTGGAGGACATCAGACCACTGCTCTACCCTCCAGACGGAGCTGGTAGCAATCCTGCATGCCCTCCAGCACGCTTTGCTCCGCCGGAGGCAACTGTGGTGATACACACGGACTCTCGGTCGGGGCTGCAGAGGCTGCAGCACGCCCACACCCACAAGAGAGACAACATCCACCTCACCACCACCATCCTGTGCACCCTACAGGATCTGGCAGCGTAGGGCAGGCGTGACCAGCTCCACTGGATTCCCAGCCACGTTGACGTGCGCGTCAACGAGGCTGCCAAGCGAGCCGCCCACGGCCCCACCATCACCTGAAACGTGCACCTCAGCCTGCAGCAGCTCAAGGTGCAGGCCAAACGCAGGGCCACTCACAGCGCCCACCAGCAGCACCAAAAATGTGAGGCAAATAAGAGGCAAGCGGCGTGATATGCTGCAGCCACAGCCTATCGCCCACTGAACGCATCCTTCCAGCAGCCCAGAGCAAACGGCGTGCTGCTACAGCGTGTGAGGCTGGGCTCCTCCACGAGGGAAGAGCTGCACGCCGACTTTGTGGCAGGGAGATGCGAACACTGCGGCGGCCGCTCCCGGCGCCCACTGGTGCACTACCTCCTCTCCTGCCCAGCCACCACCCACCTCAGGCTAGAGCCAGCACCACCCCCTCAGCCTGTAAGAGGCGCCCTACTGAGGGCGCGAGAGGCAAGAGCCACCCAGGTGGTCCGCCACAGCACCAACAATCGAGCTCCTGGAGGTGCTGAAAACAGCACCCCCTCCGCGTTGATCGCCGCCCGCGCCCAGCCTGGTAACGGGTGGTGAGGACCGCCGCCACCCACTTGCAGCAAACAACACTGGCTGGCTCCCCGCTTTGTGTAATGTGTACGCTTATGTTATGTGTATTTATATATGTATTATTATGTCATATATTATTATTTTATTTGTATTAGATCATGTGTAAATGTACGCTATTGCACAATAAACCTATACAAACAAATTTTAGCTTTATTGAACTACTTGCTTCGCTCCATCTATTAATATTCGCTTTGATTACATACCCCTTGATCTAACTTATTTTGGATTGTTCGCCCTGCCCTTATAATTCTTTCTTGCTGTGGTTTATAGTGAATTTCTTGTATTCTGCCCTCGGACAACGAAATAAGAATTCGCTGATGATGGTCATCGTTAATGACCGAAACGTCCGGAAAATTAAATGTTGTTATCCATCGCATATGTCTTCATTTTCCTACTACGAATAAGGTTCCCAAGGAACGACTCCATCACATATATATATATATATATATATATATATATATATATATATATATATATATATATATATATATATAAATGTATATATCTCTCAAAGTAGCATGAGAGAATGATGAAAATGAATCCAATAAACCACATTGAAAGAGAAAACGGAATAATTTTTCCTTGCAGTAATATTTGTATTACCTTTTTTCGAAAAATCCGTGAAAGGAAGCGATTCGAACCCGGCACACTGAGGCAGCGAGCACCGCTTTGATCACAGTTAAGAGTATGCCGTTAGTACACTACGCTACGCAGAGAACTAAAAAAATCTCTGAATAGAATAGCTTTTAATGAACACTTTCGCCAGCTCGAACGGAGACTATGAAAGAGATAGAAAATTAATTGGAAATTCAAAGAATCAATGAGGAATAGGTAAACGCGTGGCAGATATACAAATGTATATATCTCTCAAAGTAGCACGAGAGAATGATGAAAATGAATCCATTAAACCACATTGAAAGAGAAAACAGAATAATTTTTCCTTGCAGTAATATTTGTATTTCTGCAAGGAAAAATTGATGATGGTTATCTTACACAACATTGATGATAAATAACAGCATCTCATAAGGGACTGAGCACCAACTTTCTCAGATCCGAATTTTTATCCACACATCAGAAAATTATGACTTGTAGTTTTTGGACGTCAGCTCAGGTATAAAACTTAATTTAATAATTACTTTTGAGATTTGCCTCCATTTTAGACATGTATCATATGAGATACATTTGATCGCAACGGTTTAAACAACTTTTTATATATTCTATATTATTACAAGTATGGATTCAAAAAGAAATATCCTAACTGGTCTGAAAATGCGGCCCCTTAAGAGTATCAGAAAAGGCCTCTCTTGGGAGGTTCCCTATTTCCGGTCTCGGCCTCTCATGCAGCCACGCCGTCATATTTAGTCGCTTCTCACGACGCGCAACTCGAATGACGCCGGTGACATTCCAATTCCCCTATCAGATAAGTGAAATGGTGTGAAGTGAAAGAGTGAAGATGCGGGTTTATATGTAAGTCTTATGGGGCTGGGTTTTGTTGATTGGGTATGTGACCGTATATTTGTATGTTCTGCATGTAGTGATATTGCGCACCGTATAGTGTCACCTGTATTCTGAAGATTAGTGGTTATGAGCCACATGTCCTCGTATTCTGTCTTCTCATTTAGTATTATTTGTGCACGATGCGCGAGAATGTCAAGGCGCTGGCTAGAGAATAGAATGGTATCGTCATCTGCGCCACTAGTGTATGTTTGTGCAGTGTCGTTCATATAGATTATAAGGAGTGTAGGTGCTAGCACGCTGCCCTGGGGTACTCCAGCACGTGGCGTAAATGGGCGTGATGTTGAGTTGTTGTATGTAGCGCTTCGTATCGGTAGTTAGTGCGATAGGAGCCTTCTGGCGCAGAGAGGCAGCTCCGTGTTGTTGGTGAGTTTCCAACGGAGTCTTTCATGCTACACTTTATCCTAACGCCTTTTCGACATCCTTGCTGATAGTGAGTGTCCTTTTGTCGTGTTTGACGTGCCCTTTGTATGATCTCATGAATGATGGTGATCACCGATCCGGTATACCGGCCCCTCCTGAAGCGGTACTGAGAAGGGGAGACCCAGTAAATACTAAAGTGTAGGTTAATACATTATATAATACTAACAAACATGCTGATTCATTATATATTCATGAATTAATTACAATGGACACATTTAATCTGACTTTGGGAGTGAAATACATTTATGGTATCGTTGAAATCGGTATCAATTGCATAATTATCAAATCTGCAATTTACAAGAAAATGTTACGTGATGGAAATTTTGCTTATCAAATCCGAATTCAGCACACAAAACTTGATAATAAAATATAGATGAGATCTATGTTTTTTCCTCGTTGTACAGTGTTATTAATGAAGCATCAATATCTAAAGGAATAACGACAAACTCACAAAGCTCGTGACACTTAGACTGAGAATTGCCCCTAAATCTATAATTCCAAGCGCGTTTATCTTTATTTAAGAAGTCTTCAATAAAGCAATCAACATCAAATTAATTGAAATATCATAAATAAGAGTACCGTCGCAAAAGATCACACCATGTGTATTTTTATTAATCCATCACTTTTACCTTAATGATTTTACTATAAGAATAATAACTCATTAAGATGACATTTCATTGAGAATGAGGTAAGAAAATCATTAATCAGATTTTGTTCATTTTACTAAGAGGATTAAAGAACACGGTGCTGATAGTATGAGAGGAGCGTTCTCTTTAAGTCCTTACATGCAACCTTTGATAAATGGATCGATTTTAACAAGGATAAAATTATATAAAGGTGAAATAATTATATTGAAAGACGTATTGCAGTCTATCTTAATTGGTATTGTGGACTATTATAATATTTCAAAAGAACAATACAAATTCAATAAATACATATCTAAAATACAGCAACCAGTAGCGCGATATGTAATCAACCAGCAGGGAGATGTGAAAAGCAGCAAGTAACGCGAAATAAAAATGCTACTACTGCAGGAAAATAGTAGCTGAAAAAAACAGTAAGCGCGCGCACAAAAACAATAACTCTGAGCACTCTCAACTGAAACAGAATGATACTTTCCTTAGAACCGACTTACCCTCCATCCTCACCCTGTGACCATACGAGCAATCAAGACAACAACTTTTATTCGTCGGTTGACTCTGACTCCGTGGTTTAATAAATGCTCCAGGAGCACATGCACCGCCCTGCTACTCGGGGGAATAAATCTCTGGGAACTCACTTCCATATGAGACTACTGGAGACTTAACTCTAAAGGGGCTACTCGTAATGATGACCAATCTACTAAGGTAATGACTAAACTGCATCAATTTAAAAATTTGATCGTGGATTGAATCAAACAAATGATGCGAAGGCGTATCACTTCCACAATTTACATATAATCTTAACAGTTTGTATTGTCATTACAATCTCTCTATCAGAGAGATATCGAGTAGCCAAGCTTCATAAAGCGAAGCCGCGAATACAAATTAGATCATGTACTCGTCATGAGACAACCTTACAAATATCCTATCAGCTCAGTAATCATTCTTCCCAACTATTGCTGATACACAAAAACTTCCTTGTAGTTATTGAAAAGGTAACTCTTGCGGTCAGTAGCCAGCCAATTTAATTGATCCGAGGAAAGTGAAGGCAATGTTCAGGTGAAAAGGCACACTTTGAAAGGGATTCAACGGCGAACCTAATTGTTGATACAAGGTGTCGAGGAATAGGTCACCTCTCTAGACAATAATACGTATATATATAAATATATATATATATATATATATATATATATATATATATATATATATATATATATATATATATATATATATATATATATATATATATATATATATATATATATATGTATATATATCTATTGGTTGGGAGGAAAGAGAAAAAAGCCAAGTAAATATGTATCTATACAGTTACATATACATATATCCTCGAATGTACGTACTTTTCCTTCGCTACGTACAAATACGTTCACTTCGAACGAGTAATCCGGTAAGTACGAGGTATAAGAGTGCGATTTACTCCAAGGGCCAATTGCAGTTCAAGGGTATATTTAAAGAGTGAAAACCCAAAATATAATTTTAAAAAGTCATGAGTTAATATATATATATATATATATATATATATATATATATATATATATATATATATATATATATATATATATATATATATATATAGATACGAGGGGAGGTCAATAAGTTTTGCTAATCGGTAGGGCAAAACAGAGGAAGGGGAATGGCTGTTTGTGGGGGTGTTAGGACAAGTTAGGACAAGTTAGGACCTGCAGCCGCACGCTCCTGCCTCGTCTATTTAACAAGCAGTAGCTGATCGCAGATCGTAAGTCACAATTCTTTCAACAATGAAGAAGGTTGAGCACCGAGCAGTGATCAAATTTTTGACCAAGGAAGACAAGAATGCAAAAGAGATCCATAAACACATGGTTGCAGTGTACACCGACACCGCCCCTTCCTATGCAACCATTGCTCGCTGGAATAAGGAGTTCGGCCATGGTCGTGAGTCCCTTGAGAATGACCCCCGTCCAGGACGCCCGTCCTACGTGACCAACGAGGATAATGTAGCCCGTGTGGAGAGGATGATCCTCGAAAATCGACGGGTGAAGGTCGAAGAAATCGAGTGAGAACTTGGAATATCACATGGAAGTGTTATCAACATCATCCACGACAATTTGGCCATAACCAAGGTCTCTGCCCGTTGGGTTCCTAGAAACCTCACGCCCCATGATCGACTTCAACGTCGTCAAAGTCCACAAGGCCAGAGTTGCACAAGCTGCCCTGCGTGAGTGCGGATTCGAGGAGGTCAACCCTTCTCCTACAGTCCAAATCTGGCCCCTAGCAACTACTTTTTATTCCGTCAGCTCAAGGCTGCACTGCGTGGACGCCGGTTTGGGGACGATGAAGATGTCCAGCTCGCCGTTCAGGAGTGAATTGAACAGCAGTCGGGAGATTTCTGGTTGTTGCAAATTCAAAGCCTCAGGGACAAGTGGCGCAAGTGCATTGAAGTCAAGGGTAGTTATATTGAAAAATAATAAAACCCTTTTCCTCATATCTCGTTTCCTTATATCCGAATTGCAAAACTTATTGACCGCCCCTTGTTTATATATATATATATATATATATATATATATATATATATATATATATATATATATATATATATATATATATATACACACGGGAAAATACAGGTAATTTAAATAGACAACTCTCACAGAATACAGATTAATGGGCATTCTGGGAACGTTAATAGCTAGACGGAGGGAATATTTAGTGTTCGGAAACTGGGTCGATTAACGGGAGATAAGAGCAAGGGTCGTTTTACCGGCGCGGGGAAATCGAGAAGGCCAATGGATGTGACCCTCAGACGAATATCCTGACGGTGATGAGAATGAAGATTAGGGGGGCGGAAGACGAGTTCACGATCCTCCTTGAAGAGGCACGATGGCATCTCTGCTCCAGAGAAGTGCAACCTCCAAAAATCGAGACTCTGACGCGGTCGGAGCGAAGTCTTAGACGGAAAACTAGAGATCCTTGAGGGATGGGGGGTTGGGGGCTTCAAATGAGAGGAAAGGAATCTCAGCCAATCCTTCGGGGACGGAAACGATTCGAGGCTTGCTCTGAACAGAGCAAGGCTTCACACGAGAGATGGGACTGCCTGATAGGATCCAACCTCGATGGTATTCGCGAATACCAGGGACTTGGGGAAACCGACACACGATTTGAACAGAAGTGGCGAGTGCTCCAACTCAATCTCTCGATATTCGAAAATCCAGGGTATTTATATGACGGCCATTTTGGGGGTTTCTCCTTGTTGGCAGACTCAGACACCTGGCTGAACGCTTCCAGCGGCCATAGGGATTAGCGTTTGTCGCCTGACGAAAGTCTCAATGGCTTTTACGATGTGGGCGGGAAACTTTCGTCTAGCAGCCTCTAGACTACGGAGATTAGCGTTTTCTTGGTGGGATTAAAGCTTTTAGCACGCCCAACTTAATTAACTGCGCCTGTGAGGCAGCTGGCGGATATTCAAATTCTTTCTTCCTTTTCTTTGGGTTCCGAGTTTACTCCACGTGGAGTTATACTTAGAAAACAGAGAGAGGGAAGGAATTCATGGAACAAATTAAGGGGATATTCTTCTTTGTCTTCCCTTTTCCTTACATAAGAAGTATCAGCTTAGGAAGTATATAGGACCTTTGCTACGAAAAACAAATTGTATATTTTACTATGCTCAGAAATGGGGAGAAATTAACTAAGTTTTACATTTTACATATATTACCGGTGAAAATAATTTATAATTTTCTAGTCACAGGAGAAAAAATTATTTTGAAACCCAAATCTCACCTCGTTTGAGATGGAGGTTAGTGTGTGTTTTTTTCCCGAGAGTTTTGACTCTAATATTTCTATATTTTCTGCATTTTGTGAATATGTGCTCGATGTCAATTGTTGTAGCGCATCTTAATACTTGGGTTTTGGTGTTTGTGAGAAGCGATAGTAATGTGCTAATCTTGTGTGGCCGAGCCGCAGACGAGTGAACACCACTTCTTCTTCGCTTGATTTCCTGGTCGCGGTTCTCTAGATTTTAATCGAGTCTTTTTTTTTGGCGTAAATGGCTGTGGCCGGTGTTGTGCCACTCGATTTCCCATTCTTTTCTTATTAGTTTACTGTAACAATTTATATAGTAGTGGTGGAAGTGGACTTAATGTGTTTGCTTTTTCTTTACCTTCGAGGGTAATTTTGTATATAAGTAAGTGTATTTGTTTTATGATTTTTAGGGGCAGAGGGTGTTCGGGTTTTTTTTGGATGTAGGCGTTGATTTGGCAGTTTGTGAGTCGGAGAAGTTTGTAAAGCTTTCAAGTGGTGGGGAGTTTATTGACTGGAATGCTGTGGAAATAGTCATGAGTTCAGATGACAGGAGATTTGCGCAGGGGGCAGTTTTACTGACCTGTTTCTAGTGGGGAGGATGGCTGCACATGTCATGCCCTTCGTGGTTTTGGAACCGTCAATATAAATAGTTTGCTTTGCTTTATGGGTGTTCTGGTGATAGCGGAGGGATGGTTGTTCTCGTCGTGTTAAGCAGCTTTTCTCAGATTGTTGGAGTCTGCAGTGTGCCTGGGGGATCAGGTTGGGGGCATTTTTTTTTAAGGCAATATTGCTGGTTGTTCAATTTGCATCTAGTTTATATTCGCTTTTACTCTGTGAATGTGTATCGTGTGCACGAGCCAATATTTTCGAGGTGGCTTGTGGAGATTCAATTATACGCACAAGCTTTGAGTCGTTTTGGAGGCATCGTATGTCGAATCTTAATTCAAAGGGTTTTCTTCGGAATGATGGTGGCACATGACCCTTTTTGGTAGAAAGGGAATTCGCCGATTACAATTTAAATTTTTCAGCAGCCTGGCGGAGTATAGAGTTAAGTTCTTTGATGGTTGATTTTGAGGCTGCTCCGTAGATATAGGAATGATATTCTATCTTCGACAGGAGCAGGGTATGATGAAGATGCAGGAGTGTGCTCTTGTTCGCTCTTCAATGGAGATGAGAAAGGCGATGACGGGTGTGTGTGGTATCAATAAAATAAATCCAAACCCAAATAATTACTCTTCCTCAATTAAACTATTCATTATATAACCAACCAACACTTCAATACATTAACTAGCAAACCGACCAACCGAACAAATCTCGTTAGTAGTTTTTATATCTTTAGTTAGTTGATTTCTCAACTCCCACGATAAAGGTTAGTCGCTTTGTTTAATTCATTCTGATTTGTTTTCGGGGGTTTTGTTGTTTTTTACAATTTAATATAATAGGTTATTTTATTATTTATTCCAGTAACTTTTAATATGTGATATTCAAGTCAGTTTATGTTATAATTTCACTTCTTTCTATTATTTTTTAAAAATCACACTGGGTAGTATTAATTAATTCTATATATTGTTATTAGTGTGATACTTTATTTTTATTAATTGTTAATTTTATTATTTTAACTTGTCTTCATCCGTTTTTTTAGCCATTATTTAATGCATTCTTTTGACTGTTATCGATTAATGTTCCTTCCCCTTCTCGTTAGTCGACACAGTCGCTGAAGATGGTCCTAGTAAAGGTCCGAAACGTCCGGCCAATAAATGATTAGTGTAATCACCTGGGTCTTCATAGTTCTGCTACATATCAGATTCCCAAGAAACAAATAAATTACAAGTATATATATATATATATATATATATATATATATATGTGTGTGTGTGTGTGTGTGTGTGTGTGTGTAACTGGTCAGTAATTAAAAGGAAAACCGTGAATTCAGATATCAATAAATATGTGCGATAGTGTAATAAAAACAAACAATCCTTCTCTGGAAAAGGGGTCAAGACGAGACAGCTGTCGCCGCGTCAGGTGTTATAAAATTTATATCAAGAAAGCGTCAATTTTTAGATGCTATGGTTCCATGACCACGGGACGAGGGATTAACGTCGGCCGTGGAAATCCCACCCCTGCGGGCAGAACTAAAGACAGCATGCCCTGGAGGCAGGGAGAGGCCACGCCTTTCTCCTGCCCTACTTATAGAAGAAAAATGGAGAACGCATCTTCATTCTTGATTGTAACTCTCGACCTCAGAGTCACTTCAATATTAATTACGTTTCGTTTAGCGTAGCGAAGCTCCCATGTTAACCGCCTAAGTCTAGTTCTGGTTACTCCCGATTTCCTGACCGGTAGAAAGAAATTTCACTGACCGTACTCTGTAAACGCGAGCCTCATTTTTATCTTGCTTGTTTGTTTTGTTCGTTTGGAATTAGGCCTTATTATTTACGTGATTCCTCTCAGTCCTTTCTCGATCATAAGCCTTTGGTAAGCCCAACCAAGCCGATATATTAACGCCACCTACCACTTCACCCCGGGGACAGTAGAGACCTGGCAAAATATCCACGTCATTTTTAACCATAACTGGAACTGTTACCTTTGCCTGTCTGTACCATAAAGCGGCATCCCTGGACGGCCTTTCTCCTCCTACCATAAAGTGGTAAACTGTGATCGTCCCTACATCACGCTATAAAGGTAACGGTAACGTGCCCTTCCTGTCTCAACATTAACTGGCAACCCCTACGTCTCTACCAACAAACTTTGGTGGGAAAATACTTTCTCACCTCGAACTAACACCTCTGTTTTTTTTTACAATTTTCAAGTAGTAGCTTCTAGTCCGATTACTACCTTACAACTCCAAGAACTTGCTAAAATCCAACTTATCTACCCAAGAACAAATGTTAAAAGTCTTGCATCCATGGAGCAAATTTTTATGTTAGAAAATTTAGAGGGATTCGTATAATTGTTAGCTGTTGTTTCTATTTCAGTTTTTGAGTCCTGATCGGGTTGGAGATAAGATCTAAGTAAGTTAAGTTTGGTTGTCATTTTCGGTTAGAAATTGTTTATATTACTGTTTTGGTGCCTTTTTCAGGGTTGGAGATAACATCTCCTAGTAAGGTCAGTTTTTATATATATGTATATTTACATAGCTTTTTATTATTATTTCGATCTATACTTTTCACCTTTGAGTCAGTGAGTTTTTTTATGTGTAACTTTCTAGTTGGTTTTCTTGTTCAAGTTTCTATATAAAGCTTCAGTATCCTGGGTTCAGTTTTCTTCTTTTGTTGTCCTCGAGTATATCTGTAATATTTCTCGTAGTTTATCTAACATTTTCTTTTTCATCTCGCGTGCCCTGTTCTCTAGGATCTTGTTTATTCCTTGCTTTTTTCATCTGTCGGGTTTTCTTGTGTTTGTAATAAGGTTTTGTTATTAAAAATTAATGTTAAATCACTGCATAGCAAATTAGCTATATTATTAACAAGGCTTTGATTGTAATCAACCATAATTGATTCAGTTTCCTCAACTCCTATATTCATTTATTGCAGGAAATATCCTAAAGGATGGAAACAGGGGCGGATTTAAGTATGGGCAGCCACACAGGATGTCATCTTACTAGGGGTGTCATGGATTCCCTGGGTGGAAATGTGAGTATCCCCCAGTACCCAGTGCGATCGGCTCTTGTAAGTGTTTTCTTCTATTCCTAAAATGAAGTTGTTTAATTTCGTACAATGAATCACTTTATTAATATTTACATGTTTTTTTTTTATCTTTGTTACTTTATTTTTGTTTTTATGGTTGTTACTGTATATAATATTGCGTACTTATTTAGTATGTATAAATATTTTTGTTGTTACACGTAGAAGCAATGATAGCACTGGTGTGCGTAGTTTTCAAGGTCTTACACATAATACCCGACTCTAGGCCAGTTTTTCGCTCGCGCTGAATCCGAAAATTCTGTTAATTTTATGTAATCAGATCAAGTTTTTGAGATATAAGCTCAAGCCATAAGTTCCTATATTCCGATGTATTTGTAGGTGAATGTATTCACAATAGTATCTTTTTAACTGATTGATACACAAGAGGCTTACAGATTGTTCTAATTAATACCAAGAAGAGTACAACATACAAAGAAGTTACTCGTGGATGAATGGTCTCTTCAGGGACTTCCGATTGTGCCTAAACGACACTAAATCCCTTTTCAGGCACCAGCGGTAATCAGCCTGAAATTTGTCATCCACACAACCTTGGTAGCGTTCATCCATCACATGGATATCTTGGTGAAAGCGTTCACCTTGTTCTTCGCTGAAGTCTACACAATTCTCGGCAAAAATAGTCCAGGTGGGACCGAAGGAAGTTTGCAATGACAGACTTAAGGAACACCCAGGCAGAGTTCAGCAGGATTCAGTGCTTCATTAAAACTGGTGTCCTTGATGAGCTCCCTTATTTAAGGACCATGGAATACACCTGCCTTCAGTTTTCCTGTCTTCATCAAACCGAGTTTGATGTGCAGGGTGGAAGCAATATCTTGCTCGGTCCAAATAGAGGGTCCTGACGTCCAGTCTTGTCTGACATAATACTGGTTATGCAGAGTGGCTATTACATGAATGCTTTTGCCTTCGATAGCTACGCAATTGTCAGTAAGTACATAAATTTTGGGGCGGCTGGGACTGAAGCGATGTGAACTGATCGTACGGGTTAAGCCTAACGCAGATTGGAACTTTTAACAAACGGGAGTGTAATGAACAGACAGAGTAGCAAAGGAGAATATATTAAATTTTATAACAATGAATTGGATTGAAGTTATTTTTATACAGAAATTGAATTGAGTAACGAAGATGATATTTAAGAGATACAATTTGAAAGCTATACATAGAATAATGAAGGATATATAAATGATTTAATTTGAAATTGAATACAAGTTATTTATGCGTTTGGAAAGTTAATATCTTGAAATCACGTGACGAGAATTGTGCGTTCACAAATGTATAGGTGTGTATATCAATATTTAATTGAACAACTATGAATATGAAAGTACAAGTCTATTATGGAATGAGAATTTGGGGTCTGTAATGAGAGAAGGAACAGGAATTAGGACCTACTCTCGTATGGACTGTTTGCAGAGAATAAGTGGGAGAGGAAATATGATTGACCTTTATCCGAGGCGACGCTATGTACAAGTGATATGTGCATCGCTTCAAGGCGGATGGCGAACGGCGTGCGTTTGTATGTGTTTGTGTAAGGAAAAATCTTGTACAAAATGGATTTTGTCGTATTGGTCGTGATGTTACATAGAAATAATTTATTCTCGTCACAGAATAATTGATTGGTTATAACTGAATGTTAATTTTACACACACACACACACACACACACACACATATATATATATATATATATATATATATATATATATATATATATATATATATATATATATATATATATATATATATATATATATATATTGCTATACTGGTTGTCAACCCGACTGTCCCACAAGCACATAAGACATGGAAGCTTTGTATATCCACCTTGAAGGTCTAGGATGAGTCCATCAACTTTAAAATCTACACAGATCAGCCATTTGTCTTCCTGGTATTTGAGAGCAGACAACAGATGGTCCATGCTGTTGCAGGTTTCCTTTATTGCAGCTGAGTGTCCAACAAGGATCTATAAAAAGTTATTGCCGTTATTAAGATGTGCCTTGAGACTTTTGTTAGATAGGTCAATGAAAAGTCCTCATTCCATACCATCATACTTCAGGCCCATTAAGTTGAACAGGCCAGCAATGTTGTTACAGTAGACCAATAAAGAGGCTTCATCGAACGTGAAAATTTTCCTAAATTCTTTCTGGCGGTACGATGCCAATAGAATGTTGTCCCTTGTGCAAGCATACATGTTTTTCGAAGACATGAAACGAATAGCTGAGCAGACTCGTGTCGGGTCGTTGAGTTCGGCTTGAGTAAATGGCACCAGTTGGTCGCCCTCTTCTGGACTGTATGCATCAACCTCAGCTGTATCGGTAGTGAGACTAGCCTCGAAATCAGAGCTAGAACCAGTGGTAAAATCAGGCTCAGGAACAGGAAGATCAGGGTCATATGGGACTGGTTTTATAGCAGAAGGAACATTGGAGTATTGAACATGGTTCTTGTTCTTGCGATTTATGGCTTTCAAATTTGTCGTGCAGAAGTACCATAGGGCGACGTGATCTTTGACTTCCCTCTACACCATTGGGACACAAAATGACATACTGTTTATTTTCTTATTACTTCAATCCTGTAAAATGTCCACACATGTTTTACAGCAAATATGAGGAGCGAATGGCTAATCCTGGTCCTCTAGTTTCACTCCAAAGTAAGCATCATTTGCCTTTTTCAAAAAACGGTGATGTTTGGCCGACGGTTTGGAAGAGCGACATGTCTGCAGATGTAACAAAAACTATTCGGATGATTCGTTCACTTACGAGCCATCGTAATGAAAATCTAGACCTGAAAAGATGAATAAAATAGGTTATGTATGGTTACTCATCACTAGATGTGACAAAACAGAAGTAATAAGCGGTTGGATGATAGCGCTATTTTGGAATATCGGGCATGTGTTAGAAACCAGACTTGACCAAAGAAAACCTATTATATTCTTAAATTCAGCATACAAAAATTATTCTAAATCAGTTAGAAAACCTATGATGAGCTTTGAACAAAAGTTTTGAAACGCAGGCCAGTGTAATTTATGTTATTGTAACAACTTGATCAGGGGCGGGCAACCTTTTCAGAGTAAGGGCCAGATGAGACTTTGGGAGCATGCCGCTGGCCGGAGAGACAAACGAAATCCCCAATATATATATTTACTAGAATACAGTATACAAGAATTTGATCGAAAAACATGCAAATCAGTGAGACGGCTGGTGCTGCTTGCGATGAGGAAGTGTTTCAATGTCCGGCTCGATGGATGAGGTAGACAACAGAAGAATGTCATTGAGGTGGCGGTTCGAAGGTTGGGAACGAAGGTGGGACTTCATGAACTTCCTTTTGGGGAAGAGTTTTTCGCAACAGTACGTGTTGCCAAATATGGCCACGATGCGTTAAACATGCGAAATGTATTTTGAAAAATTACATTGGCTGGGGTTTCGTGGGCCGGATTGCAATATCAATGCGGAGCAAGGTTGCGGGCCGGAGGTTGCCCGTTCGTGAACTAGATGAATAAATGCTCCTGGCTGTTTTGGGGAGGACGTACAAGATATAGAGAGGCGGCGAACCTGCCACAATCAACGATGGATGAAAGACAAGAAGTAATCTTAACATGTTGATAGGCGGAAATATGGATCGTAAAATCCTTCAAAATACCAATGTTTAGACGTACAGCTAAAGCTAAAGCAAAAACTTTTGATTGATTGATTGTATAGGTTTATTGTGCAATAGCGTACATTTATACATAATCATAATACAAATAATAATAAAATAAAAACAAAACAAACAAACAACAAAAAAATAAACAAAAAAGACAAATACAGTAATAATATGATACAATAATAAAAATACATGTATAAATGCACACATTACACAAAGCGGGCAGCCCGTCAGTGTTGGCGTGCAGTAAGACGTGGTGGAGCGTCCCACGCGTTTCTTATCTGCTGCAAGTGGGTGGCGTCGGTCTTCATCACCTGTCGCCCGGCTGGGCGCAAACGGCGATCAGCGCGGAGGGGGTGCTGTTCTCAGCACCTCCAGCAGCTCGTTTGTTGGGGTGTAGAGGACCACCTGGGCGGCTCTTGCCTCTCGCGCCCTGAGTAGGGCGCCTCTTACAGGGGGAGGGGCTGGCGCTCGCTCTGGCCTGAGGCGGGCGGTGGCTGGGCAGGAGAGGAGGTAGTGCACCAGTGGGCGCCGGGAGCGGCCGCAGCAGTGTTCGCACCTCCCTGCCACAAAGTCGGCGTGCAGCTCTTCCCGCGTGGAGTAGCCCAGCCTCACACGCTGTAGCAGCACGCCGTTCGCTCTGGGCTGCTGGAAGGATGGGTTCAGTGGGCGATAGGCTGTGGCTGCAGCATACCACGCCGCTTGCCTCTTGATTGCTTCCCATTCTTGGTGCTGCTGGTGGGCGTTGTGGGCGGCCCTGCGTTTAACCTGCACCTTGAGCTGCTGCAGGCTGGGGCGCACGGTCCAGGTGATGATGGGGCCGTGGGCGGCTCGCTTGGCAGCCTCGTCGGCAGCATCGTTGCCGCGGACGCCAACGTGGCTGGGAATCCAGTGGAGCCGGACACGCCTGCCCTGAGCTGCCAGGTCCTGCAGGGTGCACAGGATGGTGGTGGTGAGGTGGATGTTGTCCCGGGTGTGGGCGTGGGCGTGAGCGTGCTGCAGCGCCTGTAGTCCCGACCGAGAGTCAGTGTGTATCACCACAGTGGCCTCCCGGCGGAGCAGAGCGTGCTGGAGGGCGTGCAGGATTGCTACCAGCTCCGTCCGGAGGGTGGAGCAGTGGTCTGATGTCCTCCACGCTTGCGTCAAGCCGCTCGTGACGAAGGCGGCGCCGGACCTCCCGCTGTCGGGGTCGACGGAGCCGTTGGTGAAGTACACTGCGCTGCCTGGCTCCGTGACCTCAGACATGGCCATGAGGGCGTGCTGGCGCAGCTCCTCGGTGAGGCAGTTCGCTTTGCTGTCGGGCAACTGTGTGGCGGTGAAGTGTGCGGCGGGGGGGTCCCATGGTGGTGGTGGAACGTAGGCGGGGTTGGGGGTGTCGGGGTCGCGCCACAGCCAGTTCCCTGCCTGGTTGAGGGAGTTGGTTGCTAGGCTGACGTTTACGAGCCACCTGTTGTTACGCAGGCACTCGATGCCCTGCGCCACGGCCATTCGGAGTCTCCTCTGCGCAACACCTTCCACGTCGCGCTGGAGCACTCTGGCCACCCGACAGGCCACAATGCAATCCACCCTGGCGGTGAGGGGCACCAGGTTGGCCTCACTTTGCATGACACAGGCACTGCACCACCTGGGTGCCCCTAACATGGTCCTCATGGCGGTGTTTTGTATTACCTCCAGGCGCTGTTGCTGCTGCCGGGGCAGCGCTACAAGGACCGGTGCACTGTAGTCCACTAGGGAGCGCACTGCCTGGAGGTAGTAGAGGCGGAGGACGGGGAAGGTTGCACCAGCGCTCGGCCGCGTCATGGCCCTCATCACATTCAGCCGGGCCAGCGTCCGCTCCCTCAGGTGCGTGACATGCTGCGTGAAGGACAGCCGTCTGTCCACCCACACTCCGAGGTACTGGTAGGAGTCGGTCCAGGCCAGGCCGACTCCTTGGACGCGAAGCTGCTGGCCAGCAGGTGTGCAAGTCTTGATGGCCATGGCCTGGGACTTCTCTGCCGAGATCTTGAGCGCTAGCTCTTCGCACTTGGCAGTGATGAGGTGCAGCGCTTCTTGGGCCCGCGCGAGCTTGTCGCCGCGCCCGGTGACGACGAGTGCCAGGTCGTCGGCGTAGCTGAGGAGGATGGTTCCTTCCCGATAGGGGAGGGCGACCAGCTGTTCCATCAGCACGTTGAAAAGGAACGGGCTGAGGATGCCGCCCTGGGGTGTGCCGTTCTCGAAGGTAAGGTAGGATGACTTGTGACCCTGGAACTTCACGCGGGCTCGGCGCTGGTGAAGGTAGTCCTAGAGCAAGCCCAGCAGTCTCCCTCGGATGCCCTTCCTCACAAGGGCGGCCAGAAGGGCGAGGGGGCTAGCCAGCTCGAAAGCCTTCTCGAGGTCAAGGAAGACTACGATGGTGGTCTGGTTGTTGGCGTGAGCCAGGAGGGTGATGAGGCAGTCCGCAGTGCTCACCCCCCTGGTGTAGCCGAACACGTGGTGATGAAGGCTTCCCACGCTCCACTGTAGGCGAGTCAGCACCATCTTCTCCGCCGTTTTTCCGGTGCAGCTCAGGAGGGAGATTGGCCTGAAGGTGGTGCGATCCTTCGGCTTGGGGATGGGCTGGATGTCGGCGTCCTTCCAGGAGGGCGGCAGACGGCCTGCCAACCACGACGCGTTCAGAAGGGCTAGCAGCGCGGCGTCCCCGGCGGGCCCAGCGTGCGCCAGCATAGAGTACCGCACTCCGTCGGCTCCCGCCGCTGTGTCACGTCGACGTTTCGCCCTGGCCAGCTCCTCGAGCGTGAAAGGCTGGTCCGTCGCGTGCGGCTGGCCATGCGCCTCCCTGACCTCTTCGTCGCGCTGTGGGCGTAGCTGCTGCTGGAGGTAGCTGGTGTGGGGAGGAAGCTACTCGCTAGAACCCCTCGCTGTAAAGCAGTTCGCCAGCCGATCTGCCTTTTGCTGTGGGCGTGGGTGGGCAGCTGGGCGGGTCGGGGCGGCGCCTGAGGCCTTCCTGAAACTCCCCCACAGCTGGCCGAGGGAGGTGTGTTGGCTGAAAGAGGCGCACCACTCCAGCCACTTTGCCTCCCTGGCGCTTAGGGACACCTGTCGCGCGCGGGCTACCACGTCCTGCAGGAGCTGCAGGTTGATAGCCGTGGGGCGCTTCTCGTACAACTTCCTGTGGACGTTGACGCGGTGATTGTGCTCCCGGACTTCCTCGTTATAAAACCACCAGTCCGGGCGCCGGCGGCGATTTGAGGCTGTCCTGGGCATGGCCGCGTAAGCTGCACTCTCTATGGCCGCCGTAAGGTCCCTCTCCTGCAGGTGCAGGTCCGCCGGAGGCACATACGTGGACCACCATTCGGCCAGGGAGGCTTGAAACTTTGCCCAATCCGCCCTCCTGACGTTCCACTGGGGCGGCGGGAGAGGAGGAGCTGGTGGGGCCACGTCCTGCAGGAGCTGCAGGTTGATAGCCGTGGGGCGCTTCTCGTACAACCTCCTGTGGACGTTGACGCGGTGATTGTGCTCCCGGACTTCCTCGTTATAAAACCACCAGTCCGGGCGCCGGCGGCGATTTGAGGCTGTCCTGGGCATGGCCGCGTAAGCTGCACTCTCTATGGCCGCCGTAAGGTCCCTCTCCTGCAGGTGCAGGTCCGCCGGAGGCACATACGTGGACCACCATTCGGCCAGGGAGGCTTGGAACTTTGCCCAATCCGCCCTCCTGACGTTCCACTGGGACGGCGGGAGAGGAGGAGCTGGTGGGGCCACAGTGAGGGTGGTGAGGGTCCCGTAATGGTCGCTGGTGAGGGTAGGGTGGACCTGCCAGGTGGCACCGGGCTGTAGGTCGCCCGACACCAGCGTGAGGTCGAGCTGCCCCCCATGGACGTGCGTGGCCTCCACAGGGTTCAGTAGTCGAACGGCAGCAAAAACTTTTGATTGATTGTATAGGTTTATTGTGCAATAGCGTACATTTATACATAATCATAATACAAATAATAATAAAATAAAAACAAAAACAAACAAAAAAAAACAAAAAGACAAATACAGTAATAATATGATACAATAATATAAATACATGTATAAATGCACACATTAAACAAAACGGGCAGCCCGTCAGTGTTGGCGTGCAGTAAGACGTGGTGGAGCGTCCCACGCGTTTCTTATCTGCTGCAAGTGGGTGGCGTCGGTCTTCATCACCTGTCGCCCGGCTGGGCGCGAGCGGCGATCAGCGCGGAGGGGGTGTTGTTCTCAGCACCTCCAGCAGCTCGTTAGATGGGGTGTAGAGGACCACCTGGGCGGCTCTTGCCTCTCGCGCCCTGAGTAGGGCGCCTCTTACAGGGGGAGGGGCTGGCGCTCGCTCTGGCCTGAGGCGGGCGGTGGCTGGGCAGGAGAGGAGGTAGTGCACCAGTGGGCGCCGGGAGCGGCCGCCGCAGTGTTCGCACCTCCCTGCCACAAAGTAGGCGTGCAGCTCTTCCCGCGTGGAGTAGCCCAGCCTCACACGCTGTAGCAGCACGCCGTTCGCTCTGGGCTGCTGGAAGGATGGGTTCAGTGGGCGATAGGCTGTGGCTGCAGCATACCACGCCGCTTGCCTCTTGATTGCTTCCCATTCTTGGTGCTGCTGGTGGGCGTTGTGGGCGGCCCTGCGTTTAACCTGCACCTTGAGCTGCTGCAGGCTGGGGCGCACGGTCCAGGTGATGATGGGGCCGTGGGCGGCTCGCTTGGCAGCCTCGTCGGCAGCATCGTTGCCGCGGACGCCAACGTGGCTGGGAATCCAGTGGAGCCGGACAAGCCTGCCCTGAGCTGCCAGGTCCTGCAGGGTGCACAGGATGGTGGTGGTGAGGTGGATGTTGTCCAGGGTGTGGGCGTGGGCGTGGGCGTGGGCGTGCTGCAGCGCCTGTAGTCCCGACCGAGAGTCAGTGTGTATCACCACAGTGGCCTCCCGGCGGAGCAGAGCGTGCTGGAGGGCGTGCAGGATTGCTACCAGCTCCGTCTGGAGGGTGGAGCAGTGGTCTGATGTCCTCCACGCTTGCGTCAAGCCGCTCGTGACGAAGGCGGCGCCGGACCTCCCGCTTTCGGGGTCGACGGAGCCGTCGGTGAAGTACACTGCGCTGCCTGGCTCCGCGACCTCAGACATGGCCATAAGGGCGTGCTGGCGCAGCTCCTCGGTGAGGCAGTTCGCTTTGCTGTCGGGCAACTGTGTGGCGGTGAAGTGTGCGGCGGGGGGGTCCCATGGTGGTGGTGGAACGTAGGCGGGGTTGGGGGTGTCGGGGTCGCGCCACAGCCAGTTCCCTGCCCGGTTGAGGGAGTTGGTTGCTAGGCTGACGTTTACGAGCCACCTGTTGTTACGCAGGCACTCGATGCCCTGCGCCACGGCCATTCGGAGTCTCCTCTGCGCAACACCTTCCACGTCGCGCTGGAGCACTCTGGCCACCCAACAGGCCACCATGCAATCCACCCTGGCTGTGAGGGGCACCAGGTTGGCCTCACTCTGCATGACACAGGCACTGCACCACCTGGGTGCCCCTAACATGGTCCTCATGGCGGTGTTTTGTATTACCTCCAGGCGCTGTTGCTGCTGCCGGGGCAGCGCTACAAGGACCGGTGCACTGTAGTCCACTAGGGAGCGCACTGCCTGGAGGTAGTAGAGGCGGAGGACGGGGAAGGTTGCACCAGCGCTCGGCCGCGTCATGGCCCTCATCACATTCAGCCGGGCCTGCGTCCGCTGCCTCAGGTGCGTGACATGCTGCGTGAAGGACAGCCGTCTGTCCACCCACACTCCGAGGTACTGGTAGGAGTCGGTCCAGGCCAGGCCGACTCCTTGGACGCGAAGCTGCTGGCCAGCAGGTGCGCAAGTCTTGATGGCCATGGCCTGGGACTTCTCTGCCGAGATCTTGAGCCCCAGCTCTTCGCACTTGGCAGTGATGAGGTGCAGCGCTTCTTGGGCCCGCGCGAGCTTGTCGCCGCGCCCGGTGACGACGAGTGCCAGGTCGTCGGCGTAACTGAGGAGGATGGTTCCTTCCCGATAGGGAAGGGCGACCAGTTGTTCCATCAGCACGTTGAAAAGGAACGGACTGAGGATGCCGCCCTGGGGTGTCCCGTTCTCGAAGGTAAGGTAGGAAGACTTGTGGCCCTGGAACTTCACGCGGGCTCGGCGCTGGTGAAGGTAGTCCTGGAGCCAGCCCAGCAGTCTCCCTCGGATGCCCTTCCTCACAAGGGCGGCCAGTATGGCGCGGGGGCTAGCCAGCTCGAAAGCCTTCTCGAGGTCAAGGAAGACTACGATGGTGGGCTGGTTGTTGGCGTGAGCCAGGAGGGTGATGAGGCAGTCCGCAGTGCTCACCCCCCTGTTGTAGCCGAACACGTGGTGATGAAGGCTTCCCACGCTCCACTGTAGGCGAGTCAGCACCATCTTCTCCGCCGTTTTTCCGGTGCAGCTCAGGAGGGAGATTGGCCTGAAGGTGGTGTGATCCTTCGGCTTGGGGATGGGCTGGATGTCGGCGTCCTTCCAGGAGGGCGGCAGACGGCCTGACAACCACGACGCGTTCAGAAGGGCTAGCAGCGCGAGCAAAAACTTGATTGATTGTTTGATTGTATAGGTTTATTGTGCAATAGCGTACATTTATACATAATCATAATACAAATAATAATAAAATAAAAACAAACAAAAAAACAAAAAGACAAATACAGTAATAATATGATACAATAGTATAAATACATGTATAAATGCACACATTGCACAAAACGGGCAGCCCGTCAGTGTTTGGCGTGCAGTAAGACGTGGTGGAGAGTCCCACGCGTTTCTTATCTGCTGCAAGTGGGTGGCGTCGGTCTTCATCACCTGTCGCCCGGCTGGGCGCGAGCGGCGATCAGCGCGGAGGGGGTGTTGTTCTCAGCACCTCCAGCAGCTCGTTAGTTGGGGTGTAGAGGACCACCTGGGCGGCTCTTGCCTCTCGCGCCCTGAGTAGGGCGCCTCTTACAGGGGGAGGGGCTGGCGCTCGCTCTGGCCTGAGGCGGGCGGTGGCTGGGCAGGAGAGGAGGTAGTGCACCAGTGGGCGCCGGGAGCGGCCGCCGCAGTGTTCACACCTCCCTGCCACAAAGTCGGCGTGTAGCTCTTCCCGCGTGGAGTAGCCCAGCCTCACACGCTGTAGCAGCACGCCGTTCGCTCTGGGCTGCTGGAAGGATGGGTTCAGTGGGCGATAGGCTGTGGCTGCAGCATACCACGCCGCTTGCCTCTTGATTGCTTCCCATTCTTGGTGCTGCTGGTGGGCGTTGTGGGCGGCCCTGCGTTTAACCTGCACCTTGAGCTGCTGCAGGCTGGGGCGCACGGTCCAGGTGATGATGGGGCCGTGGGCGGCTCGCTTGGCAGCCTCGTCGGCAGCATCGTTGCCGCGCACGCCAACGTGGCTGGGAATCCAGTGGAGCCGAACACGCCTGCCCTGAGCTGCCAGGTCCTGCAGGGTGCACAGGATGGTGGTGGTGAGGTGAATGTTGTCCCGGGTGTGGGCGTGGGCGTGCTGCAGCGCCTGTAGTCCCGACCGAGAGTCAGTGTGTATCACCACAGTGGCCTCCCGGCGGAGCAGAGCATGCTGGAGGGCGTGCAGGATTGCTACCAGCTCCGTCTGGAGGGTGGAGCAGTGGTCTGATGTCCTCCACGCTTGCGTCAAGCCGCACGTGACGAAGGCGGCGCCGGACCTCCCGCTTTCGGGGTCGACGGAGCCGTCGGTGAAGTACACTGAGCTGCCTGGCTCCGTGACCTCAGACATGGCCATGAGGGCGTGCTGGCGCAGCTCCTCGGTGAGGCAGTTTGCTTTGCTGTCGGGCAACTGTGTGGCGGTGAAGTGTGCGGCGGGGGGGTCCCATGGTGGTGGTGGAACGTAGGCGGGGTTGGGGGTGTCGGGGTCGCGCCACAGCCAGTTTCCTGCCCGGTTGAGGGAGCTGGTTGCTAGGCTGACGTTTACGAGCCACCTGTTGTTACGCAGGCACTCGATGCCCTGCACCACGGCCATTCTGAGTCTCCTCTGCGCAACACCTTCCACGTCGCGCTGGAGCACTCTGGCCACCCGACAGGCCACCATGCAATCCACCCTGGCTGTGAGGGGCACCAGGTTGGCCTCACTCTGCATGACACAGGCACTGCACCACCTGGGTGCCCCTAACATGGTCCTCATGGCGGTGTTTTGTATTACCTCCAGGCGCTGTTGCTGCTGCCGGGGCAGCGCTACAAGGACCGGTGCACTGTAGTCCACTAGGGAGCGCACTGCCTGGAGGTAGTAGAGGCGGAGGACGGGGAAGGTTGCACCAGCGCTCGGCCGCGTCATGGCCCTCATCACATTCAGCCGGGCCTGCGTCCGCTGCCTCAGGTGCGTGACATGCTGCGTGAAGGACAGCCGTCTGTCCACCCACACTCCGAGGTACTGGTAGGAGTCGGTCCAGGCCAGGCCGACTCCTTGGACGCGAAGCTGCTGGCCAGCAGGTGTGCAAGTCTTGATGGCCATGGCCTGGGACTTCTCTGCCGAGATCTTGAGCCCCAGCTCTTCGCACTTGGCAGTGATGAGGTGCAGCGCTTCTTGGGCCCGCGCGAGCTTGTCGCCGCGCCCGGTGACGACGAGTGCCAGGTCGTCGGCGTAACTGAGGAGGATGGTTCCTTCCCGATAGGGGAGGGCGACCAGTTGTTCCATCAGCACGTTGAAAAGGAACGGGCTGAGGATGCCGCCCTGGGGTGTCCCGTTCTCGAAAGTAAGGTAGGAAGACTTGTGGCCCTGGAACTTCACGCGGGCTCGGCGCTGGTGAAGGTAGTCCTGGAGCCAGCCCAGAAGTCTCCCTCGGGTGCCCTTCCTCACAAGGGCGGCCAGTATGGCGCGGGGGCTAGCCAGCTCGAAAGCCTTCTCGAGGTCAAGGAAGACTATGATGGTGGGCTGGTTGTTGGCGTGAGCCAGGAGGGTGATGAGGCAGTCCGCAGTGCTCACCCCCCTGGTGTAGCCGAACACGTGGTGATGAAGGCTTCCCACGCTCCACTGTAGGCGAGTCAGCACCATCTTCTCCGCCGTTTTTCCGGTGCAGCTCAGGAGGGAGATTGGCCTGAAGGTGGTGTGATCCTTCGGCTTGGGGATGGGCTGGATGTCTGCGTCCTTCCAGGAGGGCGGCAGACGGCCTGCCAACCACGACGCGTTCAGAAGGGCTAGCAGCGCGGCGTCCCCGGCGGGCCCAGCGTGCGCCAGCATAGAGTACCGCACTCCGTCGGCTCCCGCCGCTGTGTCACGTCGACGTTTCGCCCTGGCCAGCTCCTCGAGCGTGAAAGGCTGGTCCGTCGCGTGCGGCTGGCCCCGCGCCTCCCTGACCTCTTCGTCGCGCTGTGGGCGTAGCTGCTGCTGGAGGTAGCTGGTGTGGGGAGGAAGCTGCTCGCTAGAACCCCTCGCTGTAAAGCAGTTCGCCAGCCGATCTGCCTCTTGCTGTGGGCGTGGGTGGGCAGCTGGGCGGGTCGGGGCGGCGCCTGAGGCCTTCCTGAAACTCCCCCACAGCTGGCCGAGGGAGGTGTGTTGGCTGAAAGAGGCGCACCACTCCAGCCACTTTGCCTCCCTGGCGCTAAGGGACACCTGTCTCGCGCGGGCTACCACGTCCTGCAGGAGCTGCAGGTTGATGGCCGTTGGGTGCTTCTCGTACAACCTCCTGTGGACGTTGACGCGGTGATTGTGCTCCCGACTTCCTCATTATAAAACCACCAGTCCGGGCGCCGGCGGCGATTTGAGGCTATCCTGGGCATGGCCGCGTGAGCTGCACTCTCTATGGCCGCCGTAAGGTCCCTCTCCTGCAGGTGCAGGTCCACCGGAGGCACATACGTGGGCCACCATTCGGCCAGGGAGGCTTGGAACTTTGCCCAATCCGCCCTCCTGACGTTCCACTGGGGCGGCGGGAGAGGAGGAGCTGGTGTGGCCACAGTGAGGGTGGTGAGGGTCCCGTAATGGTCGCTGGTGAGGGTAGGGTGGACCTGCCAGGTGGCACCGGGCTGTAGGTCGCCCGACACCAGCGTGAGGTCGAGCCGCCCTCCATGGACGTGCGTGGCCTCCCCTGTGTTCAGTAGTCGAACGGCAGGAACTTCTTCGAGCAGGTCGGCCAGGTGGCGCCCGGTCACGTTAGTGGGTGACACAGACTGCAGCACGGGGTGGTGGGCGTTGAAGTCGCCCGCTACAAGGAGGCTGGAGTGGGATGCGAGGGAGAGCAGCTCCCCAACATCCAGCGGGTACCGCTGGCTCCTGTATATATTGTATACAGTCAGAGTGAGCGGCCCCAGCTGTAGCTCCAGTGCCAGGACCTCCACGCCGTCACCACAGTACACGGGTGCGGCGATCCTCTTGTGCGGGATGGTGTTTCGTATGAGGGCTGCACAGCCACGCCCATTTCCGTCACCAGCCGGTAGCGAGTGGAGGGTGTAGCCTGCGACTCGCCATTCAAAGCTGGCGGGCGTGAGAGTCTCCTGTAGGAGAACCAGGTCCAGGTCTTCTTGGAAGACGGCTTGCAGCAGCTCATGTTTCTTGGGGCGGAGCCCCTGAACATTCCACTGCAGCACCCTCAGCGTGGGCGCCGGTGCGTGGGCTGGGCTGTCAATCCGTGCCTCCATCTTGGTTGTGGGCGTGCGGTGGGTGCAGAGGGTGTTGGGTGGGACCTCTCGGCGTGGTAGATGATGGTGGGGGCTGGAGGGCACCCTCTGTGACGGCGGTTAACACCTCTTCGCGGAGGAGTGCGTCGAGGTCCTGCTCGGTGGGGGCTGCGGTGCCCTGCCGGCGATCGAGCAGCTTCTTCACCAGCTGTACGACACACGCGAGGATGACGTCCACGATGGCTCTGCCCTCCTCATTGAGTCCCTCGCAATAACCTGGGGGTCCACGTTGAGACCCTGTCGCTGGTTGGGCATTGGGTAGCACCGTGGACTGCTCCTCGTCTGGGCGGGCGCGGTGGGCCCGACGCCTGTGTCCCTTCCTCCTCTGTGGCTTGGGGACAGAGGGGGTGGGTTGCTGGGTGGAGGTGTGAGCGGAGTTGCTGGCTGTGCAGCTACTAGTACCCTCTCTCGCTCCCTGCCTGTCCTCTTCCCCTGTCTCGACCTGACTTGTGCCAGGCTGTTGAGGGGTAAGGGGTGGGTGGGAAGCCCACGCCGGCCTGTTTGGTGGTGGCGCTGGAACAAGGCGTCGGTTGCCTTGTTGCTGGGAAGGCCCACGTGGTTGCCCCTGCCTTTGCCGCTCCCCCTCCTGTGTACCCCCCAGTCGTGTGCCGGGCAGGCCGAGAGTCGCGGGTTGATGGCTAACCCACGCCGACCCGATTGGGGGTGGCGCGGCAATGAACCGACGCTCTCTTCTTTGGGTTGGGGGGGCACGTGGTTCCATCTGCTGCTGCTGCTGCTGCTGCCGCCGCCGGTGACCCCGTGGCATCCTTTTCTGTCGCTCGGGGCACTTCGTGTTCCAAGCGTGGTGCCCCTTGGTGCAGTTGGGGCACCGTGCCGTGGTGGACTCGCTGGCCTTGAGGCGACCGATACACTCCTCCGTCGGGTGCGCTTGGCTGCACACGCCGCACTTGACGGAGTTTTGGCACATGGCCTGGAGATGCCCGAAGCGCTGGCACTTGTAGCATCGAACAGGCTCACCTTGGTAGGGGCGCAGGGCGTAGCGGCCCCAGCTGCCCAGGTCCAGCTTGGGTGGTGGCGGCCCCTCGTACACTACAAGGATCTGCCTGGTTGGGACCTTGTCTCTGTGTGCGAGGAGCCGTGTTGCCGAGAGCACGTGGGGGTGAGCCTCGACGGCCTGGAGTGGCAGAGTGGTCGGATACCGTTGAAGTACCAACTTGTGCCTCTTCACTCTGGGGTCGAGCAGGATCACTCGATCCCCCTCCTCGGCAAGGCCGCGCAGCATGGCCTCCGACCCATCGTCCTTCGGGGTGAGGACGTATTCGCCGTTGAGAGTAGGGCGAATAACTATCCGCAGGCCAGGGTGTGTTCTCTCCAGCTCCGTCACAGCCTGGTAGGCACTGATAGTGTTGCTCTGGTGCACGAGTTTAAACTTGTGCCGAGGTCCTCGTCGGGAATGAGACACTGTTACCCAGCCTGCCTCATTCTCCTGCTGGGCCTCCTCGGTCTGGGGGCTCTCGTCGATGACGAGGCGACCGCTATCATCGCTGGGGGCCTCCTCTGCCTGTGAGAACTCCGGCTCCAGTGTTCGGGCGGTCCTCTTGGGCGTGGAGGTCTCGTTCGGCGAGGGTGGACTTAACCCATTCCGCGTCCGCTTGGCAGACATCGGCGTGGTGGATATGGACGCCGACCCTTGCATCGTGGCGTCACTCTTGTTCGCCCATCAGCGCCACGGGTGCAAAGGGGAGAAGAGAAATGCTCTCTACAAGCAGAACAGGAACAGGAGGAATCTCCAATCAACCCGTCCACGCTTGCTTCTGTCTCTTTTGAGAGCCACGGAAACAGGAGGAATCTCCAATCAGACCGTAGCTGCTCTTATGAGACAAACGAGGCAACCTTCTTCTTCTACTCTCACGGTTAATAGTTACCAAATGGTAACATTCTTGGGCGATTAACTCTGGTGAAGTGGTGATGACTCTTCGATGCTTGTCCGTCTGCTTCTTGTTGCTGCGTTGCTTAGTTGTGATGTATGTATGAGCAAAAACTTGATTGTATAGGTTTATTGTGCAATAGCGTACATTTATACATAATCATAATACAAATAATAATAAAATAAAAACAAACAAAAAAACAAAAAGACAAATACAGTAATAATATGATACAATAGTATAAATACATGTATAAATGCACACATTGCACAAAACGGGCAGCCCGTCAGTGTTTGGCGTGCAGTAAGACGTGGTGGAGCGTCCCACGCGTTTCTTATCTGCTGCAAGTGGGTGGCGTCGGTCTTCATCACCTGTCGCCCGGCTGGGCGCGAGCGGCGATCAGCGCGGAGGGGGTGTTGTTCTCAGCACCTCCAGCAGCTCGTTTGTTGGGGTGTAGAGGACCACCTGGGCGGCTCTTGCCTCTCGCGCCCTGAGTAGGGCGCCTCTTACAGGGGGAGGGGCTGGCGCTCGCTCTGGCCTGAGGCGGGCGGTGGCTGGGCAGGAGAGGAGGTAGTGCACCAGTGGGCGCCGGGAGCGGCCGCCGCAGTGTTCACACCTCCCTGCCACAAAGTCGGCGTGTAGCTCTTCCCGCGTGGAGCAGCCCAGCCTCACACGCTGTAGCAGCACGCCGTTCGCTCTGGGCTGCTGGAAGGATGGGTTCAGTGGGCGATAGGCTGTGGCTGCAGCATACCACGCCGCTTGCCTCTTGATTGCTTCCCATTCTTGGTGCTGCTGGTGGGCGTTGTGGGCGGCCCTGCGTTTAACCTGCACCTTGAGCTGCTGCAGGCTGGGGCGCACGGTCCAGGTGATGATGGGGCCGTGGGCGGCTCGCTTGGCAGCCTCGTCGGCAGCATCGTTGCCGCGCACGCCAACGTGGCTGGGAATCCAGTGGAGCCGGACACGCCTGCCCTGAGCTGCCAGGTCCTGCAGGGTGCACAGGATGGTGGTGGTGAGGTGAATGTTGTCCCGGGTGTGGGCGTGGGCGTGCTGCAGCGCCTGTAGTCCCGACCGAGAGTCAGTGTGTATCACCACAGTGGCCTCCCGGCGGAGCAGAGCGTGCTGGAGGGCGTGCAGGATTGCTACCAGCTCCGTCTGGAGGGTGGAGCAGTGGTCTGATGTCCTCCACGCTTGCGTCAAGCCGCTCGTGACGAAGGCGGCGCCGGACCTCCCGCTTTCGGGGTCGACGGAGCCGTCGGTGAAGTACACTGCGCTGCCTGGCTCCGTGACCTCAGACATGGCCATGAGGGCGTGCTGGCGCAGCTCCTCGGTGAGGCAGTTCGCTTTGCTGTCGGGCAACTGTGTGGCGGTGAAGTGTGCGGCGGGGGGGTCCCATGGTGGTGGTGGAACGTAGGCGGGGTTGGGGGTATCGGGGTCGCGCCACAGCCAGTTCCCTGCCCGGTTGAGGGAGCTGGTTGCTAGGCTGACGTTTACGAGCCACCTGTTGTTACGCAGGCACTCGATGCCCTGCACCACGGCCATTCTGAGTCTCCTCTGCGCAACACCTTCCACGTCGCGCTGGAGCACTCTGGCCACCCGACAGGCCACCATGCAATCCACCCTGGCTGTGAGGGGCACCAGGTTGGCCTCACTCTGCATGACACAGGCACTGCACCACCTGGGTGCCCCTAACATGGTCCTCATGGCGGTGTTTTGTATTACCTCCAGGCGCTGTTGCTGCTGCCGGGGCAGCGCTACAAGGACCGGTGCACTGTAGTCCACTAGGGAGCGCACTGCCTGGAGGTAGTAGAGGCGGAGGACGGGGAAGGTTGCACCAGCGCTCGGCCGCGTCATGGCCCTCATCACATTCAGCCGGGCCTGCGTCCGCTGCCTCAGGTGCGTGACATGCTGCGTGAAGGACAGCCGTCTGTCCACCCACACTCCGAGGTACTGGTAGGAGTCGGTCCAGGCCAGGCCGACTCCTTGGACGCGAAGCTGCTGGCCAGCAGGTGTGCAAGTCTTGATGGCCATGGCCTGGGACTTCTCTGCCGAGATCTTGAGCCCCAGCTCTTCGCACTTGGCAGTGATGAGGTGCAGCGCTTCTTGGGCCCGCGCGAGCTTGTCGCCGCGCCCGGTGACGACGAGTGCCAGGTCGTCGGCGTAACTGAGGAGGATGGTTCCTTCCCGATAGGGGAGGGCGACCAGTTGTTCCATCAGCACGTTGAAAAGGAACGGGCTGAGGATGCCGCCCTGGGGTGTCCCATTCTCGAAAGTAAGGTAGGAAGACTTGTGGCCCTGGAACTTCACGCGGGCTCGGCGCTGGTGAAGGTAGTCCTGGAGCCAGCCAGGCAGTCTCCCTCGGATGCCCTTCCTCACAAGGGCGGCCAGTATGGCGCGGGGGCTAGCCAGCTCGAAAGCCTTCTCGAGGTCAAGGAAGACTACGATGGTGGGCTGGTTGTTGGCGTGAGCCAGGAGGGTGATGAGGCAGTCCGCAGTGCTCACCCCCCTGGTGTAGCCGAACACGTGGTGATGAAGGCTTCCCACGCTCCACTGTAGGCGAGTCAGCACCATCTTCTCCGCCGTTTTTCCGGTGCAGCTCAGGAGGGAGATTGGCCTGAAGGTGGTGTGATCCTTCGGCTTGGGGATGGGCTGGATGTCTGCGTCCTTCCAGGAGGGCGGCAGACGGCCTGCCAACCACGACGCGTTCAGAAGGGCTAGCAGCGCGGCGTCCCCGGCGGGCCCAGCGTGCGCCAGCATAGAGTACCGCACTCCGTCGGCTCCCGCCGCTGTGTCACGTCGACGTTTCGCCCTGGCCAGCTCCTCGAGCGTGAAAGGCTGGTCCGTCGCGTGCGGCTGGCCCCGCGCCTCCCTGACCTCTTCGTCGCGCTGTGGGCGTAGCTGCTGCTGGAGGTAGCTGGTGTGGGGAGGAAGCTGCTCGCTAGAACCCCTCGCTGTAAAGCAGTTCGCCAGCCGATCTGCCTCTTGCTGTGGGCGTGGGTGGGCAGCTGGGCGGGTCGGGGCGGCGCCTGAGGCCTTCCTGAAACTCCCCCACAGCTGGCCGAGGGAGGTGTGTTGGCTGAAAGAGGCGCACCACTCCAGCCACTTTGCCTCCCTGGCGCTAAGGGACACCTGTCTCGCGCGGGCTACCACGTCCTGCAGGAGCTGCAGGTTGATGGCCGTTGGGTGCTTCTCGTACAACCTCCTGTGGACGTTGACGCGGTGATTGTGCTCCCGGACTTCCTCGTTATAAAACCACCAGTCCGGGCGCCGGCGGCGATTTGAGGCTATCCTGGGCATGGCCGCGTAAGCTGCACTCTCTATGGCCGCCGTAAGGTCCCTCTCCTGCAGGTGCAGGTCCACCGGAGGCACATACGTGGACCACCATTCGGCCAGGGAGGCTTGGAACTTTGCCCAATCCGCCCTCCTAACGTTCCACTGGGGCGGCGGGAGAGGAGGAGCTGGTGGGGCCACAGTGAGGGTGGTGAGGGTCCCGTAATGGTCGCTGGTGAGGGTAGGGTGGACCTGCCAGGTGGCACCGGGCTGTAGGTCGCCCGACACCAGCGTGAGGTCGAGCCGCCCCCCATGGACGTGCGTGGCCTCCCCTGTGTTCAGTAGTCGAACGGCAGGAACTTCTTCGAGCAGGTCGGCCAGGTGGCGCCCGGTCACGTTAGTGGGTGACACAGACTGCAGCACGGGGTGGTGGGCGTTGAAGTCGCCCGCCACAAGGAGGCTGGAGTGGGATGCGAGGGAGAGCAGCTCCCCAACATCCAGCGGGTACCGCTGGCTCCTGTATATATTGTATACAGTCAGAGTGAGCGGCCCCAGCTGTAGCTCCAGTGCCAGGACCTCCACGCCGTCACCACAGTACACGGGTGCGGCGATCCTCTTGTGCGGGATGGTGTTTCGTATGAGGGCTGCACAGCCACGCCCATTTCCGTCACCAGCCGGTAGCGAGTGGAGGGTGTAGCCTGCGACTCGCCATTCAAAGCTGGCGGGCGTGAGAGTCTCCTGTAGGAGAACCAGGTCCAGGTCTTCTTGGAAGACGGCTTGCAGCAGCTCATGTTTCTTGGGGCGGAGCCCCTGAACATTCCACTGCAGCACCCTCAGCGTGGGCGCCGGTGCGTGGGCTGGGCTGTCAATCCGTGCCTCCATCTTGGTTGTGGGCGTGCGGTGGGTGCAGAGGGTGTTGGGTGGGACCTCTCGGCGTGGTAGATGATGGTGGGGGCTGGAGGGCACCCTCTGTGACGGCGGTTAACACCTCTTCGCGGAGGAGTGCGTCGAGGTCCTGCTCGGTGGGGGCTGCGGTGCCCTGCCGGCGATCGAGCAGCTTCTTCACCAGCTGTACGACACACGCGAGGATGACGTCCACGATGGCTCTGCCCTCCTCATTGAGTCCCTCGCAATAACCTGGGGGTCCACGTTGAGACCCTGTCGCTGGTTGGGCATTGGGTAGCACCGTGGACTGCTCCTCGTCTGGGCGGGCGCGGTGGGCCCGACGCCTGTGTCCCTTCCTCCTCTGTGGCTTGGGGACAGAGGGGGTGGGTTGCTGGGTGGAGGTGTGAGCGGAGTTGCTGGCTGTGCAGCTACTAGTACCCTCTCTCGCTCCCTGCCTGTCCTCTTCCCCTGTCTCGACCTGACTTGTGCCAGGCTGTTGAGGGGTAAGGGGTGGGTGGGAAGCCCACGCCGGCCTGTTTGGTGGTGGCGCTGGAACAAGGCGTCGGTTGCCTTGTTGCTGGGAAGGCCCACGTGGTTGCCCCTGCCTTTGCCGCTCCCCCTCCTGTGTACCCCCCAGTCGTGTGCCGGGCAGGCCGAGAGTCGCGGGTTGATGGCTAACCCACGCCGACCCGATTGGGGGTGGCGCGGCAATGAACCGACGCTCTCTTCTTTGGGTTGGGGGGGCACGTGGTTCCATCTGCTGCTGCTGCTGCTGCCGCCGCCGCCGGTGACCCCGTGGCATCCTTTTCTGTCGCTCGGGGCACTTCGTGTTCCAAGCGTGGTGCCCCTTGGTGCAGTTGGGGCACCGTGCCGTGGTGGACTCGCTGGCCTTGAGGCGACCGATACACTCCTCCGTCGGGTGCGCTTGGCTGCACACGCCGCACTTGACGGAGTTTTGGCACATGGCCTGGAGATGCCCGAAGCGCTGGCACTTGTAGCATCGAACAGGCTCACCTTGGTAGGGGCGCAGGGCGTAGCGGCCCCAGCTGCCCAGGTCCAGCTTGGGTGGTGGCGGCCCCTCGTACACTACAAGGATCTGCCTGGTTGGGACCTTGTCTCTGTGTGCGAGGAGCCGTGTTGCCGAGAGCACGTGGGGGTGAGCCTCGACGGCCTGGAGTGGCAGAGTGGTCGGATACCGTTGAAGTACCAACTTGTGCCTCTTCACTCTGGGGTCGAGCAGGATCACTCGATCCCCCTCCTCGGCAAGGCCGCGCAGCATGGCCTCCGACCCATCGTCCTTCGGGGTGAGGACGTATTCGCCGTTGAGAGTAGGGCAAATAACTATCCGCAGGCCAGGGTGTGTTCTCTCCAGCTCCGTCACAGCCTGGTAGGCACTGATAGTGTTGCTCTGGTGCACGAGTTTAAACTTGTGCCGAGGTCCTCGTCGGGAATGAGACACTGTTACCCAGCCTGCCTCATTCTCCTGCTGGGCCTCCTCGGTCTGGGGGCTCTCGTCGATGACGAGGCGACCGCTATCATCGCTGGGGGCCTCCTCTGCCTGTGAGAACTCCGGCTCCAGTGTTCGGGCGGTCCTCTTGGGCGTGGAGGTCTCGTTCGGCGAGGGTGGACTTAACCCATTCCGCGTCCGCTTGGCAGACATCGGCGTGGTGGATATGGACGCCGACCCTTGCATCGTGGCGTCACTCTTGTTCGCCCATCAGCGCCACGGGTGCAAAGGGGAGAAGAGAAATGCTCTCTACAAGCAGGACAGGAACAGGAGGAATCTCCAATCAACCCGTCCACGCTTGCTTCTGTCTCTTTTGAGAGCCACGGAAACAGGAGGAATCTCCAATCAGACCGTAGCTGCTCTTATGAGACAAACGAGGCAACCTTCTTCTTCTACTCTCACGGTTAATAGTTACCAAATGGTAACATTCTTGGGCGATTAACTCTGGTGAAGTGGTGATGACTCTTCGATGCTTGTCCGTCTGCTTCTTGTTCTTCTGGGAGTGATTCTTCAGCCTATGACACCCATGATGGCTGTGAGTGAGCAAAAACTTCTGCAGTGGTAGAATTAAATATGAAAACTAAATTAAAGGAACAAATATTCAAACATTTATTAAGAAAAATAAATAAATAAATTATTTGACGAAATAAATGTAAGAATTTTATAAATATTTAAATTTTCTCTTTTGAAAATTAAAATAGGGTCGGTAACTAAAAAATATATAAATAAAGATAACACTGATCACCAAATTTAAACTTTTTTCTGCAGACTTAAGTTTGAGACCGATTCTTGGGAAATTCGGGGTCACTGAGTTTAAAAATGGCAATAGTTTTCTTGTATCACGTCAAGTCTTTTATCTATGGCTTGGTCCATATTGATTCCATTGATAGTAGCAGGCTATCTTACGACCAAGTGAACGGTAGTGGAGGTGTTTGGTATTATTCTTATTTTATTTCATCTATGTATTTAGACTTCTCTTTATGCACATATAGATATATAAAGCAATTTAGGAAACATAAACATTGGCTCGCCCGCCAAAGTTTATGTTTTTCAGCCGAAATCTATTGGGACGAAGTTGATTTTATGTTTCGCTCAAACACACATGAATATGCGCGTTTAAGTCTTAGTTCAAATTTCCAAGGCGCCATTTTTGTATTCATGTAAAAAAAAGATCCCCGAAATTAACCAAAAACTTTTTAAAATGAAAAAAATGGAAAATGCTTTTCACTTACTTTATTGTGGGAGGTATAGCTCAGAAATAGCGGCGAGGAAAGCGTAGTATATTTATTTAATTCCCATTTAGAGCCGAACGTTTGAAATAATGGCGATTGCTTTCGCCGGTCTGAAAATCACGTTTTGTTTTAGCACATTTAAAAGTAAAATTATCTTGGATCGCTAACGCGTGATCACACTCTTCACACTTAATTTGAAATTTAATTAATTTATGATTGGCTAAATATGTGATTATTTTTTCTAGATCGTAACCCCCTCCCCCCTGCGCAAAGTTAAAGAATAGCCTTAGACCAAGATGTATACAAGGAATCCATATCAAAACTGATATTCGCGCACAAAATATCGTCTCTGCTCCTAAAAAACTGGTTCTTCTAAAAGATCTAGCTAAGTATTTTTGAATAGTCTAAAAAGTGCAAAAGAATCATGGATGAAAAAATAAATATATGAAAATATAAATATGCAGTGATTAAAGTGATCTTAAATGGAATAACAAAAATAAAAATTCATGATTCATTCATTTATGACGTCAGCCCTCCCCCCATGAATCACGAAGCGATTGTGCAAAAACGATTTGTTAAAAAAAAACCGTGAGAACATTATTCTATAAGCAATAACCATTATATACTGGGAGGTGCACCCCCCAGACCCTCCCCCCCCCAATAAATTTAAAGCTCAGGGTCATCGCAGCGTGATCCACTTCACGAGCGCCCCCCCCCCCCCCCTCACGAACAGCCCCTCGAAATTAGACAAAAAGGTGAAACATATTGGAACATGGACGAAATATTATGCGGCCAGACCGGGTAAGAGTGAAGGCGAGCGTGTGTCACGGATCTTAAGGTTTACCTAGATTTGTTTTAGGAAATAACATTCAGTAATTTGGCCTCATTACGAAGGAAATGTTTGAATTCCCCTGACTCGTTATATGTGGTTGTTTTACTGCACCAATTCAAAGAATGAACATTAGTATCTTTGTGAAAAGAGCATACTTAGCTTACTTTAAGATTAAATTAGGTGATTAGGATAAACCGTTGGCCCCGCACAATGTTTGTAAACCATGTGTCGAAAATCTACGCCAAAAGACAAAGGTCACAAGGAAACAACTATAAGTTACCCAAATGTTGATTCATCAATTCGTCCATTGCTTCATTCAGATGAAATTCCAGTACCTGTATTCAAAAAAACTTCCTTAACTGGACGATGTAAGTGATATACGTGAATCTGATGTAAGCAATGAACTTGACAGTGATCCAAACTTTGTACATACATTGAGCCGAGAACGTGGAAACTTCAGCCAATTAGAACTGAATGATTTAGTTAGAGAACTAGGCCTGTCAAAGGAGTTAGCAGAAGTGTTAGGCTTCTAGACTTAAAGAGAAGAATTTGTTGCAGGAAAAACCGTACGTAACGTTTTAACGGAACAGGGAGAGAGATCTCTTGTCATTCTTTAAAACTGAAGATTTTGTTTACTGTTGTGACGTGGCGGGACTGTCAAACGCGATGGGTGTTTCAGAGTATGATCCAAGTAAATGGAGACTTTTTATAGATAGTTCAAAGAAGAGTCTAAAATGTGTGTTACTCCATAATGGAAATTGTTCGGTATGATTCCTATTAGTCATTCTGTGCATTTAAAAGAGAAGCATGAACACATAAGATCTGTATTAGATTTACTCAAATATGATGAACACAAATGAATAATATGTTTGGATCTAAAACTAGTAAATTTTTTACTTGGCTAACAAGGAGGCTAAACCTAACATCTGTGTTTCTGGAACAGCCGAGCCAAGGAGAAAGATTGGGAACAGAAACTCTGACCAGTTAGAGAAAGTTTGACTGTTGGGGAGAAGAATATTATATGTACACCTACCACTTGTTGAGCAAGATAAAATCATCTTCCCACTCCACATATTAAACTAGGGTTCATGAAACAATTTGTGAAAGCTCTTAATATGGAGGGTGACTGTTTCAAATTCATACGTACAATATTTCCTGGCTTAAATTATGATCAAATAAAGGCTGAAGTTTTTGATGGGCTGCAAATCAAAAAGTTAATGGAAAAACAAACTTCTCGAGTTCGATGACTGACATAGGGCATGGGATTCATTTGTGGCTGTGTGAAAGGATTTATGGAAACAAAAAGGCTGCTAACTACAAGGATTTGGTAGAGAAATTACTTGATAGGTTTCATCGTTTAGGCTGCAACATGGGCATAAGGGTTTATTTCTTCAAGAGCCATCTTGATGAATTTCCATCAAGATATCAAGATTATGAAGGAGAGATATCAAGGCCGATGGAATGATGGCAGACTACTGTTGGAGTATTCAACGAGACTGTGTAGACATCATATACTCCACACACTCTCGCAAACGATTGCTTGTGTTTTTCCCCATTATATTAGAAAAATAACCTGCATGGCTGTATGTATTGAGTAATAGGCGATGTTATCTTATAATGCATTTATCCATTAAAATTCTGTCGACATTTTAAGTTATGGTTGGAATCTATAACAAGTATGAAACTATCCTTACCAAGTAAATACCTGCAGTACCTTGTAAAAGAGGAATATGTTATAGAATGATGTGTTCCAAAAATATGGATGCCATATTTGAAATCAGCACGTCAAAATTAGTGAAAAACAACCATCAAACATATGTCAGCAAAAAGTGTGTTGACCAGCATAATTATTAGCTTAATCACTTATACTTCAACTGTTGCCAATTTGGCCATGGAAATAAAATGTGTACAAATAAATTTACCTCCGGACCAGATTTTCGATTTTTTTACAAAATAAAAAATAAAACATGATGTCGTAGATTGACCGGTGGTATATATATATATATATATATATATATATATATATATATATATATATATATATATATATATATATATATATATATATATATATTTATATATATATATATATATATATATATATATATATATATATATATATATATATATATATATATATATAGAGAGAGAGAGAGAGAGAGAGAGGTATCCCCTAGAATAATATTATTACCCCACCTCCTAAGATATTACCTCGGAGAGAAAGCGAGCCGTTACTCCCCCCCCCCCCCCCCCCCCCACACCTCCGACTTCACCTTTTTTGGAATTGCCCCCAGGTCTCCGCAAAATTCATACGAGGCATGGTGCTGAAATTAAGGCTACCTACCCGCCGTCTCAATCTTCCCCTCCCCCCCTCGGATCGGGAGATTACTTTTTATGGCTCCAGCCGCGGGTCGTCAGTCTAACCCGCTGATCTCTGCCATCGACACTTTCCCGCAAGGAGACACTCCGGTTTTCACGCCCGATAACGAGGGTTAGAGAAGGCCTCTCTCTTTTCCTGTTTTGGAGAACTCCGGGCATATATGCACCCTCTCGAGGATTATAGACAGATTTGGTTAGACGAAATTTCCCCGAAAGGAGTGCAATTCAACAAGCTCTCTCCCGAGAAGGGTGACTGACGGTCGCAATCCACGGAGTAGCTGGACATCACACCCGTATCTTCGGGTCAGGGAGAAGAGTCTCGTGAGGCAATGTTAGCATTTCTCAACCACCTTCGGATCAAGGATTGGAGAAGCCGTCCTCCGAATTTCTTCTGGTGACCTCTTGAGGACAAGAGGCCCGATAGCTCGCTCAAGCCTAGTCTAGGGAAATCATCTTCTCCCCCCTTCCCTTTCGAAGTTTGACCAGTGACCTCGTGAGGACAAGAGCCCGCATCTCGCAAAACACACGTTCGAGAAAGTAGCCGCACCCGCTGCTGGTTTGTGGCTACCCCTCGTCAGTAATCAAGGTCACCAAGACCTCCCCTAAGGTTGCCCCGATTTACTCTCGAGGTTGAAAGGAACTATATCATTCACTACCCTAAGTCTTCCATTATAACCATTCATAAAACTAGGTTATCTAATTAGTATTTGGAACCCAATTCCGTCTTATTCATGTACCCCTATATATCCATATTTATAGTTGTACCTTTTATTTAGTGTATATCAAAATATATTTTTCTCGTTGTGTTTGGTATATTCCTTGGTCACGAGGTGCCGCTTCTATTCAAATCGCACTCTTAGAACAATAACAATTTTTGCCTTGCTTGGCCTACCTTAGAGCCTGTGCGCGCATATTCCCTTACACTTGGCCATACTTCGACATATATATATATATATATATATATATATATATATATATATATATATATATATATATATATAAAATTTGGTGTCAGGTGGTGGAGTCTTCCCCACTTGATTTTGAAGCATCAAGTTCAATTGATAGCAGCTGCATTAGCAAGAATATTTGAACACCAATATATTAGACAATTTTTTTTTTATTAACGGGTAACAACGAATTTTTAAGCCCATTCTTGTGTGCTTTGTCCACAGTTTTCTAGTTCATTAAATGATGATACTAGCTAAGTGGTAATACTAACAGCCCCTTTTGTTTTTGTGGCATGAGTCAGATTCGCCAGTTATTTATTTATTTATTCTTTTTTGTGTGAGTTTGCCTTATTTTTACTAGGAATTTTAATCATTTTTTCGTTAGTGGAATTTATATTTGTTCTTGGTTAAGCTTCAATAGCTCTGGCAGCTTTTCGTGTGCAAAGGCCGGAAGTAGCATATCCGGGATGTCTTCATTCGATCGCTTTCATAACCAAGGGCAGATTCTAGGCTTATCTGGGAAAGATTTAATCGTTTACGTCCAGGAAGAGGAACGTAACGAACGTGGGGAAAGAAAAGCACAGAGAGAAGAAGAAGAAAGAAAATTAAAGAGAGAAGAAAGAGAAAGAAAAGTATAGAGAGAAGAGGAAGCAAGAAAAGCACAGATAGAAGAGACTAAAGAATTAGGCAGCATGAGAGAAAGATAAGCCGTGACCAAGTAGAGATAAACTCCGTAGGATCTCGAAATGAACAGGCTCAAGTGCCCTCACTAAAACTTCCGGCATACAATGATGGAGAAGATTTTTACTCTTATTTAACGCACTTCGAGAAGATCTTCGAAGTCAACAATTGGGACTTAGAATCAGATGGTGTCGCCCGGTTACTTCCACTCTTTAATCCTCGTCTTCACGAAATATTCATTTCCCTCCCTTCAGAGGCCACCCTTGATTATTTAACCATCAAGGCAGAACTTCTTTCTGCTATTAACATGAATCCAGAATTTTATAGGGTTAGATTCCACTCCGCGCGAATATAGCCAGGCCAAACCTACAGGCAATTTGGATTCACGCTTCGGCGTAACTTCCAATTCTGGCTGGATTCCGACCAAGTATCAAATGATTATGAGTCGCTAATTGACTTCATTCTAAGGAATCAACTGATGTCGACCCTCCCTCGCGAACTAAGGGCCTTCATAGCAGACAGAAGAGCGTCCACTTTCAAAGAGTGTGTGGAAGAAGCCGATCTTCACGCTTCCAGTCACGACCTCTACCCCAAGGAGGTCAAGAAGAACCATCCCCCATCCCCCAAACACAAGTTTGGGTTTAACTGAAGCCCATCCAAGGGCAACAACGGCTTCTTAAAACTTCAGGAGCCGAACAAGTACAGGCCTAAGTCGCGGCGAGAGCAAAAGGACGTGAAGCCCCGTTACTCCGTCCACGCCTAGCAACTACCCCTGTAGACCAATTGTATGCTTTATGTGTGGCAACCCCTGGGCACTTAAGTTATAATTGCCCCTCAAATTCTCAACTGAGGACCTCGTCGAGTTACCAGGTCCACTAAATCTCTGCTGCCCTCTGGCCTTATCTGCCAGCGGCCCCTGCTCCCTCTCCCCTGGATCAACAGGTACATTTCCTGTTCAACAAGAGTTTCCCCAGTGGGCTCCAGTTTGAAAATGGCGCAGTAAATGGTTGCCGAGTCTCAACCTTCGTAAGAGATACAGGTTCCACCTCTATAGTAGTTTCCGACAAACTACTATCCACCGTAAGTCCCCATCATAACAGGTTCGCGTTGGTGTATGACTTTTAAGTAGTGCCACCAGGTTCCCAGTGGTACGGTGCCATATTAAGTGCCAGTATTTCACCGGATGGGCTGACATAGTCACGGCCCCGATGAAATTCTGCTCCGTCCTCATTGGACAGAGCGCACAGCTCTCCCAAAACCCAATTTCTCAGCCGGTCGTTACTAGAGCCCAGGCCGAGAAAGATGTATCGCTTCCGGTATTCCTATCGTCCCCAGACGTCGACCTCGCCACCAATGTCCAATTTACTGAGGCACATAAGAATTGCCCCGCATTACAACCCCTGTAGGAAAAAGAAGGAAGAAGGAGACTGAAACGGTGCGAGGCGATCGGAAGATGGAATACACCGTAAAGGACGCGTTAGTATACTGTTCTTCTGTTGAGCCTGAGAGCCCAACGACCAACGCATTGTGTTTGCCGAGAACGAATATCGAACCCGTTCTAAAGATGGCTCATGATGGCCTAATGGCTGGACATTTCGGCCAAAACAAAACGGCCCCGCGAGTTTTTAAATATTTCTTTCCGCCAGGAGGGGCCAAAGAAATTATCGACTTTTGCAAGTCCTTTGACCCTTGCCAGAAGGTCGCTCCCAAAGGGCGTGTAGCCCCCAACCCCCTTCAAAGAACCCCGAAAGTAGCCGAGCCCTTCGCCAGGGTCGCAATCGACCTAATAGGCCCCATTCGTCCCCCGTCAAGCGAGGGGCACTTATATCCCGTTGAACCTATGTGTCTGGTCCAAACAGCGTGCATAGAAGCAAACGATGAAGATCCCCTGCCATCTCTTCCTTTCCTCCAAGTGGAGCCTAATTCCGACTAGAACGTAAACCCCAATCTCGCCCCTAATGAGAGGTCTCAATTGCTTGCCTTATTGGAAGGCTTTCTGTGTCATTCTATCGTCGTTATGTGCTGAATTTCGCTGTCATAGCCTCGCCTCTTAACGACATGCTTAAGAGAATGGCCTCCGATCTAGTCAATTGGACCCCTTCCGCGAAAGATCGCTTCCACTAGTTAAAGGACAAGCTAATCTCTGCCCCTATGTTGAGATTACCGAGTCCTAATAAAACATTCGGTGTTCGTACTGAGGCCTCCTAGGATGGCCAAGGTTGTGCTCTTGTCCAATATGATGACGATGGAGTGGGATATCCTGTAGGATATGCTAGCAGGAGGCTGTCCCATAGCGAACAGGCGTATGCCACCATAGAGCTTGAAGCGTCAGCCATAGTGTGGTCCATTCGTAAGTTTAGGATGTATCTTATAGGTAAAGAATTTATTGTCGAAGGTGGTCACAAACCCCTGGCGTAACTACAAAGCTGTAAGAGCCAAAATGGCCGTTTAATGCGTTGGAGCCTACTACTCATAGAGTATCAATTTCGGATCCTGTATGTCGAAGGCACTGACAACTGCCCAACTGATAGCTTGAGTAGGAATCCAATAGAAGACCCCCCTTCCTCCAACAACCTGAGTGTATAGTAAAATTCGCGTTTGATTCATTGTTGTAAATACTATTTTTCTTCTTTTGTTTTCTTGCCCTGTTGATGTTGTGTGTGTATGTATAGATTAAGTTATCTGGGTTACACATATGTAAATCTCGTGTAGTATTATGTTTTTTTTCTTTGTTGGTAAACGTTAAAATTGTTGACATTTTTTTCGCTCAAAGTGTTCTGTGCTGTAAAAATGTCTTTGGATAGGGAGGAGTATAGAGGTATTCCCTAGAATAATATTATTTCCCCACCTCCTAAGATATTACTTCGGTAGAGAAAGCAAGCGGTTACTCCCCTCCCCCCTCCGACTTCAGCCTTTTTGGACTTGCCACCAGGTCTCCGCAAAATTCACACGAGGCATGACGCTGAAATTGAAGCTACCTACCCGCCTACTGAATCTCCGTCCCCCCCCCCCATAGGATCGAGAGATTACTTTCTAGGTTCACCGCGAACTGCTTTTATGGCTCCAGCCGCTGGTCGTCAGTCTGGTCCACTGATCCCTGCCGTTGACACTTCCCCGCAAGGCGAAGCTCGGTTTGTCGCGCCAGATAACGAAGGTTAGAGAAAGCCTCTCTCTCTCCCTGTTTTGGAGAACTCCGGGTAAATATGCACCCTTTATTGGATTACAGACAGATTTGGTTAGACGCCCCTTTCCCGAAAAGAGGGCAATTCAACGAGCTCTCTTCCGAGAAGTGTGAGTGACGGTCGCAATCCACGGAATAGCTGGACATCACACCCATATCTTAGGGTCAGGGAGAGGTATCGTGTGGCAACGTCAGCTTTTCTCAACCACCTTCAGATCAAGGATTGGAGAAGCCGTCCTCCGAAGTTCTTCTGGTGACCTCTTGAGGACAAGAGGCCCGATAGTTCGCTCAAGCCGAGTGTGGAGAAATCATCTCTTTCCCCTTTCGAAGCTCGACCGGTGACCTCGTGAGGACAAGAGGCCCGATAGCTCGCTCAACCCGAGTTTGGAGAAAACATTTCGCCTCCCCCCCCTCCTTCAAAGTTCGTCCGGTGACCTCTTGAGGACAAGAGACTCGCATCTTGCAAAACACAAGTTCGAGAAAGTAGCCCTCCCCCCACCCCCCCGCTGCTGGTTTGTGGCTACCCCGGATGAGTAATTAAGGTCACCAAGACCTCGCCCAAATTTGCCTCGATTTACTCTCGAGGTCCAAAGGAACTAAATCACTCACTACCCTAAATCTTCCATTATAAATATTCAATAACCCAGGTTATCTAATTAGTATTCTGAATCTAATTCCGTCTTATTCATGTACCCATATATATCCATATTTATAGTTGTCTTTTATTTAATGTGTATTAAAATCTATTTTTGTCTTTGTGTTTATTGTATTCCTTGGTCACGCAGCTGCCGCTATCTATTCAAATCGCACTCTTAGAACAATAAAAGTTGTCGCCTTGCTTGGCCTACCTTTGAGCTTGTGGGCCGCATATTCCCGTACACTTGGCCATACTTCGACAAATATATATATATATATATATATATATATATATATATATATATATATATATATATATATATATATATATATATATCCCGGGATGGAAGGTCAAGGGTCAAAGGTGTGATCTTTGCTCCTCTCTGTTCGAGCCAGATGAGGGGGAGGTTGAGCAGTAGGAGAAATGGAGATTCGAGGCGCGTGCTTGGAATTAAACAACTACAGGTGCGAGTGCGGTTGGCCGTTAGGATAATGATGAATGCTTAGCGGTTCTAGATATAGAAAGTTGCAGTACAAAAATAAACTTTACTACTTAGAAAAACACAACATACAAATAAAATGAGATTGGATACGTAGTAAAAATGGTGACTCGTTATTTACAGTTATCAGACTAAGAATTTCGGTGGAGTGAGTAGACTCAGCTGATAGTCAGCGAGCGGCTGCTAATATGCCAATGTACAAACAAACAATTCACGGGATGAGTGGATACAGATCCACGATTTAAGCCGTCACGATCCTAGCTTTGGGTTTTTAGCCCTATTTAAGACGATGGGAGAGAAGGGGGGGGGGGGGTGCACGGGTTGGTCGCAATCGATGCTTTTAACGCCGAGAATTGAGATTCGAGGGAGTATTCGCGCCAAATGAGAACGGTGTCGAATCGAGAAAAAGTCGTGTCTCGTTCTAATGGGCAGGCCTATACTGAATTTGCACGGCCTGTGACCTAGGTTAAGTATGGCCCAACCGGAAGCAATTTGGCGCAGGCTCCGGATGGGCTTCTTCACAATGCCGAGGGAGGGTGAATCTTCGCAAGGTTTTTGATATCGAGCGGTAAGCGGCGGCATCTTCTCCGCACTTTGGACAGTTCATGCTTCTGTTTGATCAACGGAAGTAGCTCGATTCTCTCACGGTCTGGCTGGGCGTTCATCGACCTCGTGGGGCTTCTCGCTCCACGTGACAGTTTTACTGCCTCTTTCTGACCCATGATTTACAAATCAAGGTAGTTTTAAATAAATGTGGCGCGCACGTTTCACGCTACTAAAGCCTGTAGTACTTCTTCATAAAGTTTTAATAGTGTGCTAAGAGTAATATTTCGATAGCGAAAAGGCTCTATCAAACTTTATAAAATCACAAAAATACAATATTTTGATCCGATTCTGCCATGCAAGAATTTATGGGGCAATTTTGAAATGATTAAGCTACACTCTGGCATTTGTTTTTAATGGTGATATTAGTTACTTCTTTCTGAACAACGAATCAATGTAATTTTCTGTTCAACAAAGAAGTTAATAATCTCCCGGGGTAATAAAAAATAGTGTCTACATAAAAGTGCAGATTTATGGAGACATTTTTTTCGAACGCACACCTCTCTCCGGAACCAGAACCCATATTTGCCAACCCTCCCGATTCACGCGGGAGAGTCGATTTTTAACCCTCTCTCCCGCTTAGTAATTTCTGCCGCTAATCTCCCGATTTTACAGTGAAGGATAAAAGTGGAGGATATTTGTCACAGTATCTGTTAACCCTGGCCTGCTTGCACCTGTGAAGCAGGCCGCCGCTAACCTGACTCAATCACTCGCTGGAGGCGGTGACACGCCGAAGAAGAAGAAGGAGAACTACAGAACTACAGAATCTAGGACCAGCAAAGACCCTAAGGTCCGCTCGAGGCTAGTCCGCTACACTACATCCGAAACTACGATACACACTTATCTACGAGTGTATCTCTAACATGCTATATATTTTTTTTTTTTATTATTTTTTTTTTTGAAATATATAATCTACTGTACACACTTATCTTCATGTGTACAATGTCATGCATATTAACTACTTCAACCTAGGGGGGGTGATAGAAAGTTTTTCTTCTCAACTTCCGCAGCCCTCGACTGCTAGTGGTGAAAATCTAGTTTTCAGGATAGTAAGACTTTTTATAGGATAGGCGGAAAAGAAAATGGATATCGAAACTACACATGCAAGAGAAATCGCTGGCATCATTTTTAGTCATCATTTTTACTCTCGTTGTTCTTCCGCTTCAAACTTTTTTTGCAAAGACGTTTTTATTTACTGTGCTCAGACTACGTTATATTTATACTATTTAAGTGCGCGTCGAGACGGTTTTTAAACATATTTACCGACCTACTATCCACTACGTGGGTGGGTAGCCTATTCCAAATTTGAGTAATTTTAAACGTAAAATAGTTTTGGGCTATACTAGTGTTAAATCGCTTGTTTACTAATTTTAATCCGTGTTGCCGAGTGTTTCCCCTGTGATCCAACTCGAACAAGTTCCTATAATCAACGTTTGAAAATCCTTTCAATATTTTAAATACTTCTATTAGCTCTCCACGTAATCTTCTGCCTTCGAGAGATGGCAAATCTAATGCCCTGAGTCTTTCCTCGTAGGGCCTGTTTTTCAGGTCGGGAATTAATTTTGTAGCCCTACGCTGCACTCTTTCTAATTGCGCGATATCTTTGTTTAAGTATGGAGCCCAAAATTGAACCGCATATTCGAGCAGTGGACGCACAAGTGATTTATACAATGGTAAAATTATCTCTTTGGATTTGAACGTGAAATTACGCGCGATATAACCCAGCACACGATTTGCTTTTTTACATGCATCCGCGCATTGTTTCGTGACTTTGAAGTCATCCGAGACTAAAACTCCCAGGTCTTTTTCCAATTTAACTACGTCGAGGACCTGGCCTTTCATGGTATACTCTACCCTCAAATTATGGCAACCCAAATGCATCACCTTACATTTACTTAAATTAAACTGCATTTGCCACTTATCCGCCCCTCTGACAATCAAGTTTAGGTCCTTTTGTAATTTTTCTACATCCAATCTTACATAGGCACGGTTGCCCAGCTTCGTGTCGTCAGCAAATTTAGAAATCGTACTAAATACGCCATTATCCAAATCGTTTATATATATTAGAAACAATAATGGGCCAAGAACGGAGCCTTGTGGCACTCCACTACTGACGTTGACCCAATCAGAACATTCACCCCATTTATAACTACTCGCTGCGAACGATCCTTCAGCCAATTTCTAATCCAATTTAATATCTTACCCTTCACACCGATTGCTTTAACTTTCATTAATAATCTCTCGTGCGAAACGGTGTCAAACGCCTTTTTAAAGTCTAGATAGATTACATCTACAGCTTTGCTTTCGTTGTAAACGCAAATCATTTTATGGAAGAACTCCAGCAAATTTGTCAAGCACGATCTCGCCCGCCTAAACCCATGTTGGGAATCTTTAATTAGATTATTTAGCTCGAGGTGGCTCACTATTCTATCTCTAATTACCGATTCTAAAAGCTTTCCAACTACCGAAGTTAGACTAATAGGACAAAAATTCGTTGCTTCGTATCTATTCCCATTCTTAAATATTGGTGTAACGTTTGCACGCTTGAAGTCTAAAGGGACTACACCATCTTCTAATGAGCGATTGAAAATTGAACGCAACGGCTTTGCAAGCTCATTCTTAAGTTCCTTTAAATGAGTGGGGTAAACGCCATCGGGCCCGGGTGATTTCGACTTTTTCATCAGGTTGATATATTTAAGAATTTCCACTTCATTAACTGTTATATCGGATATGCAAATATCACTATTATCTGCTTCTTCAACTAACGATCATAATTGGGACGAATCTTCAACAGTAAAGACGCTTGTGAAATGTTCATTTAAAATTTCAGACATTTCCGCCGGAAATTCCGTCAAACGACCATCTTTGTCTTTAATCGGCCCTATTGAACCTTTTAAGGGTTTCCTACTGTTTACATAGCCGTAAAACCGTTTCGGTTCCTTCTTTGAATCCTTCGCCAGTTTTATTTCATATTTCCGCTTCGCATCTCTAACCGCCCGTTTAACTTCTCTTCGAGAATCTATGTAATTTTGCCGACTTATAAATGACTCATTGTTCTTATGTATTTGAAATTTTCTATTTCGGTCCTTAATTAAGCTTAATATTAGTGGGCTAACCCACGGCGCTCTCATCGACTTCCCGCTCTTACGGCGCACATACTTTACTAAGTCGAAATTTACACTAAGGAGTGTACGCCGAAGCTCAGTGTACATTTCTCCTACTGACCTATTCCCGAAGCGCATTCCCCAGTCTACATCCTTAATCCTTTCGCGAAAAGTATCAAAATTACAGCTACCAAAACGTGGCATGAGCTGTGTACTAATTTTTACATCTACACACGTATTTACTACGAATCTAATCGCATTATGGTCACTCGAGGCTAAATGCTATCCTACACAAACATTTTCTACCAATGACTCGTCAGTCGCCATGATTAAATCGAGGATATTATTATCACGAGTTGGTTCCTCCACTTTTTGAACGAGAAAATTCTCCAGAATAAAGTTTAGTAGTCTCTCCCCAGCTTTATCTGACGTTAGGTTACTATAATTAACGTTTGGATAGTTAAAATCGCCGCAGACTAATGTGGTCCCTTTTCTAACCCAAGATGAAAGCATATCAAAGAGTGCAGCATCTTCTCTTTCTATTTGCGATGGAGGACGATATATGACGGCTAAATTAATTTTATTTTTGGCATTACAACATAATTGGATTAATAAGGCCTCACTTCTCATATCTGCCGTAGACGAGTCGATCGTTATAGCGTTTAAGTCATCTTTTATATACACTAATACGCCCCCTCCTCTACCAGTTTGTCTATTTGTATAATGATTTTTATAACCTGGTATATCAAATTCACAAACACTGATCCCGGAATGTGTATCTATCCAAGTCTCACTTAAGAATACGAGATCGTAGTCTCCCTCTAGAATTACGGCTTTTATTTCGGCAAGTTTATTTTTTAAGCTACGAACATTTGAATATATACATTTCAATTTGCGTTTTAGGTGGACTCCTCTATCACACGCGGATCGGTTCCGTTTCCCTGCTCCCCAATACTCATTGCCCCTTCAAGCGAGGATCGGTCCGGCGCATGGGCAACACGTGGCCCCGTAACTCTCCTACTTAAGATGCTACGTACTGACTGGTCTAAAATCCTACCCAGCCGACTGTTGCCCACATCGCTTAAATGGATTCCGTCCGTTTTTACAACTACAGCAAACAGAACAAAGGCCAGTGTCTCAACCAACCGAAACGAGACCTACAACACCCTCATCAATCAAGTGTCAGTCATCGACCCTAACAACCGGGGACATGACAATCCTCGCTTTGGAGAAGAGGAGGTGAAGGCCTTAATACAGGTCATACATGTAAATACAAAAGAGGCCCACCTTGGTTTCGTGGAGTACAACACAAGTGTAGGGAGAAGCTTTCCTAACCAGATTAAGAAGCTACTTATGGCAGTAGACACACAGTTTGCAAGCAATGCAAATTGTGAAAGAGGGTTCAGCTCAATGAACAAGAACATGACCATTACAGAGTACAGGAGCAAACTCATAACCAAGAATGCAGCTAATCTACTCAACATCAGCTGTGTGGGACCACCATGCAAACATTGGAATCCAGATTATTGCATTATTCCACGATGTTAAATTTCTTTTAAGTTTGGGTTCTTATTTTTAACCAAATAATTTTGATGCACTTACATGAAAATAAATGTTTTGCTATAAATTATGTCGTGTCTAATTACTACATCATACAGGCATTTTAAAATCGAATTTGTGTCTGGGGGTGGGACGTGGGGATGGGACGTGGGCGTGGGGGGAGAGGAGGGGTAGCTGCTGAAGGTTGGAGTAGTTCCTGCAAGAACTTAATCCTACTTTCACCCGTGGCTAAGAGGAAGGAGGGACGATTCTGTTTAGGCTATTAAAGCCTGTAATACTTCTTCGTACCATTGTAATAGTGTCCTAAAAGTAATATTTTGATATAATATTTTTGATATAAAGTCACAAAAAAGAAAATATTTCAATCCAATTCTGCAACGCAATTCTTCTACAACGCCATCTTGAAATGCCTAAATTAGGCTTGCGCGTTTTTTTTTAATGTTAATGTTAGTTACTTTTTATTAGGCGAAAAAAATGTAGAAGGAAATTTTAGGGGTAGTAAGTTATTTAAGCATATTTAGTATAATATTAGTTTCTAAATGGAAGTTAATAAGCTTTGATTTATCATTACACAAAAGAATTTGATCGCGTACATAATATTATTATACACAGAGAAGTCACCTGAACGATGTGCGGGAGTGAATTTAGGATTAATGAACAAATTAATTTTCGTTGTGACAGAAACGTAATTTCCAGAGGTAATAAAAAGTGTCTGCATCGACGTGTTGGTTTAACAAATTAGAGAAGCGAAAGTTCGGAGAAATGATGTATTGGGTTAGCAAGTTATCTAAAAATGATTAGTTTTTGCTAATTCTACTACAGATTAACAACACAAGCGGAGGCGTGGCGACAAATAGGCACATGTCGTACCCTCCAGGGTGATGTCCTGGGCAGAACCAGGGGCGCCACCGGCACGAGAGCTACACCTAGCTATAGAAGGAGTTTCCTGGCCGTAAACCAAAAGGGCTTAGGGTATGACTGGCGTCTCTTGGCAGCAGAGGCCCTAAAAAATCAGCTGCGGATGCAGTGAGAGCTGTTGGCGACTGAAGGAGGCGCCGGTCTCGCGCATAAAGGCGAGTGATGCACCGCAGGTGGCGTAAAGCGAGTGGCATCTCCCTAGCATAGACTAAAAGACTCTCAATGGGAAAAGTGCGAAAGGCTCCGGTCACCAAGCGAAGGCCGCTGTGGTGGATGGAGTCCACCTTCCGCAATAAACGCTCGCCTGCGGATGCAGAAAATTCCCATCCGTAGTCGAGCTTCGAACGAACAAACGATCAAATAAAAAGGAGGCAGCGGAGAATATCCATGGAGCGGGTACAAGAGACCCTAAGGCTGTGAATATGAGCCTCCCAGGTGAGGCGTTCGTCAAATACAAGACCAAGGAAACAGTGCGATTCAACCACTTCCAGGCGCAGCCCATTAATAAACAAATCTGGGTCAGGGTGGAGCCGTGGATGGCGGCAGAAGTGCACCATCTTACACTTGGCCAAGGAAAACCGAAACCTGTGCGCTTCGGCATAGTGAGAGACGCGGTTCAATGCCTGTTGTAGTCGACGCTCCAGAGTTGGAATCTGGGCCGCGCCAAAAGAGATAAAAAGGTCGTCCACGTAGAGCGTAGCGAGAACATCTTCTGCCAGCACTGAGGTGATGCCATTGATGCTCAGGGCAAAGAGTGTGACACTGAGGACACTTCCCTTCGGGACTCACTCTTCCTGCTCCATTGGGCCGGAGAGGGCTCTCCCCACCCTTACGCGGGATCAACGATGTCGCAAAAATTTAGATATAAACAATGGGAGGCGTCCCCTCGCCCCTATCGTGTAGAGAGTCTCCATGATACCGTATCGTCATTCGGTATCATAGGCCTTCTCCAGACGGCATTTTCCAGTCGGAGCAGAGCATCCGACGTGGATTGGAACTTGCGGAAGCCGCATTGTGCAGAAGACAGATGGCTTCCGCTTTCCAGGAAAAAGGCTAATCTAACATTTACCGATTTCTCCATTAACTTGCACACGCAAAAGGTTAGAGAGATTGGGCGGAAACCGGCCAGAGTAGAGTGATCTCTCCCCGGTTTTCGAAAGGCGAGCACAGTAATGATTCGCCAGGAATCCGGGAGGAGACCCTCCACCCAGACCTTGTTCAACAAATCTAACAGAAAGGCCATGCCTAGCTCACCCAGGTGTCGAAGCATGGCATACGGGATATCGTCCAGACCATGGGTGGTGTCCGCGCACGAAGCAAGAGCGGAGCGCAACTCACTCACAGTAAACCTGTCGTTGAAGGGTTCTCCGCCTCTGGAGGTAAAGTCGAGCCGGCGGCCTTCCGCGACATCACGACGTGCATTGAATGCTGGCGGAGCAGCATCCCGGCTAGAGAATGCGGAGAGAGCGGTCGCGAAGGATTCCGCCACAGACGCGGGGTCCGTGATTGCGGTCCCATTCTCCTGGAGAACGGGAGGGGGTTCCTGCGAGGACTTGCCCCGAATCCTTTTGACTCACTTCCACACCTCTGCTAGAGAGGTCGTCCCGTTAAGTGAAGACAAGTATGCCCGCCAAGAAGAGCGGCCGGCGTGCTTCGAAATATACCGGAATCTGGCCCTAGCCCGACGAAATTCAGCGACAGTGAAATCGTTCGGGCGGCGCTTATAGCGCATGTATGCATAACGATTCTGTTACAGGGCCGTCTCACACTCGGCCGACCACCACGGGAAGGTTCGGCGTGCAAAACAGCCAGACGTTCTGGGAATAGTAGTCAGGCCCGCGGCGATGAGGTTACCGGAAAAATCAACGGCCTCATATACCGACCTAAACTCCTTGACTGAGATAGAGAATTCAGTCATTTCCTGAAATTCAGGCCACCGCGCCCGCGCCAAGCACCACCGAGGTGGGCTCTCAGGCTGCAGTTGCCCTGAAAATGATATTTGAATGGGAAAGTGATCACTACCATGGAGGTCATCGACCACCCCTCAATCGAAATCAGTCTGTACATCCAAAGAGCACAAAGATAGATCAAGGCAAGAAAATGAAGCGGTTCTCGGGCAGTGATACATAAACTCATCCACATTTAGGACACTTATCTCAAGCTCTTCGATCAGATCGGCAAGGACTTGTCCCCTGGGGTTGATGGAGTAATCTCCCGAGAGAGGATGCATGCCGTTAGGATCTCCAAGCAAGAGAAAGCGTGATGAACACGGAAAGAAGTTTCACCAAAGAATGTCAATAATGGAGAGGAAGTACAAAGGGAAATGAAGTGAGGCTATTTTCTCCTGGAATCGAAAGCGTCACCAGCAGAGACATCAGATAAAAACAGAAGTAAATACAAAGTAGGGCAACTCATTCTAAAATACTTCCTAACTGGTCAATGTTTTAATGGATATGAAATATTAACAATACATTTGCCATTAATGATATTATTTCTTTAGTTTTTAGTCTGAAGTTATGAATGATTAATAGACAAATTACGAGAAAATGGACGTGAATTGATATTAAAGCCATAAAGAATTCTATGTTTTTTTAATTTGTTTCAAATGTTCTCGAGAGCCACCAATTAATCGAGCCTATTAGTTCCCTTATAGGCTTCACTGGCAATACAATCAGACAATTTCACCTGCCGCCTCATCCTATCTCTAATTCTCCTTCTCAACATTAAAAATCGAGATAATGGAATAAATTCATCAACATTTAACGAACATAAAAATGGCTCCAAACTCTTGATAATTAAAAAAAATGGTCGAATTCGGAAATTATTAAACTTCTCTTCGTATAATTGTACATAATTAGGCGACCTCTGCTCCTCAATGGGCTTAAATTAATTAATATTTGCAGATATGAAAATCTGAAGCGGTTAATCGATAGTCGCTATCGGATTACAACACCAAAAATAAGCGTGAAAAATGCCAAGGATTTGGATGAAGATCAAACGTTGGGAGATGATTGGAATTTTTAAATAGCTAAGCAAAGAGGAAAGAGGAATAAAGAAAGAAGAGGAGGAATAAGGGAAATAAGAAAAGAAAAGAAAGGTAGCGAAAAAAACCAGAACTACAGAACTTTAGGAGAAAAAAACAGTCGAAAGCTCAGGATCCACTCAAGGCCAGACTGAGAAAGATGGAGTAGATGGGAATTTGTAGCAAACAAGATAAAAAGGTTAACAATATTAATTATCTTGCATTTAACGGGGCCGAAATTTCCTGCCTTTATTCCCAGGTTAGGTCGATAAGTGCCCAGATTTACCATAAATAAAACCTTGCTTTCTGTGTGCGATGTCTGAGAATAAGGATAGAGATCAAATCGTCACCTACGAATCATTGATTGAATGCAATTGAAATCAATCTCACTTTCACTTTCTCAAATACACATTCGTAACACAGAGAGGAGTAGAAAGGATCATCTTCACGAGGTGAGAAAGGAATACAATGAGGTAAAAGTGCATTTATACACATGCATTTTAGTGGACTAATCCCTGGCATTATTTTTTTTTATTTTCCTCGAGCCGATGCTTCTCATTGTTATTCGATAATATTTACACTTGATCGATAATAATCAAGTCAATTTTTAAGCAACTAAACTGACGTACTTTCCACGACTTGACAAGATAGACTCTTCCGCGTTTAAGTCACTTAATACCTTATATAAGTATATTTTGGCGAGTGGTTGTTCGGTCATCAATTTAGAACACTATAATTAAGCCGTTTAGAAAGGTAAATATTTCAATTGGTTGACAACGAGATGGTCTGCATGACAGCCATAATAGGTCTAAGGATCGAATTTTTCGTTGGTCCTGTTTATTCCGAGATCACAAAGTATTTGAGCTACCTACGTTCCTCCACTCTAACAGCACCGCGTATTTATTCAGGTAAGCAGACTGTCGTGGTATAGGAAGGACCGAGTGATGGTGTTCGTACGTATAGGTTGGTTACGTACTTCAAACTCCTTGATTAATTTTCCCTCTAAGAGTGCTCTATTTGATTATGATTATTACGTTATTTTTTTATCTTGGAGGATTTCTAGTGCCATGCTCAGCGTTTCGAGGGTTGAATTAAATGCTTCTAAGAAAAAATAGAACTTTAATTGTAACAAGAACAAAAATTGAAATCTAACAAACAAACTACACAGTAATGAATTAAACAAATTTAAGTGAGGCTTAGTAAATTACACAATTGAATATACAGTAATGGTTGACCGAAAACTCACTTTAATATTTAACGCAAATCGACCTTCAAAGAAACAGATAATGGGATTTAATTACCTTTAAAGATTAACACGAGAATCGGGTTTGAGACTGACCTTGGCTTCAATTTTTATGTCACCTCAAAAATGTTGTTTTCGGGCAGGCACGTGGACTGCCGTCCCAGATGTTGTCTAAAGGAGGATATATTTAAAGCCGCAGAGGAATTCGGCACGTGTGGCAATGGAGTTAAGCACGTATTCTTGGTGAGATGATTTCATCGACGGGACGGAGAAAGTATGCTTCTTCCACTCTTCTGGTTAATCTGGGAATAATTCGCACTGACGAGGGATGAGCAAACGAGTGAATCCTTTGACGAAGGGGTATTCCTCAATGGCGAAGACTATCTCTGGGTTTTGGGGTACACCAGGATAGGGGGCTTTTCTGACGAGAGTTAGTTTAACTTGTTTCTAAATACAAGTTAACTAAAAGTTCGGTGTGACCACCAGGAACTGGCTCAGGATGAGCTTCTTCTGGGTCCCTTTTGTTGGTTTGCCGGGCACTTATGCCGGACTTTGCTGTTTCGATGACTTTCACGATCTACCACGTTCTTCTGCAGTTATTTGATTATATACTTCGCCACCCCACTGGGGGGGTGGGGAAAGGAGGGAGGTGGTGAGGACGGTGGCATTAAGTCTCCTCCTCTAACGGTTTTTCTAAGAGCGTCTTACAGCTTGCCCTAAAGGCACCTTCTTGGTTTTGGTCAACTCTCCTCTAATTTCGCATATGAGGTGAAATTAAATATCAATTCTTAGGGGAAATATTGCCGGTTTAACCAATGTTAGGCTCACCGGGGTCCGACATGTGATGATTAGTGCATTATGTGGTTTCGGGCAGCCTTTCTGGTTCTCCTCGAGGCGAGGGGAGAGAGGGGGTGGGGGTCAGTGGTCGGACTACGCTGCCAAAAAGGCCAGGACGTTGTGGTTAAGGAACAGTGCCTCAGTTGTGAGGGTGGGATATCGATTCCCCTACACAGACCAAAGATGAGCTAGATGCTAGAGATGACGACTGATGAGAGTTACACAAAGAAACAGGATGGTATCGTTCGACTTAAAAGTGAAATTCCGTGCAATATATCCCAGTATCCTATTTACTTTCTCAGAAGCTTCGACGAATCTTTTCTAAGAATTAAAGTCTTCCGAAATTTTGAAGACCCACTCACAAATTACGCAATCAGCTCGCAAAAATAAACGAAATCTGGTGCATCTTGTCAACAAGAGAAACAGATTCCATCCAGTTGCGTGGGATCATTGAACAAAAATCGAGCAATCTCAGCCAAGTTATCATCAGAAATTCGGTCTTCAGCATCACAAAACGAATTGAAGAAGTCATGAAGAACAAGGAACATCATTATAAATATTTACTGTATTTATTAATAAAATGGGTTTGGGCTCTACAAAACTTGTATATTTCACTTTCAACTGATGATACAAACATATTTAAACAAAATGAAACGTTTGATTAGTTCGATTAATTTTCCTATGTGAAAATATATAGCAGTCTCCAAACTTTGGCCATATCTGTAGTAGATGGTTTTGTTTGTATCTATCATCTTCTACACATTTATTCACATCGGAGGCGATCTATATCGGCTGGCAGAGGTGTGTTCTGTTGTTCCGCAGAGCTCGGTTCTTGCTCAGCTGCTGTTTTGTATTTATTTTATTTCTTTGGTATTCTTATGCGTTGCCTCTTTTTATCATTCCACTTCTATGTTGTGTACACAAACATCTATTTCTCCTTCCCATATTCTCGGCCTGAAAATTTTAGACAACTTCTCTTCGCAAGCAACATTATTACTTGATCAATCACAAACTAATTTCCTGCAATTGATCCATGAAAACGTGTGTATTATTGGTGCCTAGTCATCGGGGTGTGGATCGCTAGAAACCTAGTACTCCTTTTATATTTGATGACTGTTCTGATAGTACAATTCTGTAATTTAACTGTAATAGTCAATTCTCTCTCAAACGCATTTTGCAAATGTTGGCAATTCATCTATGCGTTTTCCTTAATCTTAGCCGCATCCGCAACCCTTTGATCAAAGGAGTTTCAAAACTGCCATTCATGTTTTCCCTCCTCTCATCACGATTACTCATCACTGGGTCACACGCGACCTCTATTCCACTACATTGGTTAAAAAGGTAGAGTTTCATGTTCCGTGAACTGCACTCAGTCCCCTTCAATCCAGATTAACCACCCTTGAGAACATTCCGTGCTGGATCCTCCCTTTACTTGGTGTTACTGGTAGTTTCTCTTCTTCATAAGTGATGGTGATTTCTCTATATTTGCCCCTCTAATCTACAAAGATTTTCCTTCTGGGACACGCCCCCCCCCCTCCCTCATTTAGGCGTACCTTAAAGATGCTCCTCTTCTCTCAAGCCTTTTCCTAGACGGTGGGAGGTGGCTTTGCGAAGATCCATAGTTTGAAAAGAGCCAACTTAAAAACTCTTAAAATTATTATTACTATTAGTACCAGACCAGATAGATGCAGCAAACATCCCTGATTCTTGTTCATGGTAGACACTAATGTAGCCAGCATCACTACCAATAAAGCTACTTGACAGCAAGTCCACTTCAACATTTGATATTTGCTTAGACTACTGAAGAATTTTGTCAGACCCCTCAAAAAAGAAAGCTAAATTTTGTCTTTTCTGAAACATAAATTTCGGTCTCATTTCTGCCAATTGGAACCAAGTATTTTTGATGGGCCTCGAGTCAACGAACTCACGAAAGAGGTTTATTTCAAAGAATTCCTGGAGGAAAATGAGAAGCATTCCGAGAAGGGCTATTTTAACGCATAGGTATGTTGAGCAGTTGCTAACAGGCCCCACAAGCATAGAGGTTCTACGTTAAGTTCTATGTACATACATAACGACTTGCTGTCAACAAATCAATACTATAGTAAACTGAGATAAAATTACATCCTGAAGACCATTGAATTAAAACCACGTTTACCAACGTTTCTGTTGAGTACTTGATTAATAATAAATAATTCTTATTTCTTTTATACTGTGCCATCTCCTGAATGATTTACCAATTGAATATCATTTATATATTAATTTTTTTGTTTTTTTAAAGTTCACATATGTATATTGTTCAAACGCTGTGCTGATTAGTCTTTGTTGTACAGCATCTTTTGCAATGTTTACTCACTGCTTTTGTTGCAAGCGTCAATTAATATATGCTAAATTTTATCGATTATTTACGTTTGTATTCCTGTGAATGGTTGCGAAAGTATGAGCCCCAGTGGAGTGCGTCGCCCGGGAGACTATAAGAGGCTTAAGACGCCCCTGACCACTGGCTTACATCTAACTCTCTTTCCGAACACTTTCTGTCCAATCGCCAAAGTCCAGACTCTAAATATTTGGTGGAGCGTTTCTGAAATCTTCCCAGTCTCTGCATGGGAGGTGATTATTCTTTCAGAATACAGCTGTGTATCAAGAGATGTATTTTTATATGTAGAAAACAGAATAATACATTTGATAGGCATTTCTTCCTCAATGGTTGTAATTCTAATGATATTCACATATATTATTAATATTTGTAAATTAAGAAAGTCTGCTTCAAATAAAGAAAATGCTAATTTTCATAGGTTATTTTCACTTTCCATCATTTTATCAAGTTGATATGAAATATATATAGTTAAATAGAAGAAAACAGTTAACATTTTTTTTTAATTCATTATCTCAAAATTATAAATCTCAAACACATCCCCAAAAAATTCTACGAGAGAAAATAAGAAAGAAGAAGATACAAAAAGAGAAAATATATTAAAAGAGAATTGGATTTTCAGGAATTACAAAAATATTCTTGCGATTTGGCAGCAAGACGCAGCATGTGTGGTGGAATTAATGTCGCGAGAGCAAAGTGGAATATCTTGTGATTTATTGGATGTAGGTATTGGGAGTGTCGAGTGTGGGGGCGCTGCAGGAAATAGCCACGAGTCTTTTGAGGTAAATATTTGCCAGAAGACAAAAAATTGCAAACAAAGCTGGAAAAATAATAAATGATAGAGGAAAGATATCATTATTATTATTATTCTTTTAGTTTACAAGTCTGCATTCTCCAGAAAACGGAGTCCAAACCATGGAGCTAAGGATACTTGGATATTCCATGGTTATTTCATGGCCAAGGCGCTCCTGAGGAGAGGAGAGGACGGTGGGTTTCTGCAGTTCATAGATTTTGATGCTGCCATCCTTTTTTGATAGTTCCAAGGGCTCCTACAATGACAGAAATTGTTGTGGTTTTGAGCCCCCAAATCCGTTCAACTTCAATTTCTACGTCTTTATACTTGTTGAGCTTTTCGGTAGTCTTGACTGAGGTGTTGATATCAAGGGGTATGGACATGTCCATGAGAAGGCAGGTCTTGTCCTTCTTGTTCTTCAGTACTATATCTGGTCTATTGACTGCTATAGTCCTGTCTGTGTGGATGAACAAGTTCCAGATGATGGTGACATTGTCGTTTTTAACAACTGCCTTGGGCTCATGCTCATACCACTTGCCAGAAACCTGTATGCCATGCTCTTTGCAGATGTTCCAGTGGATGTAAACGGCTGCTTTGTTGTGGCGGTGGATGTATTCAGTTTTTGCCAATTCAGGGCAGCCTGATATGAGGTGATCTATGGTCTCATCAAACATTCCACACAGTCTGCATTTGGGGTCAACATCCCTCTGTTTCACAATGTTGTGTTGGTGCCATCGTGTAGGGAGACTTTGGTCCTGGGCTGCTATGATAAAGCCTTCTGTTTCTGCCTTCATTTCTGTAGCTCGTGGCCAGTTGTGTGTCTGTTTCTGGTCTACATCCGGTAGGTGAATTCGTTGGGGGTATTTGCCGTGGATGTTCTTGGTTTCCCATCTGGATTTAAGTTGTTGTTGTCAACAATATTTGGCTTTGGCCTTGGTTCGACTGGCATAGGTGGTGTTTGCTTCGTTTTCTGCCGGGGGAACTGAAGGTATCTGGAGCTCCTGGGTTAACTTTATTGCCTGTTTGTTGATGGAGTACAGGCGTTTGTGCTTGTCATGGTTCCTGACAAAATTGATCAAATTGTCCTGCGCTTCCTGGAGGTACTTTTCAAGTCCGATCTTAGTGGTTTTGTAAGAGAGCTCATTTTGGATGAGTCCTCTGTCTCCTCTTCTTCTTGTCAGGTACATCCCCTCTACATCAGATTTGAGGTGATGCATTCGATGCATTGTAAGGAGCTTACAGGTTTTGTGTCTAATTTGGCCAGCTCTTGCATCTTCCAGTAGATGATGTTGAATCAATATGTAATTACTGGAACTGCTAAGGTGTTTATGGCTTCCAGCTTGTTTTCAGAGTTAAGTTCTGATTTAAGGACCATTCTAACTCTACGAGATTACTTCTTTCTGATCTGTTCTTTAATTTCGTTGTGTTCTACTCCGTCACCCTCATTGATACCAAGGTATTTATAGGTATGCTGTTGTTCGAGGTCACAGATGACTGTATCAGCATCAAGTGTGATATTTGAGGAGTTAGTTAGTTGGCCCTTCTTGAAAGTGGCATTGGCGCACTTGTTCAGTCCGAACTCCATTACAATATGATCGCTGAAGACTTTGACTATCTTCAGGAGCCCAGTCTGTTCCTCATCATTTTTTTCCCTATGTCTTCAGGTCGTCCATGTAGAAAAGGTGGCTCATCTTGCCTTGTGCGGTGTTTTACCCATAATCAGTCCTGTTCAGGAGCATGCTAAGTGGGGTTAGTGCAAGGCGAAATAGTAGGGTGATAGTTAGTCTCCTTGGTATATGCCACTTTTGATGTTAATAGGCCTAGATGTTATTGTGCCCTTGCTATGGTTGAGGTGAATGATGATTTTCCACGTTTTCATGTTTTCCTGCATGAAGTGAGTGAGGTTGGGCAGATTTTGTAGACCTTAAGGCTTTTAATTATCTAGGTGTGTGGCACGCTATCAAAGGCCTTTTTGTAGTCAATCCATTCAGTGGATAGATTACGGTGTTTACTCTTCACCATTACAAAGATGGGTGTGTTAACGAGGAGTTGGTCTTTGCAGCCATAAGTCCTTCACCTACATCCTTTCTGTTCTTTGGGGTGGGTAGATTGTTATTCTCAAGGAAGGTGTAGGTCCTTTCTGTGATGATAGAGGTTAATACCTTGTACATTGTTGGTAGGCATGCAATTGGCCTGTAGTTCTTGTGGTTACTCGTGTCTTGGTTCTTTGGTAGGAGGAAAGTGTTACCTTTTGTTAGCCATTCTGGGGCCTGTTCTGGATGTTTCAGGGTGTTATTGTAGGCAATCGCTAGGTCTTGATGTAGGTTGGTCAGTTGTTTGAGCCAAAAACTGGCCACGCCGTCACACCCAGCTGCCTTCCAGTTGCTGGTTTTAAGAATGACTTTGGCTATTTCATCTGTGGTGATGTCTGACCATTGTTGTGATGGCACTGCCTAATTGGCTTTGGCCAGGTCTTGAATCCATTTGGCACTTTCATTGTGAGTCTTGTCAGTCTCCCATATGTTACTCCAGAAAGTCTCAACCTCATTCATTGAGGGCAAGTTCTGGATATCAATGGACATCTTCCCGATTTCTCTGTAGAATCTCCTGGCGTTGTCTTTGAACATTCTGTTCTGCCGGAAAATTGTTATTATTATTATTACAAACTCTTGCTGGTAGACCAGAATGCTACAAACCATAAGCCACCAGCAAAGAAGGTAGTCCCATAAGAATAAACTAGAGGGAAAGAAAAGGAAACAGGAGAAAGACACTGCTTAACACCTCAGCAGGAAGGAATGAGCACCAGTTTTAAACTTTTGATGACCCTGAGATTCAACGACAGGACTAGGGAGCTCATTCTACAACCTGTTAGTTGCTGGAATGAAGCAGCGAGACTATTGAGATGTGTTACATCTCCTAACCGTAAAAGCTTGGCTATTTGCATTAGTGGCATTCCTAGTTAACCATGCTGGACGAAAGGGATCAGGAAATTCAAAGTACAAAGTATGGTTAAGATTATGATGTATCTTACACAACATACACCGTGAACTCACAGAGCGGCGGTGCCACAAGTCAACCTCAAGATCAGGAATTAAAAATGTGCATGCTCTCAGATTCCTGTCCAGATGCTGCAGCAAACGACCAAATAGGAGAACAATACTCCAGACAAGGAAGTATGAACGAGTTGAAACACTTCTACATAAAAGAAATATCTTCAAAAATTATATAAGATTTCCTAAGTAAACCAATCTTTTGGGCAACAGAAGAAGAAATAGAGTGCACATAGTGTTCAAAGGTAAACTTGCTGTCAAACAGAACCCCCAAATTTTAAAAGATAGACAATTGTTCAATACATTTCTAATGATAAGATCAGGATTACTGGGCTACAAAATTCTAGATCTACTAACAATCACACTTTGGGTTTTATTTTCATTCAGCTTCATACCCTATAAATTGCACCAATCATTTATCTTTGCCAGATCTCTATTCAGTGAGTCAGGGATAAAATTACTTTAAACAGAAGGTATGACTACTATCAAAGTAGCATCATCAGCATAAAAAACTAGTTGGTTTTCCAGTCAAACCCACATATCATGTGTATATAGAATGAATAAAAGTGGGCCCAGAACACTACCTTGGGGGAACACCAGAAATTACTTTTCTCCACTCAGCAAGCTGCCCATCCACAACTACACATTTTCTACAGTAAGTCAAAGACTCAGTTAGGGTATTGAGAAAAGGGCCACCAATACCCAGCTGTCTAAGGTTGTAAATCAGTGCTTTGTGATTAACACGATCGAAGGCTGCACTAAAATCAAGTCCAACCAAACGAGCTTCAAAACCGGAATCTAAAGCCTTTTGAACCTTGTCCGAAATGGTTAGGACAGCATCACAAGCACCAAGACCCCTACGGAAGCCAAGTGGCTGACTTGGAAAGAGATTGTTTCTCTCAAAAATTGAATTTAAACCTTTAGCCAACAAACGCTCAAAAAGCTTTGAGAGAATAGGAGTAATGGAAATTGGACGGTAGTCTGAGGGACATCAGCCAGCAGAGACAGATTTAGAAGTAGGAGTAATATTAAGCAGTCCTCCATCACATGCTGAACTTTCCTGCCCTAAATACCTTGCAAAAGATAACAGCAATCTTGAGGGCTACAAGATAAGAAGTCTTAATAAAGAATCAAGGAAATATACCACCATGACCAGAACCGCCATAATGATGTAGGTTTAGCATCAGCTGCTTAATTTCACGTGATCTAAAATCTATTGTTCTCAACTTAGCTTCAGGGTGACATGACTGGAGGAGATTTAACTCTACGTCACTTTTCTTTTCTTCAAAGACATTAGCAAATAGTGTTGTCTCATCTTTTGGGCAATGAGTAAGAGACCCATCTGATTTAAAAAGAGGTGAGCTGCCATCATTACTACCAAATAGAGCAGACTTCAGAGTAGACCACCACTTATGAGACTGGGTTGCACCTATGAGCGTTTCTTTAATGCCCATATAATATTCTTTCCCAGCTAGAGCATAAACTTCTTGCGCCACACATCTGAGCCTGACATAGTTATTCCAAGTTATATCGGATCTATTCCTTTTCCAGAAATTGTAAGCTTCGTGTTTATCCAGATATGCACACTTACAGTCATTATTGAACCATGCTTTGTCCTTGTTGCGGAAAGTCATAATCGTAAATGGAATATGCCTCTTAATTATATCAGCAAGAACATTACTAAAAGATTCAACAAGATCATCTTGGCGGTAGAAATGGGGCCAATTAAGAAGAGAGAGATCCCTTAATACTCCATTGCAGTCACCTTGTAACTTTAAGTAAATCTTACGAGATAATAATAGTTCAGGGACAGGTTGCTCAATCTTATATGGGCAGAGATATAAGTGTGGTTAGAAGTTCCAATAGGACTCCCAACATAGGTATTAACAACACCAGGAATATCTGTAAGTATTAAGTCTAGAATATTAGCAGATATGTGTGTTGGCCTTTGAATTAATTGAACACAACCAGATTCAGTAGAAAAGTCAATTGCTCTCAAACCATGACGATCAGTAGGTGAAACAGAGTTCAACCCGTCTCTATGATAGGTATTAAAATCACTTACAAACAAGAATGCAGCTTTCCTATAATTTTCTCATATATAGATTCCATGTTATTCAGGAAACAATCAAATATGTCATCATTGGCATCAGGGTTTCGATAGATTGAAAATAAGTAAAAATTACTATGACTGCCACATACTTTCCCAACTAAAACCTCATGACAATTACACTCATAATTGGGCTTCCGAGAGGCAGGAAATCCATCTCTAATGTAAACTGCCATTCACCGAACTCTCTCACGCTTCAATATATGAGGCTGTTTAAAACTTGGAATTTAGAGCCCACGAATATTACTACATAGAATTCGGCACTGCCGATGCCTGGAGGTAGTGGGTCCAGGGTTTATGTCCACATCACCAGCCAGCAAAATAATTAAAAGTAACAAAAAATGGACAGAATATTTGAAGACAATCATGATGCACGAAAGAATAAATTGTCATTCACCATATACTGAATAATAATGAAAAATATATCTGCATAGAAGAAGATACTGCAGTAGCTTAATGCAGTACTCATACTATAAAGGAAAAGTCCCTGCAGGGTCAGAAAATAACTGGAGTATGAACATTTACTTATAGAGAGTCTCGGTACTGAGTATAAACTTTCTCAATCCGGAAATTTGTATCTACAAGAATCAGAAAAGGAAGGAAGGGAACCAGTCAACCATGGATAACCCACTCAAGCAGATCAACCGTTCACGAGCCTTTTGAGTCCTGGCTAATGGCACCTGTTACCAAGTTGGCTCCACCAACTCACTCAAATACTAATGCCCAAGCAAGCTATACACTGTCCAGCAAACACCTGAAAAGAATAGAAGAGAGTGAGAGAGGATAGAAGAAAAAATAAGGTGGACAATAAAGAAGATTATGGGTAGATGAATCCACTGAAAACAAAAAGGGTGTCCATCTACTATTATCCAACCTATTAAATAGGAAAATAGATGAGGTAGAGCAAAGTGATAAGAGAGTATGCTTGAGTGCACCCCCAAGCAAGGAAACTCAATCCAGACTCTGAACTACCCTGGTTATTGCACAATCTTAAATGAAATGAGAACAGTGGTTATTCATTCGAGGAACCATCTCCTAGAAGACCTGCTAACCAAGGTTAAGAGCGTCTTATACTCAAATGATTTGATTTTGGACTACCTTCTCCAGAAGAATTGCCAAACATGGCTATTGGGTCTCAACAACCTAGATGGTTTGATTTTGGAGTGTCCATCTCCTAGCAAAGCTGCCAACTAAGGCTAAGATCATCTTCTTCCCTAGGCAGTTTTATGCCAAGCCCAGGACAAAATATGAATTCAATACCTCTTCAGAGAGGGTCTAGGGCCCGTGCACTCGTACAAGGGCGACTAAAAGCAAAGCCAAGGCTCCTCATCACCCCCATCCCTCCTGAAGACTTAAAAGCATGGACATACAAGAAAGGTCCACCAAGCGAAAACGAAGAAAGACACAAGGAAACACCGGCTGATTACACATAATCACGCAACGAGGCGCTCTGAGGACGACAAAAAGGACTCTTTAGAGAAACATAATCAGGGAGATAAAATGCAGATGTCATATTGATTTCAGTACAGGGGATTAACACGCGTAGTAAACTAATGAATATTTGGGATTACGACGTGTTGGTCTATTGATCACAAATTTTGGAGGAGAGATTCGAAAGAGCCGCTATTGCGATTAAATAAAGAATAAAATACAAGCAAATCATAAAATTTGAAGAATTCTATCTCGCGATGGAGGTCGAACTTAACATAGGAAATATGGTCATGGCCACCGAATACCAGCCATCAAGGAGAGACATTTTTACCTTGGCAGTCTCTCATTGGCCATTTGGCAGAAGGACCCCCACAATCCTAAAGGAGTAGCTGAATGTTTGGTGTCAGGAGTCCGGCTCTAGAACTTTCAATTGGATCGGAAAAAGCCTCGATACTTTGCTGCACAGGAACTTCGTCCAGCAAATTGGCCCCAACTTTGTTATAGGAGGGGGTGCCACAAAACTAGACATATATCTAGCTAATCGTCTGCTGCCTTTTATCTACTACATGTAACCAATCTAGGTACCATAAAGTGATCATATAGGGATCCTACTCGCCATCAATAAGCATACTGGCTATGGTAAGTACCACTCCTCGAGAACTATCATGCTCACACTCTGGATGAGGCAATTCTCAAGGAGATTAAAGAGGCACTCGACGAGCTTAATAACCACCTAATCAATGCAGGTAGAGAAGTATCCCTAAATCAGCGTATAAGACCATCGCAACATATAGATGAACCGAATATATGAAGGATTTATAGCGTGAACTGAAATTATTATAAATAACAGAAACGAATTAATTGACTCAATACAACGAAGTAAAGAGATCAAAGAAGAGTTCAACCAGTTGATCTTTGAACAGCAATGGAGACGTTAGGAGGATGCGATCGAAAGCCTCGTTTATGACGCATCTCCCAAGGATTTTGGAGATAAAATCAGACGTCTCAAAAGATCGACTGAAAGGAAGAAAAAAATGGAAATACGAAACGAAGACAGAAACATCGAAATGGAAGAAGAAAACATTAAAGCAATATTTCGAAGTTATTGGGAAAAATATTCAGTAAAACTCAAAAGAACGTAGATTGTGATATTGAGTTCGAAAACGAAATCATAGACGAGCTGAATACAAATCTATACGACGCACGCGCACCCGTAGGTGGAAGACAGCGTGACGGAAGCGCCAAGATAGTCGAAAAGGAACTACTCGTCGCGCTCCTCTCATTCCGACACAAGGAAGACTCCGGGGCAATCGAGCTAACAGTTTAGCTTTGAAAAGGCATCAGCGAAGATCAATGAACTACTCTGAAGGGTTTTGAACACCTTGTGTAAATCCCGGATACTTTCCCGATGCTTTCAAGAGAGCGAAAATGATTTTCTAGCCAAGCATGGGAAGGATCCAATGCAGAGAGAGAGAGAAAGAAAGCTACCCGTCAATTTTACTCTTAGAATTTGGCGGGAACCTTTTCGAGAAAATCCCCAACCGAAAACTGATGACTCACCTGGAGGAGATCTCCCTGTATAATCCGTACCAATTTGGATTTCGGAAAAAAGGCGTAGTGCGGAGAAGGTGATAAACGAAATCACGGAAAAGCTCGCCCAGGCCATAAGGGAGGAGAGTTACGTGGACATTGTATGTCGGGATGTATCAAAAGCATTTGATAAGGTGTGGCAAACAGGAATGCAATAAAAGATACTACGGATGGGACTAAGTGAATACTTATAAAGAACTATGTGAGTATATCATGGAGAGACCGGCGCATATCAGTGTGGGGAGCATGGACGGTCCAAAGTTCCTGCTTAATGCATGACTCACGCAAGGCAAAGGGGATGGGGCTACCACCCATTCTTTACTCGATATACACCGCAGATGGCCCAGCTACATGTAACCCCACTTCCCTCAACATTCAATTTGAAAATGACATCAGCCAGATAATCCAGTGTCTTTTGCGGAACGCGGCTATGTAAGCTCGTATGATGGCGGCAGAAATCCAGGCCAAATGGAAAATAAAAACCAACCAAAATAAATTCCAGGTGGAAGATTATTTAATCCGGGTACAGGTGGCCCGTCTCTGATCGGATTTCGAAAGCCTCGGCTGCAGTCAAAACTCTATGCATGTTTATAAAGCTTCGAGAAAACAATAAGAAGCTCCATCATGCAATTGTAAGATCTACGCTCCTCTAACCAACTTTCGCCCTCTCTTGTGTCTCGAGGACACAAAAGAGGAGACTACAGAAAGTGCAGAATACATGCGTGTACTTAATTACGGGTTCACGTAGGGAAGAAAAAAGACCCCAAGAAGAGTTTTACAGGGAGACGGGGATAAGTCACATTAACAGTCATTAAATGATAAGGTTAATCAAGAAATGGCTGACGAAATCACCGAAATGATTAACCAGAACAGAAGAGCTACAAGCCATCCAAGATTCCCATGTTCCGCTCGCCTTTTGGCTAACGGAGGCGAAATGACGTTCTAAGCAGGACAAAAGGTGATAAACACCGGAAACGAAAAATAACGAATGTATAAGAAAGAAACTACAAAAAACAAAAACACAACATACATCGCAGTATAAATTTAATACCAAAATTACTAAGTATTAAAATAAGTAATAAATTAATTAAATCATAAAACAACAGCAAATGCTCACTGCATATACAAAACACATTAAAGATTTTAAGGTCAAATGCTTTAAAGCCGTTTAAATATAACTAAAAAAGAACAACAACAAATAATACACAAACAAAATTATAATGAAAGTGATAGGTCTGATCACCCGGCGCCTTGCCTCCCTTTGCAAATCTTATATTACCTTCTCATTTCACCACTTTTATTTCGTTCTATCTATGCAACACATGCTTTTTACCATTCACACACACACACACACACACACACAAATTAGTAAATGGAGCGTGCCTTTAACGTCAGACTGAGTCAAACAACGAAAGAGGTCAAATATTTCCTGTTTAAATGTTTGCGGCACAAGGACTCTTCCAATTTATAGAGAAGAATTTTGCGAGTAGTGGTGGGAAAAATCTCAGTGGCAACCACGAGAGTATAGGGTAAGAGAGGGATAGCTGCACTCGAACAGTGCCACGTGAGTGAGAATCGTCATTCTGACCATGAAAGAGAGGATGTCTGTGGTCGGTGTATTGGTAAGACAGAACGTCAGCAGGGGTGAGATGCTTGGCGTGAGGCCACTGCAGGTCGTCTACAAATTGTGTCATGAGATCCAGCTCTCCATCCACGGGGAGGGTGAGAAGACTTCGGAGAAAGTAATGCCAAAGCGGGAGCCCCGGAGTCAATAAAAAGGGTTGACTTGGAGCCTTATATCGTAGGAAAGGTTTTTTGACTAGGGAATAAGCCGCAATTTTGACTGAACCGGTTACAAATTTTCGAAAAAGAAGTAAGGGAGTCCCGTGTTCTCTTCTGAAGATGTTCCCTGGTGCCACTCTCCCCTCGCGTGAACCAAACTACCGTATGGGGCGTCCTGGAATGGGTGCCTTAATTCCAGGGCTGATGAAATACCAGGTTTGTCCTCCTGAAAGGCATAAACAGCACTTGGCTGCGCGTTTGTGCAGCACCTTTCAGGAGGTCCTTCAGCGGGGCTAAGATGGAGGCCGCGTCCTTTACACAATTCCTGTCAACATTGAATCGACCTCCGAAGTCCCGAAGGAATTTATAGGTGCTGGGAAATGGCGTCTGGCTGCAGCGACTACACGAGGATGAAGATGCCCTCGTTGGTTAAGAGGTATCTCAAGAATTTGAGCCGTTCCCCTCCTAATTGTGTGGTGTAACCACTCAACCAGAGGCCAGATGGCGTCGCTAGTGTCGGAGTGAGTGGCGCGGTTTGGAGAGACGACCATAGAGGTCGAAAAGGAAGGGGAGATCTCCGCCGGGACGTCACCATGGAAACGCCTACACGGAGGATAGTTTTTCAGGCTAGTTGCCCCTATCAACTAGCCTGCAAGGGGTATCTGGGATAATAAGGGCAACCACGGTAAAGTTGAAATATGGAGGGTCGTGACTTTCCTGCCCCAACTCTTGTAGAGGGATCTGTGGCGATATGTCTTCCTCCCATTTTCACTTCATCTTCGCCTCTTTCTTCACACATCTCTCCCTACAAACCTTCTCCCTGATACGCCCTCGAGAGAATTCTTCGGGTTATCTTCCTGAGCCCCACAAATAAATAAGACAGTCCATGCGTACATACCAAACATGATGTTGCTCCCGAAACCAGGAAAACCAGCGGATGGAAAGTAAACTCTGACACAGGCAATATGGGAGGGGAAGAAAAAATAGGAGAATAATGCAGTAGAACAAAGTAGGGGAGAGTGATCGAGAGAGAGGGAGAGAAGTGACGCTAGATGAGGTAGGCCTTGCATGGAGCCATGAAGCAAGAGTAATTCTGGAGAGATCGGAATGGGAGAGTGGAGAAGAAATAAAAGTAAAGAGACAAATGGGCGAATAATGGGGTTATATTCTACAGGCAAGGGTTGAACGAGAAGAAATAAAGGGGAATGAAGAGCTAAATAATATAATAGAGAAGGCAGAAGACAAACGGATGAGAATCTTCAAGAAAGATAGAATATGTGTTGGCAAAAATGAAAATGCACAATAAATAAGATGCTGATGGATGGATTGGTAAATGGCAGCAAAGCAGAATCAACCTGATTTACAAAGTGGAAGAAAAGACAAGAAGCAGAAAGATAATTAAAGACCAATAACTATAATGAGCATGGTAGGGAAGATGTTCGGCATTCTGTCAGAAGTTGAAGGAATGGGAAGACCATATATGTACATAGCTTGACCATATCTCCCAACCCTTATTTTATTTCGATTTTCCAAACTTACTTTCATCTATCTTGACAATGATCTCATTTCCACCAATCTTGGGTTGCTTTCTAAGCGAAAACTTGGGTCAGAAATTAAAATTGCATGACGTATGTGCCAAAGTTTTGAATTAAAGAGCTGAAATACAGGAAACAAAGGGTGGTACTGAATGGGAGTGAGGTCACAGTGCAGGGACGTTATCAGTGGCGTACCTCAGGGATCAGTTTTAGTCCCTTTATTATTCCTAGTTTATATAAATGATCTTAGGAAGGGTGTAAATACAAAGTTTCAATTTTTGATGTAGACAAAATTTGGCAACTTTAGTAAATGAAGTTGAGGCTAACTTTAAAGTATAAAGCGACTTAAATAAGGCTGGGCGCAAAAGTAGCGGATGAATTTTAATTTTAAATGTAAAGTTATTAACATAGGAAGACATAATAGAGAATTTAGCCATGTGTAGCACTGCCTGATTGTTATGAATCCGCAGTACTCCAAAAATAAACAAAATAATGTACGTGTATATAATGATTTCTGTATTACTCAAAATTATTAAAATCAATTTATCATTCAAAGTAACTATTATCTGAATGTCAATCGAATTTAAGCGGAGTGAGAAGTCCAAACAATATATATATATATATATATATATATATATATATATATATACCGGGTGTCCCAGAAAAAAGTTAACCGTACTTTGAATTAGCATTTCTCAAAAACTATTGGCGAATTTTTTGTCTTCCCAAAAGTGTTTTATTTAACAACTATTTATCTGTCGATTCTGGGAATTTCATCAAATTCCTTTTTATGATATTGATACACTAATGGGTTTAGTGGAGTCTATCAAAAATATGTTTGCGCAAGGAAGTAAAATAATGAAACGAAGCCTAGGAATGCTAGGCCACCGTGCACTCCCGAGAGAAGCGTAGGGAGCCTAGGTAGCCTAGGTCACTCTGCGATTCTTCAAGCAAAGCCTAGGCCATTTTACAGTGGTTTTTCAGCCACGCTGTGGTATGGTCTCTTCATTATTGCTTACTAATCAAATCAAAGCGTTTCTGTGTAAAAGTTTACTTCCATAGAACCTTTTTAATCATGCAAAAGATCAACGCGTATTTGTAGTCACAAACTTTATTAAGACTGGCAGTATTAAACAAGTACAAGATTCATTGGAACAACGTTTTCCAGGTAAGCACCCACCAAGTAAGCCCACAATTTTGAAAAATGTTCGCAAATACCGACATGAAGGAACATGCTTAAATCTAAATGAAGGTCGTTCGGGTCGTATGAGAACCATAAGAACAACAGAAAATATCGAAAATATTCAGATGACACTTCTTCAAAATCCACATGTATCAGTCAGGAAGAATGGATTACAATGGTCAAAGTCATCATTTAACCGAATTATTAAACATGACTTAAAATGGCATCCCTATAAGATGTATGCAAGACACCAGCTTGTTGAAACTGATTTTCCTCGTCGTAGACAATTTGTCGAATGGCTTCTCCATAAACCTGCTCGTTTCTTGGATACATTGTGATTGGTGACGAGGCAGCCTTTTTCATGAATGGAAAGGTAAATAGCCATAACATTTGGCAATATACGCCGCTGAACCACCCCAGAGCATTCAACTTTGACACACGTATTTGTCAGCAGAAAGTGTCTCTGTGGATCGGAATATGCGGGAATGGCTATCTTGTCGGCCCATTGTTTTACGAGAATAACTTGAATGGTGCTGCCTACCTGAGCATGATAAACGAAAGGATCTTCCCGGAACTCCGCCAGATTTACGGCAATCAATTCAATAGACTTTGGTGGATTCAGGACGGCGCACCAGCTCATAGACAGCTTGCTGTAAGAACAAAACTAAGAGAAACATTTGACAACCGCATTGTCACGCTAAATCATGCAATGGAATGGCCCTCAAGATCCCCTGACTTAACACCGTACGATTATTTCTTATGGAGATATCTAAAGAATAAAGTGTATTCTACTCTACCACAAAGCATCAATCAGTTAAGAGATAGTATCACATGTGAAGTCAATAGACTTACGGAAAATCACAAGTTAATCAAAAAAGTTGTTCAATAAATGCGATCAAAGGCGCAACTGTGCTTGGAAAGAAATGGAAGACATGTGGAGGATTATCATACATAGAAAATTAAAAAATGAATTTGTATTACCTATATGAAGAGGTGTTTTTGTTAAAAATGGATTTAAATATATTTATTAATTTTAAAGTTCGAAGTTTCATTATTTTACTTCCTTGCGCAAACATAATTTTGACAGCCTCGACTAAACCCATTAGTGTATCAATACCGTAAAAGAGAATATAATGAAATTTCCAGGATCGACAGATAGATAGTTGGTAAATTTGTTTTGTTTTACAGGACTCAAAAATCTCCAATAGGTTTTGAGTTATACTAATTCAAAGTACGGTTAACTTTTTTCTGGGACACCTTGTATATATATATATATATATATATATATATATATATATATATATATATATATATATATATATATATATATATATATATATATATATATACGAGGGGCAGTCAATAAGTTTTGCAATTCGGATATAAGGAAACGAGATATGAGGAAAAGTGTTATATTATTTTTCAATATAACTACCGTCGACTTAAATGCACTTGCGCCACTTGTCCCTGAGGCTTCGAATTCCCGACAACCAGAAATCTCACAACTGCTGTTCAATCCACTGCTGGACGGCGAGCTGGACATCTTCATCTTCCTCAAACCGGCATCCTCGAAGTGCAGCCTTGAGCTGACGGAATAAAAAGTAGTCGCTAGGGGCCAGATCTGGACTGTAGGGGAGATGGTTGAACTCCTCGAATCCGCGCTCGCGCAGGGCAGCTTGTGCAACTCTGGCCTTGTGGACTTTGACGACGTTGAAGTCGATCATGGGGCGTGAGGCTTCTAGGGACCCAACGGGCAGAGACCTTGGTCATGGCCAAATTGTCTTGGATGATGTTGATAACAATTCTATGTGATATTCCAAGTTCTCGCTCGATTTCGTCGACCTTCGCCCATCGATTTTCGAGGATCATTCTCTCCACACGGGCCACATTGTCCTCTTTGGTCATGTCTGACGGGCGTCCTGGACGGGGGTCATCTTTAAGGGACCTACAATCATGGCGAACTCCCTATTCCAGCGAGCAATGGTTGCATAGGAAGGGGCGGTGTTGGTGTACACTGCAACCATGCGTTCTTGCCTTCCTTGGTTAAAAATTTGATCACTGCGCGGTACTCAACCTTCTCCATTGTTGAAAAATTTGTGACTGACAATCTACGATCAGCTACTGTTTCTAAAATAAACGAGGCAGGAGCGTGCGGCTGCAGGTTCTGACTTGTCATAACTTGTCCTAACACCCCCACAAACAGCCACCCCCCTTCTTCTGTTTTGCCCTACCGATTCGCAAAACTGATTGACCGCCCCTTATATATATATATATATATATATATATATATATATATATATATATATATATATATATATATATATATATTATTAGGTAAAAGGCCATGTTGTATGCATGTAGTATTGAAGTCCACAGTTGTGGCAGCGTTATTGATTTTAACTTGTATTTTCTTAATATTTCTTACCAGTTTTTTAACCTGGTCTTAGGGGCGAGAAAAAACATCCGCGAATGACATTCTTTATTCCCAGACGTCTTTCGACCGTGTTAGGTCATCTTCAGGGAATGAACAGAAATGGAATTATTGTCATATACTCAATTTAACAAGATGTTGAGATAGTGGAAAATATTATGGGTGAATAATTAAAGCGGGGAGAGTATTTTGCCCTATTAGGGAGGGCATCGCTTTCTTTTTATATATTTTTACTTTAGCTTTTATTATTTGTTTGAACTTTGTCCTATGTTTTTTTATTTTCCTGTGATTTAGTGTTCTTCTTATTGTTTGTTTTCTAATGGTTTGGTGTAGATATTCAGCATTCAAGTCTTTGTTAGCTCTATTTGCCAGCAATTTACCTCATGTTAAAATTTTAATGTAATGTTGTTACTTACTCATTGATTCTTATATGTTGTATTAGTTGTATTGTTTGCTGTGTTTCGTTTATGTATATATTTGTGAAATATTGTTTATACTCATTGAATTTTCCATGTTGTTTTTGTTGTATTGTGTTTCGTCTATGTATATATTGGTGTAATATCTTCTTGTGAGCATAGTTTGGTGCTCGGGAACTGACGTCGGCGTGAGACTTTTGCCTGTAGCCTCGCAGGTATGTTAAGCCTGCCACCTGTTCCCTGTAGCTTCGTTAGGGTGGACCAGACCTTTTTACCAAGGTTTGGGTGACGACATTGATAGGCCATAAACGTGTCCTCCTGTGCATATCTCTTTGCATAAGGTGATCACGCCTTCGGACTTTATTTATAAGTAGAAATGCAACATTCTGGACACGTTGGAGTCTTTTCATCGAGCTTTTGATGGCCGCTTGAGTAACCGCTGCGTTGTAGATGAGCTTAGCCCGGAAATACATCAGATATATTTTCCTGATGTTGACGGAGCTAAGATCTCTAAACCTGTATAGCTTGGAAATTTCTTTCCTTGCCAGGTTTCACCTTTCCGTGTGGAGTCTCGAGTATCCATGGTCGGTGATCTTTAGGCCCACGACGGTGCCTTCGGCGAAGTAGCTGTATCTCCTCTCATCTATGATGACGAGCCTTGTCAACTCGTGGCTCAGTGTAACGATCTTGAATTTGTCCCTGTTGGTCCTGATCTTCCTTCGTTTCTCGTACTGGTTGATGTTGTTGATTTCCGCTATCGTGTGAGCTGCCTGTGCCCTTGCTTTCCCCTACAAGCATGAGCAATTTGCGTTATGTCATCTGCGAATTGCAGATACATCGTATCTGTGCACCAGAGTTGGGAGGTCGATCGTGAAGACCAGGTAAAGCAGAAGGCTCAGGCAGCTTCCCTGGGGAACGCCCGCCTTGAGTTCGAATTCAGGACCTGTGTATCCCTCAATCATGAGATAGGCCCTTCTGTCCATGACGAAGTCACAGAAAATCCTTTCTAGGATTGGGTCTAGCCGGAGGTTTAGGATCTTGTATTGAAGTCCTTCCAGCCAAACTTTATCGAAGGCCTTTTACACGCCCTCTTCCCCCGCCAGCACAACTCCTTGATTGGAGTTCTGCGTCTGGGAGGCAATCCCCTAAATCTTCGGGTGTTGTTCCAAAACCTTATAGGACTGTCCTCCCTCTCCAGCCTCCCAATGATGACATTCCAGATTGCTCTTTGTTTTCCAATTATTATGTTTTTTAGTTCCTTTCCTAGTTGTCTCATTCTGGCTGTCCTTTTCCGAATAGTGCTGTTCTGCCGATCTTTTCATAGATTTCTCTATGTTCCCGGGCGATTTCTCTCATTTCGTTCGTCCATCTAGGTTGTAAGAGCAATTTATAGGAGATTCTGAGGATTCATCTCTCGTCGGCTTGTAGGAGGAGATTGGTGAACTTATTTATCTCCTCATCAATCTCTTCGAGATTAGCGTCTCCCAGGTCAGCTGGATGGTATGTACTGAGTATTTCTCTATATAGCTCCCAGTTAGCTTTAGCGTAACTTTTCCTAAGTGGAACGGGCTTGAGTAGTAGAGCAAGCGAGATCGTGGTGAGAATCGGGATGTGATCGCTCGATACCACTGGTCCGGTTCATTGCTGATGTTGAAGGGGATGTTTTTTCTCGTTAACACAATGTCCGGTTTAGTTGCCGAACGTTGTGTTAAGAAGGTCGGAAAATCTGGTCTGACCCTCTGAAGTCTGTCTCTTTCGAGTAGCAGCTCCAGGTTTCTTCTTCTTTGGTCGGTGCTTCCGTAGCCTGATGCTCTGCATCAGGCATTTAAATCACCGCCAAGCATTGTAAGTTTCCCGCGCCCGAAGAGAGTGTAAAAGTTAGGGATCGGCAGGTATTTGCAACGTGGAGGTTGATAGGCAGCCGCGACGGTCAGGTTTCCCACCATGGTTGGTATTTCAACAGCCACAAATGACTCATCTAAGTTTGGAAGCGTTCTGTATCAAATGTTGTTTCGGATCGCGATGGCTGTGTTTTTTGTTCATAAATGTGTAGTTTGGTATCTTTATTCTGTTGTATTTGTGTTTTGAGTATTCTTAATGTGTTGTTCGTGTTTTCCATGTTTTTGTTGTCTAGTGCTTGTGTTTTTTATGTTTGTGTGTGTGTCTTCTTCTAATGCTTTTTGTTACGTGCCTTTTTACCTTTCCTAATTTTGAACAAATCTGCTTCGACTGCAGCGAGGCAGGAGTCCCTATGCAGTTTAATTTCGTCCGCCATGAATGCTGCGTCAATTAGCACTTCCTGGTCTGGCGAATTATATGTCCATTTCGACATGCCAGCCTTGACTCCATCGATTTTCTCCTCTATCTTGGGATCCTCTAGGACGGAAGTTTCAGGTTTCCTGTAGAACCGATTTTGATGTCTTCTCCATAATATTTTTTGTTCTGACGATAACTCTTCCTTTTGTTATTACTCCTTGCTCTCTCATAGGTCTTATGAGGCTGGGAGCACTCTTGTTCATCTTCAGAGGAAGAAGCAGAGCTTTAGATGTTACCCTCAGCCTGTTTGATCCTTCAGGTTGCTCTTTTTTCGATCATTTCCCTTTTCTTTCTGGACTCAATTCTGAAGTCCCTGTTTGGAGACCTTGGAGGGGCTGGGGTGGGTTTCGGGATCGTGTTCCTTTCCGATCTTTATCATTTCTTCGGAATGCAATCGCTAGTGCCTCTTCCTCTGGCTGGTACTGCATCTGAATGACTTCCCCTGATGGGAGTTTTTCTGGAAACTACATTTTTTGAGCGTGATATTTGGCTCTTTAGCGAAGCAGCTTGGTTCGTCAGATTCCGGACGTGGGCATATAATATGCAAGTGAAGATTTTGGTCGAGCTTTCATTTTCTTTGACTATCTTCAAATATGTTTTCTGTGTGGTGATATTTTCTACATTTCCTGATGGGGCGGCTTTTGCCGCTTAGGGGTAGGAGGTGTTCGCTCGCCCAATTCCTTCTGCCTCTTTCTCTTCCGCCTTTCTTTTCAGGGTCTCCTTTTTTTCAGCACAGGACATTGCCATTGCTCCTTCTTTGTCCACAGTTTGGGCACTTCTCTTCTGCTGATGGGCATTCACGGCAGCTGTGGCCTTTTTGACTGCATCTGGAACAAGTCGAACCTGCTACTTGCAGGCCTTCGTGGTGTGATGCTCGAGTCTATAGCATCTAAATCAAATCTGCACCGGGATAAATTTCTCCCGTCCAACTTGCTCATCACTTATTTTTGCGTTGAAGAGAAGTAGCCGTCTCTCCTTTGCCTTTGTCGCCATCTGCGTGTCTAAGAAGATAATTTTAAACACATGGTGATACTCCGTGTTGTCTCTTTTGTTTCTGAATTTGATTATTTCAACCACCCTTGCCCAATGCTGGTTTCTCTCAATTTCCTCCTTTATCTCATCTTTATGGTGCTATCCGATCCAGGGGTACAGCCTTCTGCACACCACACTTATTTGTGCTTGGATCTGAGGAGGGGTGCTTGGTTGTTGGTTTATATCCTTTAGGAGTTTAAACCCTCCCTCCGTCGTGAGTATCTCAACGTCTTCTTCCTTTTCGCATATTGCGACGTATCCTGCCGGCGTATCTATTAGACTTAGGACTGCAATGCTTAATTTCCCGAATAGCGTTTCAAACACCTTCCCTTTGTCTGGTTTTCATGGCCGCTTAAGTATCTCAGTGGGACCCTCGAGGTATTTTTGGTCACCATTATGGTGGTAGACACCCCTTGAAGAGAGGAACGCACTCTGTCCTGTTCCTGGCCTTTCCCCTGCTCTTTATGGCCTCACTAGTGTGTATAGGTTTCTGTTACTTTCCTAAGAAATTATATGTTAATTTACTCGTGGGAGGAAAGCCCCCCCCCCCCTCGCTAAACCGCCGCCTGGATTACGAGGGATTTAGCCTTTGGGGTGAATGATGATAATGGATTAGATGAATCCTGGGGGATCCTCTCGTATGTGTGATTATATTGTGGACATATTGACAATGCCCCTCCCTCCCGAGGGTGTTTTAACTGCGACCGCATCACAACATACCATAGTGACGGTTGTATGTCTCTCTATGGTCCTGGAAGGGGTCCCCGCTGAGATGAGCAGCGGAGGTAGCAGTCCGTCCCTTGTCCGGAACGATTTCGGACATTGTTATTAACTGTGGGCAACTCCTCAAACCAGATTCCTCCAATGCCCCCAGTTATGGCCGTGCTATTGTTCGACAAGGTTGGGGCGAAACATGAATGGCAATCCTCTCTTACATCCGATAGCAGTTCACGTAGGAGGGTGGGGCCGAGGACTTAAGCAGTCATCTGCTTAAGTAGGGCCGCTAAAAAGAAAGATAAAATTATTAGTGATGGTGAATTGTGATATGAGTATCGATCTCTTCCGTAATAGTAGTTCCTAGGTAGAAACCAATTCTCGGAGGCGTCTTTGGGATTAACCCAAACTTTCCCTCCTTTGCTGAGTTTTGAGGTAGTTGTCGGAGTGATTATACCAAGAATTCTACCCAGTCATAAATTGCTACACTTATTATATAGTCTTTCTACGTGAAGATAAGTATTTAAAAAATTGGCCAATCATGGCGCGGGAATTTTTAACGGCAAACTAAGAGCTACAAGAAACATAAAATTGGAAAGCTCAGATTGGACGAATCCTTTGTGGCGATACAACTTCCCACATTGGTGGGGAACCTACCGATAGCTGCAGCATATCAACCTCATTGGCCGAGCTTATCTACCCGTCACAAATTTCTGTACACTTTTCGGGCACCAGAAAATGGCATTCTTGCAGGGCAACCTCAATGCCAGATGCCGAATGTCAGACTACTATGGTAGACCAACGAAAGATGATAAAACTTTAAAATGATAATGGGCAGGAAAAACATCCAGAGGATAGGGCCGGATTTCCCGACCTACATGACTTACAGATCAGCAGGCAAACCTGACATTATCATGACAAGCTGAGACTTCTCCTTCAACTACCATAGCGAGCCAGGCCCAACAATTCCCAGCGACCACATTACGGTATTAACAACAATTTCACTCGCGCCGATCTAGCTGCCAGTTACACCATGTAAGAACTACGCCGCTACTGACTGAGATCGATACAAGACTCTACTCTGACAATAAGCCCCAGCCGACCTGAGCGAGAGTCTTAAGCACAGAGTCTTAAGTATTATGTATGGCCCGCTTCTACGTCAGACACATCCTTCGAATCGCCCACGATATGCTCTTCTCGGGTTATTTTAGCCCCACTAAGATGGCCTCACTGGTCTTTAAATATTTATATTGACCAAGTGCATCGGACGAAATCCTGCGTTATTGTCGTTCGTGTGACATCTGCCAGAAAACTTCAATTAGAGGGTGAGTCAAGCCTGCACCCTTACAGAGGAGCCCATTAGTCTCCGAACCCTCCTCCAGAAGGCCGATTTATTTGATAGGGCCGATTCACCCACCTTAAAGTTAGGGCCATAGTTATGTTTTAACTCTGGTCGATTTCGCCACTAGATTTCCCGATGCATTGCCACTTAAGAAGATTGACAGCATATCTTGTGCCGAGGCACTCACCACGATTTTCTGCCCTGTTGGGCTGCCGAAAGAGATATTGTCACGTCGTGGCCGCAAATTTACGTCCCATTTGATAGAATATGTGGGCAAGTTGCTCATGATAAAACTGTTGTTTACCACTCCGTTCCACCCAGCCTGACATGGGATATGCGAAAGGTTAAATGGTAGTCGCAAAACCATTCTGAAGAAATTATGTGCTGAGTAGCTAAGAGAATAGCACATATTTATTCCCGCAGCTCTCTTCTCGTATAGAGAAATTCCTCATCAAACCTTGGGTTTCGCTCCGTTAGAATTACTATACGGAAGAAATGTACGAGGCCCCTTGAGCATTCAAAAAATTATATGCGAACTAAAAACTGGATCAGGAATTCCAATCCTTGTATTCATATCCGCTTGAGTTACGACAGAGGTTGGATAAATGCGCCGAAATAGCGTACCAAAATTCGTATGTTAACCTGGATAAACATAAAACTTACCTAGACTACATATCTGAAGAAAGAAAATTTAAGCCATGTCAGGAAGTATTGTTGTTGCTCCCAACAGAAAATAACAAATTACTGAGCCATGGAAGGGCCCTTATCAAGTAATCGAGAAACGCGGACCAGTCAATTATTTGATTGAAATGCCAACAGGAAGGAAGCTTTACCATGTAAATCTCCTCAAGAAATATCAACGGCGCGCATGGACTAACCAGATTGTGGCTATAAATGAGGAATCGCCTATAGAGTTTAATTATTCTATGGATCCCCTAAGTGTAGTGCAATTCGCCTGCATGGAGAAAGACAACGAATATCCCCTACACGTCTTGCCCATCACACCCTAACAGAATATTAAAAATCCTCCACCTAAATATGTAGAGATGGGTGGAAAAATAAAAAAATTCAATACGGCAACTTCTTTCGCCAAATAGATCGAGATATAATAACGATTTCCGAACACGGAATCAAAGACGACGAACAAATAAAAATATACAACTCTGACATCATTAGGAACAACTCGACCGGGAAAAGGTATGACAGAACAGCAATTGCCGTTAAAAAAGGGATTATATTTTACCCAAGAAAGAGAGGTCGATGAGGCATACGCTGCTGTCACTGTGCAGATGGAATTCTCTCCACTCACGATAGCAGCAGCTTACCAACCACCTCACCGCTCATACATACCAATCCACTCGATAATGGAAGTATTTAATAAAAATAATCCAACAGTACTGCTGGGAGACCTAAATGCAAGACTGCTGGAATCGGGATACAGAACGAAAAATATTGCAGGACGAAATTTACAACTCCTGATAGAAAGAAACATCCTAATACGTGCTGGACCAGAATTCCCAACTTTCATAAATATAAGAGCAACAACCAAACCAGATATAGTACTAACTAGTAATAACCTCCTCTATAACATGCATATGGAACCAATCCCTGCCCGATGTAGTGACCATATTGGAATTCTGGTAACCATTAACCAGAACCCAATACAGGTCCAAATTCCACCACTAAAATCCTACAGAAGGACAAACTGGGATGTATATAAGACTATGCTGGAAGGTTATGCTCAACCGGAAGTGGAAGGCAAAAACATCGAGGAGCTAAAAGAGGTAACAGACGCATTAATAAAGGGCATCACAGATGCAGATGGGAAATGCGTTGCAAAAATTAAATACAAAACGCTCCCTCACCCGAAATGGACTGAGGAAATGAGAAGAATAAGCGAGAAGCATTGAGCAAAAATACACGGAAATTAGAGAAGGCGGCACACAAGCCAGATAAAGGCTAAGGAGTTAAGACAACATAAGAGCTTATCCGAAAAGATTTAAGACAGATAAAATGGTCTTCCTGCTGAAGCAGGGGAAACCAACCCACTTAGTTTCAAGTTTTAGGCCAATTTCCCTACTTAACTTTCTAGGTAAGGTCCTGGAAAAGATCTTGAATCATTGGCTGGCCGAAGACCTTGAAGAAAACCGAAAATATAATGACCATCAAATAGTATTCCAAAAGGAAAGGGAATCTTCCCTTAGCAATAGCCATACTAACCGAAAAGATTGCGCAGTGCAAGATCGAAAAAAGGATACGTTGGCGTGGTCCTCCGCGATGACGAGAAGGACTTCAATAAAGTCTGGGTTGAAGGGTTTAAATATAAGTTCCTCCAGCTCGATCTCGGCATCAAGATGGAGAGAATGTTGGTTGACTATGTCACAATAAGAAAGCCTAAGTCTCCATCGAGGACCACATGGGCCCGAATTTTCATTTACAGACAGGGGTCCCACAGGGGGTTGTCTGAGCCCCACCCTATACGCGATCTTCACGGCTGACCTTCCGCCCTCAATAATATCGACCTTTATTACAAGTCCAATATGAACACCGGCTATCGTGAAGATGAAAAGGCTCTCAAAGCCATTCTCCACCGTAATGTGACCCCGACCGACCCTAATACGGATATAAATCTGATTATATACTACAAGACCAAGAAAACAAGTAGTTGCATCATGAAGAACAGCGGTCTCCCTCCGACGAGCGAACTTCAGGAGACTAACGTCGTGTACGAATATTCGTGCAAAGTCGGTGACTGCGAACACCGCAATTCCAAATACATCAGCGTAACTTCCACAACCCTGTAAAGGGGACTGACAGTTCACCTTCAAGATGGCGCGATTACGATTAAAAGCTGAATAAGGACACCTCCATCATCCCGAGACTCCAAAACCACAAAAGATTGCGGGTGGACGAATGCGTCATTATTCAAATGAAGAACCTGGCAATTAACGTGCAACTTCAGTCGGAAACCATACTCCCGACATCTCGGTGTCCCCGAGTTGACAGCCGTTAAAAGAAGTACGTTTTCAAACTTTAATTTTCCTTTGCCTCCTTGGCCAGAGAAATTGATCAGAGCGACAAATAGTTAGATTTGTTTTTTTCATTTTGATTTGATGAGCTAGGTGGTGAAATGTGTGGTAGGTGTGATAGGGGTGAAGAAGTTTATTAGTTTTTGTTACTCTAGTTGCAAGGGCATCGCCTTCGTTTTACTACAATATTTTTCCTCTTTTGTTGTCTTTTAAATTTTTTTTTTCCTCTAGTCTTCCCACTGATGGCAGTTTAGACCGGCTCTCTGCCAGTTTGAATCTTCCTTTTAAATATATATATTTATTTAATTTTATTTTTTTCCTCCGTCGTAGCGTTCTAGCCTTTCAAGTTTGTCTTTTGTTAACTTTAATTAGCCTAATATTATTTTTGTGAGCATTTTGCCTCTTTTGATTTCATTTTCGTCTATTATTATTTTTATTTTGTTTCTCTTTCTTTTGTGGGCACTTCGCTTCTTTTGTTCATTTTTTTATTTTATTCGTACATTTGTTTGTACTATTTATTTTTATGGTATTTTAAATTAGTTTGTTTGGGTTGGTTGGTTTTTGTTTTCTTGTTTTGTTGTTGTTGTTTTTTTCCATTGATGGGCTCTTCGCCTCTTTTGTTTAATTTTATTTTAAAACGAGTTATTTCGCCTCTTTTTATTGTTTGGCTTTTTATTTCTTTATTTTATATTGTCTTATTCCTTATCTCTTCTTTGTTCGGTTTTCATTTTGGTTGTTCTTCTGTCTTTATGTTCGTATTTTTCGATCTTGATTATTTATATATTCGGTTTATTGCCTCTCCCGCGCAGTTTCTTCCGCTTGGGAATAATGATGTCCTTGCAACTTTGTGTCGCTTCTGCTGTGGGATAGCAATGTTGAGGTTGTGGATTGTAGATACAATAGTTTGCTCTATCTTATCCCAAGTCTTTCTCCCTAGCCTTTGAGCTTCCGTATTAATTGGCTTAAGCCCTGCTCTTGCGTGCAGGTCTGTTTGCCTAATACGGTCGCTTCTTCTTGCTCCAGATTGCTTTTGGTGATGCCCATCCAGACTGGGGCCTTTTGTTTGAATGATTTCACAGTGGCCTTGACGTCCTTTCTTGTTATTGGACGACCATGGTCAACCATCTCCCTTCACATGTCAGCATGGTGGTGTGGATGCGTGCGGTATATTATATGATTCAGATCGTCAATCAGATGGCCTTCGAATTCCTAGTCGAACTCTTCGTTGTCTTCTTCGGTGATAGAAGAAGACTTCTCATAGTATGTTCTGAATCTTCCCTCCAAAACCCCCGGGTCTTCTCTATATTTTCTATCCTCTTTGATCCGAGCCTTTTCCTTTCTTTGTAAACCTTTCAGTTTGCTGATTTGGTGCCAGAATTTGGCCGGGCACAGCTCACTGTCTATTCCGGCTATAAGGCTGTCGCAGATCTTAGCCTGTTCGATGTTTATTGCATCCTTTAGTTCGGAGCTTAGTCGGTGTAGTAGCGCGCTTCTTTCCCGGTTTGGACCTTCCCGTCTATTCTCCTCGTACACTTCTCGCACATGTGCGATCCTCTTCATATCTTCTGTCCATCTGGGCTGAGGTAGCGATTTGTATCCATTTCTGGGAGCACACTCGCGGTTGGCTTCGATGATAGAAGTCGTTACTCTTTCGAGTTCATCATCTATCTCCTCCAATGTAGCCTCGCTCAGGTCGGCTGGGGCTTATTGTCAGAGTAGAGTCTTGTATCGATCTCAGTCAGTAGCGGCGTAGTTCTTACATGGTGTAACTGGCAGCTAGATCGGCGCGAGTGAAATTGTTGTTAATACCGTAATGTGGTCGCTGGGAATTGTTGGGCCTGGCTCGCTATGGTAGTTGAAGGAGAAGTCTCAGCTTGTCATGATAATGTCAGGTTTGCCTGCTGATCTGTAAGTCATGTAGGTCGGGAAATCCGGCCCTATCCTCTGGATGTTTTTCCTGCCCATTATCATTTTAAAGTTTTATCATCTTTCGTTGGTCTACCATAGTAGTCTGACATTCGGCATCTGGCATTGAGGTTGCCCTGCAAGAATGCCATTTTCTGGTGCCCGAAAAGTGTACAGAAATTTGTGACGGGTAGATAAGCTCGGCCAATGAGGTTGATATGCTGCAGCTATCGGTAGGTTCCCCACCAATGTGGGAAGTTGTATCGCCACAAAGGATTCGTCCAATCTGAGCTTTCCAATTTTATGTTTCTTGTAGCTCTTAGTTTGCCGTTAAAAATTCCCGCGCCATGATTGGCCAATTTTTTAAATACTTATCTTCACGTAGAAAGACTATATAATAAGTGTAGCAATTTATGACAGGGTAGAATTCTTGGTATAATCACTCCGACAACTACCTCAAAACTCAGAAAAGGAGGGAAAGTTTTGGGTTAATCCCAAAGACGCCTCCGAGAATTGGTTTCTACCTAGGAACTACTATTACGAAAGAGATCGATACTCATATCACAATTCACCATCACTAATAATTTCATCTTTCTTTTTAGCGGCCCTACTTAAGCAGATGACTGCTTAAGTCCTCGGCCCCACCCTCCTACGTGAACTGCTATCGGATGTAAGAGAGGATTGCCATTCATGTTTCGCCCCAACCTTGTCGAACAATAGCACGGCCATAACTGGGGGCATTGGAGGAATCTGGTTTGAGGAGTTGCCCACAGTTAATAACAATGTCCGAAATCGTTCCGGACAAGGGACGGACTGCTACCTCCGCTGCTCATCTCAGCGGGGACCCCTTCCAGGACCATAGAGAGACATACAACCGTCACTATGGTATGTTGTGATGCGGTCGCAGTTAAAACACCCTCGGGGGGGAGGGGCATTGTCAATATGTCCGCCATATAATCACACAGACGAGAGGATCCCCCAGGATTCATCTAATCCATTATCATCATTCACCCCAAAGGCTAAATCCCTCGTAATCCAGGCGGCGGTTTAGCGAGGGGGGGGGGCTTTCCTCCCACGAGTAAATTAACATATATTTTCTTAGGAAAGTAACAGAAACCTATACACACTAGTGAGGCCATAAAGAGCAGGGAAAAGGCCAGAAACAGGACAGAGTGCGCTCCTATCTTCAAGGGGTGTCTATCACCATAATGGTGACCAAAAATACCTCGAGGGTCCGACTGAGATACTTAAGCGGCCATGAAAACCAGACAAAGAGAAAGTGTTCGAAACGCTATTCGGGAAATTAAGCATTGCAGTCCTAAGTCTAATAGATACGCCGGCAGGATACGTCGCAATATGCGAAAAGGAAGAAGACGTTGAGATACTCACGACGGAGGGAGGGTTTAAACTCCTAAAGGATATAAACCAACAACCAAGCACCCCTCCTCAGATCCAAGCACAAATAAGTGTGGTGTGCAGAAGGCTGTACCCCTGGATCGGCTAGCACAATAAAGATGAGATAAAGGAGGAAATTGAGAGAAACCAGCATTGGGCAAGGGTGGTTAAAATAATCAAATTCAGAAACAAAAGAGACAATACGGAGTATCACCATGTGTTTAAAATTATCTTCTTAGACACGCAGATGGCGACAAAGGCAAAGGAGAGACGGCTACTTCTCTTCAACGCAAAAATAAGTGATGAGCAAGTTGGACGGGAGAAATTTATCCCGGTGCAGATTTGATTTAGATGCTATAGACTCGAGCATCACACCACGAAGGCCTGCAAGTAGCAGGTTCGACTTGTTCCAGATGCAGTCAAAAAGGCCACAGCTGCCGTGAATGCCCATCAGCAGAAGAGAAGTGCCCAAACTGTGGACAAAGAAGGAGCAATGGCAATGTCCTGTGCTGAAAAAAGGAGACCCTGAAAAGAAAGGCGGAAGAGAAAGAGGCAGAAGGAATTGGGCGAGCGAACACCTCCTACCCCTAAGCGGCAAAAGCCGCCCCATCAGGAAATGTAGAAAATATCACCACACAGAAAACATATTTGAAGATAGTCAAAGAAAATGAAAGCTCGACCAAAATCTTCACTTGCATATTATATGCCCACGTCCGGAATCTGACGAACCAAGCTGCTTCGCTAAAGAGCCAAATATCACGCTCAAAAAATGTAGTTCCCAGAAAAACTCCCATCAGGGGAAGTCATTCAGATGCAGTACCAGCCAGAGGAAGAGGCACTAGCGATTACATTCCCAAGAAATGATGAAGAGCGGAAAGGAACACGATCCCGAAACCCACCCCAGCCCCTCCAAGGTCTCCAAACAGGGACTTCAGAATTGAGTCCAGAAAGAAAGGAAAATGATCGAAAAAAGAGCAACCTGAAGGATCAAACAGGCTGTGGGTAACATCTCAAGCTCTGCTTTTTCCTCTGAAGATGAACAAGAGTGCTCCCAGCCTTATAAGACCCATGAGAGAGCAAGGGGTAATAACAAAAGGAAGAGTTATCGTCAGAACAAAAAATATTATGGAGAAGACATCAAAATCGGTTCTACAGGAAAGCTGAAACTTTCGTCCTAGAGGATCCCAAGATAGAGGAGAAAATCGATGGAGTCAAGGCTGGCATGTCGAAATGGACATATGATTCGCCCGACCAGGAAGCGCTAATTGACGCAGCATTCATGGCGGATGAAATTAAACTGCATAGGGACTCCTGCCTCGCCGCAGTCGAAGCAGATTTGTTCAAAATTAGGAAAGGTAAAAAGGCACGTAACAAAAAGCATTAGAAGAAGACACACACACAAACATAAAAAACACAAGCACTAGACAACAAAAACATGGAAAACACGAACAACACATTAAGAATACTCACAATTAACGTCAATGGATGGGAAGGGAAACACATTCTTTACGGAAACACATTTCGTAAAGTGTATCTCGACCTAATCTTCATTACTAAACACGACGTTAACACAAATTCAACAGAATAAAGATACAAAACTACACATTTATGAACAAAAAACACAGCCATCGCGATCCGAAACAACATTTGATACAGAACGCTTCCAAACTTAGATGAGTCATTTGTGGCTGTTGAAATACCAACCATGGTGGGAAACCTGACCGTCGCGGCTGCCTATCAACCTCCACGTTGCAAATACCTGCCGATCCCTAACTTTTACACTCTCTTCGGGCACGGGAAACTTACAATGCTTGGCTGTGATCTAAATGCCAGATGCAGAGCATCAGGCTACGGAAGCACCGACCAAAGAAGAAGAAACCTGGAGCTGCTACTCGAAAGAGACAGACTTCAGAGGGTCAGACCAGATTTTCCGACCTTCTTAACACAACGTTCGGCAACTAAACCGGACATTGTGTTAACGAGAAAAAACATCCCCTTCAACATCAGCAATGAACCGGACCAGTGGTATCGAGCGATCACATCCCGATTCTCACCACGATCTCGCTTGCTCCACTACTCAAGCCCGTTCCACTTGGGAAAAGTTACGCTAAAGCTAACTGGGAGCTATATAGAGAAATACTCAGTACATACCATCCAGCTGACCTGGGAGACGCTAATCTCGAAGAGATTGATGAGGAGATAAATAAGTTCACCAATCTCCTCCTACAAGCCGACGAGAGATGAATCCTCAGAATCTCCTATAAATTGCTCTTACAACCTAGATGGACGAACGAAATGAGAGAAATCGCCCGGGAACATAGAGAAATCTATGAAAAGATCGGCAGAACAGCACTATTCGGAAAAGGACATCCAGAATGAGACAACTAGGAAAGGAACTAAAAAACATAATAATTGGAAAACAAAGAGCAATCTGGAATGTCATCATTGGGAGATTGGAGAGGGAGGAGAGTCCTATAATGTTTTGGAACAACACCCGAAGATTCAGGGGATTGCCTCCCAGACGCAGAACTCCAATCAAGGACGGAGACGACATCATTGAGGACGCAGAGTCTCTTGAGAGGAAATTTTGAACCCACTGGCAAGAGATTTTTCGCTATATCCCCTTAGGGGAACGATGACTTCGACCAGGAATTCGAAGCTTAATTGCTTGGGACCTCGGCACAGTTATACATAGAACCCACCTACACCCACAAGTATCTCAGGAAGGAGTGATGGTTAACCACAGATGCCCGATAACTCTCAAAGAGACCTTGAGCACCATGAGGTCCTTCAAGCAGAGGGCGCCAGGCTGGTCTGGAATTACAAAGAACCTCGTAAATGTCCCAAGGCAAATTATTCAGGGTTTGGCGAACACAATGAACGCTGCCCTGAATACAGGCTACTTCCCTGACGGGTACAAGATGGCCAAAATCATCTTTATCTCGAAGGGAAACAAGCCCCCAGACCAGGTGGCTAACTATCGCCCGATCTCTCTTCTTGAGATGGAAGGAAAAATCTTCGAGAAGATTATAGCAGACCGGCTACAAGCTCAACTGATTGAGTTAGGAGCGCATAACCCACAACAACACGGGTTCCGCAGGGATTGAGCCACATATCTTGCCCTGGCACTACTACCAGAGAAAGCTGCATATTCTCAAGCAAACGGGTGCTATGTTAACATTGTGCTGTGCAGGGGGAAGAGGGCGTGTAAAAGGCCTTCGATAAAGTTTGGCTGGAAGGACTTCAATACAATATCCTAAACCTCCGGCCAGAGCCAATTCTAGAAAGGATTTTCTGTGACTTCGTCATGGACAGAAGGGCCTATCTCATGATTGAGGGATACACAGGTCCTGAATTCGAACTCAAGGCGGGCGTTCCCCAGGGAAGCTGCCTGAGCCTTCTGCTTTACCTGGTCTTCACGATCGACCTCCCAACTCCGGTGCACAGGAATACGATGTATCTGCAATTCGCAGATGACATAACGCAAATTGCCCATGCTTGTAGGGGAAAGCAAGGGCACAGGCAGCTCGCACGATAGCAGAAATCAACAACATCAACCAGTACGAGAAACGAAGGAAGATCAGGACCAACAGGGACAAATTCAAGATCGTAACACTGAGCCGCGAGTTGACAAGGCTCATCATCATAGATGAGAGGAGATACAGCTACTTCGCCGAAGGCACCGTCGTGGGCCTAAAGATCACCGACAATGGATACTCGAGACACCACACGGAGAGGTGAAACCTGGCAAGGAAAGAAATTTCCAAGTTATACAGGTTTAGAGATCTTAGCTCCGTCAACATCAGGAAAATATATCTGATGTATGTCCGGGCTAAGCTCATCTACAACGCAGCGGTTACTCAAGCGGCCATCAAAAGCTCGATGAAAAGACTCCAACGTGTCCAGAATGTTGCATTTCTACTTATAAATAAAGTCCGAAGGCGTGATCACCTTATGCAAAGAGATATGCACAGGAGGACACGTTTATGGCCTATCAATGTCGTCACCCAAAACTTGGTAAAAAAGTCTGGTCCACCCTAACGAAGCTACAGGGAACAGGTGGCAGGCTTAACATACCTGCGAGGCTACAGGCAAAAGTCTCACGCCGACGTCAGTTCCCGAGCACCAAACTATGCTCACAAGAAGATATTACACCAATATATACATAGACGAAACACAATACAACAAAAACAACATGGAAAATTCAATGAGTATAAACAATATTTCACAAATATATACATAAACGAAACACAGCAAACAATACAACTAATACAACATATAAGAATCAATGAGTAAGTAACAACATTACATTAAAATTTTAACATGAGGTAAATTGCTGGCAAATAGAGCTAACAAAGACTTGAATGCTGAATATCTACACCAAACCATTAGAAAACAAACAATAAGAAGAACACTAAATCACAGGAAAATAAAAAAACATAGGACAAAGTTCAAACAAATAATAAAAGCTAAAGTAAAAATATATAAAAAGAAAGCGATGCCCTTCCTAATAGGGCAAAATACCCTCCCCGCTTTAATTATTCACCCATAATATTTTCCACTATCTCAAACACTTTTAAAATTGAGTATATGACAATAATTCCATTTCTGTTCATTCCCTGAAGATGACCTAACACGGTCGAAAGTGGTCTGGGAATAAAGAATGTCATTCGCGGATGTTTTTTCTCCCTTCTAAGACCAGGTTAAAAAACTGGTTAGAAATATTAAGAAAATACAAGTTAAAATCAATAACGCTGTCACAGCTGTGGACTTCAATACTACATGCATACAACATGGCCTTTTGCCTAATAATATATATATATATATATATATATATATATATATATATATATATATATATATATATATATATATATATATATACATACAAGGGGCGGTCAATAAGTTTTGCGAATCGGTAGGGCAAAACAGAAGAAGGGGGATGGCTGTTTGTGGGGGTGTTAGGACAAGTTAGGACAAGTCAGAACCTGCAGCCGCACGCTCCTGCCTCGTCTATTTTAGAAACAGTAGCTGATCGCAGATCGTCAGTCACAAATTTTTCAACAATGGAGAAGGTTGAGTACCGCGCAGTGATCAAATTTTTAACCAAGAAAGGCCAGAACGCATGGTTGCAGTGTACATTAACACCGCCCCTTCCTATGCAACCATTGCTCGCTGGAATAGGGAGTTCGCCATGGTTGTAGGTCCCTTAAAGATGACCCCCGTCCAGGACGCCCGTCAGACATGACCAAAGAGGACAATGTGGCCCGTGTGGAGAGGATGATCCTCGAAAATCGATGGGTGAAGGTCGAAGAAATCGAGCGACAACTTGGAATATCACATAGAATTGTTATCAACATCATCCACGACAATTAGGCCATGACCAAGGTCTCTGCCCGTTGGGTCCCTAGAAGCCTCACGCCCCATGATCGACTTCAACGTCGTCTAAGTCCACAAGGCCAGAGTTGCACAAGCTGCCCTGCGCGAGTGCGGATTCGAGGAATTCAACCATATCCCCCACAATCCAGATCTGGCCCCCAGCGACTACTTTTTATTCCGCCAGCTCAAGGCTGCACTTCGAGGATGCCGGTTTGAGGATGATGAAGATGTCCAGCTCGCCGTCCAGAAGTGGATTGAACAGCAGTCTGGAGATTTCTGGTTGTCGGGAATTCGAAGCCTCAGGGACAAGTGGCGCAAGTGCATTGAAGTCGAGGGTAGTTATATTGGAAAATAATAAAACAATTTTCCTCATATCTCGTTTCCTTATTTCCGAATTGCGAAACTTATTGACTGCCCCTCGTATGTATATATATATATATATATATATATATATATATATATATATATATATATATATATATATATATATACAAAGTGTCCCAGAAAAAAGTTAACCGTACTTTGAATTAGTATTACTCAAAACCTATTGGAGATTTTTAAGGCCTGTAAAACAAAACAAATTTACCATCTATCTATCTGTCGATCCTGGAAATTTCATTAAATTCTCTTTTACGGCATTGATACACTAATGGGTTTAGTCGAGGCTGTCAAAATTATGTTTGCGCAAGGAAGTAAAATAATTAAACTTCGAACTTTAAAATTAATAAATATATTTAAATCCATTTTTAACAAAAACAATTCTTCATATGGGTAATACAAATTCATTTTTTAATTTTCTATGTATCATAATCCTTCCACATGTCTTCCATTTCTTTCCAAGCACAGTTGCGCCTTTGATCGCATTTATTGAACAACTTTTTTGATTAACTTGTGATTTTCCTTAAGTCTATTGACTTCACATGTGCTTCTATCTCTTAACTGGTTGATGCTTTGTGGAGATATTCTTTAGATATCTCCATAAGAAATAATCGTACGGTGTTAAGTCAGGGGATCTTGAGGGCCATTCAATTGCATGATTTAGCGTGACAATGCGGTTGTCAAACGTTTCTCTTAGTTTTGTTCTTACAGCAAGCTGTCTATGAGCTGGTGCGCCGTCCTGAATCCACCAAAGTCTATTGAATTGATTGCCGTAAATCTGGCGGAGTTCCGGGAAGATCCTTTCGTTTATCATGCTCAGGTAGGCAGCACCATTCAAGTTATTCTCGTAAAACAATGAGCCGACAAGATAGCCATTCCCGCATATTCCGATTCACAGAGATACTTTCTGCTGACAAATACGTGTGTCAAAGTTGAATGCTCTGGGGTGGTTCAGCGGCGTATATCGCCAAATGTTATGGCTATTTACCTTTCCATTCATGAAAAAGGCTCCTCGTCACCAATCACAATGTTGTCCAAAACACGAGCAAGTTTTTGGGGAGGCCATTCGACAAATTGTCTACGACAAGGAAAATCAGTTTCAAGAAGCTGGTGTCTTGCATGCATCTTATAGGGATGCCATTTTAAGTCATGTTTAATAATGCGGTTAAATGATGACTTTGACAATTGTAACCCATTCTTTCTGACTGATACATGTGGATTTTGAAGAAGTGTCATCTGAATATTTTCGATATTTTCTGTTGTTCTTATGGTTCTCATACGACCCGAACGACCTTCATTTAGATTTAAGCATGTTCCTTCATGTCGGTATTTGCGAACATTTTTCAAAATTGTGGGCTTACTTGGTGGGTGCTTACCTGGAAAACGTTGTTCCAATGAATCTTGTACTTGTTTAATACTGCCAGTCTTAATAAAGTTTGTGACTACAAATACGTGTTGATCTTTTGCATGATTAAAAAGGTTCTATGGAAGTAAACTTTTACACAGAAACGCTTGAATTTGCTTAGTAAGCAATAATGAAGAGACCATACCACAGCGTGGCTGAACAACCACTGTAAAATGGCCTAGGCTTTGCTTGAAGAATCGCAGAGTGACCTAGGCTACCTAGGCTCCCTACGCTTCTCTTGAGAGTGCACGGTGGCCTAGCCTTCCTAGGCTTCGTTTCATTATTTTACTTCCTTGCGCAAACATATTCTTGATAGACTCCACTAAACGCATTAGTGTATCAATATCATAAAAAGGAATTTGATGAAATTCCCAGAATCGACAGATAAATAGTTGTTAAATAAAACACTTTTGGGAAGACCAAAAATTCGCCAATAGTTTTTGAGTTATGCTAATTCAAATTACGGTTAACTTTTTTCTGCGACACTCGATATATATATATATATATATATATATATATATATATATATATATATATATATATATATATATATATATATATATATATATATATATATATATATATATATATATATATATATATATATTGTTTGGACTTCTCACTCCGCTTAAATTCGATTGACATTCAGATAAAAGTTACTTTGAATGATAAATTGATTTTAATAATTTTGAGTAATACAGAAATCATTATATACACGTACATTATTTTGTTTATTTTTGGAGTACTGCGGATTCATAACAATCAGGCAGTGCTACACATGGCTAAATTCTCTATTATGTCTTCCTATGTTAATAACTTTACATTTAAAATTAAAATTCATCCGCTACTTTTGCGTCCAGCCTTATTTAAGTCGCTTTATACTTTAAAGTAAGCCTCAACTTCATTTACTAAAGTTGCCAATTTTGTTTACATCAAAAATTGAAACTTTTTATTTACACCCTTCCTAAGATCATTTACATAAACTAGGATTAATAAAGGGACTAGAACTGATCCCTGAGGTACGCCACTGATAACGTCCCTGCACTGTGACCTCACTCCCATTCAGTACCACCCTTTGTTTCCTGTATTTCAGCTCTTTAATTCAAAACTTTGGCACATACGCCATGCAATTTTAATTTCTGACCCAAGTTTTCGCTTAGAAAGCAGCCCAAGATTGGTGGAAATGAGATCATTGTCAAGATAGATGAAAGTAAGTTTGGAAAATCGAAATAAAATAAGGGTTGGGAGATATGGTCAAGCTATGTACATATATGGTCTTCCCATTCCTTCAACCTCTGACCGAATGCCGAACATCTTCCCTACCATGCTCATTATAGTTATTGGTCTTTAATTATCTTTCTGCTTCTTGTCTTTTCTTCCACTTTGTAAATCAGGTTGATTCTGCTTTGCTGCCATTTACCAATCCATCCATCAGCATCTTATTTATTGTGCATTTTCATTTTTGCCAACACATATTCTATCTTTCTTGAAGATTCTCATCCGTTTGTCTTCTGCCTTCTCTATTATATTATTTAGCTCTTCATTCCCCTTTATTTCTTCTCGTTCAACCCTTGCCTGTAGAATATAACCCCATTATTCGCCCATTTGTCTCTTTACTTTTATTTCTTCTCCACTCTCCCATTCCGATCTCTCCAGAATTACTCTTGCTTCATGGCTCCATGCAAGGCCTACCTCATCTAGCGTCACTTCTCTCCCTCTCTCTCGATCACTCTCCCCTACTTTGTTCTACTGCATTATTCTCCTATTTTTTCTTCCCCTCCCATATTGCCTGTGTCAGAGTTTACTTTCCATCCGCTGGTTTTCCTGGTTTCGGGAGCAACATCATGTTTGGTATGTACGCATGGACTGTCTTGTTTATTTGTGGGGCTCAGGAAGATAACCCGAAGAATTCTCTCGAGGGCGTATCAGGGAGAAGGTTTGTAAGGAGAGATGTGTGAAGAAAGAGGCGAAGATGAAGTGAAAATGGGCGGAAGACATATCGCCACAGATTCCCCTACAAGAGTTGGGGCAGGAAAGTCACGACCCTCCATATTTCAACTTTACCGTGGTTGCCCTTATTATCTTAGATACCCCTTGCAGGCTAGTTGATAGGGGCAACTAGCCTGCAAAACTATCCTCCGTGTAGGCGTTTCCATGGTGACGTCCCTGCGGAGATCTCCCCTTTCTTTTCGACCTCTATGGTCGTCTCTCCAAACCGCGCCACTCACTCCGACACTAGCGACGCCATCTGGCCTCTGGTTGAGTGGTTACACCACACAATTAGGAGGGGAACGGCTCGAATTCTTGAGATACCTGTTAACCAACGAGGGCATCTTCATCCTCGTGTAGTCGCTGCAGCCAGACGCCATTTCCCAGCACCTATAAATTCCTTCGGGACTTCGGAGGTCGATTCAATGTTGACAGGAATTGTGTAAAGGACGCGGCCTCCATCTTAGCCCCGCTGAAGGACCTCCTGAAAGGTGCTGCACAAACGCGCAGCCAAGTGCTGTTTATGCCTTTCAGGAGGACAAACCTGGTATTTCATCAGCCCTGGAATTAAGGCACCCATTCCAGGACGCCCCATACGGTAGTTTGGTTCACGCGAGGGGAGAGTGGCACCAGGGAACATCTTCAGAAGAGAACACGGGACTCCCTTACTTCTTTTTCGAAAATTTGTAACCGGTTCAGTCAAAATTGCGGCTTATTCCCTAGTCAAAAAACCTTTCCTACGATATAAGGCTCCAAGTCAACCCTTTTTATTGACTCCGGGGCTCCCGCTTTGGCATTACTTTCTCCGAAGTCTTCTCACCCTCCCCGTGGATGGAGAGCTGGATCTCATGACACAATTTGTAGACGACCTGCAGTGGCCTCACGCCAAGCATCTCACCCCTGCTGACGTTCTGTCTTACCAATACACCGACCACAGACATCCTCTCTTTCATGGTCAGAATGACGATTCTCACTCACGTGGCACTGTTCGAGTGCAGCTATCCCTCTCTTACCCTATACTCTCGTGGTTGCCACTGAGATTTTTCCCACCACTACTCGCAAAATTCTTCTCTATAAATTGGAAGAGTCCTTGTGCCGCAAACATTTAAACAGGAAATATTTGACCTCTTTCGTTGTTTGACTCAGTCTGACGTTAAAGGCACGCTCCATTTACTAATTTATGTGTGTGTGTGTGTGTGTGTGTGTGTGTATGGGAAAAAGCATGTGTTGCATAGATAGAACGAAATAAAAGTGGTGAATTGAGAAGGTAATATAAGATTTGCAAAGGGAGGCAAGGCGCCGGGTGATCAGACCTATCACTTTCATTATAATTTTGTTTGTGTATTATTTGTTGTTGTTCTTTTTTAGTTATATTTAAACGGCTTTAAAGCATTTGACCTTAAAATCTTTAATGTGTTTTGTATATGCAGTGAGCATTTGCTGTTGTTTTATGATTTAATTAATTTATAACTTATTTTGTATTAAATTTATACTGCGATGGATGTTGTGTTTTTGTTTTTTGTAGTTTCTTTCTTATACATTCGTTATTTTTCGTTTCCGGTGTTTATCACCTTTTGTCCTGCTTAGAACGTCATTTCGCCTCCGTTAGCCAAAATGCGAGCGGAACATGGGAATCTAGGATGGCTTGTGGCTCTTCTGTTCTGGTTAATCATTTCGGTGATTTCGTCAGCCATTTCTTGATTAACCTTATCATTTAATGACTGTTAATGAGACTTATCCCCGTCTCCCTGTACAACTCTTCTTGGGGTCTTTTTTCTTCCCTACGTAAACCCGTAATTAGGTACACGCATGTATTCTGCACTTTCTGAAGTCTCCTCTTTTGTGTCCTCGAGACACAAGAGAGGGCGAAAGTTGGTTAGAGGAGCGTAGATCTTACAATTGCATGATGGAGCTTCTTATTGTTTTCTCGGAGCTTTATAAACATGCATAGAGTTTTGACTGCAGCCGAGGCTTTCGAAATCCGATCAGAGACGGGCCACCTGTACCCGGATTAAATAATCTTCCACCTGGAATTTATTTTGGTTGGTTTTTATTTTCCATTTGGCCTGGATTTCTGCCGCCATCATACGAGCTTGCATAGCCGCGTTCCGCAAAAGACACTGGATTATTTGGCTGATGTCATTTTCAAATTGAATGTTGAGGGAAGTGGGGTTACATGTAGCTGGGACATCTGCGGTGTATATCGAGTAAAGAATTGGTGGTAGCCCCATCCCCTTTCCCTTGCGTGAGTCATTCATTAAGCAGGAACTTTGGACCGTCCATGCTCCCCACACTGATATGCGCCGGTCTCTCCATGATATACTCACATAGTTCTTTATAAGTATTCACTTAGTCCCATCCGTAGTATCTTTTATTGCATTTCCGTTTGCCACACCTTATCAAATGCCTCTGATACATCCCGACATTCAATGTCCACATAACTCCCCCCCCCCCCTTATGGCTTGGGCGAGCTTTTCCGTGATTTCGTTTATCGCCTTCTCCGCACTACGCCTTTTTTCCCGAAATCCAAATTGGTACGGATTATACAGGGAGATCTCCTCCAGGTGAGTCATCAGTTTTCGGTTGGGGGTTTTCTCGAAAAGGTTCCCGCCAAATTCTAAGAGTAAAATTGACGGGTAGCTTTCTTTCTCTCTCTCTCTCTCTCTCTCTCTCTCTCTGTGTATTGGATCCTTCCAATGCTTGGCTAGAAAATTATTTTCGCTCTCTTGAAAGCATCGGGAAAGTATCCGGGATTTACACAAGGTGTTCAAAACCCTTCAGAGTAGTTCATTGATCTTTGCTGATGCCTTTTCAAAGCTAAACTGTTAGCTCGATTGCCCCGGAGTCTTCCTTGTGTCGGAATGAGAGGAGCGCGACGAGTAGTTCCTTTTCGACTATCTTGGCGCTTCCGTCTCGCTGTCTTCCACCTACGAGTGCGCGTGCATCGTATAGATTTGTATTCAGCTCGTCTATGATTTCGTTTTCGAACTCAATATCACAATCTACGTTCTTTTGAGTTTTACTGAATATTTTTCCCAATAACTTCGAAATATTGCTTTAATGTTTTCTTCTTCCATTTCGATGTTTCTGTCTTCGTTTCTTATTTCCATTTTTTTCTTCCTTTCAGTCGATCTTTTGAGACGTCTTATTTTATCTCCAAAATCCTTGGGAGATGCGTCATAAACGAGGCTTTCGATCGCATCCTCCTAACGTCTCCATTGCTGTTCAAAGATCAACTGGTTGAACTCTTCTTTGATCTCTTTACTTCGTTGTATTGAGTCAATTAATTCGTTTCTGTTATTTATAATAATTTCAGTTCACGCTATAAATCCTTCATATATTCGGTTCATCTATATGTTGCGATGGACTTATACGCTGATTTAGGGATACTTCTCTACCTGCATTGATTAGGTGGTTATTAAGCTCGGCGAGTGCCTCTTTAATCTCCTTGAGAATTGCCTCATCCAGGGTGTGAGCATGATAGTTCTCGAGGAGTGGTACCTACCGTAGCCAGTATGCTTATTGATGGCGAGTAGGATCCCTATATGATCACTTTATGGTACCTAGATTGGTTACATGTAGTAGATGAAAGGCAGCAGACGATTAGCTAGATATATGTCTAGTTTTGTGGCATCCCCTCCTATAACAAAGTTGGGGCCAATTTGCTGGACGAAGTTCCTGTGCAGCAAAGTATCGAGGCTCTTCCCGATCCAATTGAAAGTTCTAGAGCGGGACTACTGATACCAAACATTCAGCTACTCCCTTAGGATTGTGGGGGTCCTTCTGCCAAATGGCCAATGAGAGACTGCCAAGGTAAAAATGTCTCTCCTTGATGGCTGGTATTCGGTGGCCATGACCATATTTCCTATGTTAAGTTCGACCTCCATCGCGAGATAGGATTCTTCAAATTTTATGATTTGCTTGTATTTATCCTTTATTTAATCGCAATAGCGGCTCTTTCGAATCTCTCCTCCAAAATTTGTGATCAATAGACCAACACGTCGTAATCCCAAATATTCATTAGTTTACTACGCGTGTTAATCCCCTGTACCGAAATCAATATGACATCTGCATTTTATCTCCCTGATTATGTTTCTCTAAAGAGTCCTTTTTGTCGTCCTCAGAGCGCCTCGTTGCGTGATTATGTGCAATCAGCCGGTGTTTCCTTGTGTCTTTCTTCGTTTTCGCTTGGTGGACCTTTCTTGTATGTCCATGCTTTTAAGTCTTCAGGAGGGATGGGGGGTGATGAGGAGCCTTGGCTTTGCTTTTAGTCGCCTTTGTACGAGTGCACGGGCCCTAGACCCTCTCTGAAGAGGTATTGAATTCATATTTTGTCCTGGGCTTGGCATAAAACTGCCTAGGGAAGAAGATGATCTTAGCTTTAGTTGGCAGCTTTGCTAGGAGATGGACACTCCAAAATCAAACCATCTAGGTTGTTGAGACCCAATAGCCATGTTTGGCAATTCTTCTGGAGAAGGTAGTCCAAAATCAAATCATTTGAGTATAAGACGCTCTTAACCTTGGTTAGCAGGTCTTCTAGGAGATGGTTCCTCGAATGAATAACCACTGTTCTCATTTCATTTAAGATTGTGCAATAACCAGGGTAGTTCAGAGTCTGGATTGAGTTTCGTTGCCTGGGGGTGCACTCAAGCATACTCTCTTATCACTTTGCTCTACCTCATCTATTTTTCTATTTAATAGGTTGGATAATAGTAGATGAACACCCTTTTTGTTTTCAGTGGATTCATCTACCCATAATTTTCTTTATTGTTCACCTTATTTTTTCTTCTATCCTCTCTCTTTCTCTTCTATTCTTTTCGGATGTTTGCTGGACAGTGTATAGCTTGCTTGGGCATTAGTATTTGAGTGAGTTGGTGGAGCCAACTTGGTGACAGGTGCCATTAGCCAGGACTCAAAAGGCTCGTGAACGGTTGATCTGCTTGAGTGGGTTATCCATGGTTGACTGGTTCCCTTCCTTCCTTTTCTGATTCTTGTAGAGACAAATTTCCGGATTGAGAAAGTTTATACTCAGTACCGAGACTCTCTATAAGTAAATGTTCATACTCCAGTTATTTTCTGACCCTGCAGGGACTTTTCCTTTATAGTATGAGTACTGCATTGAGCTACTGCAGTATCTTCTTCTATGCAGATATATTTTTCATTATTATTCAGTATATGGTGAATGACAATTTATTCTTTCGTGCATCATGATTGTCTTCAAATATTCTGTCAAGTTTTTGTTAATTTTAATTATTTTGCTGGTTGGTGATGTGGACATAAACCCTGGACCCACTACCTCCAGGCATCGGCAGTGCCGAATTCTATGTAGTAATATTCGTGGGCTCTTAATTCCAAGTTTTATACAGCCTCATATATTGAAGCGTGAGAGAGTTCGGTGAATGGCAGTTTACATTAGAGATGGATTTCCTGCCTCTCGGAAGCCCAATTATGAGTGTAATTGTCATGAGGTTTTAGTTGGGAAAGTATGTGGCAGTCATAGTAATTTTTACTTATTTTCAATCTATCGAAACCCTGATGTCAATGATGACATATTTGATTGTTTACTGAATAACATGGAATCTATATATGAGAAAATTATAGGAAAGCTGCATTCTTGTTTGTAAGTGATTTTAATACCTATCATAGAGACGGGTTGAACTCTGTTTCACCTACTGATCGTCATGGTTTGAGAGCAATTGACTTTTCTACTGAATCTGGTTGTGTTCAATTAATTCAAAGGCCAACACACATATCTGCTAATATTCTAGACTTAATACTTACAGATATTCCTGGTGTTGTTAATACCTATGTTGGGAGTCCTATTGGAACTTCTAACCACACTTATATCTCTCCCCATATAAGATTGAGCAACCTGTCCCTGAACTATTATTATCTCGTAAGATTTACTGAAAGTTACAAGGTGACTGCAATGGAGTATTAAGGGATCTCTCTCTTCTTAATTGGCCCCATTTTTACCGCCAAGAGGATCTTGTTGAATCTTTTAGTAATGTTCTTGCTGATATAATTAAGAGGCATATTCCATTTACGATTATGACTTTTGGCAGAAAGGACAAAACATGGTTCAATAATGACTGTAAGTGTGCATATCTGGATAAACACGAAGCTTACAATTTCTGGAAAAGGAATAGATCCGATATAACTTGGAATAACTATGTCAGGCTCAGATCTGTGGCGCAAGAAGTTTAAAATTGTATATTGTAGATGCATGATCTGACAAAATCCTATGGATGCACTATATGGTGGGATTTGATGGATACGGATGACCTTTGATAGGCCCTTGTGGCTTTTGTCATCCGGGAAATTATGTTATGTTATGTTAATGCTTGCTGGCTACAAGGCCAATTTCCATCCTCATGGAAAGCAACATTATTGATACCCATAAAAGAAATCTGATCAAGGTCCTGCAAATTCAGGAAAATGCTTTGAGAAAATGCTTTATAATAAACTTTATTGGTGTCTTGAAAAAAATAATATAATAAAACCCTTCCAATGTGGTTTTCATAAGAAACATAGCTCAATTGACCAATACTGAAGTTAGAAAATTTTGTTAGGATAAACCTAAAACAAAAAAAGCATATTATTGCATTATTTAGTGATATCCTAAAAGCATTTGATCTGGTGCCACATTAGGCTTTAATGTACAAACTTTCAGAATCTGGTATATCAGGAAGATTATTAGCTATTTTAGTCAATTATCTAGAAAACTGGTCATTTAAAATTTCCATTGGGGAATTCTTATCTGATAGCTTTAATTTTGTTAGAGAAATACCACAAGGTTCAGTATTGTCACTTATTCTATATATAATTTTCAATAATAACATGCCTCAATTAGTAAATTGCAATATATTTTGTTTTGCAGATGATCAGGCAATATATACCAGTGGGAATACCCAACAGGAAGCTGAAATAAATCTTAAGAGGGCAGTTAATAAAATAAAAGACTTTTGTGATACATGGGGAACTACAATTAATATTGAGAAAACTAAACTAATGCACTTTACAAATAAAGGAATATTCAGAACACCAACTATATCAATTAATAACCAAAGAATAAACGATGTTAAAGAAAATAAGTTGTTAGGTCTCTTTGATGCTCCTCACTTAACCTGGAAATATCATATATATTACCTTGTCTTAAACTATCAAAAATGCCTGAATATACTTAAATCTTTCAGTCAACTATCCTGTGGAGTTGATCAAAAGTCACTACTTATATTTCTTAAGGCATATATCATCAGTAAGATAAAATATGGATATGAAGTATATGACTCTACCTGCCATTCTGTACAAAAGAAACCAAATGTTATTGTCAATGCTGGGATTAGAATTAGTATCGGGGCAATGAGGTCATCTCTCATTACCTCTCTTTATGGTGAAGCATGTATGCTACCACTTCAGCTTCAAAGAGATTTTGCCAGCATCAAATACTTTATAAAAATACTATCATCACCAAACAATCATATTTTGAAAGAAAACTTTAATTTCTACAAAGAACCCTTCCAGCAGTACTGCCTTGCCTTGTCAGAGTTGTTTGCGAGCACTGATGACCCCAGGAGCCGCACCAGGGTAAGACTAAGTTCCTACAAGGGTCTACCCATACTGGACAGGTCCTGGGTGAGGAGCCAGACTAAGTGTACCCAAACCTTGTGGGGCAGCTGTGCGTCCTAACTCCAGTACACTTCTGGCCCACCTATTTCCCCCTATACAGGGGTTCTACACCACCGTCCTGTGTTTTGTGATTGGATTCATAAGGACTAAGTGGGACCCCCATGAGGCAGTTTGATGACCAAACTCTGGCATCACTCCGCCCCCCAAAAAATGTACCGACTCCTGTAGGGGCCTGCTGAACCTCACCCACCGGGTCATGGTCTCGTGGCTAGGCCATGTAATGGAGATGGTAGGGCGCCTGGACTGTCTGGTAAATGTCAGGAGGGGTCCCACTGCTTTTAAACCGGTAGCTGGACCTTGGCATGAGCCAACCATCCAGGCTGTAGGGACCTGCCCGGTCCCCTCTGATGAGTAGGTGAGGTTCATGACTCTAGGGTCGAGGTGACCTTTAAAATTTTTTATAGCAGATATAATAAAACCTCTTTTTTCCAGAAGTCGAAGACTCCCGGTCTCTGTGAATGAAAAAAGTATGACCTTTTTGGGTCTGAAGTAGCCCCCGATCTGGACTACAAGTGCTTTCTTGTTCTTAAATTATATAAGAACTTTTAATGAGTTAAACATAACATGAGCAAAGAGAATGATAAATGATTGGCTTACCTTGGGAAAAGGACTAATACTGTATCCAGGGATTTATGATATTTCGTTCCAGAGAATATCGTTGCCATCTGGAGTAGCTTATTCCTCTTGTTTAGTATTTTGGGTAAGATATCATTAACTTTCTCTTGTAACAATGAATTTACTGAAAAAGACATCCTGAACGCCTTTAGTTATGAATACGTTGAAGTTGACCCTTTTGCGAGAACTGAGAGAGCTGATAACATAACATAACATAATTTCCCGGATGACAAAAGCCACAAGGGCCTATCAAAGGTCATCCGCATCTGTCAAAACCCACCCACAAAAAGCACCATCGCTAGGGAAAGACAAAATCAAAGTCCCCCACAATATAATATAACATGACCAAGGCCACAAGGGCCCATCATAAGTCAAATGGTCTCTTTTTTAAGGCACCCAAACTCCCAAGAAAACTACATCCAGAGAATTGCGTCCAGAAACAAGGGTATCACCAATCAAGCTTGTCAAGAACTAAATCATGCAGCTATAGATATATACAAACAATATTAATATATACAAAACTTAGGAACCATCATAACCTTCCCTCCCCATAAATTCATCCAAACTACTCTTAAATACATTTAAATTTGGACTAGCTACTACCCTCTGCGGCAATTTGTTCCATAAGTCTACCACTCTATTCGTGAAAAAATATATTCTTAAATCCAACCTACACCCTTGCTTTTTAATTTTCAAGTGGTGACCTCTAGTCTGATTTCCATCATCTAACTCAAAAAACTTGCTAACATCCAATTGAACTATCCCAGAATTTTTTTTTAAAGAGCTCAATCATATCCCCTCTCACACACCTCCTTTCGAACGAGAACATATTTAATACCCTGAGTCTATCTATATATTCAAGGTGCCTCAGGGAAGGAATAATCTTTGTTGCCCTCCGTTGCACTGACTTAAGAAGGTTAATATTGTGTCTAAAATGTGGAAAATGTGGGGACCATGCCTGTATACAGTACTCTAGATATGGCCTAACATAAGAGTTATAAAGTTTAAGAATAACCTCCTTACTTTTGTAACTGACATTTCTCTTAATGAAACCCAGCACTCTATTTGCCCTATTTCTTGCTTCAATACACTGCTTAGAAAACCTTAATGACTTATCTATTACTACTCCTAGATCTTTCTCATCCTCTACTGAGCTCAGCCAATGCCCATCCATTTCATAGTTAAATTCTCTATTATCTTTTCCCATGTTAATAACTTTGCACTTATCAAGGTTGAAAGTCATTTGCCACTTATGTGCTCAGGATAACAATTTATTTAAATCCCCCTGCATTTTAAAATTATCATCAATATCTTTAACTACAGCTGCTAATTTGGTATCATCCGAAAAAATTGACACTTTATTATTAGCTGTCTCCCCAAGAGTCATGAGTAACACGATATTAAATTTTAGTGAAAAATTTAACACCTGGTTAACATCAAAGTTTAGCCAAGCAAAATTATCATTCTCTAGAAACTTACTGAATATTTTATCTTTAAATTAATGATCAATGAAATATATAAATTAATGAAAATGACAATGAAATCAAACATAAATTATTATAATCAAACTCCAATTTACCTCTCTCCAAAGTAGATGTGTTTGATGTCTATGACGACTTTGTAACAAGGTGTGGTGAGCTAAAACAAATGTGGCCTCGCAATGATGGATACATGGTGGTAGAAGCAGCAGCATCTCTCAAACAACAAAAAGATATCCTCTCGCTTAAAACACTGGCAGATGTCAAACTTTCTCCTAACCTTCATCCGACCTTCAACACCTGCAAAGGTGTCTTGAGGTCCAGGGAACTGATTGACTACAACCTGCAAAGATTGATCTCAAAACTAGAACAATAAAAAGTGATAGATGCAGTCTGTCTACCCCGTACAATTAATGGCGTCGAGGTACCTTCATCAACTATAATCCTTACCTTCAACAGAACCGAAGCTCCATCAAGAATAAAAGTGGGGTAACTCAACATCCCCATTGTACCCTATGTAGAATACCCTAGAAGGTGCTTCCACTGTCAAAGATTCGGTCACTCAAGCACAGTATGTACCCAAATGCGCATATGTGTTAACTGCAGCAAAGAATACCATGGCCCATCTTGCAATCTACCAACTTGCTGTGCAAACTTCAGTGGGAACCACAGAGCATCCGGTAAAGAATGCACCATCTTCATATATGAGAAAGAAGTCCTGGCAATCTGAAACAAAAAGAAAGTAAGCTTTAAGAAAGCCAGCTTCGCTGATGCATTGAAAAGCCTAAAACCCAGTAGGCCTCACTTTAGATCCCACCCGCCATCTAATTCATCAGTACATCAACCCCCAACTACCCAAGAGATTGCACAACCAACTGTCACAGCTATTAGTACTGATAACCAACCACCAACACACGGGTATAGTCCCAAGAATACACTCACCAGCCAACCTAGAGGAGCAGAATATTGCACCCCACCTGGAACACAGCCCAGCCAATCTTCATCATCCAGATCATCGCCAAGGCAAAATAAGAGACCCCTCCTGCCCTTTCCTTCATCTCAAGCATCCTGCGCTAAAAAGTCACTTAGCAAACCGCAAAGAATCCCAAGAAAATCTGACTGAGAGAGAATATACCAAGTCCCAGTTTTAGAGAGGAGGACGCCTCATGAAAAAGATAACATTGAAGTCGAGTACACAGTCCCGCTCATAGATATACATCCGATTCCAGAAGATTTACAACTCACACCAGTGCATAATAAAAGTGGGGCACTAAACACATGTATGATTGAACTAGTCACAAGTTTACTAAGTTCACACAAAACAAACACTGCTGAGAAGCTGATTTCCGAACTGGTGGAAGGAGAAGCCACCATAGACATCAGCAAGGAATTAGACAACCTTATGGCAAGTGCAATCTTCCCTAGCATTGGTACCATTCCTAAAACCAATCAAGGAGTGAGAACCATCCATAAGACCTCTGAACACCTAGCAATGGATTCAGGAAAGTACCCATGCATCCCCCGAGGCTCATCAAGAGAGTCTGCCATAACTGTCACCTCCTCTACCACCATCAAGGAAATCGAAGCTCCCAAGCAAAACGAGTACTGCCACAAACCAATCATCAACCTTAAAAAGAATACTGCCATACTCAAAATTAACTACTACCACTAAACCACCAGGAATAAAACTGAAAGAAATATAGAAAACCACCACCAAGAAAGACATGCAAAAACCAAAAATAAAGCCCATCATACCCCCAACCAGAGAAAACTCAAAAGACAAAAGTAAACTAATTACTTTGAAAAGACAATGAACAAATTATCTTTCATTCATTGAAACTGTCAAGGAATTTATGCAAAGTGGGAGGAACTCAATAAAATGTTAAGAGAAACCAATCCCACATGCATAGCACTACAGGAGTTAATACTAGGACGTAGGCCTGCCCCCCAACTCCCAAATTATTCAGGATATTATAAATCTACGGGGCCGACAGGAGGAGTGGCCCTTTTTATCCAAAACTCCTTCCCACAGATGGTAGTACCACTCAATCCATCACTGCAGGCAGTGGCCGTTAGGGTATATACCCCTAAAAACTACACAATATGCTCTCTACTTACCTCCGGATGATTGTATAACAGAGGGTCACATGCTCAACCTCTTCTCTCAGTTTCCAACCCCATTCATGGTCCTTGGTGACATGAATGCTAGACATCCCTTGTGGGGGGGATACAGCTAATAATACAAGGGTAAATATGTTCAAAAAAATTGTTAGTACCTCAAACCTAAGTGTCCTCAATAATGGTAGCCCAACTTCCTTCCACGCACAAACTAATACTTATACCTGTATCGACTTATCCATCGGCTCACCCATCTGCAAAGTCAATTTTAGGTGGAATGTGGATGATGACCTTAGGGATAGTGACCATTTTCCTGTGGGCCTGGAGACATCCCCACCTTACGTTCCTCCTAAGAGTATGTTGAGATGGAACACAAGGAAGGCAGACTGGCCAAAATTCATATCTCTAACTGCTTCTCCAAGTGATATAACTGAGAGTAGTATTGATGAAACCCTTGAAGCCTTTTATAATTTACTTAATATGGTGGCCAACTCATCAATGCCAATTAAAGGAAAGCCCATTAAATTTGAGCGTAATAAAGCATGAGCCATACGGCAAAGAACACTCCAACAAGTAAGGAGAACCTCCATCAGAAGTTAAATCTTCTTGCTTAATTATAGAACACCATGAGGAAAATTTGGAGGAAAGTAAAGAAATTCATGGGTAAGGACCCTGGTCCCTGTCTCCCAAATCTGATTAGAGCAGCTGACCTAATTGAGGACCCCTCAGAAGCTGCACAAGTATTTGCCCAAACATTCGCAAATTACTAGATCCAGTAAGTTACCCCAAACCATTCCAAAAACTAAGAAAGACACTGGAATCATTACCTCTAGAGTTCATGAGTGAACATGCAGTTGACAAACCATACAACAATATTCTCACCATGACTGAATTCAAAGCAGCTCTGAAACAATCCCATATCACCGCACCAGGACAAGATGTGATGACCTATGATATGATTGCGAACTTAGCCCCTGCATCCCAAGACCACCTCCTTAAGATATTTAACAAAATATGGATAGAGGGAACGTTCCCATCCATCTGGCAAAAGTCTATTCTGCTCCCATTTAAAAAAGAAGGAAATAGTGGCACCGAGGTAGCCGATTACTGCCCCATCTCATTAACATCATGTCTATGCAAGCTGATGGAATGGATGGTAAATGCCAGACTTGTCTGGCTCCTAGAAAAAGATCAATTGATTATCCGAGTGGTCAGGTTTCAGAAAGGGCCAATCTACTACTGACCAACTAGTTTGAATGGAGACCTTCATCAGAGACAACTTTGCAAGAAGATACCATGTCATCGGTGTCTTCTTTGACATAGAAAAAGCATATGACACATCCTGGAGGAGGGGCATTCTCCAACAGCTCCACAACTGGGGACTTAGAGGTTACCTCCCCAGATTTATCCAAAATTACCTTCTAAGACACACATTCCAAGTCAAGGTAGACAATGCACTCTCCCACCCTTATGAACAAATAGAGGGCATACCCCAGGGAGGAGTACTAAGTGTCACTTGCTTTACCATAGCAATCAACAACATTTTGAAAGGGGTAGAACCTGACATATTCACAGTGCTCTATGTTGATGATTTTGCCATAGCATGCTCCTCACCATGCTTGCCATTTGTGACTTGTAAGATCCAGCAAGCAATAAATATAATAACCTCAAATACAGCAAGCAAAGGACTTTGCCTATCAACAATGAAGACTTGCGCTGTGCATTTCTCAAACCTCAGAGATGCTCTCTGGGACACTCCAGAGCTTTTCCTGAACAAGACCCCTATAAAGTTTGAAGAAGATAAAAAATTCCTGGGTATTAGATTTGACAGAAAACTAACATGGAAACATCACATAACCGAGCTGAAGAAGTCATGCACAAGGAGGTTGGACTTAATGAAACTCCTCTCTCATACAAGCTGGGGTGGAGACCGCCAAACACTCTGGATGCTCTACTCTGACTTAGTACAGAGCAAGATGGATTATGGTTCTCAGATATACAGCTCAGCAAATAATACAAACCTCAAGGCCCTGGAACCAATCCGCAACCTGGGAGTTAGGCTGGCCCTGGGGGCCTTCAAATCTTTCCCAGTGCCGAGCCTATATGCCGAAAGCGGCCTTCTCTCATTAAAATACCACCACCTGATTTAGAACCTGAAATATTTCCTTTGTATTCAACAAATACCTAATACCCCAGTCTACCAGAGCATCCTAGGGAGATGTTCAAATGCATTTATGATAGAGTTCTATCTATCACACAACCATTTGGGTTAAAGATGGGTGAGGATGCAGTGCATATTAGAAGTGCTATCAGAATGCCCAGCTACCAACCACAAGTCCCACCGTGGATCACAGGCACTGATAAAGTGTGAAAAACTTCCACATTCCCAATAAATCAGACTTCCACCCTCTCACACTGAAAAATATGTTTTTGCAACATATAAACAAAAACCATCTCATGAAACCTGTGTTCACTAATGGTTCAAAAGGCCCGGCTGGTGTTGGAGCAGGTGTGGTATCGCCCACGGGGACTACCCTAGTCACACTCCCACCCGATGCATCCATTTTTACAGCGGAACTGACAGCGATACTTGCTGCACTTCATGCGATCTCCAGCTCACCACCTGATTCTTATGTAATCTATTCTGACTCAAGAAGTGTACTAGATTCTATAAGTTCCCTACGCAACAAGCACCCACTTGTCCTCAAAATTCAGGACTGGCTGTACTGGATGAGTACTAAGCATAAGATTACCTTCTGCTGGGTCCCTGGCCATATAGAGATAAACTCAAACGAAAAAGCGGATGAAGCCACAAAGGAAGCAGCTGGGAGAGGACCTTCTTACATTGGGGCACCAGTACCCACTAGTGACGGCATATGCCTTCTCACTTTGGCAACAGGAGTGGGAAGTGATAGATCCCCTAACTAAGCTTCATGGCATAAAACCATTTGTGCTTCCATAGCCAAATAGAGATTAGCCATTGAGCAAGATAGAGGAGACAATATTGAGCAGGTTGAGGATTGAGCACACAAGGCTCATGCATTGGCATCTCATGTGTGGCGCCCCACCACCCATCTATGCCTCTTGCAATGTGACGGTGTCTATCCTTCACATCCTTATAGAATGCCCCTCCCTCATTAACCAGAGGACAAGAGCATTTCTTTCCCTGAACAATAATCCAGCAAACTCAGCCCTGAATTTTTTTTTATCTCCAATGTCCAAAAACTTTGATCAAAAAGCACTCTTCAGGTTCCTAAAAGATATTAATGTCTTTAAAGAAATCTAGTGCAATCACGCAAAATCAAAAAATTTTAATGAGCATCTGTTTCACCTTTTACCCTTTTTAATTTTTAGCAAAAGGCGCAAATGTGGTATTGAGTACCACTAATTTTTAATAGTTTATTTTTATACCATCCACACCTCTTTTAATCTTTTAATTTTAGATATTTTGACATGCCTGCCAATGGCATTGATTTCATATGCACCACAACCCAGCTGGACTAAGCGCGGTGTATGAAGAAAACTCTGAACCCCCAATGTACTTGGCTGCAAGATAGTCTTTACAGACTGAGCAGCATTGCACTGATGTATTAATCATCATCTCCTACAAAGTAGCTGTCTCTGAAGTTATGTGGACTACCAACAATAAACCACCTTATTATTATAGTGCTATCAAATTATGTAATAAATTTGGGCTGGACCACTCTATATATAGAGAATCTTCCATTAGTAATGTACCTCCATGGGAAATTATGAAACTACCTATACAATCAAATTTACCATTAACTTATTCAAAATCAATGCTGAGTACTAGTAAAATATTAATAGAAGATTATATCAACAGCAATTTCATCGGATTTAAAAAAATATTTACTGATGGATCTAAAGTACTCTTAAATGATAAATACTCATGTTGATCTACAATCTTTTTTCAAAACTCTGGTCAATGCTACTCTTGGAAATTGGATGGAGATCATACTGTACTGTTCACTGAACTATTTGACATTAAAAAGGCACTTTGGCATTTCAAAAATTACCCTGCTACATCTGTCGTTATACTCACTGACTCACAATCTAGCCTTTAAATATTAGAAGAACATAAGACAAACAAAACATATTCTAATCTAGTTACAGAAATAGTATCTCTGTGGCACTCTCTTCAGAGAATAATCCTAAAATATATTTTCAGTAGATACCCTCTCATATAAGGATTGTAGGAAATGAAAAAGCAGATTTACTGGCTAAAGCTTCACATAACTTTAATAATATAGAAACAACTCCATTCTTTAAAAGTGAAATTGTAAATTTATTAAAAGAAAAGATACAAAAAGAATACTCTTCTATATGGGAAAGATATGTAACTTCTACTCAATTTGGTGAAATAAAAAACAAATTCAATCTTTAGCCATGGTCTTTTGATAGATATAGGAGACTTGAAATAGCACTCATTAGACTAAGATCAGGATATGTAGGCTTAAATTACCATCTAAACAAAATTAAATTAATATATTCACCAAACTGGGACCGATGTAATGTTCCTGAAACAGTAAAACATTATTTATTAGACTGTCAGGCTTACAGTATAAAAAGACAAAAAATGATGCACAATCTAAGCTCTCTTAATATTAAAAATATAACTTAAAATTCTATTGGAAGGAGGTAGCTTCAGCCCACACATCCAAGAAAAGATGAAAAAAATTCTTCTTAAATTTCTCGCCTCTACCAGAAAACTATCAAAATTAAAAAAACTCATTTTAAACAACTGCTTTTGTTTCCCTTATATTTGAAAATAACAGCTATAATACTAAAATAAGTACTATGTACCTTTTGGATTATTGCCATACCCATTAATAACTTAATATCTATAAACAATGTTTGATTGATTAATTAATTTAACCTGCCTATAACTACCTGATAAATTCATTTAAGCTGTCTATAACTACCTATATAAATATTACCGTTACCTAAATTTAGCTAAGAATACACTTAAGCCCAAATATTAAAGATACTAACAAGGTTCCACTTCTTTTCCGAAGTCCTATGGAGAGGAGCCCCATGGGTGAAGATTGGTGTTGGTCTTTAATTTACTACCTATAGTTATCACTTTTAACTAGCATTTGAAAGCAGATACAGCCTAAAATTACTTTATGATCCCACTTAAACATTATTTCCACAGGTACTCATCCTCTAAAAGCCAAATCAATAAGATTGGGCATTGAAAGTTCGCTAAATATGTAGATTATCGGCCCGGCTGATCCCGGCCGATAAACCGTAGTTTTTTCGTCCGTGTTCCAAAATGTTTCACGTTTTTGGAGTACATTTAAGGGGACGGCTCGTGTGGGGGTAAGCATAAGGGGGGGACCATACTACGATGATCCTGAGTTTCATTAAATTGGGGGGGGGGTCTGGGGGGCACAGCCCCCAGTATATAATCCTAATTGTTATAATGTTCTGACATTTACAGAGGTGAATACTTTAACTACATCATGTCACCGTCTTTAATCGTTTTGCAAATTATAATAGGGGGTGGGGGGTGGGGGGGTATGACGTCAGAAATGCTAGATTTCATTTTTATGGGGACGGCTCATCTGGGGGTAAGCACAAGGGGCGGCACACTACGATGATCCTGAGTTTCATTAAATTTGGGGGGTCTGGTGGGCACAGCCCCCCAGTATATAATCCTAATTGTTATAATGTTCTGCCGTTTACAGAGGTGAATGCTTTAACTACATCATGTCAGCGTCTGTAATCGTTTTGCGAATTATAATGGGGGGGGGGGTATGATGTCAGAAATGCTTGATATCAATTTTTCTTTCCTACTAAATAGCTTTTTATTATCCTCATTCAGAGCCATTTTTATTTTTCAATATATTTTTCCCCATTTTACTATTTTTGTTACCTTCTTTTATACATTTAAATGTAATTGGCTAGATCATTTCAAGGAACTACTTGTTTTTTAGCAGTTTGGGTGTCAAATATTCCCCTTTTACGCAGTTTGAAAATAATCATCGAATCATGAATTTTGTCCGTCGGCTATTGCGAAATTATTAACCCTAGTTTCTGATAAAGATAAATTAAACACCTTTTTGGATGTGTATAATTTAGTGCGAATTAAAAGTGAATGCGACATTTGTGGCCAAGCATTAGATGGGAACCCTAACTTCGAATTTAGATGATTGAAAATAAAATGTGATTCAAGTCAGCTAGATTTTGAATAGGGCGCAGACGCGCAAAATAAATAGGCTTGCTTCTTCGCTATTTCGGAAGTATAACCACAGGATTTAAGTACGGGAAACAAAGTGTTTCGTTTGGTTATTTTGGGGCAATTTGGTAACTAAAATAGCCTACGTTAACAGCATTTTTGGTGGGTTTAATTTCGAGATTTAAAAAAAAAAAAAAAATGGCAGCACCTAGCATTCGAACAAAACTCAAACGCGCATGAATATTCAAACACGGGTGAACGATAACGCGCACGAAGATTCAAACACGGGTGAATGATAATATTTACCCCCAAATTTTTTTTCAGGCCAAGCCGATAATCTACATGTTTACCGAAAGTTCAAATCAATAATAATTGATCTTCTAATTACAAATATAGATCCATAATTAATTTCAATTAATAAGATTATACAGTGCAGCAAACTGTCTAGTGTATAACTCTCTTTAGAAAACTGTAGTATTAAGACTGCTCTGTTTTAAAATCCAAATCTGTGCAAAACATATCAAATCTACTTCTTAAAGTCAAGACAGAAAAAAGTTAGAAGTTACTGGCTTGGTGGGAAGAGATACTCCATGCAAGAGGAGTGAATCCCTCCACAAATCGAGAGGAACAACAACATAATCAGGTAGTATAATTTATGGTAAAGATTTGTTTTAACACAAATAGGCACTCTAATTTTAAAATATGTTTTTCCTATGCAGTTTTATATATGCACATCAGATCTGACATTTGTTTTTCCCAGAAATTCAGACTTTGGCCATAATCGACCAGTCTATATATTATGTTACACACAGTAATAGGACTATGGGTCGCCACCTAAAAATGAAAAAAATAGGTGCAGGTTGGGGTACTACTTCAGTTGGTAATTGTTTAGAGTATAGATGGATCCGAGGCCTAGTTTACTTTGGGGCTATTTTCTCTGGACTATATGTTTGTTTTTTAGCTGAAGTCTATTAGGGTGAAGTTTATGGCGATTTTACTTCCCCACAAGTCGCAGAAGTGATTTTCTAAAAAAAAATGTGAGAATTAACATTACATATGTTATTTTCTAAAAAAAATCTGATTTTATATTGGGGGCTGTGTCCCCCAGACCTCCCAAATGATTGAAAGCTCGGCCCCCCCTCCCTCAATGAGCTGACCCTCAAAATTAAACTATTGGGTAAACATGAGGATTGGCGGCACGAACGATGAGGCGCAAAATATTTCATCCCTATTCCAATATGTTTCACATTTTTGGAGTAAATTCAAGGGGACTGCTCATGAGAGGTTTATCACTGCAGGGGAAACCCCCTATGATTATCTTGACTTTCAATCAATTGGGGGGGTGTCTGGGGGGCACAGCTCCCCCAGTATATAATCATAATTGTTTCTAGAATAATGTTCTAACATTTTTTTTAGCATTTTTATTTAGCCAAACACGCATGCATATGCATGTACGGGTGAATGAAACATACCTGCCAAAAAATTACACCTTTTCAGGCGCACCGCCAATCTTCATGTTTATCAACTATTGTTTCTTACACTATGATAATAGTTGGTAGATCTGTACTTATGTTAGACATGTAGGTACCCTCCAAAAATCAACTGCCCTTCGAATACACAGCCGCAGTTATAGTTGCCAAATTTAGCCTCGTTGATTTTTACTGTTTCCTGGGTCCTCCAAGCGGTGAAGAAATTTTTTAGAAATAATGTAACAGAACTTCCCAGCAAAAGCTGAACCAATCGTTGATGGTTTGGCAACATATGCCTGTATGTGCGGTTATTTTGCTCATAGGGACCCAATTAACAACTAACTAAAAAACCATAATGTTTTTGATGGAGAGGCATAAACTTACAGTAAAAGTTCCTTTCTGAGCGGATGATTTATATTTACATCATTTACTTTTGTCTTCAGCAGCAATAAACAATTTGTCACATCAACTGACCCAACTTTTGTTAATTAAAAGTTCTGCGCTACAAGTGAAACACTCGTGTTTAGATTTTAAAAGGCGCTGGTATACGAGAAAATCAACACATTTTATATTATCGGCTAAAATATCGCCTAAATGGTGAACATTTAATGAGAAGACAATGCACAAAGCCGACATTTTGACAAATGGTTCAAATTCACATGGGTGGGAACATAAAAATCACTGTGTTGTCTGGAAAGGTTGCATCTCTTTTTTTATATAGAATTAGAGAATTTGTATTTCTTGAACTATACATATATAGGCATAAAAAAATTAATACTGAATCATTCCTTTCAAAACAAAAATAAAATAAAGGGTGTAAAAAAACCTTTATAAAAATTTAAAAAGAGGAATAAAAATGGAGGAACCCCCCCCCTCCCAAACACACATTTTTTTAGTCAAAGTTAGGAAGTTAGGCTTCGTAACAACCTCAAAATATGGTTTTATTGAATAATAAAGAATGAAAAATTAACTAAAGAGACAAAATCATATCAGGCAAAGAGTAGTAGGAAAAAACAAAAAACAATGGAAATTTAACAAAACAACTACTTTTAACAATATTAAAAACACAAAAAGCATTGAAACAAATAGTGCTTTCTGATTGGTCAATGACGGAGCTAAATACAGATATGTAATTGGTCAATGGGATAGCAGAAAAAGACTGAAAAATAGCCCACAAATAAGCTAAGAAGCACATCCGGCCATACTCTACACAATTACCCTTCAGTTTAGCGACAAACTCTAGGAGGCTCTATTTTGGGGGTAAAATTAATGTGATCAGCTCTGCATGTTTATTGAAATAATAAAGGTGATGGCTTCGCCTACTTTAGGCTATTTCCGCCCCCAAAGTCACATTTTTTAGTTACCTTGCTTTATGGGGGCTTGTCCCCATATCCCCCAATTAGGTATGGGGTTGCATCCCCCCCTATACGCCGCAACTTAAAAAAAAATTGTAATATTACTAATTCAAAAGGCTAACATTTAGGTGATTGCTAAATGTTGATGGCGCTATTGTTATCTTAAATTACCTAATAAATAATCACCCAACAGCAAAGGCTAAACATCTGTCCAAAATCCTCACTTTTAAAATGAGGCCATGATCTATACAAAAGTCTTAAAAAGTTCAACAAACTTAATTCATACGAATAACACTCTTTTAACTGCTTGTCTCCAGGGTTGCACAATGTGCATCTGAGGTCATCAGACCTGAATATCATCAAGGTAGGTTGGTAGGTAGAAGGGTTGCCAATGTGTGAAAATAATAATTTATTTTAACTTAGAGAGAAGTTATGCAATTTTATCATTAAACAAAATAATGAAGCACAGAAAAATTCACTACAATACTACCTAATTAATAAAATTGAGTAGAAGTGCAGGCACTTACTAAATAATAAAGAGAGAGATGCCCCAAAACAAATACAATGCCGTGATTGGTCAAATCAAAAGCTACCGTTGGCTGTAATAAAGCCTAAATTGTAGCCCAGAAATCATGCCCCCTATCGTGTACCCCTAAACTGAACAAACCCAGGTTGGATGTTAGAAAATATTTTTTCACCAATAGAATGGTAGATTACTGGAATAGTTAGTCACCTGAGACAGAGAGTCCAAACTTGAATGTTTTGGGGGGAGGATTCTGGACTCATTTTTATTAGGTGAAACTTCACAAGACCTATGCCATGTTTTTTTGTAGTAAAAACTACTAATGGTGTTTTTAGGCATTCTAATAATCATTTATGTCTTTGGTTAGCCACAGAAAACACTTATTTTTAATATACTAGCACTCTGAGTATGACTATTTGGAGCGATCCTATCTTAAAAATAACTGCTCTCCGGGTGCGTGTGTGTACCCTCCACACCCCCTGCAACCTAAAAGCTTAACATCAGATTTGAATGCCAAATTCAATGGCTAAATTTCATTAGGCCTCTAGTTTGAATCAAAGCTTTGTGCAGAAAACAGTTTATAAATTAAAGGCTAGCACTTGTTTGAATGCGGACATTAGAAAGCCACGTGCCCTTAAATGCACTAACAAAATTTGCACTGTGTTTTTGACCTTTCAAATTGTTTAATCTGGACTAGCACAACCACCACACACAATCATACTATATAAACTAAAAAAAGATGGCTACAAATCGTTTGAAATATTTAGAAATCTAAAACCAAATCCTATTTGGTAATTAGTAAAAGATACATGTGCAGATCACCTGCAGATGAAAAAAGCCTGGTATTGTTTAAATATCACTAACGGATTCATCCAGGTCGCCTTCAGATAAAAAAACTGCCAGGTCTAGGCGAAATAGACCAAAAGTTGAATTTTTAGAATTAAAAACACTTTATGTCTCAGGAAATTACAAAATCTATTTGTGTTAAAACGAATCTTTAACTATAAATTTCAAATTACATTTTAGGCATTCACTTTTTGTTTATTAACTCATGTTTAACAAAAAGGTTGAAAGGATTAAGTTGTGTTAATTAAAAAAAGGCAGGACTCTTGGCACACGCACTTGCTATTTCAAAAATCTAGCAAATAAGCATATTTTTTAGGACATATACGAACCACATGGCTGAAGAGGTTACATCAATTTCAAAATTCAAAACCTTGAGAAAGTGTTTGTTGTAACTATATCAAACCTTTCATAATAAACCAGCCTATATAGAATGGATTGTTTTGCAACAATAATAATAAATAGTGCTGTAAAAAATAGTCTCTAAAAAGTCTAAAAAAAAATTATTAAGATTAGCAGGAGATGATTTTGCTATTTTTTTGGCATTTTTTAGCTATTCCACTGCTCACACAGTGAGCTGTATTAAATACAGTCATTGACCAATCATAAATATTCATTGTAATTGTTAAGATTAATGGGCGAGGATTTTGTCTACAATTTTTGTTGCCATTTTTCTACTCTCATGATTGTTTTGACTCAGTAATTTAAGACGATGATAACGCCAACTACTTTATGCTATTTCTACTAAAAATTAATATATTTTAAGTTCTTTCACAATTAAGGGCTTTTGCTCCATAGCCCACACCTAATTGTGGTGAGCTGCACCCCTCATCCCATAAGGAGCATGGCGATTTTCTTTCCTGGCTGCCATGCCCGAGTGGACTCAGCATCCTGTCCGGCGCATCTTATTCTCTTCTCCTTTCTTACACTCTGTCTTATTACCCTACGTGCTCACTTTCCATATAACCTCTCCCACAACTTTCTCCGGTTGACCTCTAATTTCACAGGTAGATGCTGACCAGCTTCCTCTCACCCAACCATCCTGGATTGTTGCTGAGGGGAGAGAGGACAACGCCTCCTCACCCCTGAGCTCCGGGTTTGGGTGGTAGGTTTTTAACAACCTGCTTCATCTCAACGCTCACCTTCCTCACATCCTCTTTCTCCTTTCACTGTCTATCAATTTTATACTGAGCCTAAGGTAAGCCGCCAGGCCACTAGGTTGGAGGAGTAGCCTTGAATGGCACCATCTGGTTTTGCCAGCCCCTTGTTCACCCCTCGCAGAGAGGGCTACAATGCAGGGGGAATAGCGTATGCCATGCTAAAAATAGGGTCACCATACCCATATATAAAAACAATACTTCCCCTCTACCATCGCTGGAGCCACCTTCAAGCAGCTCCACCAAAGAAAGTCTCCCCCCCTGTGCTTTCGTAAGGAACCATACAAAACTCCGACCGGAGAGGAGGCTTACTCCTCTCCTATGCCTAAAGGTGCAGGGAACTCCCCCTCACCCTCTTCTCTGGAGGGCGACTCCCTCTTTATAATGGCATTCTCCCCTTTACTTTACTAGGGGACTGCCAAGAAATCCTGTTGGTGACACATAAGTGACTGCTGCTAGTCAGAGTGGCTCGATAAGGCCAACCCCTTTAGATGGATGACAGGGCCCGTTGGCGTATGCCCTACAAATGGTCAAATGTTTGCTCCCACTGAAATGCACATGGTTCTGGATGTAACCTAGCCCCATACAGTAGGATCTTTCATGGGAGTTGAACACACGCTCAGTTCCAAACACCAGAACTAAGACAAATAGTGTGCAGAGTGGAGCCTCGATTACATTAGGGCCCCTCATTCTGAGATTACCTGCCATTTTTGAGCCCATAAGCTTTAAACACTTCCTTGATATTCGCTTCACTGATGGGAACATGATTTATCAGAAGAGAGCTCTAGCTAGCATGATTGGTAGAAAGCCGAAGGTGACCAGTTTCTCGTATGGGAGCCTTCTGGCGAATCTTTCCAAGGGGGCCATGATTAGTACCCATCGGACACTTGATGGCCTGCCTTTGAGTGTGATGCCACACTACCATGAACTTTGTAAAAGGAGTGGTTTATAAGAGGGAACTCTTGTACTAATCCATAGATGTTATTACCTTAGAGCTGGTCAATCATGTGGCAATCAAGGTTGAATGTATGATGAGAAAACAGGGAGGGGCCTCAAAACCCATCACTACAATCTTCATCACATTCAACTGTGGCAAGCTCCCTGACTCTGTGCATGCCAATTGGTTTCACTACCACCTGAAGGCATTCATGCCACTGCTGTGGAGGTGTTACTACTGCCACCACTTTGGCGATACCAACAGGGCTATCGAGCTGATACCTAAATCTCAAGCTCCAGCTCCAACAGTTTTAAATTTACTGGCTCCAGCTCCAACCTTTTGAAATTTCTGGCTCCCATCTTTATTTCATCTCACCATATATTAATGATTGATATAACCTACTGAAATTGTATTTTGCTCTTTGCTATTAATAGGCCATAATAGATGGCTATTAATCTAAATTCTAATGACTATACCTCAGATTTGCTAATCTTCTATTATTGATTAGAATATAATCCTTAATAGCTAATTATTGATAATAATATAAAGTTTATAACATACATTTTTATTTACAACACAACTATCCTTTGTTAACTATAAATCTAATGTTTAAGTAAAAATTATAAAGAAATGTCTAAAAAAGTTTTATTTATACTTATTAGATGAGTTTAAAATCCTTATTTTATGTTAACTTTAAAATTTTTTTCTATTTATACACGTATTAATATACTTTTACCTGAATAAAAGTTAGTATTTTTTAGTTTTAATATTGACATATTTGACTTAATTTTAAATTCTCTTTAAAATTTTAAATTAGCTCCCATATTCTTTATTTTAAATTCATTATTGTTCTCAAAAATAAAACTGCTTCTGCCAAGTCTTCTTTCATTGATGCTTTTAAATCTGATTTTATAATTCTTAGTGCAGAAAATAGTCTTTCTATGCTTTACTTGGGTAGGAAGCATTGCTGTTACAGTCCTAGTTACATTTCTTAGAATCTCTGGATACAAGGGTAAGAATTCTTCTATAGTCAGTTTTGATGAGGGTTTATATTTTTCTACTTCCTTTAACCCTATCAAGAATCTTCATTAAACTTTGTTTCTTATATATTAAGAGGTTTGTCTCCATCTTCATTGATGTGCTTTATATTTGCCTTTTCAATTTTGTCTAAATAATTTGAAAAATATTCATTATCATTTGGCTATTTCTCAGCCATCTTATGCGAATTGCTATTTCATAAAGTGCTGTTTTTCCTGTAGCCTTCTGATCATCATTCAATAGGACTCTTTTCATTGGGTCTACATAAACAGCAGCTAATAGGATTGTATTTTGGTGTAAAAGTAATTCCTCCCTTCTCTTCATTGAAGATACAATTTTATCTGCAAACAGTCCACCAATTTGCCCAAGGCAATCTATTAATTCCTTGCAGGCCAGCAAAACTTCTAATTCTGACAATTACATTCATTCATATTCAGTGAGTGAGACATCTTTATTAGCTAGGTCTTTAAGATTATTGTTTCAGCTCTAACAGATGCTTGATCATCATATAGGTGCTCCTGCATGTGTTTCTTGATCTAAAATGGCTCCTAAACCTAAATGTCTTTTTCAAAATAGTTGATTTTTGGTCTTATACCTGCAGTGGCTACTTGCCTGATTCTGATAATCATCATATTTGCTACAAGGTGTCCTTTTAAACCATCTCTTATTGCTAATTGCAGTGTATGCACAACACTGATGTTGTATGAAAGATAATTTCCAAGCTTCTTCAATCAAATCATCTATAAACTTGTCTTCAAGTGTTATTAAATCATCATTTTCAGAGAAGTCTTCATCATTTGACATTTCATTATCTTTTGCTGGATTATTTTTTTCAATTGTACTTAACATATTTGAAGCATTGTCTGTGATAATACATAGAACTTGTTCTTTCTTAATTTCAAAACCTGCAAAACAGTTTCCATCAATTTTGAAAGATACTCTCTTGTATCTTTAACTGTCAATGTTTTAGTCATCACTTTATTAGATTCATTAATAAATCTGACATTAATCACAAAATAATTAACTCTGTCTAGTGTATCTAGCTTATTTAAATATAATCTTCCTAATGTTATTTTTATCTAGAGATATTCCGAGTTTTGAGCCATTACTCCATTCATACCTAAGAATGCTGGTTTTGAGAAAAAAATTAGAGGTATACTGTTTTTTATTTTTACCACCATGTCTATAATATGCTTCTTAAATTTATTAAAGGTCATTGTGACAGTAAATTTGTTTGTTACAAAAAACTTGTTATTGCTGAAATTTGTCAAATAGTATGTTTCATACGAGGGGCAGTCAATAAGTTTTGCGAATTGGTAGGGCAAAACAGAAGAAGGGGGATGGCTGTTTATGGTGGTGTTAGGACAAGTTATGACAAGTCAGGACCAGTAGCCGCACGCTCCTGCTTGTCTATTTAAGAAGCAGTAGCTGATCACAGATCATCAGTCACAAATCTTTCAACAATGGAGAAGGTTGAGCATTGCGGAGTGATCAAAGTTTTGACCAATGAAGGCAAGAATACAAATGAGATCCATGAACGCATGGTTTCAGTGTACACCGACACCGCCCCTTCCTATGCAACCATTGATCATTGGAATAGGGAGTTCCGCCATGGTTGTGAGTCCCTTGAAGATGACCCCCGTCCAGGACACCCATCAGACATGATCAACAAGGACAGTGTGGCCTATGTTGAGAGGATGATCCTCGAAAATCGACGGGTGAAGGTCAAAGAAATCGAACGACAACTTGGAATATCACATGGAAGTGTTATCAACATCATTCACAACAATTTGGCCATGATCAAGGGTCTCTGCCTATTGGGTCCCTAGAAACCTCACGCCCCATGATCGACTTCAACGTCATCAAAGTCCACAAGGCCAGAGTTGCACAAGCTGCCCTGCATGAGTGCAGATTCGAGGAGCTCAACCATCCCCCCTACAGTCCATATCTGTCCCCTAGCGACTACTTTTTATTCTGCCAGCCCAAGGCTGCACTGCATGGATGCCAGTTTGGGGATGATGAAGATGTCCAGCTCACCATCCAGGAGTGGATTGAACAGCAATCGGGAGATTTCTGGTTGTCAGGAATTCGAAGCCTCAGGGACAAGTGGTGCAAGTGCATTGAAGTCAAGGGTAGTTATATTGAAAAATAATAAAACACTTTTCCTCATATCTCGTTTCCTTATATCCGAATTGCAAAACTTATTGACTGCCCCTCGTATTTCTAGTTGAAGTAATCACTTGAGTGTCTTTCTTGTTGATTATTTCATATATCTTTGGATAGAATCTCTGTAGATGCCTTTTCAAATTTGATGTCTTGCGAGTCATACTGTCTTTTTGAATCAGAGCTGGTAGTACCACTTGTAGTGATCAAAAAACTAATTTTGATTCCACAAAATTTTTCAACAACATTAGCGTCATCAACTTTCTTGCAATGGTAGATAAAATGTTTGCTGTCATTTGAGACAATAAAATGCTTAAACATATATAAGCTAAGTAAAAACAAGTTTTGTAAGTTACAAACTAAAACATTCATTCTAGATTATGTGAAAGAAAAAAGAAATTGTTAATTTATTTGGGAAAATAATATGGTTTAATTTTAATAGATCATGATATAATGAAAAGGATTTTTCAAAGTGATACATTTTTATTATTGTTGAGGAAGAGGAAAATTTATGCTGGACTTTTAGTATATGAAGCTGGAGCTAGTACATTTTGACTGGGTCTAGCTCCAACCTTTCTCAATGATTTAGCTCCAACTCCAGGACCAAAAATTCTTTCAAGCTCCAGCTCCAGGACCAAAAATTCTTTTAAACTCCAGCTCCGCAGCCTTGGATACAAATTACTTCTATAGATGCACAAAGTTTGGGTTCCTCGCAGTCTAAGGTGCTCCAAGGCCTTACATAATAAGTGCAAATCATGTGTTGCCAAGTGTGTCAATTGCGGAAAGCCGCACCCTGCTTCCTCAAAGCAATGTGGTAGATCTTCTCCTTGAGAAGAAAATCTTGGCCATTCAGTCACAGGATCATCTCTAATTTTACTTGGTCCTGTTGCTGCCTGCCCTCTCTTAAGCCTCAATGTTAAGAAAGACCCCATCTATGCCTATGAGTATGGTCATTTCTGCCCCCATTCCAAACCCTTCTGAGGGCTCTACCCAACCAGGTGGCAGAAAAGGTTCACATCTACCCTGGCTAAAACCAGAGCTTCCCATCCTTTCCCGAATGTAACTGTTTTCCATAAGGCAAAACAGCCATGCACCTCCAGAGTCATTAGAGTCGCAGGAGGCAACACTCCTGAATTTTGTTGATTCCATCTTGCCGGTTTCTAAAGGTGCTCCCGAAAGGAAGACATCACTAAAGAAGTTTCAGCTCATACGCCCACACCTAGGCTGGGTGACTCAAAAGTGTGTATCCTCTAAAGGAAGAACCCCTGCCCCGCCTGCCTAAGTTTCGAAATAGGGAGGATAAGACTCACATACTGAACCCAACCTACCTTGATAAGTCCTCAAAGGTGACAGTGCCTTCAGTGCATTATGTTTGGATTATATCCTTACATATAATCAAACTCCAACTGTACTTTGTTATAATAATAATATAAATAATAATAGTAATTAAAACATTATCAGATAGACAAGAAATAAGAGCTCAGAAATTCACACAAATGTACATTACCTTCCGAACCTAAAACTGCAGTATCTGATGGTCATTCCATTTTCCCTACTCCATGCTTCAGCCCATCCCTATGGCAACAAGAAGCAATCTTCCCTCTTAATTACCACCTACTAATTTCCTGTGGTTTCACTCTTTTTTGCAAAGGACATTCTTCAGTAGATGTTGTTGGGCTCCACCTCTTATCACCTTGAATTATATAGTATTGGGTAATACTTAGGTAGGAGTATCCTCTAAAACATTGGCTCATTTGTCATAAATTTCTACCCTATTAAGCTTAGGATAAAGTTAACTGGATAGTTATTGTGAAAAAACATCCCACACTGTTCAATGCTCTATATAGCCATTGGTTCTATTTTAAAAAACTTAGTAACTAAATCAAATCTAATTGGATCATTATTATATACATATAACCATACCTACTTGAAATGACCATATAAAAAAAATTCTGAAACTTCTTGCGACAGAGGAGTGTCTGATATATAAATCCACCACCTTGAAGTTGTCTCATTATGTACTTCTGTCCCCTGTAATTCAAAATGACCAATTCATATCTTAAAGTGACTGATACTCTCATCCATCGAGCAATGTGCCTTCTCCAGTCAAAACAGACCATTACCAGCTGTAATGTGGAGTACTTTCATCGCCTCTGGTATCACATTACATTCCAAGCTTTGTGCCTCCTCCAGTCATATAAGACGATGTTACCAACCATAAACTGGTGTAATCTTCCTCACCAGTTGTATCAGACGACATTCCGAGCATCGGGCATTCTCCAGTTGTAACAGATGATGTTACCAGCTGTAGCCATTGTTCCGCTAACAGTGCCTGGAGTTCTGCCTACGGGAAGCGTATGGCCATTTCTGCTAGAGACTTTCCTTCTGAAGAAGGCCCCTGCATCTCCGAGCTAGGCCTGGAGGGCATATTCTTTGAATGGAATACCTGGGGATTCTGGGCCAGCTAGGAGGAGCTGTGGAGGCTCATCTCCTTTTTTCTTTAGATATCTTTTTGCAGGAAACCATGCTAGTTACGTGCCCCTTTCCACCATCCTGGGGTATAAGGGTTTTGTTACTTTACCACCACAAGATGGGGGCTGGGGAGGAGGATACACCACTTACACCTGGCATGATGTCCCTGTTCTTCACCTTGTTTTAGATACCTATCTTCAGGCAGTAGCTGTGCAGCTGCACCTTGAGAGGAGGTATAGTGTTATTTGTACATATATTCAACCGTAGATTTCAACATGGGGACTTCCGCTGCATCGTGGCACGATTGCTGAAGCCCTTTCTCTTGAACGGGAGGCACCTCCTCTGGGAAGATTACTCAATCAATCCCAGGGATCAGGTCTTTTCAGACCTGATTTCGAGGAGCTGGAGATAGGTGGCGTGAATGTAGATGCGTTTATGTATCACTGCCCAAGAACCGCTTTATTTGTCTTGATCTATCTTTTTGCTCTCTAGTTTCACAGCCTGATTATGGTTGGGGGTAGTTGATGACCTCCAAGGTAGTGATCACTTTCTCATTCAAATAGCATTTTATGGGTCACTGCTGCCTGAGAGCCTGGCATGGTGGTCTGCATTTCAGGAAATGACTGCTCTCTTTCTCAGTCAAGGAGTTTAGGTCGGTAGATGAGGCTGTTGAGTTCCTGGGCATCCTCATCAACATGGCCCTCACTACTATTCTTTAGAATGTCTAGCTATTTTTAATGTCAACCACTTCTGTGGTGGTCAGCTGAGTGTGAGAAAGCACTCAAACTGGAGCATTATGTATACATGTGCTATAAGCGCTGCACAAATTATTTTACTGCAACTGAATTTCATCGGGCTAGGTTGTTATGTTTAGAAACATGCTTGCCCCTCTTTCTGGTGGGTATACATGTCTTCTCTTAATGGGGAGTTCTCACTAGCTGTGTGCAAGCGAGTTAAAAGGATTTGGGGCAAGTTCTTGCAGGACCCCCTTACCTTCTCCAGGAGAATGGGACCACAATCTTGGATGCTGTGTCTGTGGCAAAATCCTTTGTGACTGCATTCTCCCTGCATTATATAGCTGAGATTCTGCTTCCCCATCATTTAATGTGCGTTGTGATGTCGTAGAAGCCTGCTGACTGGACTTTACCTCCAGAGGCAGAGAACCCTTCAATGACAGGTTAGATTGAGTTGTCTTCCACTCTCATTTTGTGTGTGGACACTAGCCCTGGTACGGAGGTTGTCCCGTATGCCTTGCTTTGACACCTGGGTGAGTAAGGCAATGTTCTTTGTTATATTTGTTCAACAAGATCTTGGTAGAGGGTATCCTCCCATACTCTTGGCGAATCACTACTGTGCTTGATTTTCACAAACTGATGAGAAATTACTCTATCCTGGCTGGTTTCTACCCAATCTCTCTAACCTCCTGCAGTTGCATATTGATGGAGAAATTGTTAAATATTATATTAGACTCTTTTCTGGACAGCGGAGGCTATCTGTCTTCTGCACAGTGTGGCTTCTACAAGTTCCATTTCACATTGGCTACTCTGCTCAGACTGGAAAATGCTGTATGCAAGGCCTTCCTTTATAGATAGCACGAGCTACAGTGTTTTTTAATATGGAGAAGGCTTATGATACAGCATGTCAATACACGATATAGTTTCCATCTGAATATTTGTGAGATCATCAATTTGGTGTATGGATGTGGCCAGCCCATCCAACCTAATGCATCAGGAAGACAGTGTCCTCACTGGAAGATGTTTTACTTTGACGACTTATTGATTTCTTTTGGCACAGCCCAGATGCCAACTCTGGAGCATAGACTCCAAAAGGCATTGAACTCTGACTCTCGCTATCTTGAAGTGCACAGGCTTCTGTTTACCTTTACCAAGACTAAGGTGATCCACTTCTGCCATCATCCACAGCTCTACCTTGACACAGATTTGTTTCTAAATATGGTTTGCCTGGACCCCGTAAGGGGCACGGCGATTTTCCATCTTGGCCGCCGTGCTGACAGGATTCAGCACCCCGTCTGACCCCAGCTTAGCCTCTTCTCTCTCCTTCAAAACACCTAGGGGTTCCCCCCTGGTTTCCTTGCTTTTCATACAACCTCTCCCACCACTTTCTCTGGTCAGCCTCTAATTTCACAAGGTAGATGCTGACCTTCTTCTCAGCCAACCGTCCGGGGATCGGGGCTGAGGGGGAGCTTACAATGTTCTCTCAGCCCTGAGCTCCGTTTTGGGATGGTAGTTTTTGACAACCTGCTTCTTTCCCACCCATACCTTCCTCACATCCCTTTTCCTTCTCTCTTCACACTCTATCAATTTTACGCCGTGCCTAAGGTGGAGTCGCCATGCTGAAGGGCTGTTAGGTCACCAGGCCGGAGGGGTGGCCTTAAATAGTGTCGCCTGGTTCTGCCAGGCCTGTATGTACACCTTGCAGAGCGAGCTACTGTGAGGGGTGATGAGCTATTGCATCCTGTAATAAAAAGAGGATCACCATGCCCAATGATGAGTCAAAGAAAAAAAATCCCCTTAATTCCTCCTGTTCCATTGACGGAGTCGCCCTCGGGCAGCTCCACCGAAAAAATAGAGGTCCCCCCACTGTGCTTGCACAGGGGACCCTCCAAATTTCTCTAACTGTAGAGGAGGCTTACTCCTCTCCTTTAACTAGGGGTGTAGGGGACTCCCCCTCACCCCTTTCTGTTGAGGTGCTTTCGGGCACTTTCCTCTTTCCAGTGGCAGTCCCCCTTTTTCTTTCCAAGGGGACTGCCAAGAAACCCAGCAGGCAGCCCATAGCCGACCGCTCCACATTAAAGCGGCTCGGTAGGGCAAACCCCCTTTAGGGGGAGAGGGAAGTCAGGCCCCTTCGGTCGCTTCTCTCAAAAGACCAGCTGGCAAGAATATTAAACCTTGCCGGGGTCAAGGCCTGTGCATCCCTAGACGTGACTAGAGGCAACTCTGTCAATGAGACCTGTGATGTCCTGGGGGATGGGGAAGGCCAACTGGAGGCCTTCCCCTGAGATAGACATGGTCCTTGAGGCAACCCAGCCTCAGACAATAGGGCCTTCCATGGGAGCGAATCCAGGCTCGGCGCCAAGCACCGAGTCCGAATCCGCCCCTATGCAACGTCTTCCGCAAATGGCTAGGGTTTCCGAGGCGGTACAAGGAGGGGAGGGATCTCCTTCGACCGGTACCCCTACGACTGCCAGGACATTCTCCATTTCGGAGAAGGACCTAGCTGGAGCCGGGCCATCTGGCATGGGGACTCCTGCCGGCGGAGGGGAGAAGCGGGTTCAATCCCCGCCCTCCTCTAAAAAGAAAAACAGAAAAAAAACTAAAAAGACTCAGGGCAACTCTCCTTCCGCGGGGGCTGCGGGAACGGATGGGCCTGCTGCTTCGGTAAGCGACCAAGCCAAGATCGGCACATCCGGCCCCTGTGCCCCCCCGGCTCCGGAGCCCCTGACTAAGACCTAAAGTGCGCAGGGCGGAGCCTCGATAACATCGGGGCCCCTCATTCGGAGGTTACCTGTTGTTTTTGAGCACGCTAGCTTCAAACGCTTCCTCGTTATTCGCTCCACTGATGGCAGCATGTTGGCTAAGGGCAACATGATCCATCAGAGGAGAGCATTAGCTAGTGTAATTGGTAGAGAGCCGAAGGTGACCCGTTTCTCGGACGGGAGCCTTGTGGCGAATGCGGTGAATTCCTCCGAGGCGGCCAAAATAAGTGCTCTTCGGACACTTGGTGGCACCCCGGTGAGTGTGACGCCGCACTCTACCATGAACTTTGTGAAAGGAGTAGTTTATGCGAGGGAACTCGTTGAATACTCCATAGAGGACATCACCTTAGAGCTGGCCAACCATGGGGCGGTCAAGGTCGAACGTGTGATGAGAAAACAGGGAGGAGCCTCGAGACCCACCCCTACACTCTTCGTCACGTTCGACTGTGACAAGCTCCATGAGTCGGTGCGTGCCTGTTGGTACCGCTACCGCGTGAAGGAATTCGTGCCACTGCCGCGGCGGTGCTATTACTGTCACCGCTTCGTCCATACGAATCCTTCTTGTACATGTGCTAAGTTGGGGTCACCCGAAGTATGTGTAAATTGCTCAAAGGCCGCACACGATAAGTCCAAGTCGTGTGTGGCCAAGTGTGTCAATTGCGGAGAGCCGCACACCGCTTCTTCGAAGCAATGTGGTGCATATCTCCTTGAGAAAGAAATCTTGGCCGTTCAGGCCCAGGATCGACTCTCATTCTGCGAGGCTAAGGACTTGGTCCTGGCGCGCCCGGCTCGGCATGGGACGTGTTATGCCTCAATGGTTATAAAGACACCCTCTGCTCCTGGCTCATCCAGGCCAACGAGCACGGTTGTTTTCCGCGCCCATTCGGAGCCCTTCTGCAGGGTTCTATTCAACACGGGAGCTCCCCTGGTAAAGCTGGCGCCACAAAGGGTTCACACCCATCCCTGTCTAAAACCAGGGCTCCCCCCTTCACCTAGCGTGACCGTTTCACGTAAGGGCTAAACGGCCACGCGCCTTCACCGAGTCGTTACACTCACACGAGGCAACACCCCTGAAGTTGGTCGCCAGGCCATGTTACGGGGTTCCTAAAGCTGCCCCCCAAAAGGAGACAGCAACAAAGGAGCTTCGGCTCCTTCGCCCACGCCTAGTGGTGGGCTGAGTGGCTTGCAGACGGTGAATCCTCGAAAAGAGGGGCTTCAGCCTTCTAAGACACAACGCCTGCCGAAGGTTTCTAGGTGGATGGAGGAAAAGACTTGCATGGCGAGCCCAACCTTCCCCAATAAGTCCTCGAAGGCGACAGCGCTTTCAGCGCTATGTCAGGCCAACAACACCCGGGGTTCAGCCTCCGGGAAGCCTACAGCCATTCCCGTGAGGGTCTTCTGTTCGAAGAGGGCCCCCGCGTCTCCTCGGAGCTAGGCCTGGAGGGCATATTCCTTCAATGGAAGCTTATACAGTGCTGGGAGTATTGCATTCGATCTTTTTGGAGCACACCTCGTGTCACGCTGGAACGGTGCCAGTGTATACGGATGGCTCCAAGCCTGAAAAGGGGGTCGGCTTCTACGCCGTATCCCCTCTGTTTGAAATCTGCGGGGCTCTGCCAGGCGCTGCGTCTGTCTTCACGGCCGAGCTGGTGGCAATACATCGCTCGGTACGGGAGATTACGCGACGTGCCCGGTTCGGAGACCGGATTGTGATCTATAGCAACTCACAAAGCACTCTTGAGTGATCTCGGGGCATTGGAATGTCCGCATCCCCTGGTTCGCGATACCTGTGACGCCATGGTTTGGGCGAGCCGGACGGATGTCGAGATTATCTTCTGCTGGGTTCCTGGACATGTAGGAATTGCGGGGAATGACCGCGCCTTGAGGGCGCCAAAGAGTCCGCGAGAACTCTGTGACTGGACCAGCGTTTCGCTCTTCCTCACACCGACTACATGGCAAGAATACGAGCAGCTCTTCGGGCTGCTTGGCAAAGAAGATGGGAGACGGTCGAAAGGAACTTAAAGTTGCGTGCCATTACGCCGCGACTGTTTCCATGGACTTACCCCCTAATGCCGCGAAGGATTCATGTTGCTTTCTGTCGTCTCTGTCTTGGGCACACTCGCAGGATGCACCGCCATTTGATGGAGCGCTCGCCAGCGCCCTACTGGGAAGACTGCGTTATCCCCAGACTGTTCAGCATATTCGTGTTGAATGTCCCAATCTGGGCGATCTTCGTGCACGTTTCCTCTCCCAGTACCGGGATGGGCGGGGTCGCTACCGACTGTCCCTTGTACTCGAGACGAGTGTGTGCTCATGTCCTGGTGGACTGATAGACTTTTGGGGGGATGCTGGCCTTCTCCCTTTTATTTAAGTAGGTTTGTTTTTTTATTGTTGTTTTCTTTTAGGTCGCACGCTCCTGCGCAGGGGGAGGAGGACCTTCCCCCGACGCAGGAGCTTGCTTCCTAATTGTTGTCATCTTCCCTTTTTATTGTTGTTTTGTTTTCAAATTTTCATTTTAAAGTAGCCTAGAGCTAGGCTGTTTGATTGCGGTGACTTATGCCCAAGTGGGCAGTCACCAGATAGCCCCTTAAAAAAAAAATGGTTTACTTGCAATTAGTGGACTAGTACTATTTCCTGAGAGGCTCATTTTCAGCCTCAGGGCCTCATGTACCATGGATATTCTTCACTCTGTGATGCTCACTGCCTGGAGTCCAGATAGGGCTATTGCCTTACTTTTTCAATGATCCTTTGTTCTTTTGAAGCTCTATTACAGATGCAGGTTTTCTGCATCTGTAGCTGAGCATGTTTTGCGGAAGGTGGACTCAATCCACCATACCTGCCTTTGCCTGGGAACCAGTGCCTTCTACATATTACAGCTCTCACTGTATATGCATTTGATCTTGACAGTGCCTATGCTGCTGAGAGATGAGAGTCACCCTAAGCCCTTTGGGTTTAGGGCTTAGATCTCCTTCATTTATATTAATGGAGGGGTGTGAAGTCACTTTCACCCTTTCACCCTAAAGCTTAAAATGCAGTGTATGTTGTAAAATTATTTAGTCTTTAATATACTATTTAAACTGGACCCTCAGTTTGTACGATTACTTTGTTACTGGGAATAGGTCAAAAACTTAGAAATGGCAAAACTAAAATATTATTTCCCATTTAAATACAAGTAGCCTAATTAGAGATCATTTTTTTCTAGGGCTTAAATAGTTACCCTCCCTTTTTAAAAAATATGAATATTTTAATGCAAATAAAAATTCTAATGTTATATAATAATAATACAGTACTTCTAGGTTGTAATTCCTGAAAAATCCTCCCAATAAATTAAGAATCTATATTAGTCGTTGCTTTAATTACATCTGCTTTATTAAGCTGTTTATTTTTTACTTTCTCTCTTGAGGCTGTTATGAGATCACCATATCTTTTGCAACATCAGTCACTCATTGGCCTGTTCATTCATTGATATACATTTTTAATTCAATAGTTGATCTTGTGTTTATTTGGCGATGCCTGGGCACTCAAAAGTTATTGCCATAAAAAACTAAATTTAACATATCAGAAAATTATCAAAAAGATTAGCAATTTTCAGATCTACATTATGCAAAACTATACTTTGCACAAGACTGATGCCAATTCAATCACCCATGTGTAAAAGCACTTAACACAAATTTGTGATCACCAAAAGATATTTTTGGTTGAAAACCAAAAATGACAAATACTGACTGATATGTATAAAAACTGAACGTTTCTGTAAATTTTCTCATTATGTTTAACATTAATAGTTTAAGAATGAGTTTTATAAATATTATAACTAAGATGTGACATTTAAAAGTTTATTACCTCATATTTACCTTGTTGAAAAGTTAATAGCTCCCATCTCTGAAAACACTTAACTAAATGATACTATTTATCTTTTCTAATTTATGTCACTAAACATTAATTTTAATGTGGAATGACTCTAAATTAATCTCATCCCAACAATCACGTACAAGAAAACTACCTCCACTCTACCCTCTACTCACCGATACTTAAACAACCTACCATCAAGTGACACTAAATGAGCCCCCACTCAGAAAAATTACCACACATGTCAGAGAGAGCACTTATAGCACAACTAAGCTCCATCCACTCAACTTTTCTCCAAAAATACAGATACGTTAATTAACTAATGAGGCAATGAATTGAATTTTTGATGAGATTGAAACAACTTTGCTTTTATTTGTTATAGGATTTCTTCAGAGGTTACAAAGATGGAAGAAATGAAAAAGGAAGTTATTGAATATCCACTTAACTTTCCTCTAGATGATGAAAATGTAAGCATCTCAGGATTTTCTTATATATATTAGCATTCAACATCATTATTTTGTATTCATTTTAGTTAATATACCTTTACCTATCTCATAATTAACTTGTAAATCTTTATTTGCATATAGTTACAGAAAGTAAATAATTATTTCTTTATAATAGGATATTTTTAAAGAAACTGCCATCAAAGAAATGAAGGATGAGTTGTCTGATTCAGATCATGGAAATGAATTAAAATTGATCACAGGTCAAGAACGAGCAGTTCTTGATGGTTCTAATGAATTGCTCTTAAAAGATTTCCCAGTCAAAGAGGTAGTTACAACAAGTTGTTTGTTATAATATTTAGCAATGTTCCCATGGTAGCTTAATCTCTCTACAACCTATTATTGGTTAAAGAGAAATAAGTTGAGAGGGTCGAATTTGATCTAGTCCTTTATTGAAAGCCATTTCATCAGAATTTTTGTTCAGATGCTAGCTAGCTAAGTGGTCTAAGGCACTGCTTTACCTGAGATAAAAGTGGTGCTTGCTTCTCAGTGTTTTTGGTTTGATCATTATCCCGGCTTGAATATTTTCTAATAAGGAAAACATTTTCCAAAAAAGAAAATCATTTATCTATTTCTTTATGGTATGACTCATTCTATTTCATTATTCATTATTCCATCCCATAAGGGTCACGGCGATTTGCTTTCTTGCCCAAGTGCTGATGGGACTCAGTACATCGTCCGGTCCCAGCTTGTCCTCTCCACCCTTCTTCTGACTCCCTGTTTTATCCTGCTCCCCCACTTTCCTTACAACCCCTCCCACAACTTTCTCTGGTCGGCCTCTAATTTCACAGAGTAATTGACTGCCTAGCTACTGGGCCAGAGGAGTGGTCCCAAATGCTGGCAGCTGGCTTTGCCAACCCTGTATTCACCCCATCGCAGAGCAGGCTACTGTGTGGGGTGATTAGCATTTGAGTCCTGTGAAAACAATAGGGTCACTGTGCCCAATGATGAGATGAGATTTTTCATTCAAATACTCACCCTTTACCTTCCCCTCTACTATTGTCATAGCCGCTCAAAGTAGCCCCCATCCCTGTGCTTTCTCAGGGGCCCCTTCTAACTTCTCTGACTGGAAAGGAGAACTCTCACACCCATGAGGTGCCCTTGGGTTACTCTCTCTTTCCAGCAGCAGTCAGCCTATAATTGACTACTTTCAGTGGATAGGGCTAAGCCACTTAGGGGAGCATGGCATAACAGGGCCATTTGGTTTGTGCTTCCTAATGTTATGCTTGTAGGTATGACTAGTTTACAAGGGTCAGTGTACCTGTCCCCCCTCTCTTCTTCTATGCACAGTGGTTTGCTGGCATTGGACAATAAAAAAGGAACCTCAAATGGGATCCATGATGTCTTACTGGGGGTGGGGGGATGGCCACATAGAGACCCCACCCCCTTAGATAGCCATAGTCCCAGAGGGTAGGATCTTCCATGAGGTCAAGCCCAAGTCTGTCCTTATGCAAGCTCCTCTTAAGACAGATGTGTCTGCTGCTGCTTCCGTGAGTGACCAAGTCAAGATTGGCACATCCAGCCCCAGTGCTCCCGCAGGTGGGGATTCCCAGACAAACACCAAAATTGCAAGTTGCAGAGTGGAGACTCGATTACATCGGAGCTGCTCATTAAGATATTACCTGACATTTTTGAGATTTAAACGCTTTCAGGTTATTCACTCCACTGATGGCACCATGTTGGCCAAGGGCAACATGATCCAGCAGAGGAGAGCACTAGCTAGTGTTATTAGTAGAGAGCCAAAGGTGACCCATTTTTTGCCAAGGAGCCTCCTGCTTAATGTGTAAAATCCTTCCAAGGTGACCATGATTAGTAGTGCCTTCTGGACACTTGATGGCACCCTGGTGAGTGTGATACACCACACTCGATCTACCCTGAACGTCATGAAAGGAGTGGTTTATGTGAGGGTACTCATGGACTAGACCATAGATGACAGCATGGAGTGACCCAAGGTCGCATGTGTGATGAGAAAACAGGGATGGGCCTTGATACTCACCCCCTGGACTCTGTCTTGTTCAACTATGACAAGCTCCCTGAGTTGTTGTGCACCGGTGTATGTCTACCGCGCGAAGTCATTCATTCCACTTCTGCAGAGGTGGTGCTACTTCTAATTCTTCTTCCATACAAATCCACTCCCTTAGACGTGCATAGTTGGGGTTACCCAAAGTCTGTGTAAGTTGCTCCAAGGCTGAACATGATAACTCCAAATTGTGTGTGGCCAAGTGTGTGAATTGTGGATAGCCGCATTCCACTTCTTTAAAGCAATGTAGTTTATATCTCCCTGCGATTGAAATCCTCTCCATTCAGGCCCAGGATAGTCTCTCATTTCGCAAGGCTAAGGACTTGGTCCTGGCATCCTAGTGCTGCATGGGATCCTTTATGCTTCAATTTTAAGAAAGACACCCTCTGCTCCTACCCCTTCCAGGCATACGAGCACATTTATTTCCGCGCCCTTGCGCTGGTTCTACACACCCTGGTTTCTCCCCTGGTACAGCTGGTGGCGCATAGGTTTCATATCCAACCCCAACTAAAACCAGGGCTCCCCTCTCTTCCCGCAGCATTACTGTTTCCTGTAAGGCGAATTGCTAATGGCCTCCACTGAGGCGTTTAACTCGCAAGAGGCAACACCCCCAAAGTTGGTTGTGAGGCTGTCTTCCAGGGTTCCTAAAGCTGCTTCCAAAAGGAGAACAGTGCCAATGGAGCTTCAGCTCCTAGGGAAACACCCAGTGCTTTCCTGCATGACTCAAAAATAGTGGATCCTCCAAAGGAGGGACCGCCGCCTTCTGCCTAAGATTTTGAGGAAAAAGAAGGAAAAGATTCTCATGGTGAGCCCAAACTCCCCTGATATGGTCTCGAAGGTGATTCGCATTGTCTGGCAAACAGCCCCCGGACTGAGAAATGGATGGCCATTTCCATGGTAGTCTTGTCTTTGAAGAGGTCCCCTGCATCTCCTCGTAGCTAGCCCTGGAAGTCATATTCCTTCAATAGACATGCTGTTGACCTCTGGCCAAATGGTTGTGACTCCATAACCACAGGGTGGAGTTGTAGCGGCGGGATTGTGAGTCCCCAGCCAAATATTCCCGCCGCCCTGACAAGGTCTGCTTGGTGGTTCAAAGAGAAGGTATTGAGGAGAGAGAGTATTTTCTATTTTAATTTAGAAACAGTAATTATAGCAAAATAATCAACCCGAAATATTATACAACCCTCAACCTAAACCAAAATACAATATATATATATATATATATATATATATATATATATATATATATATATATATATATATATATATACAGTTGGCCTTACAATACTCAATACTCTAGCCAACCAACACATGTATATATTACAAAAGGCCTTACACAAGATCTTGGCCATGCAAATGAATAGTAAAACCAAGATATCGTGAAAGACAGGTGCACCCTTAACTAACTAATAAAGCGAGATTAGTTGGAGAAAATGGGAGGTGGCTGACTATCTGCAGGATTCTGAGGGGCCCGGGACTCGGCAAAGCCAAGGATTTTAGGTACCTGGGACACTTTTGGTTCCAACTGCTGGGTCACAGTCGGTGGGGCGCTGCTCCAATTACTCCCTGGAGACTGGGAGGGGCTCTCCAAGGTCCACACCTTAGAAAATCGCCCCAAAAGGTAGGCACACTTGCGAGGGTCAGGATTGGCTTCACCCGTCTCTGAAAGCCAGATGTCAGCAACAATCGGTACCACAGAACTGGAAAAGAGAAGGCACATTCAGTCACCTATTCACTGCCACACTCAACATCTTTACTCTTAACACATTCAACCATATCCACTCTCACACAATTTTTACTCACCTATTTTCTGTCCAGGCGGCTCTTCTTTCCTCAATCACAAACTTCCAAACTATTACTAAATCCAAAGCTATGGTTACACTGAAAGAATCCGCCTAAAAAAAAAATAGGAGATGAATGGGGGAGTACAATAGAGATCCATCGAGTCCCCCCACACAAAGCAAAGACGGTGATCATACGATCCACACACACATTCTGCAAAAGAAGAAAGAGATTAGACATAGGGGAGGGGAGGCGGACAAACAAACTACTACAGAGTCCGGGCAGGAGTAGGTACCATTTATACTCAGCATGATGTCTCCATTCTTCTCTTTTATTTAGAACCTCCTTTCAGGCAGTAGCTATGCAGCTGCACCTGGATAGGAGGTATACTGTTATTTCTGCATACATTCCACTGTCAGCCAACTTCGACACAGGAGACTTCTGCCGAGTTGTGGCAAAGTTACAGAGACCCATTCTTATGCTTGGTGATCTGAATCATGGACACTCCTTGTAGGGAGACTACGCAATCAATCTCAGGGGTCAGGTCCTTGCTGACCTGATCAATGAGCTGGAGATGGTATCCTAAATGTGGATGATTTTATGTTTCGCTGTCAGAGAACCACTTCATTTTGCTCTCTTGATCTATCTCATCTATATCATGGAAGTCAATGACTTCCATGGTAGTGATCACTTTCCTATTCAAATATTTCTGGGCCACTACTGACTGAGGTCCCACCTGGGTGGTGATTGGCTCAGAGGTGTTGGTCAGCATTTCAGGAAATAACTGATTTCTCTAAATCTGTCTTAGTTGAGGAGTTTAGGGTGCTGGATGAGGCCATTGAGTTCCTCTCCAGCAAGCGTGGGATTAACTACTATTCCTAGAACGTCTGGTCATTTTGCATGCCAATTGCTTCTGTTGTGGTTAGCCAAGTGTGAGACTGACCTCAAACAGAAGCTTTATGCCCATATAGAGACTCTGCACATGATTGGGGCAATAGGACAACTCCCATTCTTTATATCTGAATTTTTCCAAGATCGTTGATTCTACATACAGGTTGGCGAAGCCCTCTCTGGGCCAATGAATCAGGAAAAGTGGGCCCTACATGTAAGTGTCACAATCTTTGCCCTGAGTATCAATGGCATCACCTCGGTGCTGCCCGAAGATGTTCTCGTTATACTTTTTGTGGATGACTTTCCAATCTCTTTTGGTGCGGCGCAGCTGTCAACACGAACAAGCCTTGAACCATGTATCTCGCTATGCCGAAACACCCAGGCTTTAGTTTTTCTTGGCCAAGACTAAGGTGGTGCACTTATGCTGCCATCCATGCTCCACCCTGAGCCAGACTGGTTTCTAAATGGGTTTCGACTAGAAGTGATGGACTCTCACCTTTTCCTTTGTCTTGTATTTGACAGATGCATCACCTGGGAGACTCCTATTCGCAGCCTTAAGGGATCTTGTTTCCATGCCATGGATATTCTTTTTTGCGTGACGTTCAGTGCATGGGGCGCTGGTAGGGCTACTGCCTTGTTTTTTTATCAATCCTTTGTTTGTTTGAAGCTCAACTACGAATGTGAGTTTCATGTATCCACAGCTGACCGTTTATTGGGGAAGGTGGACTCGATCTAACATACAAGGATTTGCCTGGAAACCTGTGCCTTGTGCACATCCCTCATTCAGATCCTACTTGTTATTGCTTGGAAGATGCCACTCGCTCTGCACAGTGTATTATTCACCTGTATGCGCAAGCCTGGTGACTCCCTCAGTCGATAAAAAGTCTCACTGTATCCGCAGCTCATCTCAACGCTACATACGCCGCTGAGAGACGCCAGTCCCACCCTAAACGTTTGGGTTTAGGTTTAAATTCAGTGGGCCTCTGCCAGGCACCGTGTCTGTCTTCACGGCCGAGCTGGTTGCAATACAAGGCTGGGTACTGGAGATATCGTTGTGACGGTGGGGTTGCGACACCCTCACCAATTCTTCCCACCGCCCAACAAGGTCCGCTCGGTGGTTCAAGGAGAGTGTATTGAGGAGAGAGAGTATTTTCTAATTTATTAAAAACTAATAAATATTCCAAGCTAAACCAAAATCACAGTCCCAAAACCTTTAAAATAGATATACCTTACATACAACCTACTCAAAATGATTATATTTATGTACACACTATATAGGTGGCCTTACAATATTATTGGCCAAAAACTGCACTCGCAAAGAGAAATGTCTAGGGCTTCACAAATAGATGTGAGTCTGTCCAAAATGTATCCTGATCTGGGAGCGCTATTACCGGTATAAGGGGGGAGGGAGGGAAAGGGTAGGGGAGGTTCCTTATGCTATTCTTTCCTGTTGGTCTGGCAGCCCAACTCCAGCCAATGCGCAATGATCCGCTCTCAAGGACGGGGACACGGTGGTTCTGGTCAATGTGGAAAGTGAGAGGGATCTGGCTCCAATCGATGCATTTGCGACTTGGAGGCAATCTCGAGACTCACGCTTCAAAAACAGTCCCCTTGCTGCCACACAAGGGTCAAGATTGGCTGCTGCCACCTCACCAAGCCAGAATGCAGTGGACAAGCCGGCACCAAGAAGCTGGAAAGGAGAAGGCATTTTCAATCACCCAATCGCTGTCACACTTAAAACATTCTTATACTGCCATTCATATACACCCACCCATTCACACTAAGACTCACCTGAATAACTATTTAGCTTCCTTCTAAATTGTAATAGAACATGCGCACTCTGTCAATTTTGCATGTGGGGGTGGAGACAGGGATGAATGGGGTCACGATAGAAGTCTATTGAGTCCCCCACCCAGAGCGGCAATTACTACGCAGCCGCAAGACACACACCCTGAAAAGAGAAGAAAGGGATTAGAGACGGGTGAGGAGAGGCGGATAACAATAGACTAATACAACGTGATGTGCCTAGTTCTGAGACTAGATTGTGATTTTTGTGACTCACAAAGTGCCCTGAATGCTCTCAGGGCATTGGAAACTCTGCACCCCCTAGTTCACGATATCTGTGTTTACCCGGTTTTGGAGAGCCAGGCTTATTTCGATATTATCTTCTTCTGGGTTCCTGGACTTGTAGGGATTGAGGGGAACGAGGCCATCAAATAGTCTGCAAGGAGTAGGTGACCAGACTAACGTTTAACTCTTTCTCACACTGATTTTCATGATATGAATACAGGCAGCCAGCCCTCTAGTCTGCTTGGCAAAAAAGATCAGACCGTAAAGGGGAATTTAAAGCTGTGTGCCATTGCTCTGCGACCGTTCCCATGGACCTACTCCCCAATGCTAAGACAGCTTCAGGATGTTTATTGTGGTCTAATAACTGAAAACACTCAGAGGATGCACTGCCATCTGATCGAGCGGTCGCCTGCTCCTTATTGTGATGTCCTCATGGTCCCCCAGACCCTTCTACGGATTCTTGTTGAATGTCCCTGTGTGGGTGATCTTCGCTCACATTACCTGTCCTGTTGCCAGGATGAGCAGAGTCACTACACTTTGTCCCTTGCACTCAGGAATGGTTCATGCATACAGACTTGCAGACTATGACCTTTTTGAGGAGCCTCCCTTTTATTTGAGTCTTTGTTGTAGGTTGCATGTTTCTGTGCCCAGGGAAGTCTGGCATACCACTAATGCTGAAGTGTTTTTCATTCTTTTTAATTTTTTTTTAACTTGAATTGCCTTTGTTTTTTATCTTTTTGCTCATTTTTTTTTTAATCTAACCTAGCCTTAGGCTTCAAAGTTGCCAGATTGGTTCTTTAATTTTTTTTTTAAATCACATGAGATGTATATAATATAGGTACATTTGCCGTATCTTGAACTCTATTTCTTGTTTGTCTATTGAGCTCCCCATTAGTTTTGGTCTCATAGTCCTTCCAATTAACCTTGAGAAGCAAGTCTTAAAATTTAAGCCTCTCAATTTGTATGAATTTTTCTCCTCACATGTAGCTGAGTGGTCTAAGGCATTGCTCTAACTAAGATCAAATCGATGCGTGCCTCCTCTCTGTGTTTAGTTTGATCCTCATCCCTGACTAGATTTTTTGGTGTATTAGGAAAGAAGATTTTTCAGTAGAAAAATGATTTTATTTATCTTGTTTCTTTGCATTATGACACTGAGTGATAAGGCATTTGTAGCTGGGGTCATCTGCTAGATGTTTTTATCCTTTTTATCCTTTGATCAGGTTGTCATTCCTTATTTATTCAATCTCCCATTATCACATTTAACACCACTATTTAGCTGTTACCATGCACACTTAAGCTAGTTTCACACATTAATCTTTACAATTTCATCCATCACTCATTATTTAGACTGCAAGTGAACATATCTAAATCTCCAAAGTATGCCATTAAAAACATGAATATAAATGTATGAAAACACAACAGTGATTTCTGGATGCTCTGTAAGAATTAAATTTTGTGCTACTTCAAGCAGGACTTTGAGAAGATTTCATTGAAGAAAGAAGTTAGTGAAGAATTCTTTCATAAAGAGATGAGTTCTTCTGTTACTTTTGATCTACTGTGTGCAAAATCTGAAAACTCTTTATCAAACACTAGCTGTGAATTTTTGCAACAAGACCTCCACCAAGAAAAGGTAATCTTTGTTATTTTTAGTTTTCTGCTGAATTTATTGTATAATGGCAAACATTATTTCATATTTTCTTCACACCAATATTATCACTCAAGATTGCCATGTCTTAGTAATAAATAAGAATAATAGTAGAGTTTATAGACTTATCATGCTTGCTTGAATGTCTGTTTTATGGAGTGCTGTGTAAACAGTACTTCTCCCATCCATATAAGTGGGATTCCTCTTATTTGTCCCTGGTCCCTCTCACACAACTTACAATTGAGTTAAATCCCTCAATCTACATAGTCAAGTTCCTTTGTTGCCCTCCTTTGCACTAGCAGGTTGATATCATGCCTAAAATGTGGGAACCATGCCTCTATACAATACACTAAATGTCGCTAGCATACAAGTTATAAAGTTTAAGGATAACATCTTTACATTTGTAACATTTATTTTAATGATGTCGAACACACTATTTTCTTTATTTTTTCTTCAAAACACTATTTAGAAAACCTCACTGACTCATTTATTACTACTTGTAAATGACTTTTCAACCTCAACTAAGTTCAGCCAATGTTTGTTAAACATGATTCACCCCTTCTAAATTCATGCTGTCAACATCGTTGCTCACACGCTTACAAACTCACAAACATACTGGCCTAAAGTTTTTTAGGTCTTCTTTCCTTCTTAAAAATGGACACTACATTTGCTATTTTGTTATTATCTGGCACTCTCCCAAAATGTAGTGATCTAGTTTATACCTTTTTTAGGTAACTTAGAATGAATGCCATGTGGAAACAACACAGACAAAGCAGACAAATTCATAAAAAATTCAATATCACACACATTCAAAGACCAAGCATTTCCCTATTCACACATGACATCTCACATCCACTCATTAATCAACTCGCATACCACTACATTGGCTGACACAAAACTGCATGACTGCCTCAGTAAACAAATCAACAGTATTACTTTTTACACCACACTACCACGAATCCAAAAACACCCCAAAATCAGATTAAATGCACAACACCTGCCAATATACAAAAAAAAACCCACCCTCCTAAGACTCACACTAGACACCCGCATGGCATTCCAAACCCACACAACAATCATTCCAAACAAAGCCACAAAGAAAATCAATATCATCAAAGCACTATCAAACATTAAATTTGGAGATCAGAAGGAGCCTCTAACCACTCCATACCACCCTCGACTATAGCTATTTGGATTTTCTGCCATTTAACCAAAGATGTCATCCAATTCCTCAAATTAACATTGGTTATGATAACTTTTTTCTACTTGAATGTACATTTGGCATTCCTTATTTACTCAGTCTTCTTCATTACTTTTGACACTGCTATTTAGCCTGCGCACACTAATCTTGTTCAATTTGATGGATCACTCATTCTTTTCACATGGAAATGATCACATCTCCAAAATAAGCTATTAATAACATAAATTTAAAATATGAAAAGAGCACAAATTGATTTTCATAGATAAACATCTATTAGTGATGTGAACAATATTGGTCACATTGGTAATTACCTCGTATCTTGGTTGTATTGTGTGGAATTTAATTTTGTATTTCTTTACGCAGGACCTTGAAGAGATTTCTTTGAAGGAAGAAATTAGTGAAGAATTCTTTCATACAGAGACGAATTCTTTTCCTGATGTTGAGGGACCATGTGCAAAATCTGTAAACTCTCTTCCAAACACACCCACTAAGTTGTTGCAACAACACTCCATCGAAGAAAAGGTAATTGCAATTTATATTATAGTGGCAAAATTTTCCTATTTTCACCTTTGTTTTTTAATGGTAACTGATTTACCTCCCATCTGCACTCATTTTAAGAAACTCCCAAAGTGGGGTACCTAGTGGGTATAGACTGATAGACTTGGCACAGATGCCAGATAAGGACTAAAATATACTACACTTGGCACCTGGAGGATCAGCAGTATGTCCTCCAGGCCTCAGTGCAAATAGGGAAGACCCCTCTCACTTGAACCCTTTGATGAGGCACCTATTTCTCCTTCTCTGACATTCCCCTCAATTCTTTGTTTACCCTCAAGAAGGTGAAGCTTGAGGATAAACCTGAGCTACGACTGAAAGCTGGAGTAGAAACACAACCCCTCCATTTCTGTTGTACCTGGAGGAGCAGCATATCCTCCCGACTCTACTGCCCGCAAGGATTGACCCAACTACAGAAGGCACCTACTTCTAGGTCTGGGAAAGCTGGTGGGTTCCCCCACTCCTTTTATGTACCCTTTTCACTACTATATTTGTTTCTTTACCATTTTCATTGACACCTCTTCTATTGCCCTACCTTGACTTTGTAATTTGCTTCCTCTTACACTCTGTGCATGGTGACCTTGACCTGTGTCATTTAATAACTATCAAATTATGTCTCAGTGTCACATTCTTTGCCCTGAGCATCAACGGCATCACCTCGGTGCTGCCGGAAGATGTTCTCCTACGCTGCCCCGAAAGGAGCGCGGCGATTTGCCACCCTAAGGGCAAACACCCTTAGGGGTGAGAGGGAAGCCGGGCCGCTTCGGTCGCTTCCCTCAAAAGACCTGTTGGCTAGAATACTAAACCTAGCGGGAGTCAAGGCTTGTGCCTCCCAAGACAAGAGTAATGACACTGCTGCCAATAGGACCTGTGATGTCCAGGGGGGAGGGGGGATGGCCCAAATGGAGGCTCCATCCGAGATAACATGGTCCTTGAGGCAACCCAGCCTCAGGCTCTAGGGCCTTCCTTGGGAGCGAATCCGGGCTCGGCGCCAAGCACCGAACTCGAGTCTGCTCCTATGCAAGGTCCTTCTTAAACGGCTAGGGTTTCCAAAGCAGTACAAGGAGGGGAGGGATCTCATCCTCCGACCGGTGCTCCGACGACTGCCAGGAGCTTCTCCATCTCGCAGAAGGACCTGGCTAAAGCCGGTCCATCTGGCCTGGGGGCTCCTGCCGTCGGAAGGGAGAAGAGGGTTCATTTCCCGCCATCCTCTCCTAAAAGGAAAAAAAACATAAAAAAAAAACTAAAAAGAATCGGGGCTCCTATCCATCCGCAGGTGCTGCGGGGACGGATGGGTTTGCTGCCATTTCGGTAAGTGACCAAGCCAAGATCAGCACATCCGGCCCCTCTGCCCCCCCCATCCCCCTGGTGCGGAGCCTATGACTATCACCAAAAGTGCTAGAGCGCAGAGCAGAGCCTCGATTACATTGGGGCCCTTGATTCAGAGATTCCTCAGCGTTTTCGAGCCCTCTGGTTTCAAACGCTTCCTCGTTATTCGCTCCACTGATGACACCGAGTTGGCTAAGGGCAACATGATCCATCAGAGGAGAGCTTTAGCTAGTGTGATTGGTAGAGATTCGAAGGTGACCCGTTTCTCGGATGGGAGCCTTCTGGCGAATGCGGCCGAACTCTCCGAGGCCGCCAAAATAACTGCTCTTCGGACACTTGATGGCACCCCGGTGAGTGTGACGCCGCACTCTACCATGAACTTCGTGAAAGGAGTAGTTTATGCTTGGACACTCGTGAACTACTCCATAGAAGATATCACTCAAGAGCTGGCCGACCACGCGGCGGTCAAGGACGAGCGTGTGATGAGAAAACTTGGAGGGGCCTCGAGACCCACCCCTACACTTCGTCACCTTCTACTGTGACAAGCTCCCTGAGTCGGTGCGTGCCGGTTGGTACCGCTACCGCGTGAAGGCATTCGTGCCACTGCCGCGGAGTTGCTATTACTCTCATGTAGACGTGCAAAGTCACGCGAAGTCTGTGTAAATTGCTCCAAGGCCGCACACGTTAAGTTCCAATCGTGTGTGGCCAAGTGTGTCAATTGCGGAGAGCCGCACCCCGCTTCTTTGAAGCACTGTTTCTGCATATCTCCTTGAGAAGAAAATCCTGGCCGTTTAGGCCCAGGATCGTCTCTCATCCCCGAGGCTAAGGACTTGGTCCTGGCGCGCCCGGCTCTGCCTGGGACGTCTCACGTCTCAATGCTTAGAAAGGCACCCTCTGCTCCTGGCCCATCCAGGCCAATGAGCACGGTTGTTGCCGCGCCCATTTGGAGTCCTTTTGCGGGTTCTACTCAACCTGGGAGCTCCCCTGGTAAAGCTGGCGTCACAAAGCGTTCACTCCCGGCTACGGCTAAAACCAGGGCTCCCCCTCCCTTTCCCCAGCGTGACCGTTTTCCGTAAGGCTAAACGGCCACGCGCCTCCACCGAGTGGATCCTCGAAAAGAGGGTCCCCCGCGTTTGAAGCCCCTACGCCCGCCTAAGGTTTCGAGGCGGAGGGAGGAAATGACTCACATGGCGAGCCCACCCTTCCCTAATAAGTCTTCGAAGGTGACTGCGCATTCAGCGCATTGTCCGGCCAAAAACGCCGAGCATTTTGCCGCCGGGAAGTGTACGGCCATTCTCGTGATGCTCTTCTCTTCGAAGAGGGCCCCCGCGTTTCATCCGAGCTAGGCCTGGAGTGCATATTCCTTCGATGGAATTGCCGTGGACTCCGGGCCAACTGGGAAGAGCTGCGGAGGCTCGTCTCCTCACATTCTCCGTTAGCTATCTTTTTGCAGGACACCATTCTGTGCGCAGGCCCACTGCACACCCTCCCGGGATATAAGGGTTTTGCGACCCCACTACCACGGGATGGGGGCCGGGCTGGAGGATGTGCGATTTACACCCGGCATGATGTCTCCGTTTTTCTCTTTGCTTTAGATACTCCTTTCAGGCAGTAGCTGTGCAGCTGCACCTTGATACTAGGTATCAAGGCCAAGGCCCTATCTCTTGCTCTGAGATCTAAACGGTAGACACCCTTTCTGGGGAGACTACTCTATCAATCCCCGGGGTCAAGTCCTTGCCGACCTGATTGACGAGCTTGAGATGAGTGTTCTAAATGTGGATGAATTTACGCATCAATGCCCGAGAACCGCTTCATTTTCTTGCATTGACCTATCTTTGTGCTCTTTGGATGCACAGCCTGATTTTGATTGGGGGGTGGTCGATGACCTCCATGGTAGTGATCACTTTCCCATTTAAATATCATTTTCTGGGCTGTTGCCGCCCGAGAGCCCACCCCGTGGTTCTTGGTGCGGGCGTGGTGGTCCGCATTTCAGGAAATGAGAGATGTCTCAGTCGAGTAGTTTTGGTCGGTAGATGAGGCCGTTAAGATCTCCTCTAGCAATCTCTTCGCCCTAGGCCTAACTACTATTCCTAGAACGTCTGGCCGTTTTGCACGCTGACCAGTCCCGTGGTGGTCAGCTGAGTGTGAGACGGCCTTTAAGCGCTATGCCTTCATGCGCTATAAGCGCCGCCCGAACGATTTCACTATCGGTGAATTACGTCGGGCTAGGTTCCGGTATATTTCGAAGCACGCCCACCGCTCTTCTTGGTGGGCATATGTGCCTTCACTTAACCTGAAGACCCCTCTAGCAGATGTGTGGAAACGAGTCAAAAGGATCCCGGGCAACTTCTCGCAGGACCCCCCTCCCGTTTTCCAGGAGAATGGAACCGCAATCTCGGACTTCTCGTCCGTGGCGGAATCCTTCGCGACCGCTTTCTCCGCATTCTCTAACCGGGATGCTGCTCCGCCAGCATTCAATGCACTTTGTGAAGTGGCGGAAGGCCGCCGACTGAACTTTACCTCCCGAGACGGAGAACCTTTCAACGACAGGTTTACTGTGAGTTGGTTGCGTTCCGCTCTTGCTTCGTGTGCGGACACCGCCCATGGTCCGGACGATGTCCCGTACGCAATGTTTTGACACCTGGGTGAGCGGGGCATGGCCTTTCTGTTAGATTTGTTCAACAGAATCTGGCTGGAGGGTCTCCTCCCAGATTCCTGGCGAATCGCTACTGTGTTCGCCTTTCGCAAACCGGGGAGATATCACTCTACTCTGGCCGGTTTCCGCCTAATCTCGCTAAACTCTTGCGTATGCAAGTTGATGGAGAAATTGGTAAATGTTAGATTACCCTTTTTTTTCTGGACAGCGGAGGCCATCTGTCTTCTGCACAGTGCGGCTTCCACAAGTTCCACTGCACGTCAGATGCTCTGCTCCGACTGGAAAATGCCGTATGCGAGTGCTTCCTTCGTCGACAGTACTACGCCATGGTGTTTTTCGATCTGGAGAAGGCCTATGATACTGCATGGCGATAGGGTATCATGGAGACTCTCGACAAGATGGGGGCGAGGGGACGCATCCCAATCTTTAGATCTGAATTTTTGCGAGATCGTCGATTCCGCGTACAGGAGAGGGGAGCCCTCTCCGGCCCATTGGAGCAGGAAGAGGGTGTCCCGCAAGAAGTGAACTCAGTGTCGTACTCTTTACCATGAGCATCAACGGCATCACCTCGGTGCTGCTGGAAGATGTTCTCGCTACGCTCTACCTGGACGACATTTCGATCTCTTTTGGCGCGGCCCAGATGCCAACTCTGGAGCGTCGACTCCAACAGGCATTGAACCGCGTCGCTCGCTATGCCGAAGCGCACAGGTTTCGGTTTTCCTGGCCAAGACTAAAGTGGTGCACTTCTGCCGCCATCCATGGCTCCACCCTGACCCAGACTTTTTTTTTAATGGGGTACGCCTGGATGTGGTTTAATCGCACCGTTTCATTGGTCTTGTATTTGACCGACGCCTCACCTGGGAGGCTCATATTTGCAGTCTTAGGGTCTCTTGTACCCGCTACATGGATTTTCTCCGTTCAGTGACGTTCAGCGCTTGTGGCGCTGAACGTCGTCTTCAGATGCGAGTTTTATGCATCCACAGCCGAGCGTGTAGGGCGGATGGTGGACTCGATCCACCACACCGGCCTTCGCCTGGCGACCGGTGCCTTCCGCACTTCCTCCATTGAGAGCCTGTTGGTCGATGCTGGGGAGATGCCACTCGCTCTACGCCGTGTAAGTTCATTATTTGCCTGTACGCGCGAGCTCGGCGCCTCCCTCATTCGCTAACAGCTCTCACTGCATCCGAATTTGATTTCTACGGTAGCCTATGCCGCCGAGAGACGCCAGTCATACCCTAAGCCCATTGTGTTTAGGGCCAGGAAACTCCTTCGAGAGCTAGGTATAGCTCTCGGGCCGATGGCGCCTCTGGTTCTGCCCAGGCCGCCACCCTGGAGGGTACCACATTTGGCTATTTTTCGCCACACCTCTGCTTCCAAAGCTTGTACAGCGCCGGGAGTATTGCGTTCGACCTATTGGGAGCACACCTCCTGTCACCTTGGAAGCGGGCCAGTGTATACGGATGGCTCAAGTCCCAAGAGGAGGTCGGTTTCCACGCCGTATCCCCTCTGTTTGAAGTCTGCGGGGCTTTGACAGGCGCTACGTCTGTCTTCACTGCCTAGCTGGTAGCAATACACCAACCGGTACGGGAGATTACGCGACGTGCCCGGTTCGGAGACCGGATTGTGATCTATAGTGACTCACAAAGCGCCCTGAGTCCTCTCGGGGCTTTGGAATCTCCGCATCCCCTGGTTCACGATATCCGTGACTCCACGGTTTTGGCAGACCACGCGGATGTCGAGATTATCTTCTGTTAGGTTCCTGGATATGTAGGAATTGCGGGGAATGACCGCGCCGATGAGGGCGCCAAAGAGTCCTCGAGGACTCTGCGACCGGACCAGCGTTTCGCTGTTCCTCACACCGACTACATGGCAGGAATACGGGCAGCTCTTCAGACTGCTTGGCAAAGAAGATGGGAGACGGTCGAAGGGAACTTAAAGTTGCGTGCCATTGGGCCCGCGACTGTTCCCATGGACCTACCCTCAATGCCGCGATGGCTTTCAGGTTGCTTTCTGTCGTCTGCGAATTGGACACACTCGCGGGACGCACCGCCATTTGATAGAGCGCTCGCCAGCGCTCTACCGTGAAGACTGCGTTGAACCCCAGACTGTTCGGCACATTCTTGTTGAATGTCCTAGTCTGGGCGATCTCTGCGTACGTTACCTGTCCCGGCACCGGGATGGGCGGGGTCGCTACCAGCTGTCCCTTGTACACAGAACGAGTTCGTGCACATTAACTGGTGGACTTGTTGACTTTTGGGGGGAGGCCAGCCTTCTCCCCTTTATTTAACAGGGAAACTCCTTCGAGAGCTAGGTATAACTCTCGGGCCGGAATTCGCCGGGGGGAGTCAGACCTTTCCCCGATGCCAGAGCTTGCTTCCTAATTGTTTCCCTTTTTATTTTTGTTTTTTCATATTCTTATTTTAAAGTAGCCTAGTGCCAGGCTGTCGTGATTGCGGCAACTTATGCCCGAGTGGGTAGTCGCCAGATAGGCTCCTAAAAATAAAAATTAAAAAAATAATGTGCATTCTGAGCCATGATCTCTCTGAGGCTAGTCACCAAACCAAATCCACCATTTAGAACGTTCTGCAAACCTTCTGTGTATATATCAGTTTAACTTTACTGTGTACATTCGCTTACAAATAGATATGAATATAGGAATTTCTTGCATGTGCTTAAATATCAAAAACTTGATCTGATTTGATCAAATGAGCAGGATTTTCGGATTCTTTGTGAAAAACTAGCCTAAAATCAGTGTCCTTATTATATATTATATTTTTTTATTAAGATTAGTATTTTATTATCAGTAGTTTAAGTTATTATTTAAGATTATTTATCATAAGTGTTATTTATTATTATCATTATTGCCATCCACTCAACCTTTTCTCCCTCACTTTGCGCCAGGACGAGTGTTTCCACCTGTACAGAGTTTGGTTCAGTAGCCATGGTGCCTTGGTGGACTGCATGACATCCTGGGATCACTTTAACCAGGGTATGATAATAATAGGTGATCACCCACCCTACTGGTTAGTGGACCCTCCTATCCATACCCTCCTACCCCGTTCACACTTGCTCTCCTACCCACAGGGGCTCTGGCTACCCAATGCACTTTTGTCCTTATATGATCCTTAGTTGAGTGGCAATGTATTACAGGTAAGGTCCCTATCTGCTACGAGGGCCGAAAGCCCCCCTTGCTAAGGCAAGTATTAGGTATAGGGTGTGCTGGACTGTTGACTCTGCTCACCTCCCTCCAATACACATATAAGATGCCTATACTGGCACCATCCTTTATTGCTCTAGTTTCAGGCCAATTTTGCCTAAATGCTGGGCCAGGTTGGCAAATTCCATCAATGATGGGCCAGGGTCGATTATGTGTAAATGATCAGACACAGAACTTCTGATCCTATGGAGACATTTCTCTTAGCCCCCTCACTCATGGGGAGGTCATAGTATCTACTTTCCATGAGGCCCCTCATTTCTTTCTTACTCCGATTATGGGAGGAGGATTAAATTTAACCCAGGGACCCATTAGATCCATCTCTGAAAAGGAGGTGGCTCCCTTTGCTTTTTCAGGGGCTTCTCCAACCTCCAACCATCTACTGGAGAGGAGGTTTAATCTTCTCCTAGGGCTCCTGGTGTGGGGGTTTCTCACTCACCACCTTTTGTGAAGTCACCCATGGATGACTCCATCTTGCGATGAATTGCATTCCTCCCTATTCCATCATACGGGACTGACAAGACGGCCCCAAATCGACCAGGAGCGACTCGATAGAGCCTACCCCCTTAGGTGGGCAAATGAAAGTGGGGCGTGTTGGGCCATGTCCCCTCCGCGAACTCACGACCAACTGGAAGGAGCTTCGGAGACTCGTCTCATTTTGTTTTCCCTTAGCTATCTTTTTGCCAGAGTTCATGCTGGGCGCATTCCTACTTCCCCTCCTCCCAAGATATAAGGGTTTTGGGACCCGTTTACTGTAGGATGGGGGTTGGGCAGCATGGTTTGAAAAACCCCTTTAAAAAACAAGTGGTTTTTTTTTTTTATTGTTCTTTGGGGAAATAAGGGGGCTAACAAGATCCAGAGCTTCTCTGCAAACATTGGCCAAGATGTTGACATATATCAGCATCTCCTGACCCAGCTTTGAAATTGCTCTATACAAGGTATGATATTAATATTAGTAATAATGAAAAAAATAATAGCACTGTCAGTCTGTCAATAATCATAATATAATTAAATATCAATAAAATCAATCAGTACCAGCACATACAGTACATAAGTTGTGTTACTTTTGTTTTAAACCCAGCTCCAAGCTGACGGAACAAGGCTCGCAGGTGCTGTCCACATCTGGGAAGCTTTAATGAATAATTCTGATTTGCAGCAGGATCATCAAAGTATCAAGAATATGTTCAAGAAAGCCATGAAGCCTGTTCATTACTTTGCTTATATGACTGATCCTGTTAATTTAGTATGCATAAGAATTACGTTATAAAAGCAATTTTTACATTGGGAAATTGAAAGTAGAATGTTGCCAAAGCCTGAATGCCACAGTTTTAATTTGCTATATCTAAAATTCCAGGAGAAAATCTAGAGATGGAAGCTGAAGAACAAGCTGAGAAGTGGCTCAATGAAATCCATCCTGATTATGCAGTTGGATTGTATGAATTTCAGCTCAAGGATAGTCAAATGTTCCCACCCAACATATTTTATGTCAGTTCAATCCAGCCTTTGTTCAAACAAGTGGAGACATATGATGAATATGAAGCAGAAGATAGAACAAGTGGGAAAAATTGCCAGATGGATTTTGCTTTTTCTTTAGGGTCCGTCGTACATTCATGCCCAGCTAGTTCAGCTTCAATAGAGAGGTTATTTTTCTCATTGGGATTATATGGAATAGAATGAGAAACAGATGGGGAGTAAAAAAGTGGAAAAAATAGTGAAAATCTACAAACACTTAAGAGGAGAGGAAGTTACAGAATGGCAAATGGTGATGTCTGATAGTAAAAGTTAAGGGTTCTTTTTATATTAACTTAGAGGAAATTCTGTTTAGCTTTTTTCCTTTATATAATTATATAGGAAAAGTGTTTATTTAATAATATAAGAATTGAATTAAAAGGTTTGGCTGGATAAAAATTTAATGTGATGTATCATTATCCATTATATCAAAGCAAAACTGCAAATGAGATGAAGAACTTTCGATCAATATTAAAAGAAAACTCCTGTTTAATGCTATAATTTTTTTTTTACAAAGATCTTTATGGATTTTACATTCTTTAATTTATGGACATATATAGGCCTTATTAAATAAAGTCTATACACAGGGATTGGACAAAATGATTGGAACAGTAGAAATTCAACACAAATATTTCAATGAGCCATTATATTATTAATATCAATCTAAATTTCATTGTGATTGTTTTGTTTTTATTGTAGATAGTTTTATTTATAAACTTTAAAGATTATTTGTATTTCTTTTTTCAGTTTGTGGTATAGATGCTAAGATGCGTGACCTCAATGAGTTTTAGCAGAGTAAAGTGTTGGAGCTCAAATTGCTTGAGCTTCCATCACCATAGCAGCTAAACTCATTGGTTTTTCGAGAGCTATCATATCGAGGACCATGACAGAATTCAAGAAGCAGGGCAAAACCTCGAGCAGGAAGAGTAATTCCGGCAGACTTTGAAGCTCGCTAAAAGTGACCAACGAGTGTTGAAAGGCATTGTGATGAAAAATCCCCTGACAATTGCTCCTAAAGTGACTGCAGAGTTGAATCAACATCTCACGAGCCCAGTTTTGATCAAAACTGTTTGCCGTGAGCTCTATAAAACCGGATGTCATGGAAGAGTGGCCATCAAGCAACCTCTGCTTTCTCATCAAAACATTCACAAAAGGATGAACTGGTGTAGAGATCACAATGGCTAGTCGACAGCCCAATGGAAGCAAGTAATATTGTCTGATGAGTCCAGTTTTTCTCTCTTCCCCACTGCAGGGCGAGTTTATGTGTGGAGGCAGCCTGGGGAAGCTTTTTCTCCTGACTGCCTTCTTCTCACAGTTAATCACGGTCGAGTGTCAGTGATGGTTTTGGCAGCCATATCTTAGAATTAATTCTCTTGGTCCAATCGTTGCCCTGCATGGTAGGATCAACAGCAACGAATATGTGAATACTTTCGAAGATCAAGTCGTTCCCATGGTCCAGATATTCCCTGATGGTAAGTGAGTGTTTCAAGATGACAATGGTCCAGTACATACCGCTCATCTGGTTACGAATTGGTATGAAGAGAATAGGAATGAGCTACAACACATGGAGTGTCCCCCACAATCTCTAGTTCTTAATATTATTGATCCTTTGTGTTGCGTCTTGAGCGACAAGTTAGAAGTCGTTACCCTGCACCGTCGTGTCTAAAAGAGGAAGATGTATGAATCAATTCCAAGACGCATCGGCGCTGTTCAGAAAGCATAAGGAGGACCAACTTCGTATTAAATAAATATTCATTGAATTTAACACGTTCCAATTATTTTGTCCAATTTGTGAAAGGAGTAGTTTATACGAGGGAATTCGTGGTCTACTCCATAGATGACATCACCTTAGAGCTGGCCGACCATGGGGCGGTCAAAGTCGAGCGTCTGATTAGAAAACAGGGAGGTGCCTCGAGACCCATCCCCACACTCTTCGTCACGTTCGACTGTGACAAGCAGCCTGAGTCGGTGCGTGCCGTTTGGTATCCCTACCGTGTGAAGTCATTCTTGCCACTGCCGCGGCGGTGCTATTACTGTCACCGCTTCGGCCATACGAATCGCTCCTGGCGACGTGCAAAGTCGGGATCACACGAAATCTGTGTAAATTGCTCCAAGGCCGCACACGATAAGTCCAAATCGTGTGTGGCCAAGTGTGTCAATTGCGGAGAGGCGCTCCCGCTTCTTAGAAGCAATGTGGTGCGTATCTCCTTGAGAGGGAAATCCTGCCCGTTTAGGCTCAGGATCGTCTCTCATTTCGCAAGGCTAAGGACTTGTTGGTCCTGGCGCGCCCGGCGCTGAGCGGGACGTCCTATGCCTCAATTTTGAAAAAGACACCCTCTGCTCCTGCCCCCTCCAGGCCTACGAGCACGCTCGTTTACGCGGCCATTCGGAACACTTCTGCGGGTTCTACCCACCCCGGCCGCTTCCCTAGTAAAGCTGGTGGCACAAAGGGTTCACACTCAGCCCCGGATAAAACCACTCTCTCCCAGCATACCGGCCGCACGCCTCGACCGAGTCGTTAGACTCACAGGAGGCAACGCCCCTGAAGAGGTTCGTGAGGCCATCCTCCGGGGTTCCAAAAGCTGCCCCCCGAAAGGAGTACAAAATGAGACAGCTCTAAAGGAGCTTCGGCCCCTTCGCGCACACCCAGTGGTAGGCTGGGTGACTCGGAGACGGTGGATCCTCAAAAGAGGGAACTCGCCTACGAAGCCGCCCCTTTGGCTTAAGGTTTCGAGGCGGAGGGAGGAAAAGACTCGCATAGCGAGCCAAACCTCCCCCGATAAGTCCATGTAGACGACAGCACCTTCAGTGCATTGTCCAGCCAAGAGTGCCTGGAGTGCTGCCTCTGGGAAGCGTAGGGACATTCTCGTTAGGGTCTTCTCTTCGAAGAGGTCCTCGCATCTCCGAGCTAGGCCTGTAGACATAATCCTTCAATGGAATTGCAGCCTCTTCCGGACCAACTGGGAGGATTTGCGGAGACTCGTCTCGTCTCGTTCTCCGTTAGCTATCTTTTTGTAGGAAACCATGCTGGGCGCATGGCCCCTGCCCACCCTCCCGGGGTATAAGGGTTTTGCGACCCCACCACCACGGGAGGGGGCCGGGAGGGATGATGTGTGCAATTTACACCCGGCATGATCTGTTCGTTCTTTTCTTTGCTTTATATACTGCCTTTGAGACTATAGCTGTGCAGCTGCACCTGGATAGGAGGTATACTGCTATTTCCGCCTACTTTCTACCGTCAACCGACTGCGACGCAGGGGACTTCCGCCGCGTCGTGGCACGGTTGCCAGGCCCTTTTCCTTGCTCGGAGATCTGAACGGTAGACACCCCCTCTGGGGAGACTACTCGATTAATCACTGGGGTCAAGTCCTTGCCGATCTGATCGACGAGCTGGAGATAGGTGTCCTAAATGTGGATGAGTTTACGCATCACTGCCCTAGAACCGCTTCATTTTCTTGCCTTGATCTATCTGTGTGCTCTCCGGATTGACAGCCTGATTTTGATTGGGGGGTGGTCGATGACCTTCATGGTAGTGATCACTTTCCCATTCAAATATCATTTTTAGGGCGGCTGCCGCCAGACAGCCCACCCCGGTGGTGCTTGGCGCGGGTGCGGTGGCCTGCATTTAAAAAAATTACTTAATTCTGTCTCAGTCGAGGAGTTTTGATAAGATAGATGAGGCCGTTTAGTTCTACTCCAGCAATCTTATCGCTGGGGGCCTGACTATTATCCTAGAACGCCTGGGTGCTTTGCACGTCGACCACTCCCGTGGTGGTCAGCAGAGTGTGAGACGGCCCTCAAGCAGAAGCGTTATGCTTACATGCGCTATAAGCGCCGCCCGAACAATTTTACTGTCAGTAAATTTCGTTGAGCTAGGTCTAGGTTCAGGTATATTTCGAAGCACGCCGGGCCGCTCTTCTTGGCGGGCATACGTGTCTTCACGTAACGGGAAGACCCCTCTAGCAGAGGTGTGGAAACCAATCAAAAGGATTCGGGGAAAGTTCTCGCAGGAACCCCCCGCCCTCTTGCTCTCCAGGAAAATGGGACCGTAATCTCGGACCCCGTGTCCGTGGCGTAATCCTTCGCGACCGCTTTCTCTGCATTCTCTAGCTGGGATTCTGCTCCGCTTACATTCACTGCTCGTCGTGATGTCGCCGAAGGCCGCTGACTTGACTTTACCTCCAGAGGCGGAGAACCCTTCAATGACAGGTTTACTCTTGAGTGAGTTGCGTTCCGCTCTCGCCTCGTGCGTGCACACCATCCCTGGACCGGACTATATCCCGCACACCATGCTTCAACACCGGGTGAGCGAGGCATGTCGTTTCTGTTAGATTTATTCAACAGTATCTGGGTAAAGGGTAGCCTCCCAAATTCTTGGTGAATCGCTACTATGCTTGCTTTTCGCACACCCCGGAGAGATCACTCTACCCCGACTGGGTTCCTCTCAATCTCTCGTAACTTCCTCCACATGTAAGTTGATGGATAAATTCGTAAATGTTAGATTAGCCTTTCTAGACAGTGGAGGCCATCTATTTTCTGCACAGTGTGGCTTCCGCAAGTTCCACTCCACCTCAGATGCTCTTAATTTTTTGGATCTAGAGAAGGCGTATGATACCGCATGGCGATACGGTATGATGGAGACTCCACACGATGGGGGCGAGGGAACGCCTCCCAATGTTTATATCTGAATCTTTGCGAGATCCTCGATTCCACATACGCGTGGGGGGGGGGAGCCTTCTCTGATTCAATAGAGCAAGAGAGGGAGTCTCGCAGCAAAGTGTCCTCAGTGTCACACTCTTTGCCCTGAGCATCAACAGCATCACCTCAGTACTACCAGAAGATTTTCTTGCTACGCTCTACGTGGTCGACCTTTGGATCTCTTTTGGCTCTGCCCAGATGCCAACTCTGGAGCATCGACTCCAACAGACATTGAACCGCGTCTCTCGCTATGCCGAAGCGCACAGACTTGTGTTTACCTTAGCCAAGACTGAGGAGTTCCACTTCTGCCGCCATCCACGCTCCACCCCGACCCAAACTTGTTTCTAAATGGGGTGCACCTGGAAGTGGTGGACTCGCATCGTTTCCGTCGTCTTGTATTTGACCGACGCCTCACTTCGGAGGCTCATATGTTCAGCTTTAGGCTCTCTTGTACCCGCATCATGGATTTTCTTCGCTCCGTGACGTTCAGCGCCTCAACCGCTGATAGAGCTACTGCCTTACTTTTTTTTATCAATCCTTTGTTTGTTCGAAACTCGACTACGGATGCGAGTTTTATGCATCCGCAGCCGAACGTGTATACCGGAAGGCGGACTTGATGCACCACACCGGCCTTCGCCTGGCGACCCTTGGCTTCATAACTCGCCTGTACGCCTGAACCCGGTGCGTCCCTCAGTCGCCACCAGATCTTGCTACATTCGCAGCTGATCTTTACGATGCCTATGCCACCCGTCATACCCTTAACTCTTTATGTTTAGGACCAGGTTACTCCTTCGAGAGATACGTATAGCTTTCTAGCCGTTGGCGCCCCTGGATCCGCACAGGACGACACCCTAGAGGCTGCCACCTTTGACTATTTGTCGCCACGACTCTGCTCCCTAAGCTTTAAACAGCACAGAGAATATTGCGTTCGGCCTTTTTGCAGCAGACTTCGTGTCACTCTTTGTTCGGTGTCAGTATACGAATAGCTCCAAGTCCCAACAGGGGGTCGGCTTCCACGCCGTCCCTCTGCTTGAAGTCAGCAGGGCTCTTCCAGGCGATGCTTCTGTCTTAACAGCCGATCTGGTTGCAATACACCGCTCGCTACGAGATATTACACGACGTGCCCGGTTCGGATATCGGAATGTAATTTATAGCGCCTCACAAAGCACCCTGAGTGCTCTCGGGGCATTAAAATCTTCGCATCCTCCGGGTTATCGATATCCGTGACGTCACTGTTTTGGAGAGCCGGGAGGCCTCCTCCACTTTACTTTACCTTTCCTGTTTCGCTTTGTAGGCTACATGATAATGCTCGGGGGGAGGGGGGCAGGCATACCTTCCCCCCCGACGCAGGAGCATGCTTCTTTCCTTTTTTGCTTATCCATGCGTTTTATTATTTTCATATCTTTTTTTACTTTTTTTATATAGCCCTGTAGTGAGCTGTTGTGTATGGTGACTTATGCCTAAGTAGGCAGTCGGCAGATGGGCTACCCCAAGAAAAAAAGCCGAAGGTGTGATGAGAAAACTGGGAGGGGCCTCGAGACCCACCCCTACACTCTTCGTCACGCTCCACTGTGACAGGCTTGTTGAGTTGGTCCATGCCAGTTGGTATCGCTGCTGCTTGAAAGCATTCGTGCCACTGCCACAAAGATGCTTCTACTTCCACCATTTGTGCCATATGGCTCCCCTTTGCATTTCCCCCATCAGCGCTTTCTGATAGGCTACACTCTGGCCAAACCTGTAGGACACAGAATAGGTGACCATATTTCGGGTTTGGATGTCCCTTTCGTGCCATCAATATGTCCACCCTATTTTGCTTCTCCTCCAACATACTCGTATATATAAGGAATATGGCCTTTTCATAAATGATCCGTTGACCCTGTTCTACTTTGCTCTTTCTTCTGAAATATGTCTCAGCGATCATGCCCTCTGCGTTCAGCGCCAACAGAGATAGCGCCCTTGAATTAAAAAAAAGCTCTCTTGCTCAATCCATACAGAAGGATCAAAGTCTATTCGCAATTTGAGCGCAACAGCGGTGTATCAGTCATCACGGCAGCTAACTTTGCCTATGATGTCCTCTATTTAACTGTTGAATTGTCACATATTCCTTTAAATTTCCGCCTCATTTTTACTTTTCACAATTTTATTATTCATAGTGATTATAGAACTTTTGGAATCCCTTCATTCTTTTAGCTCTTCTTATCCCTTTATCTAAGAAATTTGTGGGTGACTGATGCGGAATGCCTCAGGATATAATATAATATCACTTTATGTTGAAGTCATAATGAGGTGGGAGTCCTAAAGAATGAATTTTGGATGGGTGGGGTCCATACACTTTCTTTCTATTACAGGATGTTCTCTTGTACACCAGAAAGATCTTGAATGAGAAATTTGAAAATAACTCATTGTTTTCTTTTCAGATGAAATTGCGTTCGTCCAGTAACCTTAAGGTTTTTCCACAATCTAGTGGTATGATATCACCTCAAGCCCTTTGCTCTAATCAGGCTGCCATAAAAGTTACTAAGAAACATTCATATAATCACACTAGTGAGAAACCGTTCAGATGCAACCTTTGCCCTTATCAAGCTGTAACAAAAACAGAGATTAGAAGACATTCAAGGACTCATACTGGAGAGAAGCCTTTCAAATGCAGCCTTTGCCCTTACCAGGCTGCAAGAAATGATCTTCTTAAAAACCATTCATTTACTCACACAGGAGATAAGCCTTTTAAATGCAGTCTTTGCCCTTATCAGGGTGCAAAGAAAGCAGATGTTAGAAAACATTGTAGGACTCACACTGGAGAGAAGCCTTTCAAATGCAGTCTTTGCCCTTATCAGGCTGCAACAAAAGTTCATCTTAAAAACCATTTATATACTCACTCAGGTGAAAAGCCTTTCAAATGCAGGGTTTGCCCTTATCAAGCTACAACGAAAGTTCTTCTTAAAAACCATTCATATAATCACACTGGAGAGAAGCCTTTTAAATGCAGGCTTTGCCCTTATCAGGCTGCAAGGAAAGCAGATGTTATAAAACATTCTAGGACTCACACTGGAGAGAAGCCTTTCAAATGCAGCCTTTGCCCTTATCAGGCTGCAACGAAAGTTCATCTTAAAAACCATTTATATACTCACACAAGTGAGAAGCCTTTCAAATGCAGCATTTGCTCCTATCAGGCGGCCAAGAAATGTCAGCTTAAAAACCATTTATATACTCACACAGGTTAGAAGCTTTTCAAATGCAGCTTTTGTTATTATCAGGGTCAGAGAAAGGACAAACTTGTGGCACATTTAAGAACCCACACTGGTGATAAATAAACCTTAAAGAGAAGAAAATGTTAATTCGCTATAAGCGTCGCCTGAACTATTTCACCGTAGTTGAATTCACCGAGGGCCTCCGTATGGGCCAGCCGAGCGTGAGGCGGCCCTACTCACATTTATTTGACTTTTTGGTGTTGGTCGCATTCTCTGGAAGAGGGCAGTCAGGCGAAAAACTAGGAAAAACATACAGGATAAAAAGACATACACAAGCATATCATTGAAACCACTTTCCCAAAAGATAGTGCTGGTGCGCCTCATCGCCAAAACCGATAGAATGTTGATGTCCGCGGCATCCCTGCCCATTACCGCCATTACATATCGCTGGGAGGAGCGAAAATTCTGCTGCGCAGCCCCCAAGTAAGCGGACCCTATCTGGGTTTATCCTCCCTTTACGACACTCCTTGAAGCCCCACGTACAAGGAGAAGAAAGATATCCCTTAGTAAACTCCCTTCTCAAACAAGAAACCTGAAGATAAACTCCACGGCATCTACTTTAAAAAATATGGCATAATTTTGTTTTCCTGTCAAAGTCTTGATCTCAAAATGGCAATCCAAGTCCACGCCATTTCCTTTTAAGAAACCCATTCAGATTAGGGCTTTAAGGAAGAAAGATTTCACCAAATCCAGATTATTTCTCATGACTCGGTAATCGTATTATATTAATGTTATCGATGTCCTTTTGCTTAATAGGGCATATATAGAGTGGTAGGTTAGCCGTTAGGGGTAATATATTTAATGTGGTCAAGAGCACCCACCCCTCCTCGGTCACGGTGTTTCCAGAGGCTGACCGCGACAGTGGTCCCACCTAGTAGGTAGAGAGGAGGCACCGCCCACTCCTCTACCTTTCTTTATTCATGGTTTGATTGTTATTGCATTCATGATATCTTATTGACCCTTCTCCTTCCCACCTTTCCTCTCTTTCTCCTCCTTTTCCTCTCTGGGACCTTTTCTTTTTTTCCGGAGATGGTTCCAGAGAGGCTCTGGCTTTCTTGTGGTGAGGCTGGGCCCTTGGGGGGGGGGGGGGCTGATGCTGCAAACTACACTTTTAATGCATCCCTCTATTTCTCTTCATGCCAAACGTTTTTTAGCTTTTCCTCGCTCATTGGATCCCTATGCCAACGATCTGGACGCGGATTTAGATTATCTCCGCTTTCTGGTCTTGACTTAGTCATCTGACACCCCCACTTGCAAAAGTGGATGTGTTCGACGTTAGCCAAACATTTGAGATCTGTGACGAACCCTGCCGGATGTGGCCATGAGGTAGTGGTGATATAATAGTCGAGGCTTCATCTCCCTCTCAACACAATCTTATGGGAAATTTGTCTTCGATAGCACAAGTTCACTTAACCGTGTCCTATCCACGTCTGAATTTTGTCAAAGTGCAATGCATTCAGACGAATTAACAAGGCAGACAAGCGGCCAATAATTGACCGCTCCCGATGGGAGCAACGCGATAGGCCCAACGCCCTTAGAGGGGTGAGGGCAAGCATGCTTCCTGAGGTGACCCAGCCCCAGATGATAGGATCTTCCATGGGGCCGAACCTGGGCTCAGTGGCAAGCACAGAACCCTAGTCCGCCCCTTTGCAAGCTGCTCTTAAAGCTGTTGGATTATTTAGGCCTCACAAGGAGAAGATGGGGATTCTCTCCTGGCTGTTGCTCCTTTGACGGACTTGGCCTAGAGGGGGGTAGATAAGCGATTTTATTCCCTGCCCTCCTCTTATAAAAAGAAAAAGACTAAATAGACTGAGGGCTCCTCTCCCGCCTCGGGTACGGACTGGTCTACTGCCATTTTGGCAAGCGACCCAGCCAAGGTCGGCACGTCCGGCCCCTCGTTGCTCTCCTGTGTGTTGAGTCCTAAACGAAGCCCAGAACTGGGCAGTTCGGAGCCTCGATTAAGCCGGGCGCATCATTCAGAGGCTACCTGGCGTTTTCGAGCCGGTTTAATTCAAATGCTTCCTCGTTATTCGCTCCAATGATGACAGCATGTTGGCTAAGGGCAACATGATCCATCAGTTGAGAGCTTTAGTTAGTGTGATGTGTAGAGAGCCGAAGGCGACTCGTTTCTCGCACGGGAGCCCTTTGGCGAATGCGTCGAATCCCTTCGAGGCGGCCTTGATTTGTGCCTTTCGGACACTTGATAGCACGCCTGTGAGTGTAACGCCGCATTCTACCATGAACTTCGTTAAAGGAGTAGTTTATGCCAGGGAACTCGTGGGCTACTCCATATATGACATCACCGTAGAGCTGGCCGATCATGGGGCGGTGAAACGTGTGATGAGAAAACATGGATGGGCCTCGAGACCCACCCACCCCTACACACTTGGCCACGTTTAACGGTGGCAAGCTCCCTGAGTTGGTGCGTGCTGGTTGGTATCGCTACCGCGTGATGGCATTCGTATTCGTGCCACTGCCGCGGAGGTGCTACTACCCTCACCGCCTCGGCCATGTTAATCGCTCATGCCACACTCTTTGCCCTGAATATCAACGGCATCACCTTGGTGCTGCCGGAAGTTGTTCTCACTACGATCTACGTCGACGACTTTTCGATCTCTTTTGGCGCGGCCCAGATGCCAAGCCTGGAGCGTCGACTACAACAGGCATTGAACAGCGTCTCGCTAAGCCGAAGCGCACAGGCTTCGGTTTTCCTTGGCCAAGACTAAGGTAGTGCATTCTGCCGCTATCCACGGCTTGACTCTGACCGTGACTGTTTCTAAATGATGTTCGCCTGGAAGTGATGGATTGTTACCGTTTAATTGGTCTTGTATTTGACTGACGCCCTCATGGGAGGCTCATATTCCCAGCCTATGGTCCCTTGTACCCGCGCAATGGATGTTCTTCGCTCTCTGCCGTTCAGCACCTGTGGTTCTGATAAGACTCCCGCCTTACTTTTCTATCGAACATTTGTTCTTTCAAAGCTTGACTACTAATTCGAGTTTTATATTGCGGAAGATAGATTTAATAGACCACATCGTCCTCGCCTGGCGACCGTTGCCTTTACACATCATTTATTAAGAGCCTACTTGTCGATGCTAGGGAATGCAACTGGCTTTGCGGCGTCTTCAGTGCATTAGGAGCCTGTACGCGCAAACTTGGCAACTCCCGCAGGCACCAACGGCTCTCATTTCATTAGTACATCCCGACGCTGCCTCTACCGATGAGAATCGCCTGCCATACTTTAAGCCATTTTGGTTTAGGTCTAGGAAACTCCTTCAAGAGCTCTGTGTAGCTCTCGGGGCGGGGGCTCCCCCTGAGTCTGCCCAGGACGCCTTCCCTGGAGGGTACCACCTTTGACTATTTGTCGCCAGCCTCTTCTCTCAAACCTTATACGACGCCGGGAGTATTATGTTCGGCCTTTCTTCGATCACACTACGTTGTATACGGATGGATCCAGGTCCCAGGAGAAGGTTGGTCTACACGCCGTATCCCCTGTGTTTGAAGTCACCATGGCTCTGCTAGGCACCCCGTCTTTCTACATGGCGAGCTGGTTGCATGCACCGTTCGCTACGGGAGATAATGCATTGTGTCTGGTTCAGAAACAGTATTGTGATCTATAGCGACTCAAAATCGTCTTAAGTAATCTCGTGGCCTTGAAATCTCCGCATCCTATGGTTCGCGATATCCGTGACGCTACCGTTTTAGCGAACCAGGCTGATTTCGAGATTATCTGCTGCTGAGTTCCTTGCAATGCGGCAATGATGATGCCAAAGAGTCCGCGAGAACTGGGCAACCGGACCAGCGTTTCGCTCTTAGTCACACCGATTAAATAGCAAGAATAAGGGCAGCCTTCCGGGCTCCTAGGCAAATAAGAGGGGAGAAGGCTGAAGGGAACTTAGAGTTGCGCGCACCTTCCGATGGACTTTAAGCCCCTATTTTGGGATGGCTTCGGGTTTCTTTCTTTCGTCTCCCAATTGGACGCATAGTTATTTGATGGCGCGCTCGCCTGTACCTTATTGCGACGACTGCGTTGTCCCTCAGACTGTTTGCCCATTGCTGTTGAATGTCCCAGACTGGCTTATCTTCGCGCATGCTACATGTCTCATTAACGGGAAGGACGACCGTGTCGTTACCACTTGTTCCTTGTACTTGTGATGGCTTCGTGTACACAGACCTGGCAACTATTTTACTTTTTGGAAGAGGCTGGCCTCCTCCCCTTTAGTTGAGACTCATCGTTGTAAGTCCCATGTTACTCCGCCGGGGCAGGGGGGCGCCTTTCCCAGACGCCGGAGCGCTCTTCCTCGTTTCTTTTTTGACTATCTTGTTTTTATTTGTTATTTTTTATCTTGTTTCTTGTCTTTATTCCTTGTTTTATCTTTCGGCGGCTGCCCCTTTTCTTTCTCACTTTTCGCAAACCGTAGAAATATCACTCTACCCCTGCCGGTTTCCGCCCAATCTCTCTTAGCTCTTGCGTATGCAAATTGATGTAGAAATTAGTAAATGTTCAGGGTCCTCTGCTGCCCAGAAAAAAATCTAGGCTGTCTCCTACGCCGTTTCTTTGTAGGCTTTTTTGCCTGACGCCCCAAATGGCAGGCTCATTCTCAGCCTTAGGGTTTCTTGTACCCGCGCCATAGACCTTATATGTTCTCGTGATGTTCATCACATGGGGAGGGTGATAGGGCCTTACTTGACTACGGATGCAATTTTTATGCATCCACTGCTCAGCGTGTATTACCCGACGTCTCCCTCAGTCGTCAACGCTCTTACGGCATTGGCAGCCGATCTCGACGGTATATATGCTGCTGGGAGACGCCAATCTTTCCCTAAGGTTTTTGAGTTTAGAGCTATGAAGCTCTTTCGAGAGCTCGCTATAGCTCTTGGGTCGGTGTCACCCCTGGTTCTGTCCAGGACGCCACCCTGGACGGTACCACAGAGGCCTGCTGTAATTTCTGGGTGCATTTATCCTGTCCGTTCAGTTCGACGCGGGAGACTTCCGTCACGTCGTGGCATGGTTGCCGATATAACGCTACATGCCATATTAACGGTAGATACCATCTATAGCGAACTTATTCGATTCGGAAGGCATTAACTTTATATACCTTTCTTACCACTTTGGTACTCGTGAAGGTTTCCTGATACTCCGTATGCAACGTCGGAAGGTGCTGGTAGTGCACTCACAGGCATCGTCACTTGATTTTGAATACTGAAATATGGGACACCTAAATTGGAGAGGTAGTTAAACACTACACTGGACACATAGAACTTAGGTAAAGTTACGCACGCAACGCGAACTCGCTCTCAGCTGGGTTCCAGATTGTCCTGGACCTACTTCATTAACTTTTCTTTTGTTTTGCGTTGTGTTCATTGTAGAGTTTGTTATAAACGGCTGTTCATTAAATATGTCAAAGCTTATATTATTGCATTCAGGCCTATTTTGCAGAAAGTCACTTTATCACTAAAGATTTACGGCGACTTATGCCTAAGTCGGCAGTCGCCAGATAGCCCCTTAAAAAAAAAAAAAATTATAACTAAAGTGACTTGCCATAATATAATGAGTAAATTGCAGAAAATAAAATGCATATGATGAAAACCTTTCCATAATCCTTTCCAAATTAGTTTCCCGATTGTTATTAGTATGTTATTTTTTATTTGTCATACCTTGCACGCGATCCAACTGCTATCAAGAGATGTCATCCATAATCGAAAGATGTCATCCTGATTTTAATTACGAGTCCATATATCCTGTGTTTGAGACTACCCCGACTATTAGATCGCTCATGCCGACAGTGTTTATTTCGGTACAGAATGGAATAGAGCCACGTGGCCACCTCCAAGATTTAGTATTGGGAAAGTGAAGAAAAGAGTGGAGTCACCCGTACACACACACTTTTCGGGTTCCACAAGCCATATTAGTCTATCATATGTCCTTCATACTCCCCACTTCACCCCGGCTTGCTTCAAGCTACCGAACATTGCCAAGGACCTCCAGACTAAGAGTCCGGGGGACATGGCAATAAAGATTTACTTGAAGAAAGGTTTCTACCATTTGCCCTTGCATCCAAGGGAAGGCTTCAGCTTAAGGTAAAGATCGTGGACAAGTGCTTGCAATTCAAAAGATTATCCATGGTCTTTTGGGGGCCTTTCTTAACGCAGATCTGCTTCGAAAGCATTGCTAACCACTGGGCCATTTGATTGGCCTGCTTTACACATTAAAATGTTTCTTCTGCAGCTAGCTTCCTATAACTGACCAGCGCTAAAATCCATCTTTTCACCAACCTCCAGTATCGACTACCTCCTGGTCCTCCTAAATCTTAACCGTCCTAACTCCACCCATGCATGATAAGGTACACAGAACCATCTCCTCCTGCAACGTTCCACCGAAAATCCTGGCAACGATTGAGCGACCTAATTAACTATCCTCCAACTTCCTTTTTTCTGGACACAGGTTTGTCATCATAATCATCGCCATCGCCTCCAGGAGGAGCGCTTCTGCTCCCTCTTTCCTCTCATTGACACGGTCTGGAGTGGCTGATGGAGACACATGGCCTTCAACACGGCCATAGCCATCACCAGTAGTTTCGTCTCCCTAGCTATTGCCACCATCTGTCTGAAGTTAACACAATACTCTCACTAAGAGGACTTCATTTTTTGGCAACTCTGCTAAGCTTCCGTAACGCCAGACTCTTGTTGGACTGCAGCCCCAGCATCCATAATACACGTTAAGTACTCGTATACGACCACCACGTCACAGGAAGCGACCAAATTCCTTAGGTGAAGTCCAGGAGACCGAGTCTCTTCATTTTAAGGAAGGAAGCGTCTTCGAAGAACCACTTGAGAGCATCTGATGAAATACCGCAGTTACGTTATAAGATGAGACATGTTAAGGATGACATCTTCTGGATCAATTACAAGGAGTTATCAGAAAGGTAGTAACAGTTGAGACTCAGCTCGGTCGACGCGGTGCATTTTGATATAAGCATGACGTCGTCCTCCTCAATCTGACTCATCAAACTGAGACTCTTTTAGGGTAGTGGAGTAGTGACTCCTGAGGGTTTTAAGGTCTTTTTAACGGGAGTTGATTTACCCCAAAACTTAATAAGTTCAAACTTAGAACAGTCGAGTTGAAGATACTTCTGGAAGCATAAATTCAGGTCGAAGCAGTATAATTCCCTCACTTCGGAGATTGCATCGACCAATGCTTGCGTCGATGCCCATTCCACCTTAACACGTGGAAGCAGCGGGGCGCTTTTAATAATACTCATACTTACGGTGACCATCTCTGGAAGGTAGAGAAAGTCAAACAACGCGACAAATCGCATGTAAGTTAATGATCACCAGATGTTCCGTATTGCGACCCTTCTCAAGGACCTTTTGGATGAAGTGGCTACCCATTGTCCGGTTTTCCAGACGGACGTACCTGATCGAGTTTGAGAGAGAAGAGCCTCGAATCAGGTCATTCCGGGTTTGTTAACAAACTGTCCATCATCAACTAAGAAGGAAGGTTTAACAAGGAGAAGATTCCTTCCATGACAAAACAAAATCAGGGAGGTCATCAATGTCTTTGTTATTTTATCTTCAAGGGAGAAGTGAAAGGGCCAAGGGTGAGGATAAGCCAATGGAGGGGAACCAATTGGGGCCGAAAGTGGTTCTCAGGCAGAATTAGACCACTCAGGAAACGGCCGCTCCCAAACGCCTAAAAAGACAAAAGGAATCAATTTAGAGTGGGTGAGGATTCTACGCATTTTCACAATTGAATCTTCTCTCTTTCACACCATTTCACTTCTCTGATAAGGGAACAGGAATGGCACCCTCGTGATGCGAGTTGCGCGTCGTGGGTGACTAAATATGACAGCGCGGATGCATGAGAGGCTGAGACCGAAGTAGGGAACCTCCGAAGTCCTCCCTTTTGTGGTACACTTATGGGGTGGAGGGCGTCGCTTTCTTCCCTGGTCAGCAGCAAGCGTGGATCCAGGGTAAGGGGAGTAATTTTGAGATCCCATCTGGCGACTGCCAACTAGGGCAAAAGTCGCCGTACTCATGTCAAAGCCTACTAGTAGGCTAGATTTAAAAACAACAGAGAGAAAATAAAGAGAAAGACTAAGCAGAAGCTAAAAAAATGCAAACAAAAAACAACAAGAACCCCATAGAAAAAAGGTAAAGGAAGGAAGAGGCCCCAACGACGGGGATATATCCCCCTCCACATGGCCCTTGTCCCTTGTACTCGGATGGTTTTGTGCTCACTGACTTGTGGACTTTACGACTTTTGGGGGAAGGCCGGCCTCCTCTCCTTTATTTGACATTTGACTTTTTTTTGTAGGTTACATGTTCGTTTCCCAGGAATACGATGCTTTGGTTGACTTCGTCCTAAAGACCAACTCTTGGTGTTACATCTGCTTTCTCGATGTACTCTTTAAATGTACGGCACTTCTAGGCTTTCATAAAGGAGCTGATCTCCGAGGAAAGTAACGCCAAGAGTTGGTCTTTAGGACGAAGTCAACCAAAGCATCGTATTCCTGGGAAACTTTGTACGAGTCTAGTCAGAAATTAAAAATACGCTG